>JBAMCF010000413.1:2400000-3600000 GCA_037075285.1 Drosophila lutescens | reverse complement strand
TATGATGGAAGGTGTGCCACACCGCCGCTAAATGCGCATTTCGGCGGTGGAGGAGGAGTAGGAGGAGCAGCTAATGCCACGGGCTCCGGTGACGGATCCAATTGCAGTTCCAATTCCACGCTGGGCGCCCAGGATGAGCCGAAGAAGAGGAGGAAGTACAATGATTGCGAGGACTACACCGACGACGACTGGGAGTTCCTGCTGCTGCAGACGACCCTCGCGCCCTGCGGAGCCGATGGCCATAGCTACAGTGTGAACATCAGTGCGCCCCTGTTCCAAATGATACCCGCCATCTTCTTTAGCCTGCATCTGCTGTACGAGGATCTCAAGCTGGACGCTGTCTTCTATGCGGCGCTTCCTTACCTGGCAACGGTGAGATATGCTATATATTCCATATAAGTATCTCCCTGACCTATCCTTTTTGCAGTTCCTTCACCAGCTGGCCATTGACATGCAGCTGGACAGCTATGTGCTGCACTACATCCTCGACTTCCCGGAACTCTGCAACCGCACGGGCCGACTATCGCTGCTGGGCGCCGAGCACGGGGCCATGATGCTGCACCAGGAGCTCCTGCGCGTCCCGGCACCCAGTGTCTTTGCCCAACTGGAGCACATTGTGGTGGGCGAGGAGGAGGTGATGCCCTACAGCTTTGTGGAGTGTGTGAACGAGCGCAGTCGCAACTTGCTGCAGCTCGTCTCGCTGGTGGTTCATGGACAGGAGCGTCTCAAGCACTGGTGGCAGCTGCTCGAGATTCCCGAGGCCGTTCAGTCCAACTACCCGCGGCGTGTGAAGCGCAGCATTACGGCGGATGCGCCGCGCTGTCACCAGATGCTCGAGTTGCTGCTGGCCATGCGGCTGACGCGGCGCGACATCGAACGCTTTCCGGCCGCCGTGCACCTGATTGTGGCCGAGGCTCTGGAGGAGGCTCGCCTGGCGCCGCCCATGGGCTGCAGCATGGCCACCTATGAGCTGATCCTGCGTCCCGAACTGGCTGCCCACGCCCAGCTGCCGTTTTTGGAGACGAGCACGGGGCAACCGCATTGCGGGCGGGTCTACAAAGAGGATTCCCTCTCGGCCAGGTGTCCGCCAAGCGGAGGCGCGGAATCCGAGTCAACGGAGCAGTTGCGACACGATGATATGGATAATATGGACACGAAACTGTTGCGCCTGCGCTTCCCAGACGATATGCGGGTGGAGGAGGTGCGTCGACTGCTGAACAGCTCGGAACCGGTGGTCATTGAGGTGCAGCAGGCGCCGGGCACCAGCGACCATGAGTTCATCGAGGAGCAGGAGAAGCAACTGTTCGCCCTGTGCTCGCGCACGATGACCCTGCCTTTGGGACGTGGCATGTTCACCCTGCGTACGATGATGCCGCGACCCAGCGATAGTTTGTCCATGCCCAAGCTGTGCCTGGTGGGGAGGGAGCCCCTAAAAGGCACCACCATCGAGATGCAGCAGATCGAGTTTCCGGCCAATATGCAAATGTGGCCATCGTTTCATAATGGCGTAGCCACTGGCCTGAAGATCTCACCGCAGGCGCAGGACATCGACTCCAATTGGATTGTGTACAACAAGCCCAAGACGCAGGCGAACAATGCCTTGGAGCATGCTGGCTTCCTGATGGCCCTCGGGCTCAATGGCCACCTGAAGACGCTGTCCTTCATGAGTGTCTACAAGTATCTGGTGAAGTGCGATGAGATGACCAATGTGGGTCTGTTGCTGGGCATTTCGGCCGCCCATCGCGGCTCGATGGATACCAAGACGACGAAGCTATTGAGTGTCCATCTGGAGGCCCTGCTGCCGGCCACCGCCATGGAGTTGGACATACCGCAGAGCACACAGGTGGCCGCTTTGATGGGCATTGGTTTGCTGTACCAGGGATCTGCGAAGCGTCACATTGCCGAGGTGCTGCTGCAGGAGATTGGCCGGCCGCCGGGTCCCGAGATGGAGAACAGTGTGGAGCGCGAATCGTATGCCATGACGGCTGGCCTCTCCCTGGGATTGGTCACCCTTGGGCAGGGTGAATCGCCCGCGGGCCTGAGGGATCTGCAGCTGCCGGACACGCTGCACTACTATATGGTCGGTGGGGTGAAGCGACCCATAAGCGGCTCGCAGAAGGAGAAGTACCGACTGGCCTCGTTTCAAGTGCGCGAAGGCGATAGCGTCAACATCGATGTGACTGCGCCGGGTGCCACTTTGGCCCTCGGGCTGATGTTCTTCAGTTCGGGCAATGCGGCGATTGCCGAATGGATGCAGCCTCCGGATTCGCGCTATCTCCTGGATATGGTGCGACCCGATTTCCTCCTGCTGCGCACCATTGCCAGGGGTCTCATCCTGTGGCAGGACATCCGGCCGGACAACGAGTGGTTCCACGCTCAGTTTCCCGCGAGTCTTCGCGTTCACCTGCGACTCCCGACGCGCGATGAGGGCACAAACACCGAGGACGGCGACGTGGACTACGAGGCCATCACGTAAGTGAATATCAAATCGATATGCGCATGGTAAATTTCTGGCATATCGTTTTTAACCGTGCAATTCCGGTTGCTCTCTCTCGGAGATTCTCTGACTGCGAAAGTCAAAATTGATACCACATAACGTAAAATCGATCATCGCTTCATATCAAGTTTCGTTTGGTTTTCAATTCAAAATAGAGCGAGATAGCGCTTAAAGTTACATGAGTGGGAGGAAGAGAGAAATATTCGAAACTCAAACTGACCTGTTTACATTTCGAGCATATCAAGTTGAAATTGATACCACATAACGTAAAATCGATCATCGTTTCATATCAAAATGATACCATCTTGCCTATCTTACCCAGGCAAGCCTACTGCAACATCACGGCCGGAGCGGCCTTTTGCATTGGCCTCAAGTACGCCGGCACGGAGGACATGGTGGCCTTCGCCACGCTGCGAGCGGTGATCAAGGAGTTCCTCGGCTACCCGGGCACACCGATGGGCGAATGTGCCGGCCGCACCACCGTGGAGAGCTGCCTCATGGTCCTGCTCATCTCGATCTCGCTGGTGTTCGCCGGCTCCGGCAACTGCGAGATCCTGCGCATCATTCGGTATCTGAGATCGCGCGTTGGTCCGCAGTATCCGCACATCACCTATGGCTCCCACATGGCCATACACATGTCGCTGGGCCTGCTGTTCCTCGGCGCCGGTCGCTTCACCATCGCCAAGACGCCGGAATCGATAGCGGCGCTGGTCTGCGCCTTCTTCCCCAAGTTTCCCATACACAGCAACGACAATCGGTGAGGAGGATTACCTGGTTTCCCGGCGGAGTAATAACCTTTCATCCCATTCTTTTAGTTACCACCTTCAGGCGCTGCGACATCTTTATGTGCTGGCTGTGGAGCCGCGCCTCTTCCTGCCCCGCGACATCGACACCCATCAGCTGTGCCTGGCCAACATATCGGTGCTGGAGGTCGGGGCCACCGAGCTGCGCCGCCTGCCCATCGCCCCGTGTATCCTGCCGGTGCTGAGCAGCCTGCAACGTGTGGTGGTGGACGATGAGAACTACTGGCCAGTGTGCTTCGAGCGATCGCGCAACTGGCATCAGTTGGAGAAGGCGCTGGAGATGAGTGCACCGATTGATATCAAGAAGCGCACGGGCTGCCTCTCCCACCTGGAGGATCCGGACCGGCTGAAGAGCATGCTGGCCCAGACTCTGACCATGGAGCAGAGCATCTGTTGGCAGATCGACATGAACGACCTGCAGCAGTTTGCCAGCGAGCGGATGATCAAGCAATTCCTCAGCCGCTGCCTCGCCACCAAGGGCACGGATCTGAGCTACCCGGAGCTGGTGAAGCGCCACCAGATGATGCTGCTCTTCTACAATGCAGTGGTCAAGGATCGGATGCATTTGCTGCCAGTTTACCTAACGCTATACGATGTAAGATTATTTGGAGAATGAATGTTTCTTAAAATAATAATCATCTAATCTCTTTACCCAGCACGTGACCAAGTCCATGCTGAACAACATCGATGTATGGCAGCTGAAGCTGATCGATGCCTATCTGAGTCGCAGCCAGGAGTCGGAGCATCCGCTCATCTCCGTGGAGCTCATCCAGATGCTGCAGGAGCTCTTCAAGCAGGGCATGGAGGACTCCACCCGCGAGTTGTGCCTGCCGCTGCGCGAGTTTCTCAGCCGAAAGCGTCTGGATCCCAGCTATGTGACCACTGTGAGTGGACCGGACTTGCAGCGAGCCTTCTGCGTGATCAACTACTATAACCTGTTGCCGAATATGTTGAGTGGCGTGGATTTGAGTACGGGAACGGTCAACTATATGCGTATACTGTACGAATTCCGGCAGCTGAATCTCGGGGCGCACACCATCTTCGGCCTGCTCAAGATCCTCCAGTCACTCCAGACCACCGAGGTGGTGACCCTGGATGAGGCGGCGCTTTTGGCCTACACCATGGCCACCCAATGATCCCCGTTGGACATCATACTCTTGTGCGAAGCCTAGACTACATATATATGTTGTAATATATCTGCTTGAAACTCGATATTCATTGTAAATTTATCTCCGAAAGCTTGATATTGAAGGTTTTCGTGTCATCATAACCATAACTTTGCGTAAAAGTTTTCTATGCACGTTTTCTTTTTATTTATAAAGTTATAGATTGAAAGGTTTCTATGCGAATTTTTAAAGCTAAAAGATCTTGAGACTTAAGATCCGATAAAGTAGCTTTTGGCACATTTTGGATGTAGTGCGATCTTCAAAAAACCGAAATTCGTTGCATAAAATAAATTTGAGAGTGAAACTCAATTTTTTTTTAGGATAAAGTTATAAATATCACTTTATTGTAAAATGATCAATCCAAAACATTTGGGTTCGACTTAAATGTATGAAATTCTGGAATATAATACGCTTTATATGTATTGCATTGTTCCCAATATTGTTGCTTTGTGGCTTGAATGCATTTCAACCTTGTTTTGTCGTCTACATACTAAACGATGTATAAGTTATCAAAAAAAAGAAACAACCAATATGTACAAAAATACTAAAAATAACAATGCAACAGCCATCTGGATATGTAAAAGTCAGCCTCTCAGTAGGGCTTGAAAATGATCGATATTTTCGATATTTTTCTAATATCGATTCGATAATATCGATGAATTAAATATCGAGAAATAACAAACTGTCGATATTTTTCAAGCTCTACCTCTCAGAGCATCTCAAACAATCCGCTCCGCTTCGGCAACGGAGACTTCGTTCCTTTTGGATGCAGTGCATCGTTTGTAGAGATAGATGCCCAGCAGTGGGAACGGCGTCATCACGGCCACCGAGACCGGCACCACCGTGGTGAGGTCCGACTCCGGCGATTCAAGCGTCGTTGTGAGCAGGAAGATGGCGATGCCCGTGTTCTGGATGCCGGTCTCAATGGCGATGGTCAGGGCGTCGGCGGCATTCTGATGGAGCAACTTGGCCGCCAGCCAGGCGATGATGTAGCCCAGACACGGCAGAGCCATGCCAGCTATGACAATCTGGAAAGGGCATTAAAGTTTAAAAGTTACTAGGTTACTTTTGCATTTTTGTTTAGTATTAAAAAGTAAGATATACATGAATTAAAAAAAAAGTTTATTTTATTCTACTGCATCCATTTAATGGATGTAAAGTTGGTTCCTAAAAGTTGTTCTTCAGGTTTGTCTCGTTTTTTTAATGTTTATTAAAATTACAGAAAATTAATTCTTGAATAAATTACGATATTTCAATTTTCTTTGGTATTCTAGAAAAAAAAATGTATTAAAAAATTAAAATTAAATTATTTATACAGTAAACTTAAAGTCTGAAATATTTCCGAATTTCGGTTTTTTGTTTCGAATTTTTATGTCCAGCCGTTTTGGCTCCCGATTGATCCTCCCTTTTTTTTCGGCAATCCCTTATTATGAGTTATAGATAGTAGGTTGCCAAAGATTGAACTCCTAATTGGGCACATCTCAACTCACCTGCCAGGAGAACAAGTAGAACAGGTAATAGTTGGTGATGATGGCGAAGACGACGATGAACAGGATCAGGCAGGCCGAGATGGGCTTGAGCAGGCGGACCAAGACGGCGGCGATCCGGGGCAGTCGCCGCTGGACGAGCAGCCCAACCAGCAGCGGAAAGATCAGGCTGCCGCAGTAGGTGGCGATCTTGCGATAGGGCACCTGTATGCCCGCCCTTTCGAAGATCAGCTGGCCGAGCGTCGTCACCCAGAGCGGCATGGTGGCAAAGGCGGCCACATTGCAGACGGTGGTCATCAGCACGGATAGATGGATATTACCGCCCAGCACAGCGGTCCAGGTGTTCGATGCTCCGCCGCTGGGCGAGATGCCGGTGAAGAACAAGCCCAGCTGCATGGCCGGTGCCTCGGGAAAGATGAACACGCCCAAAGCGTAGCTGATCAGGGGCATGCCCACCACCTGGGTGATGAAACCCAGGCAAGGTGCCGTCGGCCGGGTGATCAGACCCCTTAGCACCTCGAGATTCAGGGCGGCCCCAAAGTTGATATACAGCAGCGACATCAGCAGTATGATGGAGCCCAGGAAGACATGGTCCACGACCCGGTTCGGCCGCATGATCTTCACCTCCAGCGCGCTGTCGTTGCTCCACTGGGTGGGCAGTTCACTCACGTTCAGCTGGGTGTCATAGAGTCTCACTTGGATTTTGGTCTGGCCCAGGAAGTGACCATTGACCACAATGTCGCCCGTCCAATCGCGAGTCTGGGGATTGAAGACGCCCAGCGGTATAGTTTCATTCCCGCCGGGCACACTGGCCAGACCGGCGTCCACACTCTCCACACGAAACTGAAAGCGTTCCGGCTGCTGCAGCGTGGCGGGGGCCAGTTGATCCAAAGTCAACTGCACCCGATCCTCGCCATCCATGTGGAGTTTCAGGGCGGCGGGACGAAAGTGGGCCATCCAGCCGAGGGTGGTGGGTGCGAGTCCCAATCCCAGCGCCAGGATGACTAGCAGCAGTTGCGGTGACATAATTCAATGGAAATTCGCCAGCCGGAATGTTTTCCTTTTTCGCACGCAACAAGTGTTACAACTGAAATGAGAAAATCCAACTAACACCGTTTACAGTTGCAATTGCAGTTGGCGAGAGCGGGATGGCGAGAGCGAGATATGTATGTATGGCAGTGTGGAGAGCGTGCGAGAGAGCGAGACGGGCGATCAACTAACAATCAACGGGATCTGTGCGAGAAGGTCGGCCATCTCTAATCTCGAATACCCTACCTATGTATGTACATATGTATGTGGCGATAAGCACTATGCGCAGATCCTATAAATGCCGAGTCACTCCAGGTGCGTAGGTGAAACTTGGAACTGGTCGAAAAGGGGATTTCAAAAAACTTTGTAATATAAATAATATTATATTTTTTTTAGAAATATTCTCTTTATTTCTTTAAGAACTTTTAGCTTTCCCCACCCCCGCTGCCTACGTCACTGTTACATTGTTTGTAAATAGTTGAAGATAAGGTTTTCAAGCCATGCTCCTCAAATAAAATCATATCATTAAGTTATCATCATGCTTAATTTGCTTACGCAAATGAGTAGGCTTAATACCACCAGGAATCATAAACAACTAATCAAACTTTATATGTACATTTTGAATATTCTTCCAGAGAGTTCTGTTTGCCCTTGATCTTATTTATTTTAAGAAATTCCAAATTGTTGAGTCATTGTTATTTTCATTTTGTAAAATCTCTATCTGATTGCCTTAAAAAATCGTATGTTTTTCATAACGTATAATTTTTTTTAAATTTTAAAAATTTAAATAAAATTCTGTTTTTATTACATTATATTTTATACATATAGTTTTACTTTCACTATAGTGGTATTATTCACAGGTAAGCTGTGAAATTTGGCGAAGATTAAAGGCAAAAAAATTATTAAAAAAACTATTTTAGTTATTAGCGCTTCTACAACTTGGACCCTGGAACTGAGTGCTACAATCGACCTTTTTTCCTTATAGAGCTACCGATACACCAAACTAATATATCCACCCTATAGAGCGTAGAGGAAAACATTGGAGCTTGTGTTGGGGGTTTCTCTCGCTGAGAGTACGTGAGATGGTTTTTTTATTGGAGCTTAGGTGAACAGTGAAATGCGCAAACAATAGATAACTAGTGGGTTCGTCCATATCCGATTCGGATTTGGATTTGGATTCGGGTGCAGAACCGGTTGATCGGATGCTCAGTACCGGTAGTGATCGGGCTTGAAGGGACCGGTCTGCGAGACGCCCAGGTAGCTGGCCTGCTTGTCCGTCAGCTTGGTGAGCTTCACGCCCAGCTTCTCCAGATGCAGACTGGCCACCTCCTCGTCGAGCACCTTGGGCAGGACGTGAACGCCGACGGCGTACTGGTCGGACTTGGTCCACAGCTCGATCTGGGCGAGCACCTGGTTGGTGAAGGAGTTGGACATCACGAAGCTGGGATGGCCGTGGGCACAGCCCAGATTCACCAGACGACCCTCGGCCAGCAGGATGATGTGCTTGCCGTTCGGCATCGTGTACCGGTCCACCTGCGGCTTCACGTTCACCTTCTCCTTGGCATTCGCATTCAGCCAGTCGACATCGATCTCGATGTCGAAGTGACCGATGTTGCAGACGATGGCATCGTCGGGCATCTGGAGCAGGTGCTCGCTGGTGATGATGTCCCGGCAGCCGGTGGTCGTGACAAAGATCGAGGCCTCCTTGCTGGCCTCCTCCATGGTGGTCACCTCATAGCCCTCCATTGCAGCCTGCAGGGCGTTGATGGGATCGATCTCGGTGACGATCACCCGACCACCGAATCCCTTCAGCGCCTGGGCACAGCCCTTGCCCACATCACCGTAGCCGGCGACGCAGCACACCTTGCCGGCGATCATGACATCGGTGGCCCGCTTGATGCCATCGATCAGCGACTCCCGGCAGCCGTACAGATTGTCGAACTTGCTCTTGGTCACCGAATCGTTGACATTGATGGCCGGGATGCCCAGGCGACCGTCCTTGAACATCTTGTACAGGTTGTGGACGCCGGTAGTCGTCTCCTCGCTGAGGCCCTTGATGTTCTTGAGGTATTCGGGGAACTTCTCGTGCACCAGATTGGTCAGATCGCCGCCATCGTCCAGGATCATGTTCAGGGGCTGGCCGTCGGGAAAGACGAGGGTCTGCTCGATGCACCACAGGTACTCCTCGTCCGTCTCGCCCTTCCAGGCGTACACGGGCACTCCGGTGGCTGCGATGGCCGCCGCAGCATTATCCTGGGTGCTGAAGATGTTGCAGCTGGACCATTGGACCTAAGGGGATCAGAAGGAAATATTTAGGATTAGTTTGGAGTTAATTAAGAGTAGAGCATGAAAAATATCGACAGTTTGCTATTTCTTGAAAACATCGATATAATCGATTGATATTATGAAAATATCTAAATTATTGATAATTTTCAAACCCTAATTAAGAGCCTAGGTTATGATCGATATAAAAAGCTTGATTGTTTCCTCCTTGGTTTACTATTTAAAGGGTAAGTTAGGTTACAAGGTTACTATAGTCTATATAGATCGAAAATAGTTGCCATGTGCGAGGATCAAAGAACAAAACGAGCTGTGTCATAGGAAATAACAATCTGGAGGTCTTATCTTGGGCGCCTTGAACTTGCCCCCCTGTGTTAAACGAAAGTTTTGTTATTCAAATTGGTGCGTAAACAAAAGATGATAAGGGACTAGCTCTTGGACAATGGTTGGTGCTACCTATCTAACCATCTACCTCGCATCCAAAATATATAACCTTACGAACTCAATGTGTGAAATTAGACAGTATTTTATATCTGATCCTAAAGTGAATGCGATATATTAATATTTACTTTCTGAAACTAAGC
This sequence comes from Drosophila lutescens, assembly GCA_037075285.1. Classification (NCBI taxonomy): domain Eukaryota; kingdom Metazoa; phylum Arthropoda; class Insecta; order Diptera; family Drosophilidae; genus Drosophila; species Drosophila lutescens. Next base: position 3,590,154 of record JBAMCF010000413.1, on the reverse strand, counting down.
AAATATTACTATTTCTGATCCTATTTTGAAGATTGTAAATGGAATTTCTATATTAATAATTACTTTCTGAGGGTGATATTCTATTAAAATAAACAAATATAAGAAATATAGAGGTTTACTATTCGAATTTAGACAATATTTTATATTTGATCCTATTTTAAAGATTCTAAATGGAATTCCTATTTTAATATTAACTTTCAAAGGGTGATATAAACAAATATAAGAAATATAGATCGTTTCTATAACAATTCAATGGTAAGTGGGTGATATTATATTCGAAACTAAACAAATATTACTATTTCTGATCCTAAGTTGAAGATTGAAAATGGAATTCCTATTATAATATTTAATATCTGCGGGTAATATTTTATGAAAATAAACAATTATAAGAAATACTTCTAGATGATTTCTTAATTCAATGGTAAATGGTATTCAATATCCAAATATTTACTACCTGAGAGGAGAGAGTGACATTCTCTTCGACACTAAACAAATTTAGGATGGTAAAACATAAACTATTCGTTTGTTCCAGACTGTGGGCATACTTTTAGGCTTGTGAATGATATGATATATGTAATCTTTTCGATCGGATCGGATCGAGTCCCACCTGAGCGCCCAGTTCGACCAGGGTCTCGATGAGGACGGCCGTCTGGACGGTCATGTGCAGGCAGCCGGTGATGCGGGCGCCCTTGAGGATCTTGGAGGGACCGTACTTCTTCCGGCAGGCCATCAGGCCGGGCATCTCGTTCTCCGCGATGATGATCGCCTTGCGTCCCCATTCCGCCAGACTGATATCGGCTGTCGAGCGGGAAATAAGGGAGATAGGGTCAGATAAGCGGTTGCTGTTGATTTATATGGCGTTTAGGTTTAGGATTTTTAGCCCAGCAACAACGTGCGGTGGCTCTATTTTAACCTCAGAAACATGTGCTCATATGGATCCGATTAGAATGCCGCCTGTTGCCGGCCGCAGATTCCTCCCCCCCAAGGTCTTTATATTTATAACACAACTCACCGACTTTGTAGCTGGGCTTCGACATTCTTGCAAGGATTGGGTGTTCTGGACTTGGACGCGGAGCAGACAGAATCGCACACAACCGAATTGGAGACGCGGGCAGCGGTAAATGAATCGAATCGCAACCCAAAACACAAGATTCCAATTGGGGAATGGCGGCCCCGCGAAACCGGTTCATCCGAGCCAGTTCGCTCCGGAACCATTGGGGGTATGTGTGATACATAAAAAATAAAGATGTTAGGGTTATTTCGTATACTGTAGAATTCTTGAATATGAATTAATTAAAAGTTATTTTAAAAAAATTCCGACAGAGTTGATAAATACCCTTGTTGCCATTTACGCTACCAAAAACTTTGCATGCGTTTATCACTTTGTGTCCACAACAGCAAAAAATTAAATTAAAACATGGTTTCAGGTACGAAAGTGTTTGAAAATTCAATGTAAATTGTATTAGTATGAAACACCTGATAAAAAGCTAACCAAAATTAAATACAGCAGTTTAGGAAATATTTCAAATAATTGCTGAATCCATGAAATTCCCGTCAAAATATATTTTATTTACCAACATGTTTTAATTTAAATGAATATAATAAAAAGTTCTTTATCGCATGCCAACGGTCTCACTGGCATCCCGACGCTCGGCCACACTGCGCCAATCGTTGTTGTCGATAGGTGCGAGCCATCGCTAATATCGATATATCGATACGCGCGCAGAGTCATAGCATAGGGAAAATATACACAGCGAAAAGTAAAGTAAAGTGCGAATCAGTGCGTTTTCCTGGTCATCGAACAGCCGTATCCAAAGTAGAATCCCCATGTCCGGCTCCGGTCTCGACGAGAATCCCTTCGGGGAGCCCAACCTGGACAATCCGTTTGCGGTGAGCCGATAATAGAGAGAGCGGCGCGGCGAGAGATGAAACCGAAAAAACCTAGCACACGTACACGTACACACATATATATGTTAGCCAGGTTTGCTGGTGTGGGTGGGCAATGGGGGTGTATATATGTGTGTGTGCTGGGTGCATTCGTCACATATGTTGAATGAATTGGTTTCTGATTGGGATTTCCCCCCGTATTTCTCCCCGCAGGACCCCGCCATCCAGCAGGCACAGCAGGCGTTCCGGGGCGGCGCCGCGCTCGTCTCGCTGGAGGATTACAACCCCTTCGAGGAGCAGGCCAAGCCGCAGCTGCAGATCAACTCGACCAACACGGCGGCCGTCGTCCAGCCGCTGTCGCAGAACATTCCGCCCCCGCAGACCAGCTCCCTGGGCGCCTCGGCGCCGAGCACCAGCATACAGATCACCTCGGAGGAGCTGCAGGTAACCCACATGGCCGGGTGGCTCTGGCTCGCATTACAAGCAGTACAGTGAACACTTGAGAAAACCAAATCATACGTACTCCACATCATCACATCATCCCACTGTACAGTGAGCACTGGCCTATTTACATACATCCCATCATCCCATCCCATCTGTCCATAAAAATATACCAAGATAAGCAGGCTTATCTATCGCCTCTGCACGCGATAAATCCATTTATCTAGCCAAGACTAGACGAGAGTGTCCACTGTACATACTGCGGTTTCTCTCGATTTACTTGGCTTCAGCAGCCCTACATGAAAGCACAAGATGTGCTAGAAGCAAGACCTAGATTTGGTACGCTTCATGCTATGCTAGACCAAAATATAAAGATAAATATTAGCCTCGATTCATATAACATCTTATATTATAATAATCAAAAAATTATTTTGATGAAGTATTATTTCAATAGCTTTAAAGAAATGCTTTTTTTTTACTGACTTAAGACTATAAAATGTGCGTATTTTGTTTTTAAAAAGAGATAAGTTTGTTTATTACTCATTCAAAATTGGAATACATGTTATACATTTCGTTTGAATAAATTTATGGATTTCTTTGGTTTTTTGTTTTTAAAAAGAGATAAATTTGTTTATTATTCAGCCAAAATTAAAATATATATTTTTAAAAGCTAGGAAAGATAAACATATTGTTTTTTGAAATGCTAAAAAATGTTTAAAAATACTTAAAAATTTTATATATTTTTTCCCTTAAATCCAGCGCCGGCAGGAGGAGCTGGACCGCAAGGCCGCCGAGCTGGACCGCCGGGAGCAGCAGCTGCAGGGCAACGTGCCGCAGCTGAACAACTGGCCACCGCTGCCGGATAACTTCTGTGTGAAGCCGTGCTTCTACCAGGACTTTGAGGTGGAAATACCGCCCGAGTTCCAGAAACTGGTCAAGCGATTGTACTACATTTGGATCTGTGAGTATTTGTTGGGTTTATGGTTCTATTTTTCAATTTACTATATTGTTTCGCTGATAAGCGGGCCATAGGTTGGGATTAGTCATCGCGTGTCGCCCACCGACCGGGTGTCATGATTAATCAGATATATACATAGCTACGGCTAATGGTCTTGGAGGTGTGCTTTTGCGTGCTTTTGCGCAGAAATTGCTTCTGAAGAGGGGATTAAAAAGTACCAAAAGACAATACAATTTTAGAAACAATTTAATAAATTGCCATTTTGACTTTTGAATGTAAGAAAGAAATCTAAAAATGCTTTTAAAATGTATTTATTTTAAAATATTTCTAATTTTTTAAAATAATTTAGCTTGAACTTCTAATATCTATAATATTTACCTATAATCAAATAGAAAAAAACACAAAAGTCTTTAACAAAGATATCTCTTTAATAAAATGGTTTGCAAATTAATAAATAATCCATATTATATTAAATATTATTTTCAAATATTTCTAATTTTTTAAAATAATTTATCTTGAACTTATAATATCTATAATATTTACCTAAAATCAAATAGAAAAAATTCACAAAAGTCTTGAACAAAGATATCTCTTTAATAAAATGGTTTTTAAATGAATAATTAATAATAAATATTCTATATTATATTTAATATTATTTTTTAATTTATTCATTTTTAAGTTGTCTATGAAATTGCTTACCAAAATGCAACATATTATTAGTTTAATAAACAAATCAATCTTATAATTATTATATTTCACAAGATATCATTATTTTTGGGATCTTAGAATATCAAATAGAAAATAAACGGAACAGTTTTTATCAAATATATGCCTTTAAAATACGAATTTGTTCAGAAAATAAATATTCCACATATTTCATAATATTCCATATTATAAATTATATATATATTTACCAATTTTTTGTATTTTTTCCCTAGTTTACACCATGACGTTGTTGGCCAACGTGATCGGAGGTCTCATTTTGTTGTTCCATGCTGGCGAATTCGAGACCTTCTTCCTGGCCATCTTCTACACGATGCTCTTCTCGCCCGCCTCCTATGTCTGCTGGTGAGTTTTTATCCTGGGACTACAGTAAATAGCCTCGTATATTGATTCCTTCTCCCACTCATCAGGTTCCGACCGGCGTACAAGGCATTCCGCAACGATTCGAGCTTCAACTTTATGGTCTTTTTCTTCATCTACTTCTTTCAAACGCTGTACTCCATTGTGCAGACAGTGGGCATCAGCAAGATGGGCTATTGCGGCTTCATCACGGCCATCGATCAGTTCGATAGCTCTCCGTCGGGCATTATCGTCGGCATCCTGCTGCTGTTGGTGTCCTGCTGTTTCGCAACGGTGGCCGTGGCCAATGTGCTGATGATCACCAAGATCCATTCGATCTACCGCAGCACAGGGGCCAGTATGGCCAAGGCCCAGGCGGAGTTCACCACCGAGTTTCTGCGCAACCAGCATGTCCAGGAGGCGGCCTCCTCGGCCGTCAACACGGCCATCAACTCGCAGTTCAACAACAGCAGGTACTAAGGAGATACGGACACCAGCCCGGGGATCTGATCAAATCAAAAAAGGAGAATCAATCAATCAACCACGAGAACTCAAGCACTCATCCTGCTAAACTGGAACAGAAAGAGATGGTAGAGAGAGAGAGAGACAGGGAGATCGAAGTGGAGAAGGAACATTTAATAAATATAGAAATATAGCTTGAAAATAAAAGCAAAAAAAGATGAGAAAAAATAATTAAACTAAAGCAAGCATTGGAGCATGGAACTAATAACTATTTGCTTTTGTGCATAAACAATTCCTAGAATGCCGTCGTCTTTATTACAAATAATTACTGTAATGATAACACACAGAAAACCAACACACACAATGCATTAACAATATTTATAAACAGAGCGAAACTGAACTTAGAACTTAAACTAAAACTAAAAACTAAAGCTGAAAAAATGAAAAAATGAAAACTAAAGCGGCCCCCGATGCCTTCGATACACAACAGCTGCAGCGGATTGGGAGGACAGGACATCTTGAGCGCAATCCAAATACAATATCTAGAGTAAATTATTGTGTGTGTGTGTCCTGTGGAATAATTGGATTCGGAAATTAACCCAGAAACGAGAGACACTGCTGCTGCTGATGATGATGATGATGATGTTTTCTAGTTCTTTAAGTCATTAAAACGATATAGGAATATCCCCCGCCCCCCTTCCCACCCCCCTCACACGCAACACACACATACATATATACGATCTTATATATATATATATACAAAAAATAATATAAATAATATATTTAACGCTTACATTATAGAACTTTATCTCTTGTCGCCTTGGCGAAAGCGAAATTAATTTTTCATCCAAGCTGTGGTTCACCTCCTCCCCCTCCCAACTCTTCCCACCCCCGTCTCTGTTTTGCACTCACATGAAATGTCGTGTTTTTTTGTAATCGTAATTGTTATATATTTATCTATGTACATGAAGACAGCATATAAAATATTGATTCACTTAAGTATTCACATTTTTAGATACCATTTTGTTCGTTTCCGTTTGCTTGCAAGTCAAATTTATGTTACGTTCCCCGTTTACAAACTAAATTGAAAGTGGAAAAATGACGATCTATGGATGTGTATTTAAAATTCAAGCAAAATTTATGATAAATTCCAAAATAAATATAAAATACTTATAGATGTAAAAAAGGCATTTTGTAATTTTAATTGGGAAATGAAAAATTAGGGTAATATTCCAAGCATTATTATAAATTTACTACAATTTCTTAAGGCTTTAATAAACTGAAAATAAAATTCCCTTGCATTTTAGCTGCTTGAAATAGCTGGCAAAATTCCAGGAAATCAGTATTAACCTGCCAATTGCTTGCCTAACTTGGGATTTACTTTTGATTCGCCTCTAAATTAATAGGAAAAATATAATACCTTTTGTGAATAACCAAAATACCTTTGCTCTTGGGAAACTATTCAAGGCGAATTGCAGGGAAAAGCGGATAAATTTATGTAAGCTGGTAATTAAGATGGCTGAAGATGACCAAAATATATAAATGCTTCGTAATAATCGCATTGCCGACGGAAAGCGAAAAGGATGTACGCCCACACACACATCCTTGGATTGATTTGGGTATGGATTTGGAATTCCCATAAGTGTGATGTGCGTTGGCCTGTCACCGAGACGTTTTGTCATCGAAAAGATGAAAATTTTATTCGGTAAATGTTGAATTAAATCAACACACAGAGCCATCAAAAGAATTGTGCTAGACAGATAAGGCTACATATATATCCCACCAGGGGCGGATCCAGGGGGCATTTCAGAAAAAATGTTGTGCTGCATTCTTTTGGAATACCCACTTTCCTAGCATTTTTCACCCGAGTGGTGAGAGGGGAGTTATACCCCATATCCCCCCCATTGTATTTCAGAAAAAATTAAGTGTTGCATACTTTTTGAATACCAACTCTCCTATGATATTTTTAACCCGAGTAGTCGGGAGGGGGTGTATACCCCATATCCCCCCTGGGATCCGCGCATGGTATAACCCACATATACATATATTTATTCATGTGTCGCCCTCTTACTTTTGGGCAAAAATTGCGCATACGCCACGTTGTGGGAATATTTGCAACGATTTGTTTGCCATTTTGCTGGCAATCGAGAGAGCCGCAGAGCAGAGTCTATGAATAGAATTGTAGAAAAGGGGAAAGGGAGGGGATTTCGGATTGTAAAAAGCGAGAATGATGAGCAAATATGCTGCTCGAGTGCTGCAGATGCACTGCATCGTTAGTGGCAAATCCTTTTTGGCACACTTCAGTCGAAAGCCTGCATCATTCACGTGTTGCAGCTGGATAACCCGCCTGACCACCCCATTCCATTCCATTCCATTCCATTTCATCGAAACTATCCAACCTATCCACCTGGCGTCGAAATATGGGTGTGGGTTTCTTTCTGGGCGGGATCGGGTTTCGTTTCAGGGCTTGGGCCGGACGCTAATTGCTGACAACGATTTGCTATTGATTGCATTTTCACGCTGCTTGCGTGCCAAGAGCTTACCGAGGAGCGAAGTCAAAGGACACGCTGTGACAAGGTAACCATATTGATTTTATGTCGCGCCAAGAATAACCAAGTAGCGCCACGTAATGCAGCTGACTTTCCAGCCGAAAAGTCAAAACTTCATCCCGGCTATAAATGGCGGAGGTTGTCGCGGCACCTGCCCCTTTCCCTGGCCCTGTTCCTTAATGCACTGCGGAATCCATTTAAGTAGTCGACGATCCTCGGGAATAGATCAAATGATATAGGATATAATATGATACTATCATCAATTTCTTAGAAGAGCTCGTAATTTAATTCCCAATTTATAGGCATTCAAAATGGGAAACTTTTTATTTTTTGCCATTTTTTTACAAATATAAAAAAATGCAAAAATTGGTAAAAAAAATAAAAGTTCCGGAAAATGATAGGGATCGTTAGTTTAGATAGTTAGCTGCCCAAAACGGTCGGTCCTTTGGATGTGGGCCTTGATTTGTCCAAATTACGATGGAAGACCCAAAAAAAAGTGGTATATTTGTCTAAAATTATTGTCTGCTATTTCTGCCCTACAAAATCGGTATTTTGTCCGAAACATTTAAACAAATTGTCGATGTACGGAGTGTCATACCTCATTGAGCTCGTAATTTAATTCCCAATCGATTGGCGTTCAAATCTGAAAACTTTAATTTTTGGCCATTTTTTGCAAAAAATCATGATGTAACCCCTTATCAAAAATGCGAAATTTGGTCAAAAAATGAATATCCCGGAAAGTTATGGGAATCGGTAGCTTATGTTGTTAGCTGCTCAAAGCAGTCGTTATTTTGGCTGTACGTCTTGGTTTAACCAAATTACGATTGAAAAGCCATAAAATTGTAATCCCAATTTTTTCATAAATATTAAGAGTTTTGGAAGACAATCTATACATTTTTTGTTAGAATAATTGTAATACTAAATATATACTTAGGTACTTTCCAAAAGTTCCAAGGTGGTTTTGTTGCTTCTCAAAGTTTTAGAAGAGTGATCTATTTCGAATTAGCCACATGTACATTATCCTAACCCTTTCTTCACTTGTAAAATATACAGCCAATTTTCCTGTGTCATTTTCCAGTCGAGTGATAAACGCTTTCCGCTCGCTTGTCAGTCGCCAGCTTAGAAATCACTTAAATTATATTTTCCTCGACCGCCGGCAGCTAAACGTTTGGCCCCTCAGGCGGTCCTACGACAAATTAGGCAGCCACTGTGGGTGGTACAGGGGGTCTGAGAAATGGGAATGAGAATCCCCAGATTCGGGGCCAATTTTTCACACTATACGGAAGTATTATTTGGGTCACATTTCCTGCTGCCTTTTAATTAAAATCTTCTTCCACTGGCGGAAGTACAAATTTCTTGATGTTACAAAGCGCTGAAAACGCTTCATGGGCGTAGCAGGGGGGGGGGGGGGTGGTTCAGATAGTGGGGTCGACTGGCTTAGTGACTTGGTCAGAGCTAAGTCACAGCCGAAGGCGTTTGTCGACCCGAGAACCCGAACTTTATCCCGACACCGAGATGGCGACCCGAGTCCACAAAAGTCGCACACAACCTATTGCCCTTCATAATAATGCGACAGGGGCGGGGGCCCTGCTTTTCGGATGGGGTTTTCCTACTTTTTTTTGTTTGAAGGCAAAGGGCGTGGGGGGGTGATTTCAGCTGAGATTGAAGATAAAACACATGCGCTCATCACGTTTGCTGTTTGTGCCGTTTCTGTTTGTGCTCTTCTCGTCGTGGTTCTAGCTGCTGCTGCTGCCTCTCGTCCTTAACCCCCTTCCCCTCCCCACCACTGCTTACAGGACCCCCTCCCTCCGCCGCCTCTCTCAAACACACACACAGGGACACCGCAAGGCCGCACTCACACAGACGCCGACACAAAGCGCCGCACATGGCACTTGGCGCTTCCTTCGCCCCAACACTGAGAAAAAAAAAACAACTAAAGGTTTTGAAAAACCAAAAAATTCATAAATTCTTAGGTTAAGTTATAAGTTATATATTAGACATCAAAACGAATCGTTTATAAAATGCATTTTAAAAATAAAAACATAATACAAAATTAAAAACAACATAATTTGTTAAGTTAAGTTATATATCTTTTAAAAATATATATGTGGTATAAAATATTTTCCAGTTTAAAATGCGCTTTAAGAACTTCAAATTAAAAACATAATTTGGTTCCGATTTTATTTTTTTTTGTTTTTAATTTAAAATTTCATTTTATCAGTGTATTTATTTAGGATTTACGTTTTTTGTAATAACTGATTTGGTTCAACTTCATATTTATGATAACTTATTGTAAAGATAATTTCAGACCATACTATCAAATGACTAATTATACCCGTTACTCGTAGAGTAAAAGGGTATATTGTATTCGTGCAAAAGTATGTAACAGGGAGAAGGAAGCGTTTCCGACCCCATAAAGTATATATATTCTTGATCAGGATCACTAGCCGAGTCGATCTAGCCATGTCCGTCTGTCCGTCTGTCTGTCCGTCTGTCTGTCTGTCCGTCTGTCCGTCTGTCCGTCTGTCCGTCTGTCCGTCTGTCTGTCTGTATGAACGCTGAGATCTCGGAAACTATAAAAGCTAGAAGGTTGAGATTTCACACACATATTCTTGGGCTTCCTACGCAGCGCAAGTTTGAGGTGCCACGCCCCCCCTAACGCCCACAATCGCCATAAACGATTTTCAAATGTGTCTGGAGGCCACATCTTTTAAGATTTTAAAAATATATAAACGCCATTTTATAGTGTTTATTAATACCTATCGAAATGTAGAAGACATTTTTCAAATCGGACCATTCATTAAAAAGTTATACGCAATCAAAATTGTTTATATATCTATCTCCCTCGCACTCCCTTTAGCCCCAATAGATAGTCGGGACACCAACCCGAGTACAGCGTTCGCACTCCCTTTAGCTGAGTGACGGGTATTAGATAGTCGGGACACCAACCCGACTATAGCGTTCTCTCTTGTTTTTGATACTTTTATTCCAAAACTTTTGTGATTTTAAATTACTATGAATAACTTAAGTTATGCATTTTTCTCAGTGGAATGTTTCCTGACAATAATATTTATTGGGTATTAAAAATGGGTAGTTATGTTTGATAACTGGATCAAATTTTCATAACTTACATAAAAATAATTTAATTAATATATATCTAATTATTTTCAGTGTACAGTCTCTTCTTCAGCAACAAACAAATGATTCTTTTATTCAGCGGAGAGTTTCTTTACCATAAAATCAACTAATATTGCTATAGATACCTATTATATGATTTGATTTAAATAATTTCGTAAGGTATCATATGTTTCTCACAGTGCACCGTTTCTGCTTCTATCTGTGGTGCTGCCGCTGTTGTTCTTGGCGGAGCTGTGGGGTCTTCTGTTGGCTTTGTCCCCGCTGGGAAATGCGCATCGCCCGCGGCAGACAAATATTTTTTTATCTTTATTCAATTCAATTCCACCAGCGACCACTTGAGTTTTTCTTTTTGCCATCCTCTCGGATATGATTCTCTTATTGTCTTAATTGGAAATCCGGACAAGTTTCATCTGCCAAATGGAGCTGGGATCTGGATCTGCCTGCAACTTTAGTGTATGTATGTGCAGGTGGTCGGGAAAAGCAAGGGAATCTGAATCTGAAGAATTCGAGTCCCAGCAGACCTTACATTTTCCCAACCACTTGCCATCAAACTATTTTCGTTTCTTGTTGGGAAATATATATTTTTAGTAAGTCTATTGATTAATATAAAAGTGAAAAAATATCTTCATAACCAAAGACTTTTGGCTTCATAAACTATCATAACATGAACTTTTAAAATTATACAAGAATCTAAACTAACTTTCAAAGTTTATTTAAACAAAAATAATATTTTTACAAGATTGAACATGGAAAATCAAATCAGAATGTGTATTTGCTAAATGGTTAATTTTCTGGCAAATTTGGTGAGTTACGCAAAGGAACAAATTGAAAACAGGGGTATTATATAAAGATTTTAGAGTGATAATAAAATTAAACAAATTAAACTTAAAAATATAAATAAAATTAAAACTTAAAATTTTCTTTCTCTTCTAAAAATTGCTTAATTTTAAAGCTTTTGTTTGGTTTAATGGTTAATAATCATTTTTAGATCAAGTTTTTAAACTAATCAATCATTTTTGTTGATAATTTCTTTTTAATTAAATAGAAAACCAAATTATTAGTTAATATTATACCCAATATTATCTTTTAAATTAATAATCTGCATTTAATTTCGAAATAGCTGGTATAATTTGCTTATAAAATTCAACTAATACCTGGCTCCGCCTGAAAATTCCCCCGGATATTATTGCTCCATTTCCCAACGGGCTGTTCCGCCTGCGGATGAGGAAGAGGAGGAGGAGGAGGAGGAGGAGGAGTGGGCTGTGCTCTGTGCTCTCGGCTCGAATTGGGTTCGGCTCGGTTCACTTCGTTGGATTTCGCTGGCTTCGCCTGGAGTCCTGATGCTGCTGCTGCTCCTGAACATGAATGAACATGTCTGCGCGGGGCGAAAGGGGCGGCGAAAGGGGGGCAAGGATGAGAGGTGGCGATGCGGAGGCGACAGGGCTGGCTTTGGGCTTGGCTACAATTTTTTTTTGTTACAGTCGCGCATAGCCTCCTGCTTCTTACTCTTCTTCCTTCTCCTCCTCCTTCTCCACCAACAACACACATTTCGCGCAGAGAAGGACTCTTCTTCGGTTCTTCGGGGCATTCGGCCCTTCAGGCCTTCGGGCTTTCGGCTTTCGGGCTCTCGGCTGATAAGCTCTGCTCGTCCTCTGCTGCTCCCGCTCCCGCTCCCGCTACAGCTGTGCTGCTGCTGCTGCTGCTCCTGAGCTCAGTGCCAAACTGTCAATCGTGTAGTGCGGTCATGTGGTGCGGAGCCAGCGTGCGCTCGCCTCCCATCATCATCAGTCCACAGTCCACAGTCCAGCCAACAAAAAGTCCCAAATAAACCGAACCGAAATCCAAACCAACAGCAACAACAACAACAACAAGCGGAACTCTAAGGATTCCACAACATTTTTTTGTTCTTGTTCCTAATTTCCAATTTGCAACATTAAGCCAATAAGGAAATATACAACCAAAAATAATAAAAATATAATAATCAGCAGAAAAAGTGCTCAAAAGTGCCAAAAGAAAAGAATAGGAATAAAAACCGGAACCCCAACACCAGCTAAGCTGAAGAAAGTTTTTTTAAAAATACAAAAATGTGCCTCCTTGGAAAAAAAGAAATGAAAAAGAGGATTAAATATTTCGATGTGCGAAAAAGGTTAATTTCCAAATTTTTTTGATTATTTTTCTTATTGTGCGGTTCGAACACGAGTGCAAATAGAACAAAAACAACAAAAATAACAAAAACAACAACAGCAACGGCGAGACAACAACAACTAAGCTACAACTACAACAACCCACAACAAGGATGAAGAACGGCTGCAAATGTGCGTGAAATGTGACCAAAAAAAACTATAGAAATATTTTGAAAAATATTATAATAATATATGCTATTTACTCTATATATTTTATTTGATTTTTCTCCACAATTTTTTGGTTTTTTTGTTAAGTGGGTATTTATTTATGCAAATGTGCGTGAAATGTAACCAAAAAAAAACTATAGACATATTTTGAAAAATATTATAATACAATATCCCATTTTCTCTATATTTAAATTATACTTTCTTCCCATTTTCGTGTTTTTTTTTGTTAAGTGGGTATTATTTATTATTCCATTCTTCTAATCCAATTTGTGAGCCAAAGTCAAGGACTTCAGAGTGTGTGTGTGTGTTCGGTTGCTTTTTTTTGTGCCAATTAGTTGACAGATTACGCAAAACTAATGCCAACATTTAATTTTGTATTTATATAACACAGGACACATCTCTATAAATGTCCCAATCTCAATACCAAACAGAAATCCCAAAGAATCTCTAATGAAGTTGTGTGTTTTTTGGGGGTAGGGGGTACAAAAAAATTACTCAATCGTTTTTGGTGTGTGCGTGTGTGTGTGTGCTAGTGTGTCTGTCTGTGTGACAGTCCTTGTGCCACCCTCGATTTTTAGGCCTTTTGCCACTGCTTTTGCCGCCTCTTGTCTGCGCCTTGTTATTTTTACAGCTCCTTGAGCCACTGACCAAATTTTCCTTTTCTGCTGTAATTTCTTTGCTTTTTTTTTATTTTTGTATTTTTTTTTGGGGGTGGTCCTCAAAACTCTATTAGCTTCATTATTAATAAAGTTTTCCCTTTTCCCTTCTCCAGCCCCTAATGATATTTTCTTGTATGAGCATTTTTGGCTGCCGGAGGGGTTTTTGGGGTTCTGAGTTCGGGGTTCGGGATCTGCGATTTGGTATTTGGGAATTTGATGAGGGGTTGGCTTGAAAATTGAGTGATTATGGGTGTTGTGTCGGAATGCGGGCAATAATTTTGCGTATTTTTCGGGAATCATGTGTGTGTGTGTGTGAGCCTTCTGCCTTTGTTGTAGTTGGGAAATCATAAATTTTACATTTACAACTTTTCCATTTGATGTGGGACTGTATTGAAAGATAAAAGATGTATACAAGAATTATTTCCGAATTTATAATTTCTTTTTTAGATTTTTCTTTCGATACGTTCTAAGGGACTTTGGCTACTTCCCGATTTTTTGGACCAGACTTTTATATAGTAGTTTAGATTAAGGTTTGAATTATGTTGCTTAAATAATGACTATGAATATTTATATTTATTTATTAGATTCACACTAAAAAATATATTTAAAACTTATATACTTATTTTTTATTATAAAATAAACTATTTATTTATTTTATTTTATTCTGTCAGAATTAAGTGAGCTCTTGATTTAAACTCTTGAAAATATTTAAAAAGTATTGATTTATTTATTATTATAAATTAAACTCTTAAATAATTTATTATGTATTTTATTTATTCTCACAAACTCTTAAAAATATTTAAAAAGTATTTATTTATATTTTAAAAGTATTTATTTATTTGGCATAAATTATTATAAATTATTATTTATTTTATTTCTTTATTCTGTCAACCAGAATTAAGTTAGCTTTTGATTCGAACTCTTAAAAATATTTAAAACGTATTTATTTATTTGGCATAAATTAGACTATTAAATAAATTATTCTTAGCAACATTCGTGATTGATTATTGTTTTAAACTAGAAATGTATTAGCATAACTGTATCGTACATAATTGCTGATTCAGGTTCAAGTGCCATTTTGTGATTTTCCAGGACCAACTATTGTGACAGGAGGTCCTCGTGTTGCCAATTAAAAACTTTTCGCGGTGGATTATTTGATAGTTTTGGGACTAACGATGCGGTTAAACTTTACACTCCGTACATTTTCGAACTTCTAATTAGCAATTGGGGCCGAAAGGAAAAAGGAGAATTGTCAAAATTTTCAAAATTGTCCGTAGAGGCTAAGTTAGCCATTAAATGGAATTTTTGCTCGATAGTTGCGTTTTAATTAATGGAAATCCGAAATGCGAAACCGAGTTTTATTTAATTGCCACATCGCTGTAAATTTTGGCGTTGCAAAATGGCCGGAATGCAAAATGCGCTTTGTTGCTCGCAACATTTTGCCATTTGTCGCTTGTCGAATATAAATTTGCCTGTCCCAGCAGCACACACACATATGAACATATGGATGGGGAAAATACAGTGGTGGACCAAATAATATGGGGGATTTTTAATTTTTTTAAATAAATTTATATGATTAAAATCATAAAATAAGCATTTAAAATTATAATTGGATAAACAAAAAATAATATTTTTTTTAAAGAAAAATAAATGACTTACTTGAAGATTAGTATTAAAGTAATTAAACTATTTTAAAATACATTTTAAATATCATTTGCACTGTTTTTTATCTGCTTGGCTTCAAGACTTTACACGAACACATACATAAATCATTTTAATAAAATCGCCAAATTTCAGAAAAAGTACTTTGTTAACTACTTTATCAAAATAAATCACTGTCATGAAAAAAGTTTGGTCTCCTTTAATAAAAAGCCATTTCTTAGGGGCATCTTTTACGTTTAATCTTAAAATCTTTAAGGTGCCCAAATGTATGCAAAAATGAATTTTCTTACCAAAATAAGACTTAATTTTTTTCATAGCAAACTTTTTGAAACTCTTATAAGTGATTTGAATACTGAATATATTTTTTTAGCATCAAAAGTCTCATGGAATCATTTCAAAATAGGACATAATTTTTTTTTCATTGCAATCAACTAAAAAATAATTATACAAAAATATATCTCATAAGGAATTATTTATAAATAATTAAATTATATTACTAAAAATCATAAAAAATACTTTTGGTTACTAAAATAAGTAGATAAATGGTTACTAATTCAATTTAAGTAATACTTTTTGACACTCTTATAAGTTATTTAAATATTGAAATTATTTTTTAGAAGCACATGTCTCTTGAAATCATTTCAAAATAAGACAATTATTTTTCATTGCATACTTTTCGATACTCTTTTAAGTGATTTGAATATTGACATTATTTTTGCTTTATCCATAGAAATTGCTGATCGTTGCTATTATTTTGTTCACTACTTTACCCGTTAAAAGGACATGGGGATATCCCCATTGACGGCCGTGTTCCACTGACGTTGCCCATATGCCGTGTATGCCCGCCTCGAAAAGTGTTGGCTTGTTTGTTTGCTCGCCGCTGGTCGTTTTGTGACTTTGATGGCCGTTTTGGTGGGGGATGGGGAGGGAGAGGGGGAGGGGGGTTTTGGGGCTGGAAGCTTTTTAGCCAGATTGGCAGCTGATTTTGCTGTTGATGCTATTTTCGTTCGGGGCTGTGAATGAATGTCATAATCGATAATTTAATGTGCAAAGTGGCTGCTCGCCTGCCGGTCTTTTATTTTTGGTCCTGTTTCGTCCTTTTTTTTCAGTCCATTTTATTTATATTTTTTTTGCCACCCAATTTTTTTTACTTTTTTTTTTTGGACTGGCCGTAAACGTGTTTAATTAATGGCAATGACACAAGCACTCGCACACACACACACACACACACGCTTATAATCTTGGCAGATTAAGGATAAGAATGAGAGAAGGAGGCAAGCTAAAGAGAGAGAGAGTGAGAGGGAGAGGGGGCGAGGGAAAGAGAGAATAAAATGACACTCGGCCAGTCACATTCGAAATGTGTGTTCGCAAAATAAACAGTGAAGCAGAAGAGGCGGCAAAAGTAAGACAGACACGCACACATTGCCACTTGCGGGATGCTCGAGAATAAGTAGAAGAATAAGAATAAGAATGAGAAGGAAAAGGAAAAGGGGGGAAGCAGGGAGAGAGAGTGGAGAAAGCGTGGCGAAAGCGACACAGCGAGAGCAGCAGAAGAAAAAGATGCCGACTATGAAAGAAGGGACAATGGCAAGCAGACGACAACTCTGCTAGTGTGAGTGTTAATGTATATGTATCTGTGTGTAAGGAACTCTCTCCCTGACTGCCAGTGTATTAGTGTGTGTGTGTGTTAGCAATAATAATAAAAACCTAGAAGACCATGTGTGTGCTTCTCTCTCTCTTTATGCGAAATGCCAAAAGGAAATGCCAAGAAATGAAGTGCTTCTCTCCCACACACACACACACACACTCTATATCTGTATGTGTAAGCCCTACAATTACATAATATGGTACGCGCATAAGACGAAAAGTATTGTTAAAGCCTTTTTGATTTCATCGTGCATTCGCATTCGCAGCTGGCATGAAAAACTATGCCATGCCGGGCGGAGATTTTCCTTTTTCCCTTCTTTTTTTTATTGATTGAATGGCACTCGGCAAAAGAGGGGATAAGGGAGAGGGGTTTTCCGGCTTGAGCCCCAAAGTGAAAGTGAACTGAATTTCAGCTCAGCTCCTTAACACGTCCTTACTTTGTTCGTGTGTGTGTGTACGTACGCTCAACTTAAATGCATTTGTGCACAGAGGAAAAATGGCCAAGTGTTTACCCACAATATCATGGGGCTTACAACCCGATCCTTATAGATAATATGTCTGGATAACAAAAAAAAAACTAAAAATATTAAATTAATTTTTCAATTTTGATTGATTTGATAGGAATTCAATTTATTTATTACTTTACTATTTATTATAATTTATTATTGGGAATCATAAGTTAAGATGTCTTAAGAAACTAAGACAAAATATCTATTTTGGGTTAGACACCTCTTTAAGTGGTTTCGAAAAACCTCTGATATAATGAAACTAAATGTTTTTAATTCATTGAAATTGGAAAATGTTTGAAGATTTCACGTTTTGTATTGAAATTATTTCAAAACTGCAGATGATCCTTTGTTTTACAGAGCTTTTTTCTTCTCTACCTTCTCTGCCTCTGTGTGTGCCTGTGGGTCTTGGTAATGTAACAGTGTGAGTTTGTCCTACTGCCCTAATGAAATTACAGAGTCCAACGATGAGCTGCCAACGCACGAAATGCACTCAGGGCAAACACACACACACACACACCCTCACACATACATAGACAGCCAAGGAGCGGCTGCATTGCTTCATTGTATCCCTGTCACTCACACAAAAACCAAACACACGCACGCACACACTCTCACTGGCCGACACCGATAGTGTGTGCTTTTTCATAAATTGCATTTAGTTGGCCAAGTTTTTTTTCTCTTTTTTTTTGTTACTTTTCAGTTGATTTGATTTTATGGTCTGCCAGGATCTGTGTCCTCGTGTGCGGACTCCGGAGTGTCCGTGGAGTCCGGAGAGAACGGACAAATGTGTCCGTAATGGATGCCAAGTTGAAAAAGGTTTTATAGAGATTATTTATAAATGTTATTACGCTGCTGAGAATGTAAAGGAGCCCCGAAGGGGATATGTGTGAAAAAGAGGAGATTTGATCGTTCAAAAAGAGTTGAGCACTGCATGTTTTTACAATGCCATTTTGTTCGCATTGTTCTGGCTGCCAAGTGCGAATAATGGAAATTGGCATGGGATTGTGAATACTGAATGGGGGGAAATTTATATAATTGTGTTAAGTTTATTATTAAAAATTATATTATTATAAATATTTGATATTATATTATGCAAGTTTAATATTAAACGATAAGATGATTACCTTAATTAATCAAGGACTTCAAATCACTTATAAGGGTGACCAAAAGTATGCAACAATATTTTATAGATCCAAAATACCTCTGGTATCTTGCCAAAGTATGACTTGAAATTTAAATTGCATACTTTTAGACACCTCTAGTTATTGCTGTTTTATTTCTAGTCTTTTTTACTGTTCAAATTTTGAATATAATTTTCAACCATTAAAGGATGAAATTCCTTAAAGGTTTAACTATCTTTCTGTGCAATATTGAACCTTTAACAAGGCACCTTCCATCCCCCGAAAAGCACCCACTTTTTTGTTTACCCATTTACTTGAATTTTACTTCCTCCATTTCGGTTTGGTTTTTTTCGGGTCCCTGTTTACCTTTACTTTCGATTACCCGTGAAGCCAAATACCGAGAACCATAAAAATCGTTGTTACCTTCGTTAAGCTGGAGGGAAGCGTCTTCATTTGGTCCTTCGGATCCGTTTTTGGGTGGCTGGATGGCTGGGTGACTTGGTGATTGGGTGCTGGCTGCTGGCTGCTGGAACTGGGGAAACTGACTTCTGGCCACCACTTCCGTGAGCTGTCCTCACAAACTGAACCAACTAACTCATTTGCCAGCCAGCTTTATCGCCGCATCTCCTCGGCAACTGCGTGCTACGTGCCTATTAGCCGGAACGTGTTTCATTCGAATGCCGGTTCGGTTCTCCTTACCATTAATTTCCATTTTGATTGGGCTCTCACTCTCACTTTTACTCTTCATTCCCTTCGGGGTCAAGCGTTTTTGTTTCATCTCGGACACAGCGAATCAATCAAACATAATTTACTGCGTTATGCAAAAATCACTCTTGATGGTTTTCGCTTTAATTTTTTGTATTTTTTATTTAATTATGCTTTTGCCATGAAATTGATTGTATGCCTCGGTCGGTGGAGCTGCAATCAATCACTGGGTTCGTCTTAAAAGGGTTGCAGACCCTTGCACACACACACTTTTCGGACTCGGCTATAATAAGATGATGACCCCTGCCTTTTAAATTTTCCTTAGCTTCAGCTTGTGACTTTCCCCAAAAGGTTGTTTATAAATGTTTTAAAGTAAGGATACGTTTCAATATGCTCCTGGTAATTTTTAAAAATTAATTAATTGTAATTGTAATTGATTAAAAATGTTTTTTTTTTATTTTCTAAACCTTTTTTATAACATTTTTGAGTGAATAAATCTCACAACAAATTTTTAAATTGATGAAAAATATTAAAAACCTCCACTTGCATAAATTACATTTTTCTGGTGTCCAAAAGTATGCAACAGTGTATTTTGTTATTTGTTTTACCCTTTTTTATAATTTTTTTGAGTGAATAAAAATCACAAATAATTTTTAGATGTAAAGCTTTTCCTCGTTACTTAAATGACTAAGAAGTTTTTAATATAAATCAAATTTATGTTAATAAATAAAGAAATCAGCATGTATCCGAAGTTTGCTTTGAAATATGGATGGAAATAACTTGAAAGTGCGGAAGGCATAATTTAGGAAGCATCCATCAATTAGCTTCCGATGAAATATCATCTTTGCATGTATATATAACCGAAAATGTGGGCCACTTAGGGGAAAGCCACTCGAAAGGCAGCCAAATGACTCGAAGAAGCCTCTGTAAATGCACACCAGGGACTTCTGGGGGCGTCCATGAAAAAAAGAGCACACATGAGACCCCAGTAAACCCCCACCCTCCCTCACTTTTTTTTCGGGGGCTGTTTGCATGGCCTTTGCGTGTGTGCGGACATGAGGCATGTCAAATAGTTGTCAATTATTTTTATTACAATTTCCCTTTTTGTGTTTGCGCCTCGACTTGACTTGAGTTGGCTTGTTTTCTGTGGGAGGGGAAGGTATATCCACCCCCTGCGAGGCACCTTCAGGCACCCCTACCACTTCGTCACGCCCCTGTGCACTGTGTTCTTTTATTTTACACAAAACCAACACATGTAAGCCTGTCAGGATGCTTGGATGCACGGAAAAAATCTGTCTCAAATAATGATCGATGGATCTTTACTTTAAAAAGTTCCTAAAAGTCTCCTTTTTGTTTGGGAAAATGTCTCCAATCAAATAGAAGTAAAAGATACATTAGAAACGTTCAAAAATTATAAAAAATGTTTATATTTCTTGGGAAATATTTAATTAGTGGTATTGGGACTCCACGCAGAAATCACTATTAAAACAATCTATAAAGGGCTCCCTAAAAAAAACGGAAGTAGCCTAAATCACCCAGAACGGATTGACATAAAAGTCTAAAAAAAATACATAAATTTGGAAATAATATCTAATTTAAATTAATATAAATAACATCTAATTTTTAAAAGTTTCAAATAAATATTTATTTATTTTTGCATATTTAAATAAAGGATTTAAATAAACAGATCCTCGGGCTTTTTCAAAAGAAAAATTTAAAAATATTAGAAACTTTTAAGTAATACAGATATGATTTGAATACGCTTTTCCCTTAGATGAAAGGCAACTATTCTTCGAGTGTATGCTTGCGTGTATGTGGTAGTATGTAGATACTATATGTTCTCGTGTCTGTGTGTTTTGCCTTTTTTAACGCATTTATTATTTCGACGAGCGTCTTTTGTTGATTGCCAAGTGAGGACGGTGCGCGGCATTTCGCCTTTCATTCGCCGTCCTTCGTCCTTCGACGAAGCTGGGGTTCAAGTGTAGGCTTAATTGGCATTCATTTGCCTGTCGCTGTGTGTGTGTGTGTCGCTGTGTATGTAAGTGTGTGCGTATTTTATAATTTTTCCATTTCTCTGCTCGCTCATTGCATACACATTTCAGCTTCCTGCTGCGGCACTTTGCTTTGCTTCTCTGTTGCTTTTTACGCCTTCATGCGCATTGTGCTCACTTTTCCTGTCATTCGCGTAATTGTATGAGTGCGTCTGTGCGTCTGTGTGCGTGCGCCATTTGATGGAAACAAGCTCAGCCAGCTGAGTCCTTTTCTGAGCTGGTTACCTTATTTCTCTCACTGCACGGCAAAGAAAAGTTCATACATTTAAACTGAGTAATATTTTAATATTTGTTTTTTTTTATGAGTAATAAATTAATCTTATAATCACTTATGGGTAAATAATTTAATTTAGTGTTCTAATAATTTTTAGATATATTTATTTGGCATTTTAATTGATAATAATATTATGAAACTATTTGAAAAGCTGGAACTTTCTGAATTCCGCTTTCAAAATATACAGTTGCATACTTTCAGACACCTTTATTTTTATTATTTTGAATATATTTATTATGGTTTTGTTTTTTATGGAGGTTATAGGTTATAAATGTTTTACAGTAATATTTAAATATTTATTTAGCTTTTTAATTGATAATAATGGTATCTTTGGTGGTTTTAAATCACTCGAAATGTAGGCAGTGAAAATAGGCAAGCTGCCTTTTTGATTTCCGATTTCTAAATATACTGTTGCATACTTCTAGGTATTACTTTTAAAATTATGAATTAATCTATTATGATTTGGTTTTTTTATGGATATTATAGCTTGTAAATATTTATCTTTTCTCTCAGTGCATGTTGTGTCGTCAGCCTTAACAACAAATTCAAATCCAGCGGAAGTAATTTGACGCACATGCGGGGGTCCTGACTGACTAACTGTGACCTAGCCCCGCCCACCGCTCACCGCCCACCGTTCATCATTTGAATTTGAATTGACAGGCAGAGGCGGAGGAGGGCGAAAGTGAGGGGGGTATGGGGCCGTTGGGCCTGCGAACGAGTTGATGCCAATTATGTGTGTGCGTGCCGCTTTCTGTGGGTGCGAAAATATGCTCCTTGCATACCTAACCCCCTCTCAAACTCCCCCTAAGCCCCCCTCACAACCTGATTTTATTTGCCTCAATTAAATATTTAAGCTAATTAGCTTACACTTCACACCCAGACAAAAGTTGATTGATGCGAGGCGTTAAATAATTATGCTGCTTATGCTTTCGTCACCTCGTTTTTTTGCCGAGCGCTGCAATTAAGTGCAAAGGCATTAAAAGGGGCCAATCCAATTAAGTGTGTGTGTGTGTAAAAATCAGCTTCAAAATGGGTGGAGGAACCGGAAATGGATACATATAAGTAAAAGTGACGGGCGGATGTTGTGCTTCGGATTAAATTAACGAATTCTCAATGAAAGGAAGGCATTCGCAATCGCAATCGAATCGGCACTTGTCCATAATAACTTATTTATGCGTTTGTTTTGTTAGCCAAACAGGCGAAAAATCAATTGGCTTTAAAATATTTTTTTTTGGTCCTTGGATAGACGAACAATTTCATGCATGCATATTTTATAGGCTACTTTTTTTTTTTTGGTAAACGTCCTTCGGTTTTTACACATTTTCTCCACACTTTTCGCTTTTTATTCTTTTCGACATTTTGCACATGACTGTGGAATATTTAATATAATGGCTGTAAACAAATAAATGCTGTTTGTTCGGGCTTTTGGCCATCGTTAGTATTTAAAGTAAAGGATTTAAATTGTACTTTATGCCGTAATAATTTCAATATATGGTCTTAAATACACAATCGTTAATTTCAATACAAACATTATGGTTTAATACTCTATTTAAATAGAGATTTTGGAAAAGTGTAAATGCAATATTGTAGTGCTTATTAAGACCTGTCGAAAATTATTCAAATCGGACCATTCACTAAAGAGTTATGACCAAATGGAAATCAGTGGAATGCAAGCAGTGCAAGCAGTTGCTTTGCTGCAGGCATACCTCTCCTGTTGTATTTACATTTGATAATAATTATTCCTGGAAAATATATTTCTCAATATTAAAACATAATCAGCTTAATCATGCGTATATTATTTTGTATCTTATTTATTATTTACCTTAACCGAAGCAATCATGCTGTGCAGTCGAGTGGCAACGATTGCAATTCCCCTTCGTAATTTATCGCTGTCCCAGCGACATGTCCGGTGGGAATGCTTTATTATCGCGGCCTCTGTAGTGTTAAGCCAATTCAGGGGCTAATCCATGAAGACCTCACCTCCACCACCCACATTTCCCTGCAATTGCCACCAGCCAAATTGCATTAACTCGGGGAAACGGACACGCGGCGTATGCGTAATACGGCATTTGCGATGCGATTGAGGAAAATTAAACGCCCGCCAACTGGCATGGCCATTAATTTCCATTGCCGCCGTGGCTGCCATTAAAACGTTTTTCAATTTTTCACTTTTTCAATTTAACAATTTTTCAAGCCGCTGCAAAAGGTGGCCAAGCAGCAGGAGCGACATTGAAAAATTGTTGAGCCAGGCGAGGATAAGCAGTGGGTCCTTGCCAGTGCCTTGCCGACGAGCCAGCGCACATTTGGAGCAAGGCCTGTGGGTCCTTAAATCAGCAGCGAGCCACCCAACCAACCACCCACCACCCACATTTGGCCGCAAACTGCGATGGCGATAGGTAATTGCAGCGATTGCAGACATTGCCTATCGAACGATTGACGCTGCAAACGGGGCTAAATCGAATCCCATTCACCAGCCATCCATTCCAATCCATTCCAATCCATTCCTCGGTATTCCTTGCTGGCGATTGAGCTCTTCACGGCAATACATATATTTGGTGGTGCGGAATGGAAGTGACGGATTCCCGATTGAAGCCATGAATCAGTTAGAGATGATGCTCTATTTGTTGTGTAGTTTCTATGTTTATATAAATGTCACAGAAAATAAGTTCTTTATATATTCTTTAATTTTCAAGCCCTGAAAGCCAAAATTTAACTTTTAAATCCAATATAATTCTTTTAAAAAAATTTGATTTTATTTTGTGGTATTGTTTTGGGCAGCTTTCAACCTAAACTAACAATCCCCTTCACTTTTTTAAAAATTTATATTTTTATCAATTTTTGAAATTTTTAATGATGGTTCCATCATAATTTTTTGCAAAAATTAAAAATTTCCAGGTTTAAATGCATGTCGAATGGGAATTTTATTACGAGTTCAACGAGGTATGACAATCCATATTTGGATTATCACCGTTTTTACGACGAAAATGCAATTTTTTTGTTGGTGGGAAATCCGTAATTTTATTTTTGGTAAAATTTTGATATATTTTATTACATTTTTTTCTGTAACTTGGCCAAAAATAGTCCCAAATCAAAAATGCGTACTGTTTTGAGCAGCTTACAACCTAATAATAAATATAAGTAAACTTTTAGTCTGATTTAAAAAAAATCAATTTTGACCCAATTTTTTCATTTTTGATAAGGGGTTACATCATGATTTTTTGCGAAAAATGGTCAAAAATAAAAAGTTCCAGGTTTAAATGCCAATTGATTGGGATTTTAATTACGAGCTCAACGAGGTATGACATTCCATATTTGGATCATTTATTGCATTTTTACGACCAAAATAGCGAGATTTTTGTGCGGAAATTTAGAATCTGGGTTTTTCGAAAAAGTATGTTTTTTTCTCAGCGGTGGGTTCTAGGTTCTTGGGGTCCTAGGAATT
Source organism: Drosophila lutescens (assembly GCA_037075285.1). Classification (NCBI taxonomy): domain Eukaryota; kingdom Metazoa; phylum Arthropoda; class Insecta; order Diptera; family Drosophilidae; genus Drosophila; species Drosophila lutescens. The sequence goes on along the minus strand of JBAMCF010000413.1, from coordinate 3,565,236 downwards.
CAATTAAGCGCATCAAAATGACAGCTTATGAGCTCTTGGCGGTCCCTGGAACATTCCAAAATAATAAGACCTTTGAGAAAGTTACATTTTATGTATAAAAAGGAAGAGGAAGAGAGTGGCGCGAAATGTGGAAAGAAATGAATTTCATGAAAATGTCGTAGAATACAGTTCGTACAGTGCGAAATTTATGCCTGGCAATTTGCTAACCTCGAATGTTCATATATGTGTGTATATAGTACGCATACGCCTAGTGGGCCGCAGAGAGAAAATTACGTATACGTCTGGTGGAGCCATTCGAATGCTAACTAGCTGCTGCTGTGCACACTCACATCTCCACATCTCTATAAGCAGGTGGCCAAAAATAAAGCCAACACTCCGAGGAGTCGACGATTACGTAAGCCGGGGGTAACAGGAGCCCTACACAGAAAAAAAATCGATATGAAATAGGGTCATTTCTACCTTACTTCATATTAATAACAAACCGATATGATTAAGGTCAAATTAATGATTCAAACATATCAACTTGATATTTTATCATTTCATAAAGTTATATAAATACTTTTTAAAATACCAAATTTAGTATCAATCATATCAAAATGATCTTTATTCATATAAAAGTGACCTTTATTCATATCAAAATGATATGAATAACCTGAATTTTAAAAAATATTAAATTAAGCTGCACATATCAATCTGATCTTTTGTCATTTTTTTTTCTGTGTAAAAGTGCCATCGCAGATGCCGGAGATTCAGGAGTTTCAGAAGTCGAAAGTCAGGAGACAGCTACAAAAATCGAGTGCGAGCCAAAGTGCATTAAAAATTCAACGTCTCTGCGAATGATTTTTCACTTTGTGTGTCAGGGGAGGGGGTTTATATGATGATAATGCCTGGTGATTGCGTTCATTGCATCATGTTTCATGCAGCAGGATCCCACGTCATTTCCCCAGAGCTCACTTTATTCACTCACTCGCTGGCTTTATAATTTTATTGCTTTCGGTTACGGATTTATGCTCGAGGATGAGCCCGTAATTGCGTTATTCCTTTCTTTCACAGGAAAACGGAGAAAGCGGGGAGAACGGAGAGTACCTACAGTTTTCTTTTAATTGAATTTCACGCAGCTCCTCTGGCTTATTTGCATAGTCTTTCTCTCCAAAGGGTTCTCCTTCTTGCTCCTGTGAGATATAAATCAACGGCAGGCGGGATCCGAATCCCCGATTCGAATCGAAGACAAAACAGGAAGACATCTTCCAAACTGATATATGACCTTTATTATTGTGCGTGTGTGTTTGTGTCCGTGTGTTTGTCTGTCTGGCAAGGGTTTTTCGTTTTTGGTTTTAGGGCGATAAATAAATCGGTTTAAGAGGTGCCACATCTACCAAATGGAATTTATTACGCTGCCGGCTTACGCGGCGTATGAGCAATTCCCCCGCGGCCAACCCCTTCGGCAATTGATACAAAATCACAGAGGCACAAATTGCTTCATCTCGGGAAAAGGAAAGTGGAAATGGAAATGGTTAGGGGTTGGGGGCTGTGGCTCGGGACGTTGACTGAGTGTCATGTTTATGCATGAGCCATCCACGTAACGAGCTGCCTGAAAGCCAAAACGCATAACCAAAGCCTGATTATCCGGGGGTATTCACGATTTGGCCATATCGAGGATATATCTGCCAGGTAGAATATATTCTATACATATATATATATGTTTTATTTATATATATATATTTATATATATATATTTATATATATATATGTTATATTTTATAAATTTATTTTTTATATTGTTTCATTTTATTTAAGGTATACTATTCATTGCTTTACAAATTGTAAGACGCAAGATGTCCATTTTATTTTAATTTTATTTATTTTATTTCATTTTATTTTTTCTCTTTGGATTCAAATAATAATTTTATTATAATTTATTAACTCATTTAACCTATAAATTCTGTAAATTTCAAACCAAATTGTAAATTTTTTAATTATATTTATTAATTTTTGTCTCCATTTTATATTTTTGAATTTAATATTTTCGTAATATTTCTGCAGATTTCTTCAACAAACAAGAGCTAAAAATACAAAAAAATAGGTATCTATATATAGAAATTGGTTATTAGCTCTTCATTATTGTTCACAACTCCAAAGTAAACAAACTGTGCGAATTGCAGGGTAAATATATAAATATACATTGGCCATTATTAGCTCTTCCATAATAATAGCGTATCGTTCTGGGCTTAAATGTATACTTTATTTGTGTGTATTTCGCTGCCATGAATGGCATAAAAAGCTGAAAAATGTGTAAAAGCAAAAAAGAACGGCTATTATTGGTCAGTTTTTGCTTTGCGGCGGTGCGAAAAATGTGCAAATTGCGAAATTATATTGACATTTGGTCAGCTGGCAAACAAAAAACTTAGTGGGCATTACGTTTTTTGTTTGTTTGCCAACTGTTATCGAATTTGCGATTGTGCACACAATCGATATTAATCACATTATCAGGTGCACAGAAAAAAATCGATACTAATTAGGGTTATTTCTACCTTATTTCACATCAATAAAAAGATGATATGATTAATGTCAAATTTATGATTCAAACATATTAACTTGATATCTTATCATTTTAGAAAAGTTGTTAAAATACTGTTTTAAAATACTAAATTGAGTATTTTTAGAACAAATAATGTAAAATAAGGCAAACATTTAATCATATCATAACGATCTTTATTCGTATCATAATGATCTTTATTCATATCAAAATGAATGTATAACTTGATCTTTAAAAAAACATAAAATTGACCAGCACAATTTTCTTTCTGTGTATTAATCACATTATCAGGTAGCACGTAGTCGTCACCCGATGGCCACTGAAAAATGGCGAAATGGCATTGGAGGACTCATGGGTTGATGGCTGATGGGTTGCGTTGGGATGCTCTTTCATGCAAATCTGGCCTCATCCTAATTTATGCTGCGGCTCGGTTTACAAAATTTACATGAGCTTGCTTTTCAGGGGGGAGGGAGAAACAGCAGCTGCTTGACCTACTCCAAATCCAAATCCCCGTCATATTCCACCCGGAATCACTTAAGTCCGGCTATATGCATGGCAATGGCAACATTTGGCTTTGGCCCACACACCCAAAAACCAAAAAAAGCCAGGACAAACTTCATATTCATAACATATACGACGAACCCTGTTTTCTCTCCTTGTTGCGGTCTTAAGACGGATCTGAAAAAAAAGGACAAAGGACGAGCCGGGTGGACAGCAGTTTCGGCTACTTAGTGGCCAAAACATTTGACATAATCGTTGATAAGGGATTGCCTAACAAAACGAAAAGAAAACTGCGAAAAGGACGAACGCACCGGGGCAAAAAAATAAAATATAAGATAAATAAGAGGACAAAAAGCACAGTCTCTGAGCGAGTTTCTTATTCTTACCTAACTGAAAACTGAAAACGCAATTGGCTCGAGTAAAGAAAAATAAATAAAAACCAACTTTCCAGCAAAATGTGGGTCAAGCGAGCAGAGAGTATTTTTTGGGGATTTTTTCGGGCAGATTTATCGATGCCCTATTTAGATACACATCTAACTACAAGTATCTCCTACATGTCCATGTCCTGTCCATCATTAATATTTTTCTCTTTTCTTTTTCTCTTTTTTTGGGACTAAAAGATACAAATACAAACAGCTGTTGATGAAAGTATAGTAAAATTAAATAACTAAATAGCTATTTCTTAAAAATTCTTATCTTAACGTAGTGAAAATTATTCGTATGTATTTATTTTATAAATGAAAAAAAAAATATAAATTATAAATATAAATTTTTTCCCTTTTTTTGCTATACGAAAAACACCGCCAATAATTTAAATTCCCTAGTCGACGAGAAATAGAAAATGTCATGCATTTTAATGTCGGTTTTGGGACACGTGTCCTTTAATTAACCACCGAAAAGCAGAAAAAAAACCGGGGAAAAAAACCAATCAAAATGCGTCGGCTGTTTTTTGATGATTTTTCGCCGGGATTTTAAATATATAAATTTAACATAACGCATACGCCGCGTGACCCCGTCGGTACTGTGATAGCCACGCTTTCTCGATAAGTTTTTGATAAATATTCCCAAACCCCCCTTCGTAACTTCGTTTCTTTGGCCTGACAAGTGGCTACCATTTTTTAATGTCACTTTTTGTGTGTGCTTGTGGCCACAAAGGGGGGAGGGGGCGGGGCAGGGGGTTTTGGGGTGTCTTCACTGCCCAATGGAGCGTACATTTTGAAATTGAAATCGACAGGGGCGGCGAGAAAGGGGGGGCAGAGCCAGAGAGCCACATCAGCAGCAGCCGCTGCCAGTTTCTTTCTTTCTTTATCTCCCCGACAGTCGGTGGATGCTTCATTGAGTTTTATGTAGAAAAATGCGCAAAATACACCCATATATATATGCTATATATAAAGGAATAAATATATATATATATACACAGAAAAAAAGTTGACAAAAGATTGAAAAATGTACAAATAATTTAATATTTTTTAAAGATCAAGTTATTCATGTCCTTTTGATATCAATAAAGATCATTTTGATATCAATAAAGATTATGTTTATCTTATTTTATAATATTTGTTCGAAAAACAATAAATTTGGTATTTTAAAACGTTAATATGTTTCAATTAAAATGTAACATTATATTTAATCTGTTTTTTATTGATATGAAATAAGTTTGAAATTACCCTTTTTTCCTGTGTATATATATTTATATAGAGGGTGCCTGACCAGGCAAAAACTCATAAAACTTGCAGCGGCTTCTTTGGCTCCTTGGGCTCCTTAAGCTGGTTAAGCGTTCGCACAAAGTGTTAAGTCTCTTACTTTGTTTTCACCTCCCCGATTTCGAACTCACCGACCTTCCCTGCCCCCCATTATCCACCCCCCCTCGACGACCCTCTGCGGATGTTTGAATGCTTTATAATTACATTTTATGTGCCATCGTTGTGTATATAAGATGCCAACAGGTGCAATCCATCGACTCTTCGAAATGAATTAAAAGCCTGCGAGGGCACTGAGCGAAAAAAGGGGTAAAGAAAATTAATTTTTGTCTTTTTTTAATATTTTAAATAATTTATTGTTTTATTTATATACGTCAAATCAATTGTTTTCTTATTTTCACTGATTTTCTTTCTGTTTCAGTTTTTTTAATACAATTTTAAAAACTATTTAAATAATAAAATATTTAAGAATGTTTCGATGATTTTTACTTTTAAATGTAAACAAATAAAATATAATAAACAAATATAGAAGCAGGCCTTCAAAACATACGCCTAAAAACAAACTGATATGAAACGAAGATCAATTTTACATTATGTAGTAACAATTTTGACTTGATATGCTCGAATATGTCTTTCTCCCTCCCACTCATGTAACTTAAAGCGCTATTTCGCTCGGTATTGCACGATAAAAACGAAATGCCAGAAATTTACCATGCGCATATCGAAATGACCGCGACGCGTTCTTTTTTGTGTGTAGTAAAAATCATAAATAAATCCCTTTTCTCGCAGTGTATGTGCCCATGGAAAGTCAGGAGCCTGTGCCTCCATCTTCGTTTATTTAGTTTACAGTCTTTATTGAATGTTTGCCTTTGGCTCCATGGATTCAGCGTTGTAATTGCTCGAGTTTAATGGCCAATCGCCGTATCCTGTCTGCGAAACCCAGTTTCTGTTCTGGCTACAACTTACTTTCTTACTTTCCCCGACTTTTCCCCGACCACCAACCGGCAAAAAATGTAAATCCGCGGAAATCGAACGACAATATCTGTTACCCGCGGCGATTCCACTCATACTTTTCCCTATATATACATTTTACATTTGCGACATGTTTACAGTCTCTTGGAGACATGAAATTTCCTGTTCTTGGCTTTAATAACAAAAAAAAACCGTAATAAATCCGCTTCCGAGGGGCATTGTCTATGTAATGAATGCCGAATGAATGCCAAGTGAATGCTAAGTGAATGTTGAGTGTTTGAGTTGGAGTTTGTGCGAATGAACAGCGATTGAGTGGGCGATGATGCCCGATTGATGGTTTAATGATTGGGTTTGCGATTGGGTTTGGGTATTCGTGGGCGATTCAACAGCTGAATAATGAATGACGATTGCTGTACGCTTGATTTCCTCAAAGATGTTAATTCATTAGAAATTTGTGGTAAAAACAATTGTGAGAATATTCAATGATTTTCGATTATGAAAAGTTGATTGATGGTTTAGTTGTGGGTTTTGCAATGAATAATAAATATATAAATAATGAATAAATTAGTACAAATCTTAGAAAGTATTAATATTTGTTATTTATTTTTACTGATTGATATTTATATTAGATTATAAATGTTTTATTGCTTGCCCCGATTGACAAGCGGATGTGAAGCTAATCAGCATGATTGATTGGGGTCAAGTAGCTATCACTAATTAGTTAATTCCAATGAGCCCCGTCCCCTTTCCCGTCAATCATTGGCCATCAATCAGGGTGGCCGGTAGTTAAGCAACTTGTCGGTGCGAAAAGGTTCAATTACGCACAAATCAAACTTGCCGCAAAGTTAATGAACTTTCTGCTGCTGACCCACACAAAAACTCACCTTTTTCCCTTATTTATTACCACCCACCCACTTTTGCACCCACTCGAAGTTCCGTATTTAACTATTCATTTGAATTGCAATGCGAGCAATGCTCTTTAAAAGTAGGTATATTTTAAATGAAAGGTAGGGGAAGTATTTTAGGAATTTAATAAAATAGGTAATTATGCCACATTAAATGGGGTTACAAAAAGTGTGGGAAAAATCATAAATCCTTGAAGTAAAATGTGTTATTATCATATTTAAAATAATATTTTGATGAAGCGTATTCCTTTTTAAAATTAACAACGTTTGGTTTTTCCTTTATTTATTTAGTTAAGCAAAAGAATTTTTTAAAAAAGTTTTTAATTAATGCAGATTATTTCTTAATTTAAATTCGAGCTTAAAATTCTGTAAAAAATAAAATTCTTACAAATCCTTATTGTTATTATTATTATTTTTTTTTAGGTTTCTTTTTTAATAGTTCAAAACCAAAACCGATTTGATTTTATTATTTTTTTTTTTTATTTTTTTTGTTAAGAAGTATAAGAAACACTTTTGAATAGTTTAATTTGTATATATTGATTTATTTTTAATTTAAAGTCTATTTTTAAATTTATTTTTTACTAAAATTGTTACAAATCCTTTGTTGCTCTTATGGTTTTTTCTCAGTGCATTTGTGTGCGCTGGCAAATAGCGAAGGGGAAGGCTGCGGTTGCCCTTTAAACGACTTTTGTTTCTTGGAATTTTGTTCAAAAACTAAATCGTTTCGGTGTGAAGCACTTAATGATGTGCGCTATGTGAGTTTGTGTGTGTGTGTGTGTGTGTGCTTGTGGTGTGCGCTGTGTTGTGTTTTTCGCAACTAAACTGTTAGACATTTTAATTAATTTCCACTTTAATGTTTACTTAGCTAAATGTTTTCCTCCTTGCCTGCAGGCAACAACAACGGCGACTGCGAGCGGAAACGACAGCGGCAGCTACAGATACTTGTAACTAAAGTGACATGAGGCCTTAACAACAATAACACCAAAGCAACAGCAACAACAGAAACAACAACTATAAGAACAAAGGATACAACAACAATAACAACAAGAAACAGAAACAAAAACCCAAAAACCAGCAACCGTAGAGCACTAAAAACCAAATTACAAACAATTAAAAGCGAACACAGGGAAGGATCCTCCAGAAAAATACAGAGAAAGAGAGAGAGAGAGGGAGAGGGAGAGCGCTTGACAACGGTATTGCAGCCACGCCCCCAGGAAAAAACACACACACACAGATACACAGCTACATGCTTAAATGGCCGCTTCATCGTTTATGGCCAACTAAAACTGAGCAGCGGAGCCCCGAATTCCAGTCCATCATCGTCGTGGGGACCTTTGTCTTTGTCTCTCGCATCAGAAACAGAAACAGCAACAACAACAACAGCAGCAACAGCAACAGCAGCAACAGCAACAACAGCAGCAACAGCAACAACAGCAACACCACCAAAGGCGGCAATAAAAAGTTTGCTTTGTGTGTGTTGTCGGTGTCGGTGACATTCTTGCCCCAATCTCCTGCCCCTCCTACTCCTCCTCCTCCCCCTTTTCCTCATCCTGCTACTGCCACGCCCCTTCCGCCCCCCTTAAAACGGTGTCGCCCCTTGTTGTCCTGTTGTTGTTGTCGGCATCGTCATCGTCTGACGCCTGTGGGCACTCAATTAAGCCCAATTCAACGCAACTTGAAAGCGACAACACAAAAGCAGCTGGCAAAGTAACAAAAACAGCGGAAGGAGGAACAACAATAGCTGGAGAAACAGCAGCAGCCTCTACGATTGCAGCTGCAACAGCAACACTTTCCTCCAAATCTTGAATTGAATACGGAAAAGCAGCCATATTAATATAAACAGAAGCAACAGCAGCAACAGCAACACCAGCAACATCTATGATTGTAGCTGCAGCAGCAACATCTACTTCTAAATCTTGAATTGAATACGGAAAAGCAGTCATATTAATATAAACAGCAGTAGTAGCGACAGCAGCAACAGCAACAGCAACAACAGAAGTAGCAGCAACTTCGGCTAACAGCAATAATTGCCAAAGTGGCGACAACAGCAGTGGCTACAATAGTTTGTCGGGGCCATAAAAACTAGTAGCAACCTTTGGCCATTAAAGCTGCAACAGCAATACAAGTGGCAAATAGAACAGCAACAGCAGCAGCAGCAGCTACAGCAATACAAGCTGCAACAGCAACAGCAGTGAAGCGACCACGCCCCCGCCCACACACACAGTTCACATTCAGATTCAGTTTCAGTTTCAGTTTTGAGAATTCCGGGGCGGAAAAAGGAGCAACTGCCACGCCCACTGCCCACCTCCACCCATAAACACCCACAGATGGTCGGTTGAGTGGATGTCAGGATGAAACTGAGCGTGAGCGCGTATCGGGCGCATGCATCCGCACACAAGAAGATCCTCTCCAGCGGCTATCACTCACAGCTCAACTACGGCAGCACTGGAGCGGCAGCGGCATCCTCCTCGTCGTCGGGGGCCACAGCAACGGGCCTATATGCGGTGAGTAGTCGTAGTCCATGTCCATGGTTGCTCCTCCCCCAGCTCCTCCATCTACCCATCCATTCACCCACTTACATTTCCCTCGTAGCCCAGACCAGTCCGATTTTGAGCACGATTCCCAGAAGGACAATCTCGTGTTTCGGTTGTGTATCCCTCATTACACTGAACGAAAAAAAAAGAGAAGGTTAAATATCGAGAGAGCTCGAAAGAATATCGACATTTTGCTATTTCTCGATATTTAAAAGGAGTTTTCCCTTGAAAACATAGATAGTATTTTATCGTTATTGTCAAAATATCGAAAATATCGATCATTTTTAAGCTCTACTCTAAAAGCTTACTTCTTGAAAAACTATATTATAAAATCCAGTCTAATAAAAGAGTCCTTAAAAAAAGTACATGACTTAAAATTTTGGAGAAAAAAATCAAAATTAGATAATAATTTAATCAACATTTGCTATTCAAATATTTGATATATAAGTAGATTATTTAATTTTTATGATATTAAAATAAAAAAAAGTTAACCCTATTTGATTTAATTTTTAACTTTTTTAATTTGTATCTTATATTCATATGTAAATGCATAAAATTCGTTATTGAAATATTCTGTTTCCATTTCATTTATTTTTAACTCTTTTAATTTGTATTTTATATTTTAAGTACTTTTCATTTTACATCTAATTGCAACTTTTCTGTATATCCTGAGAAAAATCTTATATAAATAATGCTTAAGGCATTCAAGTAAAATTTTTGAGGTGAACTAATAATCGAATAATAATTATATATTTTATACAAGAAAAAATATAATATGAATGCAATTTTATAATAATTACTAATATTTTAAACTAGTAAAATCTGAAAATTTCTAGGAAAACTAAGTAGTCAAATTAATATTTCAGTGTAACTTGGCTATAGTTTCCCCTTCCTTTCGTCCTTCGCCCCTTCCCACCGATTCACTTTTGCCATATTTCCTCCAATCTCCTGCCCGTCGTCTTCCTTTTGCCGCTCATTAATGTTGTGTGACAAACAAAGGCATAAAATTTAAACATTTTTGATTATGGGTTTTACTGTTATGTCCGGCCATGGTAGCTACATTTTAATGATATTGCGAAGGGCATTACAAATATAAATATGGGATATATGGGCATATCAAAGAGAATTGGGGCTATGGCCATTGCTTAAAATAGTAGTCACAAGCAGCGGCTTGCAAATAATTATCGGAAAAGCACTTAAGAAAATTGCCATTAAATAAAATAAATTATATAAAATATTAAGGGTCAAGCTGTGGAAGATGTAAGATGTTTAACATTATAAACAACATTTATAAATGGAACTTCAATTTCCTTTAAAACCCTTTTTTGATTGAATGAAAATATATTCTTAAAATAATACTAATAACACAAATATTTCTAATATAATACTAAACGTGTATCAGAATAGAAAATCTTAAATGATTTACCTTAACACTTTAGCCAAATTCCATTAGCATTGTCCACATCATTTTGAAAAACTTCCTAATGGAAACTTCGTTAAACTCGTTACCTGAATTTCAAGAATGCAAGCCACAAAAAAAAAGAGCCGAAAACCCAAAAAACATTAAAGCGAGAGCCCTAGATCAGGATGAATATTCATTAAAATTTCCAAACTGACTAAAAGTTATTAAATTAGTTTTGAAAGCGCGCGCGCTCTGCTCCCAAAAAATAGTTTTGCAGCTCAAGTGAGCCAGCAGGCAGCAGTCAGCAGCCGTTGGCTAAATTACGTAAAAGCCATTAAAGAAAATCAAGGCTCAATCGGGAAAAGTTCGCTGTAGAATATCTGCAGGAAATTGGAAATGCTGCCCCATTTATATATACATCTATCCATCCGATTTGTCACTGGCTAATTAAAACGGAGGGCACTTCGCCGTTGTTTTGGCCCCATCATAGTTTCACAGCCAGGACTATTTATGGAGTCCTTTGAAATCCGGGATGAGAGCTTAACTGCTCGACGCGGAAACCAGCAGTTTGGAGATCCGAGTAGTCAGAACCCAGAACCACAATAAATTCCAATCAAGTTTTGTGGCGCATTTAATTGCCATGTCCACGGGCGGCAGCTGCTGGTCTCGCGGATCGAAGCTCTATATGTATACAGCGGGGGTAATCAATAATAGTTACTAATGTTTGAAAAATTGAAAAAACGAGAAAAGGTGTCTAAAAGTAGGCTGTACAAAAATAAAGTCTTCTTCTTTGTTCCCTACTTTTAGACAGCTTTAGAAGTGAGTTTAAAATCAAATGAATTATCGATATTTTCGATATTTTGACAAAATCGATTCGATAATATTCATGTTTTGAAGCGAGAACACAAAATAAATATCGAGAAATAGAAAACTGTCGGTGTTTTTTCAACCTCTATTTTTTTCTGTATTACTTTCGGGATTTAATATATTCTCAAATCTTAATTTTACCTATTAAATAGGCGAATTAAAAAAAGTCATCTTTTGTTGCATACTTTCAGACAGTTTTAAAAGTGATTTTAAAATCACTGTGGTTTCTTGTGCTGTTTTTAATTTGTCACACTTTTTAATCGGCGAATTAAAAATGTCATTCAAGATTAGCCTCTTTTCATAGCCCAAAAATATTTATAATTTGTGTGATAAATAAGAAATTCTTATTATTCCAAACAATTGACATTTCAAAGTGGGCAAATAAATTTTCATTGAGCTGGAATATATTGGAAGAAGGCTGTTTTGCCATTTGATTTTACACTCGCACACAAATAGCACTATTATTTTGACCGCAGATGTTCCATAGCATACATAGTATAGCTCACAAGTGAAGCTTAATCTGGCATTGAACCGATTTGTCAACTAATTGGTGGGAACACGGCGCACAAATCCCGCTAGATATATATATATAGATATATGTTATGCGGTTTCCCCCATTTTCCCCAGTTTTGTCACGGACACATGGATATGGGATGAGGAGTTAGGAGGGGGTATGTATGGAATACCGAGCATGGAACACGGAGCACACGACCAACGTCAATCTGTCCCAATGGTCAAATCGAAGCTTTCAAGTTTTGCCGGCACTCGAGTACTTATATCAAGTACTTGGCCAAACCGGCTTAAAGTTGGTTTTGCTTTTGGCCAACTTGGTGTTAAATTAATAATGCTTTTTTGGCTAACAAGTGGTCTTTATGTTCGACGCTGAGTGGCTGGGATTTTGATTTTGATTTTATTGCGTTGCAATTGCCCTCATGCCAACCGCCTCCTCCTTTTAGTTTCGGCTAATTCTTATTGATTTTCCGGGGGGGATTTATATATGAGTTTACTCAGTTAAATCCTATCGATTTTCTTGGAATATCCTGCGCATTAGATATTAATAATTGCCGCCATTATGCAATTTTCTTTTAATTCATTTCGATTTTTACATAATGTTCCTATTTAATCATAATACCCTAAGTGATTTTAATAAATCAATAAAGCTTTTAATTAACAAACTAAATAAATAAGATTAATAATAAAACATAACCAGCGCTTGAATTTAAATTTTTGCTATCACCAATGAGAATGTAACAACAAAAGCTGATTGTTTAAAAGGTTTTTTCATTGTCTTTATTCAAATAAGTGCTGCGCTTTCATTGGATTTCCCCTTGTTGTATAATATAAAACAGGCTTTAAGTCAATTTCAGTTGTCAACCAATTCCGAGAGGAATCAATAATGCAATATTTAAATTTTTGAAAGCATGCTTCGACAAAAGTTCTCTCAACTCATGGCTGATTTTTAAATTTGTTTGCCATCCAACTCATTCAACCATCCACCTCCAACCCACCCATCCAATTCCCCGGGAAACTCACGCCCACCTGAAGGCTCAGAGTTGGCCAAGTTTTCGTGTCACAAGCAATCAAATCAAAGTTTAATTATTATCGTCAACATCATCCGATTTAAAATGCACCGTGGGGCAAAATGGCAAAGGCAAAGGCTCAGAGCCAGATGCAGTTCAAGATACGAATGTCGATGCTGTTGCAGATACATATACATTTAAACAGTCGAGCTAATAATAACAGCAACTAGGCTTTGTAGGTTTAAAGATCTAGGGTCTAGGGGTTCGTTTCCTGCTTTCATGGTAAAGCTAAAATTACTTTTGAAGACTTAGCAACCAAATTTACAATATATTGTATATATTTTTGATATTTTTTAAGTATAAGCAAAAGTTTATAGGGGTTTATTATAGTTTATTATACATAGTGTTACCTTGTTTTGAAAACCCGGAAAAAAAGATATTTTTGTCAAAAATCCAATATTTTCATTTTTCCGACAAAAAAAATCAGTTTTTAAGCCATCATGGTGCTGAATAAGGTCGAAATGTCGAGTGTCATGCCTCGCTGAGCTCGTTATTTAATACCCAATCGATTGGCATTTATTTCTGAGACTTTTAATTTTTGTCCATTTTTTGCAAAAAAAAATTATGATTATAAAAAATGTGAAATTTGGCAAAAAATAAATTTTTGTTTTAGAATATTAACAAAGAAGAAACTTTTATTATTGCAGATATTTTTAAATTATTGTTTTATATAGACAGATCTTTTCAAGTGAAAAGTATTACTATTTTGACCGGCGCTGTACGAAAGCATTGACATTTGAGACCCGGTTTCAGGTAGAATTTGCATAATTAGCAATTAAGATGCGCTCAATTGCGATTGATGAGACACCCGATGGGTGTCATATCTATATATATACACAGTAATATACAGAAATAGCAATGCCAATAAGCTCAATTAATGCGGCCGACTTATCCCTTGCATCCTTGCAGATGGAGGCCCACGAGCTCGAAGCGGGCAAGTTTGTCAAGGATGTGGCCCGTCAGGTGCACGACTGCAACAGCGATACGGACGTCATCAGTCCCACGGGCACCAGTAGTTCCGGTGGAGGAGGTGGCGGAGGCGGAGGCGGAGGCGGAGGAGGTGGTGCCTCCGGAGGCGGCGGAGGATCCGGTGGGCACGGTGGTCCCAGCGACGGTGGCTATCACAAGCGGCACCACAAGATGGTCCGCGATGACGACAACAACAGTGCGGCGCACTCGTCGGACAGCAAAAGTCCCAGTCAGCGGTAAGTTCGATAATATACACTATATACAATACACCCAACCACCCACACAGACCAAGTCACACCTTCCGCACTGGGCGAAAAAAGTGTCAACTAAAGTGAGAGCTAGAGGTTTTGAAGTGAGATCTAGTTAACCTGCAGTTAACTAAAGTTTAAACGTTAACGAGTAGAGAAAAGATTAGTTAAATATTTAATCGTATAAAAATAAAGTGTTGCCAATAAAGTGTCAACTAAAGTTAGAGGTAGAGGCTTTCAAGTGAGCCAGTTAACCTGCAGTTAACTAAAGTTTAAATTCGTTTATTCGTATACAAAAAGTGTGGCAAAAAAATTACCAACTAAACTTAGAGGTAGAGGTTTTGTAGTAAACCAGTTAACCTGCAGTTAAGTAAAGATAAAAAGTTAACGAGTAAGGAAAAGATTAGTTAAATATATTTTCGTTATTCTGCTATCAAAAATGACTTTTTATATATTTTAGTCAAACACTTTTCCTTAAAAATTGTACAAATAATATAATTTAGTAATTCAAATTAAATAATATTTATTTTCTTCAAATAAATTTGAAAAATAGTATTTTTTTTGTAAATAAAAAAAAAAATTTAAATAAAGATTTGTTAATATATAAAAGATTTGATAAATAGGAATAATTGAAAGGAAAATGTATAAAAATATTAAGATAAGAAAAACCTCTATGCTAGTACGCACTTAATTCGCTCAGTGCATCCAAGCCGACACGTGTAAAATACAAGTTGAAAGCGGAGTAAAAAAAAGCGAAGAGGAGCTAACAAAGATGATTTATTCAAATCGTGCCAAGTTGTTACCAAACACATAAACATAATCCGGTTCTGCTGCTGCAGTCCGCATTTTACACACACACACTTATATAACTCACACATACAGTATACAGTAACTACATATACATAGACACGTGCCGTAAGCGTAATTGATAAATGTGTAGCATACTTTGTTGGGCTTCGCTCGCCTTGGCAGCTTTTTGTACTCTGTATTTGATCAACCGTAAGCGACATCACATCCGTACTGGCATCCGTAAGACAAGGACCACAACCAGAATCAGAATCAGAACCAGAAAAACCAACGAGCCCGATTCGATTCAATTAAATTAAATTAGCAATTAGCAAGTCTCCAGTCTAAGTCCCCCCCTTATAAACCCCCCCCTTTTACTACGTCCATGCGAATCCTTGCGGTCGGAGGAGCCGAAGAAGAAAAAGAAGCCTGGCATTGAGAAATGCCAAATGCGTAATGCCAAATGGGAATTGAAATCTGAATGGGAATGTGAGAATGCGAATGCGACTTCAAAAGTTTCCAGTTTGGGCTTTGGTTAATCTAATCAGGAGTCTTAGATCCCAGGATCCCTGGTGGAAGCTCGATACAAAGACAGTGCGTTTCATAGCTGTGTGGTTAAGAGTTTGAAAGATAGATTTAATGATTGTATAGATTATATTATATTATATGATATGATGAATGAAATATTAATTTTTTTTTGCAATCACTTCTATTGGGAAAGTTTATATCTTGAGAGTCATTTGATTATTTAGTATAAAAATTCCAGAAAAGAAAATTAGTAAGTTAAATATGTTTTCGAAAAATATTTTTTAGAATTTTTAATTTTATAAGATGTCTACAAGTATGCAGCGAAAAAATAATTCCCTTTCTTGGAATGATTTTATAGCACTTTCGGATTTAAAATAAATTACTGCATACTTTTAGATGCCTTTTTAAGAGATTTTACTGCATAAAAAAAATTAATTTAAATATTTACCACGTAAAAAATTAAAAAATATTTGTGATATCAAGCTTAAAATGTATTTGTGTGATATTAATATTTTAAAAATTTTTATAAATAACTAAGCTTGCTTTTTCCTGATACTAAACGCACTGTCCAAGGAGTCTATTCCAAGTAAATGTTGAGATTGTGGTTTCAACTTTTTTGCTTTTGCAGTTGAATGGAGCTGTCACTCAGACAGACACACACTCTCACACTCACACACACACAACTTTTGTTTGTGTTTATTGTGCCTTTGTGGTGGCAAAAAGGAAATTAGCAATGACAATTAGCCGGGATTGCCCATGTCCGTGCTGTGTGAGTGTGAGTGAGTGTCAGGCTGTGTGTGTGTGTGTGTGTGTGTGTACATGATTTCATTAATTAACCCGACCCAAAGGCAAACAAAGGCGGCGTTGGAAGGGGGTTGTGCGACCTCCCGGGGGACAGGAGTTGACAACTCTTTGGCCTAATGCGCCCCCTCTCTCGCCTCTCGGTCGTCTAATCTTCGGGCACACGAATCCACTCCAGCTGAAACTCCAGAATGAAATCATGAAACCATGAGACCATGAACCACCGCTACCACACTAAGCCACCGCGACTGCCACTGCCACTTCCAGAATGCTAATGTCCCAGGGCAAACAATTTAATCAAGAGCAAAAACACAGAAAGACGAAGAGAAAAAAAGCCATTTGGCAAACTTACATCCATTTTATTACCTTTCTTATGGTATTATTTCAAGAAAATGTTTTTAGAAAAAGAATAAAAAAAAATAAAAAATGTTACTGTAACATTTAATTTAAATTGATCTAGTTTCTTAAAAAAAACTATAAGAAATCGAATGTATTTCCTTAAAACGGATGCAAATTTGCCAAGGACATATTTTTTTTTAAAAGAAAAAAGCGCCTCAAGCTGCATCGAACCCACTCCCCTCCTATCTATCGCATGTTATAATCAGCGTATCCACTTTTCGCATCGCCTCCGCTCGATCTCCGCGGATCTTGAACACACACATGTATGGTCCCATAGATCCGGCAGCTCGTCGCTGGCCAGTGCGCAGCTGCACCCCTGTGGCTGCACCACTACCACCACCAGTAGCAGTAGTTTAATGTACACAGAGAGGGATAGACTTATAGTGACGCCGGCACAGCAGCATACGCATCCGCATCCGCATCCGCATACGCATACGCAGCCGCATCAGGCCCGTCAGCGGCGTCAGGTGCGCCTCCATGTGAACAGTCCGTCCTCCGATCAGAGCGCCCACACCCCGTTGGGTCAAAGGTCGCTGCCCGCGATGAAGACCCTCTCCTCGTTCATCAGCGAGCATCCCGAGGAGCTGGCGGGGGCGTCTCGGGAGGATCAACCGGTCCAGAGTGGCACATCCGCAGCCGCATCCGCATCGAATGGCCAGCAGACAACGAAGTGGAAGAGCCTGAGGGCCGTGATGGCCTACTACTGCTCCCTGAGGCGCATCAAGAGGAACGTTGCCACACCCACAACCATATACAACCCCCTCAACCCAAACCCCAAAAAAAAAGTCGTTTTCAGTGTTCCCGTATATTGCGTACTCGCGTTTTGCTAGCGTTAACTAACTAACCACTGCACAGAGAAAAAATATCACCGACATTGGCCATCCATTTGGTTGTTTTTTGTAGCGCAAAGAAAGAAAAATTACCCCTAGAGAGATTTCCAAATATGATATAATAGCTTCAAGAAAAACTTAAGTGTTTATTCGGATGTTCCAGTTGTAAAGAACTATTCTTTAAAATCATATATATAAATTTCATATTTCTAGCGATTATATAACATTTTCATATTAATTTTTATTATTATATTGTAAAACGTAAATTTAATTTAGAAATTACCTCTGATCTTTATTTTAAAATCTATAGATTTTCACTGGTGTATTTAATTAGCTAAGTTTATAAATCTATATGTTACTTGGGATTCCTTAAGATTAATATATCGAATATATCGTAATTGAGATGGCCAAATGGAACCGATATCGTAGTGTTTTTTCTCTGTGCACCCATATATATAAGTTTATATGTGTGTGTAAACTCTCTCTTTGCGTGCGTGTGCGTGTGTGTTTGCGAGAGAGAATCCTGGCTCTTGCTATCCTCACCACCACCATCACCACCGATAAAGCGAAGTCCTTGATCAGCCCCTCGATAATTATCGATATGTACTAACCCATCCACTAACGCTCATCGATCGCTCGCCCTCTCTCTTTCTCTCTCTCTCTCTCTCTCATGCTCTCTCATGCTCTCTCTCTCTCGCTCGCTCGCTCGCTCGCTCTAACAACGTACTAATCCGAAAAACGTAGTGTATGAACCTATGTGTAAACCTAATAAGTATATAACCCATATATCATTGATGTGTAATCGAATGCCAGACCTCTCTTAACTCTCGACCTCTGAAACTCTCAACTCAAAAAAACCGCCTGCTCGCCCATTCGCTAACTAACTCTATCCCACTCCCACCTATCTGTTCCGCAGATCTGTCGTCCCCCTCTCTCTCTCTTTCTCTACAGTTAAGCCTCGACGACGACTATAAAGTTTTCTTGAAAACTTTACCACCCCCCTTCTTTAGCCCCCCCTCCCCCCAGGACTTTTCTCATTTAATAAGTGGTATAAGGGGAATTTGCATTTATTTTCAGCCACATATGATATGGTCGTTGCGGGGGGACGTAACACTGTAGCCACTGCTAAATAATGGGGAAAGAGGTGTCTTGGTCTCTTGGCTGGGTATACATTTTACCACTTTCTGTTCTAGTTTCGGTTCATTTTTGGCAGAGGGGCAACTTAAAAAGTTTGCCTCAGCTAAACAAGTTGATGCCAACACACTTACACTCGCAAACACACACACACACATATGCTTATAAGTAAGGGTGTAAGAGGAACTTTTGCTTGAAAAATCTCAGCAAACAGCCAAAGTTAAAGTGGCTTTTGGTAGTGTGCGTTTGAATCGATATGTTTAAGCTGCTGACTGCAATGTAGGCGAACTTTTGACACAAATACAGTAGAACAGACAGACACACACATAGACACAGTGGTGTAGACAGGGGGGGTTAGGGGATTTCGAAACCTTACCAAAAAACATTTATAATGGGATAACCAATTGTATTTTATGGGATTAAAAAAAAACAATATTTTATTTTTGAAATTAAAAAAATTATTAATTTCAGGCCCAGAAGATATAGCTTAAAAATATATAAATAAATTATTAAAAAGTAATATCAAAGGATTTCATAGTTTTTAGATATAAAAATCCCAAGTCAATTGTTTTGAAAACATTTTGTACAGGAATACTTAAGACATGGTTTTAATATTCGTATTCATTTTTTTATTTTTTAATAAAATCTGTTCGCTTAAAATACAAATATTAGGAAAATCTTTCAATATATTTAAGTAAATAAGATCGGCCATTGATTATATGAAATTTCCGGAAAAATCCCTTACCCCCCTTGGAAAAATCCCTTCTACGCCACTGTCACAGACACACCACATTGCGCCTATGCATATGCCAATGCCACACAGTACCAAGCCCAACCCGCCACCCACTTTCAGCTTCTCTCTTGGCATTGTGCATGCAAAATGGGAAATTGCCTGCTGACTGACAACTTACAAAGAATTTGAATTTAGAAAATTGCAAATTTATGTAGAAGCCAAGTGAACACAATACACTCAATGGTAACCTAGAATTTATGCACCCTCTTGGTCCGATTGGATGTCATCATCTAGTATTTTTTTTGGCCAGCGAAAGGGGATGCAAGTGGGGCCTCCTATATATACAATATATATTACATCCCAGAACCAGAGCCTCCCACCGATTTCCCTCCCCTTTTGGTCCTGCGGTTAGGTAATTCCCTTACAAGCAACTCTGATTCGCAATCAAATTCATTTGTTCGATCCGGCGATTGTGTTTTGATTTGCAAGCACTTGAAATGCGGCTCACATCCGGCGAGCGTCCGATGTTTTCGGCTTTATTGCATTGTCAGCAGCTCCAGCTCAAGTTCCTCATTAACTGGGATGACCCAAATAATTGGGGTATTAGCCACGGCTAATAAGGCACATATACGAACGCTCGATGGGTGTCGCAAAAAGTAGGAAAAAAAGTAGAAAAGTGGCAGTCAGGGGAATTTACGAGCCGGGAGTCTGGTTTAAGTGTCGCGGAAATGACTTTCGGTGGGTTTTAAAGCGATTTTCGCCAGGCGTTTTTATGTGGTATACGTAACTTTGAGTCTTTATAAGGGTAAGGCAAAAATTTTAAAAATTTTTATGATTTTAAATATTTGTATTAAATATTATTTCAAAATTTCGGTTTTTTTTTTAGTTGTTTAAGTCAAACCGTTTTGCCTGCAGGACCTTTTGATTAGTTGAAAGTTAGAAAGTTTTTAAATCCAATAACAAATGTTACGAACCTTATGGAACTTTAAGAAGCCATTTAATATATGATGTTGAAAGCACTTTTCACGCTACAATTACTTCGAGGGCATCCGTAGATTTCCGTGACATCCTGGCACGTTTCTAAAATCCAGAAAGTGTAGCATACTTTAGCGGGGTGTCAAATGTCCCCCGAGGCAGCTATAAATTTATAAGGGAGGGAGGGGGGTAAAGAGAGGGAAGATGGAAAGGGGGGCTAGCAAATGACTCGACGGAATTTTTCAATTGTTATTTCATCTGCCATGTGCGGCCAGTCAGTCAGTCAAGTGATGGTTTAGCATTCCGGACGGTCACGGCCTGCGGCTTGATGGCCACAGAAACCAAATAACCGAATGCTGAGTGCTGAGAACCGAAAACCGAATATTGCGAAAACCGAAAACTCAGTTCCGTGAATCGGGCAGAGGCGTTAATTGAAATCCGGCTTAGGAACCGAATCGCCGGTTAACCCGAGGCGCCCCCAAATCGGACATCATGCAGCCATTAAACAATAACACTTTCGGGCGACCACACACATGGTCCAAACACACACACACAAGCACAAACACGCAAACAGGAGAGTCCGAGAGTCCTTTAACATTTCGCTGGATGATTTGTGGTGCAATAAAGAAGGCCATTTAATACCGGGGCTCGCAGCTCTTTAACCTTTTCGAACCCAGAACCCAGAATCGTATCGAATCGAATCGAAAAACGAGAAGCGCCAAAACTAACAAGCTCGTTCTCAATTTATATTAAATCGAAAGTCCACAAATGGTTCAGCTGACCCCAAAAACAACAATGGGGTCATCCACAGATATACGCACACGTACACGCATTTATATACATACATATACAGTCAGTGGCGTAGACTAGGGGGTTTTTCGGGGTTGAAAACAATATATTTCTGGGATTTTGAAATTATTAAAATTATTTTAAAACATTTTAATACGGAATTTCTTTTAATAAAACTCTTTAAAACGAATAGGGATTATTTCAAGATACCTAAATATAAATAAATATATTATAAGCAATATTACTGAGGATTTTCTAGTTATTAAAATTATTTTAAAAAAATTTCTGGACAATCTATAAAACATATAAGGATTTAATAACAAATTAAAAATAAATGTTTATAATTATTATTACATTTTAAAAAGTATTATTATAAATGATTGCTATAATCATATTCGATTTTCTGAAACCCCTTTTGGTTAATGCCCTGCGTGCGCCACTGTGTACATGTAATATATATTTGTATGGTATTGTATTGGAGCGCTTTAGAGCGGGGTAATCTTATCGTGCAGCAAGCCTTTTCCGCTTGGCTAGGGATGGGCAGTGATGGGTTAAAAGGGGGCCCCTATCACCCATCAGTTGTATGTGTGTGTTTTTGTGCGTCTTTTTCACTCTCACCCACTCCACCCCTCTCTCTCTCTCTCTCTCTCTCTCTCTGTCTGTCTCTGTCTATTGGTCCCTTTGCCAATCTATTTCTATCGAATTCTCAGACTATTTGCCTCCTCAAAAAACATTACAAAACAAATTAAATCAAACAAAATGAATACAAAACAAAAATATGTTAATCAAAGTAAAAAAAAAAATCGAAAATATATATACAAAAGAAAACAGTAAAAAAAAACAAACCAAACAAAACCAAAAAAAAAATGAAATACTTTCGAAACTCGTTTAGGAAATCGCGTATCGGAGATGGAGCTTCAGATCCAGATTCCGATTGGTAAGTTTATTCTCTTGCGTTCCTTATGATTTCTCGGTTTTGTCTCTGCACACCAATACAAATACAAGTTACAAACACAAATACAAATACAGAAACAGAAACAGACACACACACATACGCATAGCTTTGTTCTGCTTTTGATTTGATTATGATTGTGATTATGATTATGATTATGATGATGATGGTCATGCTGTTGATAATGATGATGATCGGCATGTGCGCGCTTTGCATTTGAATAGGCCGCAAAACAACAAGAACAAGAAAACAGCAAGATATATAAGCCATATATCATAAATATATATATATTATGCATATAGAGTTCATATTTATAGAGTAGGGTTCTTGACACAGAGACACTGGGACACCCTGTAAAAAGCCACAAACTTAAATGAGAAACACCCAAAAAACACCCACTAACACCCACAAAACACCCACCAACACTCACACACTGACGGCAACCACACCTATAGCTATCATTGTTTTCCTTTGATTTGTCTTTCGTTTAGCTAACTGCATTGCTACCAAATCGCTTTCGTTTTTCGTACCTCATCGTGTACCACACGACGTATGCGTAATAATTTAGCCACCGCTGTAAATAGACCAATGAAAACTAGAAAACTAAATCAAAATAAACAGGAATCGAAAACAAACAAAAAAACAAAAACCGAAATTAAAACAAAGCAAATCCTAAACGAAACCAAAAATACAATACATTTATTTCGTAGCCTGGCATTTTGAAATGCTGAATGCGAATAATAATTGTGCATAAATTAAGAGCCCGAAAAAATCAATTAACGCATCAAAAGCAAGAACACCACCACCCCAACAAACCGAACTGTACATAAAAGCAATGTATATATATATTATATCATCATGCAAATAAACACCTAGTAACTAGATGCTATAGCAGAACAGACGATTGAATGGCGACCCTGAGCGGCTTGAGCAAAAGTTTAAAGTGGTAAAACCTGATCCAAGCCCCCAATCCCCCGAATCCCTCCGATCCACGTAGAATCCACGTACGATATAGTCCTAGATCGAGTTCGTATATACTCGTAGTGCGTAGCAATGCTCTGGCAAAGTGTGGTAGTGATAAGGAATAAAAAAGGAGAAGTCTTTTTTCTGGTCTTAAATTACCTAAATAACAATCGTTATTGATTGATGACGCCTCAGCTTGGCGAATTCGGCTCTTTAAGCTTTATAAATGATTTCAAGACATTAAATGTGATTAATGTGTGTTTCTTTTCGTATCGTATCGTTTCGTTTCCGGGGAAATGCAAACACAAAAATGCCCTGGGCGATTTTAAATCACTTGCTTAGACGCCCATAAGTATGCAATGATATAATTTATTTTTCACTGCATACTTTTGTACACCTACAAAATTTAAAATTTAAAAACTAAGTGCAGTTTAGTAGGGGATTTAAATAAATTATATATAGTTCACCGAAACTTTTGCCAGAGCACCGTAAGCTTCGGATTTGCCGGAGAAAACCGTACTTTTCGTTTCTTTTAATTTTCTTTTAATTGTGAAATGAAACTTTTGTTGAGTTTCGCCGAGAAAAGCTCACCTGGCAGACAATTTAACACTTTTCGCCCCCGAGGCCAAGAGCTATTTATATCGATGGCGGAAAATTCTTGGCCACTCAAACCACCCACTTTTCCCCCCTCCCTCACTTTTCCCCCACTCAATCTCACTATCTCTTTTTCGCTCTCTGTCTGTCTCTGTCTCGCTGCGCTGCTCTACTGCTGCTGCTAAAATTGTTTTCCAATTGCAATTTTCCTCATTTCTTGTCGATTGCATAACGCCTATATGATTGTTATTTCGTTTGATTACATTTGATTCAATTCGATTCGATTCACTTCGATTTGAGTTTGAGTAGAGCCATAACTATAACTATATGTGTATTACTAACTATATATAAATAAATGAATATATTTTTTGCATGCCCCAAGAAAAACCTCATCTATTACTCTCTCTGTCTCTCTCTATCCCTTGCGTTTCCATTTCCGTTTCCGTTTCACCTTAATGTTACCGTTACCGTTACCGTTACCGTTGCGTGCGTTTGCGTTACGGTCTCTTGAGTTCGCCCATGAATGTTTGTCTTGCCACTAAGTATGCGTAACCATAGCCGTAATCCGTAATATGTAGCCCGTAACCCGTAAACTGTATACCCGTTACCCGTAGCCATACTTCTCCGTCATCACCGTAACTAGCGTAAGTGTTTGATGTTTCGTGTTACGTAAGTGATTACGCTCTTTGAAAGAAAAGATATGAAAAATAAATAGAAAAAATAAAGAAACGCACCCCAGTAACGTGAGCGCACGCTTAGTAGTTGGAATGATCTTTTCAGTTGCGCCCCCTTAAAAACCCCCTAAATAGTTTAACCGTGGTTCGTTGTGTGAGACAATCCCTATTGAAAAAGGACCCAAATCGGATGACCCCAACTAACTTCCATTCCATTTCCCGCCTGCGACACACAGGACACGATCGAACCAGCGCTGGATGAAGCTGCGCACCACCGTGCAGATCTCATCGGCGATACAGAAGAAACCACCGCTCAAGCGCGAAGATTCCTTCCTGAAGCGTTTCTCGACTAGACAGATACCCGAAACACAGGTAAGCGGAGATTCTTGGGTTATGAAAGGTTGTTTTTAATATAGGGGCTTCTTAACTTGGGAGATAAATCACTTTTAAAGGTGTCTAAAAGTATGCAGTGAAAAAACAAAGTCGTATTTTCAAATGGATTCATCGGAATGGCGAATAAAAAAAATGTTGCATCCTTTAATGCACCTTTTTAAGAGATTTCATCATAAAGTGATTTTCAAATAGTGATATATTATTTATAAGAATTTGATTTAAGATTTCTTGTAATATCCTTTCTTATCATATGGCGATATATCTGAATATAAAAGTTGATTACTTTAGCCCAGAAACCAATTTTGAAGGTGTCTAAAAGTGTGCAGTAAAAAAAGAAAGTCGTATTTTCAAAGGAATTCATCAAAATGGCGAATAAAAAAATTGTGGCATACTTTTAAACACCTTTTTAAAAGAGTTCAAATTGAAGTGATTTTCAAGTTGTGATGTATTATTAAAAGTATTTGATTTAAAATTATCCTCTCTTATCTCTTCTTATTTCTCATCAATTTCCTTTTAGGAAACTGTTGAAGATACGGGTTCAGAAAGTGCCTCTGGTGACGTCGACAAGAGTGTTAAACGGCGACGACGCTATCTGCAGAAACGACGATCCGTTGTTAATCCAGATGAAAATTTTTACTTCTATTGGTTAATGATGTTAACTGTATGTGTTCTATATAATCTATGGACCCTAATTGTGAGGCAGAGCTTTCCTGAACTGCAGGTGAGTTGTTTCGTTATCGTTTTATCTTGTTTATCAGTGGTTTTTTTTTTTCCTTCCTTTCGTTTGCCCTTCAAGTCCTTTGTTCGTCCTTTGTGTAAGGCGACACCCTTTTGTCATTCGGTTGTAATGGAAGTTGGGTCCCTCTACCTAGTCCCTTATAACGACCCTCCTTGGTTCACCTGCTGTCCAACAACATCCACAACAGGAAAAAAAACAACAAAATTATGCTTATTTTTTATATCTGTTTGCTCCCGTTCTTTGCCTTGTAATGACTCAATTATAAGACACGCAGGCTGGCCTGGGCAAATGTTTGTTTATGGCCCAGTTAGCTGGTGTGTTTGTCATCAGATTAGAACTACGGTTGGGTTGGCTAAACAAAAGTCGACTGTGTTGACCTTTAACCCGGCCACAAAGGCCTGTAGTTGAGGCCGCATCCCATCCCGGTTTTTTGGCCCGCACATTTGCAATTGTCAACTGCATTCCCCGTCCGTTTTAATTGCCCTTGACCTGGCCATAAAAATAGCCGTGGAGACGGAAAATGCGGCCTTTTTCACTTAATGTGACACACTGTGTGCTTTACACCGAAAATAAATGTGTATGGACTTGTCTAAAGTTGAAGAGAAATTTACATTTCTTATAGAGCTTGAAAAACGTCGAAAGTTTGCTAATTATCGATATTTAATATATGTTTTCCCTTAAAAGTGTCGATATTATCGAATCAATATGGTAAAAATATTGATCATTTTCAAGCACTTATTTCTTATATATTATTTGCTCTATTTTTTGTATCTCATTAAACTCAAAAATTTTTTCTCTCTCTGCATTTGATGTACTATTTTTGGCTTAGCAATCTGTGCCCACGTTTTGGCTCATCTGCGATTCGATGACAGATGTTGTATTTATCTTAGATATAATAGTTCAATTACGCACCGGCTATCTGGAGCAGGGCCTAATGGTGAGTACTGGAATATGATATAGGGATTACTTAGGATTACTTGTATTTATTCGGGAATCCATCTATAGGTATACGATGACAGGAAGCTGGCCTGCCACTATGTTCACTCGCGCGACTTCATCTTCGATATGATTGCGCTGATACCATTGGATCTGCTGCAGCTCAAGATGGGCACACATCCGCTCTTGCGTTTTACGCGATTTTTTAAAGTCAGTATTTTTGTGTATAATAATTATTAATTAATTATAATAATTAATTTTTGCGACCTTTTGCAGGTTTATCGATCTGTGAGATTTTATTACATCGTAGAAAGTAGAACAGTTTGGCCAAATTTATGGCGCGTTGTTAACCTAATTCATATCCTGTTAATACTGGCACACTGGTTCGGTTGTTTCTATTTTTTACTCTCCGAGGCGGAGGGTTTTCAGGTGGGTTCCTAAATAAATTAATTTAAATATTATAACAATATAAAATATTACCTAAATAAACTCAACATATTTTCGTTTTAATAAACTGAGTTTAAACCTAATTAATAGAAAAAAGCTAAACAAATAGTAATAGTATTTTAAAATATTACTTAACATAAAAAGAAATGAATAGGATGTTAAAGACTTATAAAAAGGTGCTTAAAAGTATGCAGCACTATATGCGTAAACCAAAGGAAGTCTTATGTTTCATAGCATACTTTTAGGCATCTTTATAAGTGATTTCAAAACGCTTGTGATTTAATAGTTTTAACTTTTAAAAATTTACGAACATAATGCAAATTTTAATAAATTGAAAATCACAGGGCGATTGGGTCTATCCGTATCGACCCGGAGACTATGCCACCCTGACGCGCAAGTATCTGGGCAGCCTGTACTGGTCGACCCTGACACTGACGACCATCGGGGATCTGCCCACGCCCGAGACGAATGCAGAGTGAGTACGAATGAATGAATGCGTGAATATGTCGCGAATACATATTGGATATCTACCAATTTTATTACAAACAATCAGACCGAACTTTTCGGTGGACGGCCCTCGATCAATTCCGAGGCGTGGCATTAAATCGCGCCTGCTTCAATTCGGATCTAGCTATGGGTACGAGATCTTAACTTAAAAGTCCATCCACCATAACTAAGCAAGATCAATCAATATCCAATCAAATCCAGCGAATATCATGCAACTTGTTTGGGGGCTGTCCACCGATTCGTCTGCCTTGGTGTTCTTAATCTTTTTTCAATTATTTATCAAACTGTTGCATTTTCTGCCAGCGAAAAAAAAGCGCTTGGCATCAAAGTTTTCGAAAGCGTGCGACAGCCTTGAACAGAGTTCCATTGATATTTGTGTACTAGCCAAGGGAAAATTACAAAAATTGATAAAAACAGTATCCTTAGGTCCCCTCGAGCTTTCGAAAACTTTGATTGAGCTTGCAAAAAGTGTTTGGAAAAAGAGAGAGAAAAAATAGGGGTTCAAAGCGCATTAAAAATTAAAAAAAAAATATGAGTTAAATAATAACACCTACAAAAAATTATTTAAAAATTTTTAAAGTATTTTAAAAAACTTTTATTCAAAATTATTTAATTATAATAAAAAGAGTTAAGTAAAAATTACTTAAAGGTAAAAATATTCTAATAAAAATAATATAAATATAAGTAACATAAAATATATTAATATCCTAAATTATTTGACTATAATAATTAGAATAAATTCTTATAAAAAAAAACTTTAAAATTTAATTACTCGATGATTATAATTAAAATAAATTATTATTAAATGTAAAAAACTATTTATATTATTCTAAAAACCTTTTTTCGAATTTATATCGAAGTTATTGAAACCAAAATGGTCTCTAATTGAACTGAAGTCCCCTCTTTTTTCTCTCCGTCACCTGATTCCATTTCGGTCGCCCTGCTAATTGATTGCCACTCCCCGTGAATTGCTCCCTCTTCGCAGATATATTTTTACGATCGTTAGCTATTTGATTGGTGTTTTTATCTTCGCCACCATTGTGGGCCAAGTGGGCAATGTGATAACGAACCGAAATGCGAATCGCCTGGAGTTCGAGCGCCTGCTGGATGGGGCCAAGACGTATATGCGGCACCACAAGGTGGGTTGAGTTTAGTTTAGTTAATTGATTAAGCCATATATCCTTGATCTCCTATGATTAATACACAGAAAAAAAATCGATATGAAATAATGTAATTTCTACCTTATTTCATATCAATATAACCTTTATTCATATCGAAATTATATGAATAACTATCATTTTGATATGAATAACTTGATCTTTAAAAAATATTAAATGAACCTGTGCATATCAATCTGATCTTGTGTAATTTTTTTGTCTGTGTAGGTGCCCGGTGGGATGAAGCGTCGCGTGCTGCGTTGGTACGACTACAGTTGGTCCCGCGGACGGATACAGGGTGGCGGTGACATCAATACCGCCTTGGGCCTGCTGCCCGACAAGCTGAAAACCGAATTGGCCTTACATGTCAACCTCAGCGTGCTGAAGAAGGTGACCATTTTCCAAGAGTGCCAGCCCGAGTTCCTTCACGATCTCGTGCTCAAGATGAAGGCCTACATCTTCACCCCGGGCGACTCCATTTGCCGGAAGGGCGAGGTGGCCCGCGAGATGTTCATCATTGCCGATGGCATCCTGGAGGTCCTCAGCGAGACGGGCAAGGTCCTCACCACCATGAAGGCAGGCGATTTTTTTGGCGAAATCGGCATCCTCAATTTGGACGGGCTGAACAAGTGAGTGGGGTGGTTTTTTAATTTGAAAAAATATTAACATTAATATTCAACTGAAAAAAGCGTTTTCGATTATTTTATAATAATAATAAATAATAATAATAAAAATTTAATTTAAATTACAATAATTATTAAATTCTAAACCAAAAAGACCTCTTCGTTCTGTGACATAAAAATCTAAAAAAAAAACCGAAATTCGTAAATAATTTGGCTTAAATAATAAATTATACAAATCCGAACTTTACAGACGCACGGCGGATGTGCGGTCCGTGGGCTATTCTGAGCTATTCTCGCTGTCCCGCGAGGATGTCCTGGCGGCCATGAAGGACTATCCGGATGCCCAGGAGATCCTGCAGACGCTGGGCCGCAAGCGGCTGATGGAGGTGCGCTGCGTGAACAAGAAGTACGCCAAGGCCCAGAGCGACAAGGAGGCGGCGGCCTATGCGGCGGCCCATCCGCACCACCACCAGGGGCAGCACCAGGGCCAGGTGCACCAGAGCGACAGCAGCGAGAACAGTGCCTCCAAGAAGATCGTGGACAAGCTGAAGCACGACGTCAAGGGCTTTCGGAATGTGCTCAAGAAGTCCAGGTGAGTTTTGGCAAAAGTGGCTAAATTAGAGCTTAAAAATTATCAACATTTTCGATCTTTTCACAATATCGATTCGATAATATCGATATAAAATATATTAAATATCGAGAAATAAAAAACTCTCAATATTTTTTCAAAAAGCTAAAAAAAATAAGTGATGATAACAAGCATACACAAAAAATATTTCATATATATTTTTCTTATTATAGAAAATAATAGAAAATAAAATGCCAAATATTATTACAAATATTTAATATATTTCCTTAATTATAGAAAAAAAAAAATTAAATGTGAAATATTTTTAAAAATTGTAATACTTTTCCATAATTTCCACGTGTCTAATAGTATGCAATAATATATTTCTATGTTTTTATGATTGCCTACTTTTGTGCAGCTTGTTAAAAGTCTAGTTATTTCATTTTAAATCACCTAAAAGGGTGTCTAAAAGTATGAATAAATTTATACATTTATTTTATTGCCTACTTTTGGGCGCCCTAATAAATGTTTTTAAAATCCTGGTGATTTTCCGCTTTCGCCTTACCCCAGTTCAATTTAAATTTCCCCTAAGATGCATTCACAAAAGAAATTCGCCTTCTTTTCCCAACAGGACCTCGCGGAAAAGCGATGAATCCCTGGAAATGCAGCCGCTGCACAACACCTCGCCCCGCGGCAGCAAGATCCTGCTGAAGCGCATGTCGCGCGTGAGATCGGATGAAAAGGATGCGGACAGTGCCGAGGCCAAGGACGAGCTGCACGACAAGACACCCAGCCCGATTGGGGCGGGGCTGCCGCTGCTGCAGCGCCTCCGGCTGCTCAAGGAGAAGCAGGTGAGTTGAGTTGAGCTGAGTTGCATTGAATTGAGTTGGCCAGTTCGCCAGAAGCCATCACATCGGCATCCATTCACCCATTCACCCACCTGCGGCGGAAGCCGCATAGCCACAGAGTCACCAGAAACCACACAGCTCTTTTGGTTCTTTTCCTTTCGGTTTTTTCACCCACCCACCCACAGACCACCCACTTCACCTTTGCTCGACTTTCGACTTTCGTTTCCACACCATCCAGAAGCAGAGCCACACCCACATTCCACATTCCACCCACCCACAAGGCTTTAAATGGTTATTCGCCACAAGCAGACAAACAGAGCATTGAATGAAGAGCTTGACAAATGGAAAAACAAACCAACACGCCCACAAGAACACAAACACAAACGGCCTAATGGAAAACAGTGCGAAGCCTGTTGTATCCGAGATACGGATTTCTTATAAATAGTGTAAAAAAACACATCCACATCCACCGACACTTGCATACATATGTGTACATTGTTTCGACTCCATATATTGTAATGCAGTTTGTACAAGTTGTTAGTGCACCTTCAGATCCACCCAGAATAAATGTGCTAGTTCCGCAGATCTTCATCATTGCAATCGAGCACGTAACGCAATTTTAAGCTTTAGCTGGCAGTCGAAAGCAAATAACTAAAGCAAAAATAAAGCAGTTATGCTAAAGAATTCGCGTATTTCTTAAAATTATTTATATAAAATTTTAATGCTAAAGAATTCACGTATTTCTTAAAATTATATATATTCGAAATTTTAGTGCTAAAGAATTCGCGTATTTCTCAGAATTATATATTTGAAAAAATAATGCTAAAGAATTCGCGTATTTTTATGTACATAGATTTTTACAAAAATCTTCTAACCTGTTAAATATTTTTAGGAAAATCTATACCATAGAAGGACTGTTCTGTAACTAATTTGAGCTTATCTAGAGACGCTTTCAATAGTTCCCTGCTTCCGCTTAGAAAACATAAATATATTAACTAACCTAACTTTTAATTTACAAAATGGAACATACATGATATATATTATATACGAATATACGAATTCAGTGACAGGAGAATGAACCGAACAGAGAATACAGAGGACACTATCGCTGACATTGCCCACTTAAGTCATGATTTCTTTGGCATTTATCGTTTTACTTTGGTTTAGCTTCCGAAATAATTAACGCCCGATCCAGAAATTCAATTCGTGTTGTATGTAATTATCCCCAGCTCCTAAACAGTAGTTTTGTATGTGTCTTTATGTGTCTTGCACTAGGATCGCGAAGAGCGAGCTGTTAAGTCCACACCACCACAGAAATCTCCACCTCACTCACATGTAACGTGTACGTTATCGCCGCAGGAATCGATCCAGGAGGAGCCCGAACGCGAGTTCAGCGAAGGCTTTCCCCTGATCCAGCGACTGCAGCAGTTGAAAATTAAGAACGAGCCGCAGGCAAACGCCGCCGAACCCGGCGTCGTCATGGTAAAGCAAAAAAAAAAACAGTACTAGAAGATAGATATATTTAACCGGAACATTAAAAAGTAACCTCCCGTTAACTTTACTGTGAGGTCGACAGATTTTTCTGTACAAGCAGATCATTTGGTTAGATAAAGTTAGAGTTAATTTAACCGGAACATTAAAAAAACAACCTCCCGTTAACCTAAATGAGAAACTCCGGAATAACTTAGTATGATCTTACCTCACATTTAGTTTTCAAAAGTTAGTCCAACCTGAGCCTAACCTCCCGTTAATTCATGTAGTGATTCTAACCACATAGTTCAGAAAGAATCCTCAATCCTTATCCTCCCAAGATGACAGAAATAAGTGTTGGATTCGTTTTTTCAAAGCCTCGAGTTAAATGAGTTGAATTTTAACTGCTTTCTCATTCTCCAGTTAACCGATGTGCAAGTAAGAGTTAAACATTTTGCTTAACCGGAGTATGAGAAAAGGACCAATCATTCAGAGATCTTTCACCTGCCGTATTAATGAACCCCATCATCTTTCTTTCTCGAAACTTTGCCCTCTAACCCGATGAAATCACCAAATCCAGGTCAACACGCCGCCCAACATCAGCAGCAAGATAGATTCGATAGGATCGAATGGTGGTGGCCTTGGACAATCGTTGACGGTGGCCCAGATCAAGCCCATCATGAAGGTCTCCTTCAAGCAGAAGATCCAGCAAATGCAGGGAGGCGGAGCCAGCAGTTCTCCAGCTCCGAGCACGGGAGCCATAGCCAAAAAGGAGCCGCCCAAGTCACTGGCCCTGGTGGCCAAGCATGTAACCACCACCGAGGATCCGGTGGTAGCAGCTGGACTGGGACTGGGATTGGGATTGGGACTGGGCTCCGGCATAGCCACCATATCGAAGAGGGTGGTCAAACCCACCGCTGGTCCAGCTCATCGCATGGCCACGCCCCTGCAATCCGACACGGACACGGATGGAACGCCCATCAAGCCGTGGTCCAAGCTCAAGCTGGCCACCCTGATGTCCTCCAGCTACACGAGCCTCACCAACTGCTCGCCCGACGACCTGGTCATGACCTCGTCGCCGCAGAAGAACTACTCGCTGAGCAATATACCGCAGCAGATGGAGGGAACGCATTCGAGGCCACGTCATCACAGCGCCAGGAGCAGCGCGAGATCGCCGCGTCATAGCCATGGTCATCATCATCATCAGCATCCGCATCTGCATCCGCACTCGCATCCGCATCACCCTCAGCAGCAGCAGGCTGCCAGCTCCTCCAGCAATCAATCCACTACCAATGGCTCTTTGACCACCAGCCAAAAGAGGGATTGCCTGCGCCTCCAGAAGCCGGAGCAGCCTCTTCCCGACGGCGAACTCACGGAACTAAGCGGCAATGGGGGTCGGAGGAAGCTCTACCAAAGCGTCTTTGATCTGTCGCCCGAATATTGCGGTCTGCCGTTTGTCAAGCGTCTGAAGATCCTCAACGAACGCCAGAAGTTGGCCGAACTGGAGAGGGCCCTGCAAACGCGGAGCTTCAGCCTGGATTGCTCGAAATCCGCAACAGATAGCAAGGTGCCCATCACGGAGTCACTGTATCGCTGCTATAGCGACACATCCGGCATCTATTCGCAGTTCCTCAGCACATACGAGTCGACCACCAGCTCCGCCTCGATATCCACCAATACATCCGCTTCGGCATCCGCCTCGGCATCCGCATCGGATAGCAATTCGCGGCAATTGCAGTATGTGCCACTGCCACTGAGTCCCGAATCGAATGAGACCATGGAGCGCAGGAAGCTGAAGAGCATACTCAAGAAGCTGCAGATGGGCGGTGGTCAGGAGGAGGAGGCGGCGGGATCGGCGGTAACGGGATCGGGTGGCCAAAGGTCAGGTCAAGGTCTTATGGCCGAGCCAACCTTGGAAGGGTACGTGGCTAGGCACAGTAAGCTCTTGAAGAGTGTAACCTTCCATTCCACTCTTTCCAGCCCGCCCGCCAGTGCCAAGGAGGAGTTGGAATCTCCCTTGGGTTCGGGTTTGGGTTTGGGTTTGGGTTTGGGTTCGGGCTTGGGTTCGGTGAATAACGGTAACGAGAATAGTGCTAACTCGCGTCCGAACAACAGTGCGTATGCGTGTTCTTCACCTTCTTCACCTCGGGCGGTGGCATTTCCGTTTCCGGCACCGGTACCAGTTAACGCTCCTTCAGGATCAGCATCAGGATCGGGATCTGAGGCGGTCTGGTCGCCGACGTTGACCCTGGTAACGCCCACGAATTCGCCGCAGGAGAGCCACCCAGCATTTCCCGCCGCCCAACTGCAGGGGGGGGAGTTGGGCGGAAACGGAAATGGAAAGGGAGTGGGCAACGGAAACGGAAAGGGAGCTCGCGGACCAGCGCCTGGAGTATCCGCATCCACATCCGCATCCGCCTCGTATGTCGTCGAGTGCTCGGCCTCGTCGCTGTCGTCGTCGAATCAAATCCTACATGCCCAGTCCACCACTGATTTGAATTTGAATTTGCAGCTCAGGCAGAACACGACCAGTGCGACGTCTATGGGCGGATCGGTACCCGGTCCCCGGCTCGAAGGTAAATATAATGGATTAACTAAATAGTCAGATCAAGAAAAGTAACTAGATCCAAAACCAGAACAAGAGCAACGCTTCTCTTCACCTTCCCAGAATTTATTCTGTTCAAAATAAAACACGCTTTCGCTATCGCAATTGTAACTCTATCTCTCTCTCTCTCTCTCTCTATTTGAGCATATTTGAAAAACACACACAGACACACTTGAGCATGTGTATGCGAGTCACACATACTCGCACATTACGAACTTTCTCTTTCGCTTTGCCCAGCTTTCTTCAACTTTTCTTGAAACTAGAGCTGGGAAAATATCGATATTTCCGATAGATTTCGATAATATGGATGCTATAAGAAAAGAAAATCTTTCATATATTATAAGAAAACGTAAAAAAATCCATATGTTTGTAATATATCGATAATATTTTTCCAGCTCTACTTGAAACCCTTTCGTCTAACCCCCTTTTTTCTAACCAATCTCTTTGCATGACCGAAACGCTTAAAATACTCTGTACAAAAATCCTCAAAACACTTAAAAACCTTATTTACCTATGATACAAGGGACCCTTTAACGTAATACTTTTGACTTTTAGTTTTAAATACTTTTTTCTATCTCATGTTTGTAAGATCGATTAATAGATCTTCTAAGAATATATATTAAAAGTTTTTAACATTTCTCAAAAAATGAAACATATAATACTAAATGTTTAACTCCTATAGATCCTTAAAGAGTCCTTTTCCAAGAGTCCTTAAGTAATACGCCTACATAGCTCTTTCTTTTACCTGCATTTTTAACCCACACCTTCTCAAGGTTTTTGCCCAAAAAAGCAAGAAAAGCTCAAGTAAATAATGGTAAACATTGTTATAAAAACACGGAATGTGCATAGATCGAAGTTTTTCAGCTGATGTGCGGAAGTACAGTCACGCACGCTTTGGAAACGAATTGGAAT
Organism: Drosophila lutescens; assembly: GCA_037075285.1. Taxonomy (NCBI): domain Eukaryota; kingdom Metazoa; phylum Arthropoda; class Insecta; order Diptera; family Drosophilidae; genus Drosophila; species Drosophila lutescens. The sequence goes on along the minus strand of JBAMCF010000413.1, from coordinate 3,529,659 downwards.
GAAACAGCCGCCATGATGGATGCTTAAGATCCTTAAGAGAGCATGATGTAACTAAAAACCAGCACAGAACACACTGCCACACCTTGCCTATGCTTTTGTATATATACAATATAAAAACCGAACTCACACAAAGAACACGATCGTGTAAATATATACTTACTATATAGATACCAAATGGAGACGGTACAACACTTGTATGGTAATGGTAATGGTAATGGTAATGGTAATGATATTGGGAATGAGAATGTAAATAATTGTCGACGATGTGCGTATGTATTAATGCCAATGCAAATGGAGCTCTGTATATTAGAGCTTAAAAATGATCGATATATTCGATATTTTTACTATATTCGATTCGAGAAATAGCAAACTTTCGATCTACTGTATATCTTTTGTCTGTCCTGTGAATATTCCATTACATCTGCATTGGTATCCAGAGCTTCGTTCCGCGAAGTCAACCGTATTCGAGTACTATAACCTAAGTATGTAGTGCTAAATAAAACGCTTTAACACCCACAGCCTGACTTGATGTAGTAAAACTCAGTAAAACTCTGGAATAAAAAAAAATTACAATTGAATGTCATTTTACCCAATACAAATGCAAATGCAAGACCTTCACACAAAGTACTTCCCCATCCATTGTTCCATTTTGTGTACTCACAACGATGTCTGATCTTGCACTTAAAGGCTTCCCGGAGGCACAGGACTACTTCAATCAGATCCTCAGCGGCATCAATCACGTGATCAAGACGCACATGAACGAGATGCACTCCAAGTTCGAGACGCAGTTCTCCAGCATGGCCGGCGAGGTGCGACGTCGCGATGCCATCATCGCCCAGCTGCAGCTCAAGCTGCGCTCCATCGAGGGCAGATCCTCGGCCCAGGTGGCCTCCGCATCCTCGTCCCTGGTCCTGCCACTCAGCCGGCGGCAGAAGCGCGAGAAGATGTCCCAGTTGTCGGTGGACGACGATGAGCCGCCCGAGGAGGAGGACAACAGCAGTTCGGGATCTTCGGCGGAGCTCCTGTTTATGGTGGGTTCGGTTTGGGGAAATAATTCCACAAGTTATACATAAGACCAGAAACTAGAGGGATGAAATATTTATATCAAAAAGTACGATTGAAAAACCGCCAAAAAATGGTATTTTTCTTTAATATCCTTATCCCAATTTTTAGGCGATATGGTGCAAAATAAGGTCCAAATATGGAATGTCATACTTCGTTGAGCTCGTAATTTTATTCCCAATCGATTGGCATTCAAATCTAGAAATTTTCCATTTTTGCCATTTTTTGAAAAAATTGTGATGTGACCCCTTATCAAAAAAGTGAAATTTGATCAAAAAATAAATTTCCCAGAAAGTGATGGGGATTGTTAGTTTAGGTTGTAAGCTGTTCGGTGCAGTCGGTCTTTTAGTTGTGGGCCTCGATTTGTCTAATTTATGACTGAAAAACCACAAAAAAAAAGTATTTTTTTCCAAAATTATTTTTCATATTTTCCACCCAAAAATATCAGTATTTGGGCCGTAACAATGGGAATAGTGATCCAAAAACAGAGTGATATACCTTGTTGAGCTCGTTATTTAATTTCCAATCAATTGACATTAAAATCTAAAAATTTTAAATTTTTGCCATTTTTTGCAAAAAATCATGATGTAACCCCTTATCAAAAATGTGAAAATTGATCAAAAAATAAATTTTCCCAAAAATGATGGGGATTGTTAGCTTAGGTTGTTAGTTGCTCAAAACAATCGGTCTTTTAGCTGTAGGCCTTGATTTGTCCAAATTGCGACTGAAAAACCGAAAAAAACGCTAATTTTGGTCTAAAATTCGAATCCCTATTTTCCACCATAAAAAAACCGTTTTTTAGTCAGTAATTTCTATGGGAACCGCTGTAAATTTATTTTAATGTGGGTAACATTTTATTTATCCCATTATCCTTGCCTTTTTGCAGCGCGGAGACTCCCTGGACACGGTCTTCACCTCATCGCCGCCCATTGGTGGCGGCAGGCGCAGCACATCGCCGGGACCGAGTCGCCATCACGCGGCCTCGGCGAACGCCCTGAACTGCCCGAGCAGCTACTACGGCGGACCCGGTGGCTCCCTCTCCCTCAGCTCCCGCCACGCCCAGAGCCACCCGAGCTTCTACTCGGGGCAGAGCTCCCAGCAGGGCAATGGACGAAGTGGTCGGAGTGGCAGTGGCTATCGCGAGTGGAGTGGCGGAGGAGGAGGCGGTGGAGGCGGCGGCGGAGGAGCAGACAGCGGATCGAGCAGTGCCGTCATGGTGGCGGATGTGACGGGCAATCTGGCCCGCTTGTCGGACAGCGTGATCCTGGACATTGGCGAGAGCTCCAGTTCGAGCTCCTCGTCCAGCAAAATCAATATGGCCGAGGTGGAGGACGACGACGAGGAGGAGGAGGAGCTAGATCCGGCGGCGCGGCTTCCCGGCGAGGATGAGGAACTAGACGGTAGATCAGCTAGCCACAACGACTGGGAGGTGCGGATGCTGGCCGCCGAAATGGAGCGGCAGGAGCGCAAGCGCGGCCACTCCCTCAATCCCGACAATCTGGGCGAGCTGAGGCACTGCAGCACGTTCCTGCGGCGTCGCCGGAAGTTCAGCGACACCGAAACGGAGTTCAGTGAGACGGACATGGAGGAGCAGCTGGCCAGGTCCAGGTCCTCGGTGGATCCGACGACTGGCGGAGCCTCGGGCTCGGGAGGAGCTACCTCCACATCCACATCCACTTCCCTGGGACACCAGAGCGGCAGCCAGCGACCGAGGGCATCGAGCTTGGATCAGTTCAATCTGCGCTACGGGATCGGGCGCGGAATCTTTAAAGCAATGAGCATCGACCGTGATAAAGACAAGCTTTGAGAACTATAATCACGACCAAATCGAAATCGAAATCGAAAACGAAATCGAAATCCAACCAGTTCCCCAGATTCCCAATCCCAAAACCAAACCAATCGCAACCAGAAGCAAGTTACAACCGCAGACAACCAATAAGCAATGGAATTAGGACAGTATTACCATGGTACAAGAACTATGTATATGTATATGATATAAAAAGAAAAAGAAAACTAAGGATATGTGAGGACATATAGATCTATATTCTATATATGTTTAGCCCTAACGAAAAAAACCCCCCAGCAAAAAGAGATCGATATATACAGATATACACGTATAAAGTAAAGCCCGAATGAGATATATATATATAGATATATAAATGAAATGTAGAATTAACGAAAGCAAACTACTACTAAAAACCGAGAAACAACACACAAATAGCCAGAGAGTGTTCCCACCCCTGTTCGAAATCATCAGCCTAATCATTAACCCCACTTTAACCGGAGGTTATCTTTGTCCGCTTAAGGGAGCTTTGTCCTTATGAAATTTTTAACTTGGATCATTTAATAAACAAGTTCGTAGCTGAATTCAAATTATAAACTAGTTGTCCGTTAGTTAATTTAACTGTTACGTTTCCTTGTTCCGGTTAAATTTTGTTTTTTTTCTAAATTCTTAAATATATGTATGACTCTGTGAGAGAGTGTGTTCATGTGTGTGTGTGCCAGAAAGCAAGAGATGATAATTCCCACATTAAACCGTCCTGAAAAACGTCCATGCCCACGATGTGCATGTTTGTTCATTTTGTATGTATCTGTAACTCTGCAACCACTCTGCATCCCAATTATCTTGATCCGAACCCAAATCAGCTTTCAGTTTTGTTTGTGGACAACGGGGGCCTGGGTCTCTCTACAGATGTATATACCTCTTATTGTTAGAGACTATGGAACATATATACATACATATATATTTTAAGTACGTACATATATATATATATACACAGAAATATACATAGTTATATATCTATATATGAACTAGTGTAATGAAAACCGAAAGCTTTAATAACTTATATAGAGAACTATTTAAGAAACATTTTAAATACTAATCGATTCGGACAAATGTTTTTTGAAATAGAACAGGCCAACAACCCATTTCCAAAACAAACAAAGAAAGAAACAAGCAAATACACCAAGAACACTTACACATAAGGCATACCTACACCTGCATACGAATATCTAAATATAGAGCCTATAATATGCGTAGATTAGCGATTTACTTGTTACAAAGAAGAACACCCTCAGTTCGAGCTGTTAAGCCTATCTAAGCGTTAGTCGAACCTATCGAAAACTTAGACTAGCCCCTATAACCCCGCGATCCTACGCCCCTGCATCCATTCGGTTTCGTTCACCTGATCTCACGCTTGCCCTCTGACCTCTCGCTATAAGAAGGGCAACCCTAGCACTTAAGTAGTTTAGTGCAATTCAAGATCTCTTTCGGAACCGAGCATCTCCCTTCCCCCAAACAAAAAAATAAAGAAGAAATGTATCTCAAGACTACATATTTGTAGGAACCAAGAACACGATTGTTGATTGTTGTTGATTTTGCATTTGATTTATCGTTGCTCTGAACTAATCGCTTAACTAAAGACAGTTACTAGCCAAGGCCCTAGACGCACTCACTAATCTCAGACGGTAGAGTCCGTAGTGAAAAGTTAGACACCCAACTCTAGAGTTTCGTAGTTTCAACTAGCCGCAAAAAGGATGTTAACTGTACTGTACTCTACTCAAGCCACTTACTATCGCTCTGGCTATCTTGGCTATCGGTAACTATCGTACTGTACTAAGCGCACTAAGCCACACACACCCACACACACACGCAAGGAACACAAACTCATACAAATTGAAGGAAAAAGATGGTAGATCTATCCAACTGTTTCTCAGGTGGGGGAAATTTAGCTAGGAATCAGTCCTTATCGATGATTTCGATAGGTGCCGATTGCTATCTAAAAACATCAGTGTTTCAAAGGGAAATCCGATTTTTCACAGACTTTAATTGTATAAATGAAATTTTTTTTTACTATTTGCCTATAAAAGTTTTCTTCTTTATCAATTCGAAAAATCTACAAACATTTCTTTGGATCTTTGGGTTATTTCCCCAAAAATATATATATATCACCAACTATTATTTAAAACTAGTAATGAAACATCGTTTTTCCCTTTACAAACCGACTTTCTCCACCAACTAGTCCACGTTACAAGACCTGAAATTCAAGGAACAAGGAATTCTCAAGGAATTCTCAAACTACACAAATGCAACAACTTAAATGGGTCACAGCCAGCTAAGCAGTCCAACTAAATGTAATAAGACAAACGACAAGCACAACAACACTTATGTAATTCAAAAAACACAGCCAGCAAAATGAAAATGGAGTAGCAGTAGCTCTATAAGGTTTTGATTTAGTCGTTTATCGGGTTCCTTTGTTTGAAGGCCAGGGAAAACCATTTAAATTGAATTACATACGCCAGGGACCACAAAATGTTTTTTTGTCTCTTTTTTATAAAACAAAAACCAACTAAAAAAAAGCCAAATGTGTAAACACAAAAGGGAAAACCTAGCAAGTTTAATGATAATAAAGAATAAAGCCATAACAAGAGAGAGTGTGTTATCGACCAGAAGAAGGTATCGATATCGATAGATATACCCCTAGCAGCCCGAATCCCTATATGTAATATTAACCTAAGTTCGCACCACTCACTCTCGGTTCAATTGTTGTCAGCCAACGAAAAGCTCTGTGAGTCAATTATGTATATGGATGATCATTGTTTTAATCGAGAGATTGTTTTTAACGATACGACCTATGACCTATGTCCTATGACCTACTCTGTATCTGTATCCGTATTGTACTATATTGCATTGAATACCGAATACCACATACCGCGGATTGTTGTCGTTGTTGATTTTAAATTAAATGTATTACATTTTAAATTGCTCGTCTTTAAGTTACCGATATTTTTATACATTAGTTTAAGGTAGCGCATAATGAGTCCCACGAGTCTAGAGTAAATTCCTATATAAATGTATAAATACATATTATATATATTTTTTTTTTCTCCTAATTGCTAATTTCGCAACGTTGACCGAATACTAAACAGAATGTACTTATAGTGAAATTATACGCAAAAGATAATTTAAACGAAACTAAATTGAGAAACTAAACCCCAAGCAAGCAAATGAAAAAGCAAAAGCAAACAAAGAAATTAGCACATGTTAAAGAAGCGCAAATAAAAAAGTGAAATACCTTATACAAACTTGCCTTCGGTTGCGAGTTACTTTGTAGTGTGCCAAATCTACATCATATCAACTTTTACTCACCACAAGGTATGATGTTGCTGCAAAATAATACGATCCTAAGTACGAACCCAAAACAAACAAACCGATGAGGCAAGTGCAAGCAGGTGAAATCCCCGTGCAGGCAAGGTGAAATATGAAATATGAGTTATGAAAGAGAAATCGAAATCGAAGCAAACAAAAATTATTTGAATAAAAGAGAAAAAAAAAGTGACAAGGAGTGTTTTTTTATTTTGGACGCCTCTTACTTATAGAGTTTTCCAGGGATATCTTTTTCTGGGTCCCAAGATTGACTTAATGTATAAAAGATACCTATAGGAAGTTGAATATTCTTTAAAGATCAAATTAATCTTATCATTTTGACATTAGATTTATCTTAAATTTATCTTATTTATTTAAAAAAAATTCTTGATTATTAAAAAAAAAGTGACAAGATATGTTTTTTTTTATATAGATGCATGTTACTTATAGAGTTTTCCAGAGATATTTTTTTCTGTGTCCAAATATATAAGATACCTTCAAGAAGTTGAATATTTTTTAAAGATAAAGTTATTAATAACATTTTAATATATTATTATATTTAATCTAATTTATTTTTTTTATTTTGGTTTTTTAATGATAAAACATCTAGCTGATATTTTTAAGTCATACATTTGATATTAATCATATGGAATTTTTCTTGATAAGAAACAATATAGAATTTACCCCCATATCATGTCAAATTTACATGAATGTTTTTTTTTGGTTTTACAGATATTTTCTCGTGGAAAGTGCAGAAAATTAAACAAAAAGCGCTTTAGATTTCAGAAAAGTTATATTTGAAATAAGCTTGTTCTAGGCTTTTTATTTTGGGTATTCAATCAATTGAAGTTTGTTCGTTAAAGACGCCACCTATGGGGTGATATGAGCAACTCTAGAGCAGTTTCGCGCCTGCGCAGAGTCCTGAAAAGCTGAAAAGCCCTTAAAAAACGAGGCCCAGCTGATGATGGTGTTGAAAAAGGGGTTGCTGGCGGAGCTTACAGCATGTGGTGGTGGCAACGCCGGCAGAATAAAAAGCTTTCCGTTCATCCCCCGAATCAGCGATGCTGCTTGGGATTCCGCCAGAAATTCACAAATTCAGAAACTCAGAAATTCTCGGACACGCAGCACACACAGCACAGAAAAGTCGACGGATTTCGTATATTTTTTTGCTAGCGGCAGCGACTGCGCCCCAAACATTGCGCATACGACGTGTGGGCACGGAATAAATAGTTCACATTTGTTTTGCTGCCGTTTTTTGTTTGTTTGGCCCTCGCTAGCCAACGATTGTTGTTGCTGCTGCCGGATTTTGTTTGTTTTTTCTCTCCCAGTGATTTTTTTCTTGTTCAGCAAGTGCAAGTGTGCTTTGCAATGTGTGGTGCTGTTCGGTGTTTTTAAAACGAGAGTCCTGTGACTCCCCTTATTTACCAGAAGGATTGCGAATTTTCTCGCTTGACATGTAGCTGGGATTCTGATTCTGATTCTGGGCGTGTGTGTTCGTGTCGTTGGTCCTGTGGTGCTGTTGTGAAAAAGGAAAACGGGGGCAAGGATCCGGAATCGGTATCGGTAAGTTGTACAAACATTCGCACGAAATTATTTGTTTACATCAAACAAATGGGCGATACAAAAATGTGCGAAAGAATGGCAAAAATTGCGGAATTCACTATCAGCGATTTTTCCGTATTATTTTCGTTTACCGAACCCATTGTTTATTTGATCGCCCTTGCTGTGTGTGCTTATTTTTGATTGTTCCGCACATTTGTTTGGCTTTGGCTCTCGCAATCAAAATGCATATTTATGGGGGGGTTCTCGATGGGGTAAACCCCCGTTTTTATGAAAGGGGAGGAGGTGGGCCAGCATTATGTAAACCTGTGGGCTGGGCCTTCGTTCCACCTGCAATGCCATTCTGATATTCTGCGCTAATGTGCGTGGCTTTTGTCTGATTTATGCCGCAAAACAATCAAATTATTGCCAGCGAACAAGCAGCGAAGCAGGGAACCAACCCCTTCTCAACCCCCCTCCGCATATCTTGTGGTGCCCATTTTTTATGATATTTCTCTATTTCCCTTTTGCGGCTGCCGAGCCATTTCATTATATAGTCGCTTGCAGGCACTGAGAAAAATTAAAAAAAAAATAAAAAACACTTGGAAACATTATACAGTGAAACTTTGTAGGTACTTAAAGTACAACAAGATTTTAGAAGTTGTAAAAAAAATATATATATATTTAGAATAATAATAAAATAAATAAAATAGATCTTAAAAAATATTTCATTTTAATTATTATTAGTTTTGCGCATTTATTTAATTTTCTTCTTTAATTTTTATTATGGCTAGTTTTAATTTTCCTCAGTGTATCTTTTAAAATTAGCAAATTAGTAGCACCTATCGAAAGGTAAAAATATTTTAAAATCTGACCATTCATTAAAAAGTTATGAGCAAATAATGGAATGCAAGCAGTGCAAGCCGTCGATTTATACACAAAAATCCTGAAAAATATTTAATTTTAATTATTATTTATTGTTGACCAATATTTTTTTTAGCTTATAAAATGTTATTTTCTTTGACATATCATTTCCTTTCTTATGGTTTCTCATTTTCCTCAGTGTACCTTTAGCTTTCCTATTTTTTATGCCGCTCTCCTTTTTTCCGCCTTGGGTTTTGTTTTTGTTTGCGTCTTGTTTCAACGTTGAACTAGTTTTTGGGCCACCACCATTCAGCAGCGCCGTGGATGTGGATGTGGATGTGAATGTGGGGTGGGTGGTTCAAGAAGTTCCGGGGTGTTTCGCGTTCTTGACCCCGGAAGAAGTGCCCGTATCTTATATCATCATCCAGCGGATCCACTGGGGTTCTTATTTTTTTGGGCCAGGCCAAAGTGTATCGGTCGGTGGCTCAAGGAACCGGATAGGCCAAGGACGAAGGACGAGGACGAGGACGAGGACCCTTCGAGCACCCCTCGCCGCCTCTGCCCAGCTGTTGCATAAATTTTCGCATTTAGCTGCTTGTCTTTCGCATGTGTGTGTGCGTGTGTGGGCCATGTGTGAGAGTGTGTGTGTGTGTGTGATGGGGTGTCCTTTTGCGGATTTCGTGAGCGTTTTATGCAGCTCAAGGAATTCCGTTGAAGGCATGACAAGGCTTTTATTCTCTTCCCCTCCATTGATGCCCTTTTTACAAGGGGTATTTAAGGCCTTATTAAGAAGTGTTCTTTAGAATAAAGTCTATTCTTATCTTCTGAACAGGTCGAGATTATCTTTAATCATTGTATGAAAGCAGCTGCTTTTGATTGTAGTGCAGGATATAAGGTATAATAGGTATATAGGAAGAACATGAGTGCAATTATTCTTAACTTTTTTAAACCTTTTTTTCAATATATGCTAATCTTAGTTTACATATTCGGAATTTTTACAGTACAATATTTATGAATAATTTATTATTTATATAATTATTTTTTTAGATTTTTATGTCAATCCGTTCTGGGTGATTTTTGCTACTTCCCGTTTTTTATAGGGATTATAGATTACTGTAGATTTTTATTTGCATTATTAAATAATACATAAATAAGTTTAGACTTATTTTACAATATAATTAAAGCTAATAAAGGCTTTAGTATTTTTTTTCTATTTCTTTTTTAAAATTCCTTTTCTTTCTGAAATGTATAAATTATATTTTTTTAATTTAATTTTTTATAATTTTCCCAAATTAGTTGCGTTGTTTAACTTTCTCTACCTCTAATGGTTATTGGTCATTAGTCAACCAGAAGGACCTCTATCAATATGTAAGACACCATATCAATCATTTGAGGCCCCCCCGAAAAAAATGAAGTAAGCGTGGAAAAGCCTCTGGGTGGGCTTTTCCTTTTCCTTTTTCTCAATTTTCATTTGCAGCCCAAACTCAAGTTTTCGCTGTTGTCACTGGCTGCCCGACTGTCGAGTTGTCGGGGCTACCAAGTTGGAACCGTTTTCGGGCCAAGTTAGTCAAGTTGGCCAAGTGAGAGAGCTCGCGGAATTCTGGTCCTTTCGCATTTTTGTTTCGTTGTCATAACAAAATCAACAAAACATAAACCGAAATTGATTCGGCTCGTGAAACAGATAATTGGCTTCATTAACGCGAGCATGTTCATTTGAATTATTTTTACATACAACAAAAATAGAATCGAGAATCTAGATCCAAACCCAATTATCTCTCTGGCTTTCAGTAATGCAAAGACGGCGATATGGCACTACAAGGCTGGCGCTTTTTCGGTGTCTCGGCAACCATCATCATCTACATAGGCGGCGTCCTGTTCCTGTCCATGAACAACATACCCGGCTCGCATCCCAAAAGACCGCGCATCGAACGCTTCGCCGAGGTGAGTCACGAATTCTCCCTAAATTTATACGCAAAAAAAATGTACGAAAATAGCTGGATAAAATCCATAAAAGTACTAGTGTTTTGCTATAAAAAATAAATACCTAAATAATATACGTAATTAATTCAAGTGTGCGGATTGAATGCCGTTTATCGCGATTTATTGGCTTTTCTATGGCCCTAAAAAAACACACATACAAAACCAAGATGACTAAGGTTGTACAATTATAGCCCACCTTTAACAGTCTTACATTGATTACTTAACAATTTTAAGTACTTTAAGTAATATAAATTTATTTTTATTGAGTACACAAAAAAAAGCAATAAAATATTTTAAAATCAGCTGTAAAAATAAATAAATTTATTTAAATATTTACAATTAATTCCGATTATTTTGTCTCATAAATAAAGTGCCTTAAAAAATGTAAAATGTACTTTAAAAAATATATTTTAATTTAAAAGATTCTCTATTGATTTTATTTATTAACTGTTAACTATTTATTCCCCTTTTTCTTACCGCAGTTCCCCAGCTTTCATAGTCCTCGGTTTCCGATGCCCAGCCGCAAGATGACGATACGCTGGTGTCGCGACCTGAAGTACATAAATCGAGATCTTCCAATCTACGCGGACTACAAGGCCGACTTCTACAGTGAGTATTTGAGTGGCTCCTCCAGCCTTTCATCCATTTTAACCCCATTTTCGAACCCCCTAGCGGCCCTGCCCAGCGACATGAGCGCCGCTCTGCAATCCCTGCCGGCGCTAACCGCCTTGGCCAGTTTCCCCGGCAGCGGCAACACCTGGCTGCGCTACCTGCTCCAGCAGTCCACCGGCATCCTCACGGGCAGCATCTACAAGGACTACGGCCTGCTGAAGACCGGCTTCCCCGCGGAGAACGTCTGCAACAGCTCAGTATTGCTGGTGAAGACCCACGAGTGGGGCGGCAAGGCGTGGGCGCCCTTCGCCAAGGCCATCCTGCTCGTCCGCGATCCGGAGAAGGCCATCATTGCCGAATTCAATCGCCAGAGCGGCGGGCACATCGGTTTCGCATCGCCAGATCGCTACAAGCGCACCAAGGGAAAATGTAGGTCTTCTCTGGGCTCTGGGAAATATAATACCATAGCTATGTATATGGGGTCACTGACTAATTAAGTCTAATTGGGGCAATTATGATTTGGAAACCATTAGGCGGGTCGTTAATTATAATGCCAGGCTCATTCTGTTATATTTTGTCGCTTAAGTAATGAACTTATACTAGATGATTTTAGGATTTGTAAGAATTTTCTTTCCAAGTTCATCATTAATTTAAAAGTATTAACATACATATTTTGTAAAAGTGTAAAGGCCATTTCGCTGTGTCTATTAATACCAATCGAAATGTAGAAGAAACTTTTGAAATCCGATCATTCATTTAAAAGTTATGAGCCAATAATAGTGATTGAGTACAAGCAGTGCAAGCAGTCGATTTACTACTTGCACTTCCTTTAGCTTAGTAACGGGTATCTGAATTTTCTAGATTTTCTATTTAATAGGTTTAAAACTCTTCAAGCTGTTTTTGCCATATGTTTTCGATTATTTAAAGAATCCATTTCTCTTACAGATTGGCAGCAATTCGTGAGCAATAAGCTCAAGGGCTGGGAGGTGATGAACCTCAGCTGGGCGCGCAACTTCACGGGCAGCATCAAGGTGGTGTTCTACGACGACCTCGTCCACCACACCGAACGGGAGCTGCGGTCCATTCTCGAGTTCCTGCAGTTCCCGGTCAACGAGCAGCTGATGCGGTGCGCCATCATGCGGAAGGAGGGCATCTTCCGGCGGAAGAAGCGGCTGCTGAACTTCGATCCCTACACGGAGTCCATGCGGGCGGAGGTGCAGGAGCGTCGGCGCATCGTCTACGGCTTGCTGGGGCGCCAGGAGCCGTAGGATAAAGGATATACTATAAAAGAACTCTAGGCAACGAGATGGGAAATCGAATTCGTACCACCAAGAAAACAAAAGGAAGGAAACTGCACAAATTGCAACCAAGATGCACAAGGCAACCGGAATTGCAATCATCAAGCGATTTGTAGGACCATACATAGATCTCACCTGGAAATAGTCCCCAGAATTTCTCCACTACCCCCACCCGAACCAACCGAATCAGATCCCAATCGTTTGCTGCTCGCTTGGCGCATTAGTTCAAATTTTTTTGTGTTTTGTGTTTAACGTTTAAGCATTAGGTATGATATAGTTTATTATTATAGAGAGACGCATAACTTTAGGTTATTGTACGTACGTATTCGGTATATAGGCTATATACAACAAGGTATTATGATTCCTGAACGAATTTATGAAATTCATTATAGGCCATGTTGTGCTTCATCGCTCACCCAACTCAACTCAACGCAACGCCACTCAACTCATCCGCAACTTATCCTTTGGCCACGTTGAGGTCCCATATTAGACTATCCTTGTAAAAAGTTTTATACACGACTCTACAATAACTTGTGAAATATTAACAATGGAACGTATTAGGTAATTGTACAAAAACGAAAATGAAAACCAAAAAAAATCGAATGAGAAACAATGAAGTGGATTTAAAAACCGAAAGCGAATGTTTCTTTTTGGGTTGGATTTTGAGCGGGCTTTTAGGTCCTGAGAGCTTTCGTTCTTTTCAGAGCTTAGGGGAAAAGGAACAAAAACTTGGAAAAATCCTTGAAAAGGTTTTAAAATGGCTTTCGTGAGCTTTCAGGATCTCCTTAAAAGCTGCAAATGGAAAGCTTGAAGGATGCAGCTTAAAAGCTCTCTATAGTGTTCGTTTCTGTTTTACAAGCGAACCATATCAAACGTAGATGGCGCCAGAAGGACGATTTTGAAAATTCGTTTATGTATTTTTGAAATGATATGTTTGAGAGGTTTTTTTTAAATAGAGAAAAATATGTTTCTATTTTAGTTAATTAATTTAATATTATTTATTTAATTTTAATACTTTTTCCCTGCGCTACCAACCAATACTTATTTAAATCTAATAAACGTTGGAATATGTTTGCAATCTTTAAGACTTTTGCAGAGTGGGCTAACAAATGTAGTCAAACTTATATCTACATATAATTCCATTAAAATAATAATAACAGTCTATAACTCTGTACATATAAATGATAAATATTATATGCAAAGTATAAAATGAATTTAAATGAAACTTTTTTAATGTTTGCAAAATTATTTAATTTCTTTATGAAAATATTATTTGAATGATAAATATGCAAAGAATAAAATGAAATAATATAAAATATATTTGTTTTAACTGTTTTAAAAATCATTTAAATTTATTTTTAACGGTGTATTTATTTTTATTTGACTTTAAATATTTTAATATATAACTTTTAGCTGTTTTAAATTATATTTAATTTTATTTTTAAAGGTGTTTATATTTATACTTTGTTTTAAAATATTTTTGTATATATACTTAGATAATCCCCAAGCGAGGTACCCTGTAATCCTGTCGAAGGGCCACTTAAATGGGGACACCCTGTATGTGATTTGCCATGCTGCATGCTTTTAACAGTTGCACTGCAACAACTAGGCCTCCGTCCCCTCTCCCCCCTGGAACTGACCCACCTCTTCCTGAAACCCCCCTACTATCCCTTTCCCCACTCAAATGTACGCCCATTTTTGTTTTCGCATTGTTGGCCGCCGCGTTGGCGTTTTGTGCCTTTTGTTAAGGCTCAGCCGCCACCCACAGAGGCCCCTCAAAAATCGACAAAAAAAGAGGCTAAAAATGCGGAGAAAAAACGAAAATTGTGCCATATGCTGGACGCGGGGCATTGCGATGCTCGGGCTTTTGGAAAGGTTCGTGAAGGGGTGGGTGCCCAGTACCACCCACTACCCACTTTTAGCCCACTTTTACCCACTCATCGGTGGGTACTGCGCAGTCGCCGCACCACCGAACAACGCCTGGCATTGGCTTCGTCAAGTTTGGAAGGATACGCCGGGTAGAGACACGCCGACGACTGCCCAATTCCAGCTGAACGAAGGCGCCGGCAGCGCTGCCCGCCTGCGATGGGCGACCAATCAAAGGTCGCTGCCTGGCTTTCCGGGCATTATATAAGCGCAGCGGTGGCCATTTTGAGCCAGCCCAAAAGCGGGGGACACGCCCACGCTGATAAATAATGAAAACATGTCGTCCGCCCCATTGAAAATAAACTCTGAAGTTAGCGAAACTCATCATAGAATTCTTTATCACAACACAACGCGCGCGCTTGTCTAGTTGTGAAATCTGTGTTCGGTCCTGTGCGCTGGCGTTTTTCTCCGTTTTCGTTGTCGAAACACACAAAAACACAACACACAAAAGCGTGTAATAATCTAAATAAATATATATATATATCTTTGTAAAGCGGGGCGGTACAGCGGTCAAGCGGCCAAAGCGGTAGAGCGGTACGTTTAGATCAGATTAAAAGCAGGTCGAACGTCGGTAGTTGGTAAACGCGGGTCTACAGCCACGCAACGGTAAACAGTTCGATCGCCGACGCCAAACCGTTTAACCGTTTCATTTAGCGAGTGCGCGCTTTTCCTCGATTCAATTGCAGTCTCAACAATCCCAGGAAAATCAAATCCATTTACCGACGGCGGCCAAGTTAGTTAGCAAAAATCATCAACCGTTTGCAACATTTTTTTACTGTGATTTTTTTTGCTCAGTTTGTTGTCCCAAACGCGTTACCAATCGAAAAATCAGAAACTAAACGGCCCAAGGAAATAAAGAAAGAAATTTGCAAGTGAAAAGTGAAAAGAAAGAATAAGCATAAGAAATAAGGGGCGCACTCCGCACCCAGTGCATTCGATTTGATCTGTTGATGTCCTGCATGCAGGACACGCGCTAAAGCTGTCCCAGTAAGTGCTTCAAAATTTACTCGCCAACCACTTTCGACGCCTCCAGGGCGTTCAAGCTGGAGGAGGATTTCGTCGGCGGCTGCATGACAATGTCGATGTACTCGACGACGGATAAAATGAAAATGTCAGCGCCCAGTTGTTTTCCAGGACGCTACAGTCCCTCCTATCGAAGTTCGGAGCAAATGCGACGCTGCATGCCAAATCCATCTGTAAGTATTCAAGTGAGGGACTCAAAAACTCCCTACGACCAACCCGAAAGTAAAGGCGAATCTGGCGTCCCCGTAGTCCCGTTGATAGGATCTTCTTCCTACGGTTTTTCTTAATCTAAAGTTAACTTTTAACTACGAGTTAACTTTATAATAATAATAATCATTAGAAAGAAGTAGTGAAGGGTATGGGAATAATGTTAGTTTCACATTATCTTAGATTTTGGGATTTTCCTTAAGACCTAACAAACCTAAGAAGCTGTGTTCAACATAATATGCTTTATAAGGAAATCATTTCACTTTGAAATATGCGTGTTTTCATGGTCCCAACATTATAACATATATAACTCTTATATCAGGAGTCTCGAATCCCGCTGATACGATTTACTTCCTACGGTTTTTTTAAGCCACGAGTTATCTTTATATCAATCATTAGAAAGAAGTAGTAAAGGATATGTTAATAATGTTGAATTTACATGATCTTACTTTTGTATCGTAATAAAGATTGAAGGATTTTGGTTAATATGATATGATGGGATTTTATATTATTTAAATTAAATTATTTCACTTTGAAATATGCTTACTTTCATGGTCTTAATAATATTACATTATCATTAGACGTCGGATTATATATGAAATTATTTTGTTCATCCTCTCAAATTTTGCTCTAAATCGTGTGTTTAGAAAATGATTTCACTCATATTCCAACGTCCAGTTATCATAATAATAAATATTGCTACCAGCTTTCCTTATTTCTTACGAATTATTATAAGAATTAATTTGCATTTTTGATATTTGACACTGCTTTTGAGGACCTAATTAGGCTTACGATATACGTATATCTAACGCTTTTGCACCTGTAGATAATTATCACTTTTAAGACAGTTATTATACTACGGAATATCCTTCCTTCTACAGATTCACATCTCGTCATCTTGCGATTCTCTCGAGGTATGATTTTCACATTAGTACACATTTTGTTCACAATTTCCCCGAGTCATTGATTTGAGTCAAATTGATTTTGCATCGGGGTGACAATCACAAAACTTCAAGTCATCTTAGTCTTAGTCTGCTTATGGACTATAACGAATTCTATCAATTTATTATAAACATTTATTATATTTAATTAGCTTGTTCTTAAGAGTATCAGTTTTCACTGTTCGAGATAAAAGAAAAAAATATGTCTGACAATTAAAAATAGGTTTTGACAATTGCCGTAACTTTTAAAGCCTCCATTTATCCTCGTATGGGATAATCTTTTTTAAAACCCATTTAAACCAATCCATTACAATATTATTGTCCTGAAATTATTGCTTAATCCCTTCAACAACAAATTTAAGGCGATATTCAATTCACCCTGTTCATAAAATCTATTGAATAATCCGCTTAATTCTCTGAAAATCCCCAGTATATTCAACTTTACGAAAATATAACAAGAAACTGTGCATAAATCTCTAGGAAAAAATTTCTGTAGTCTAAAGCAGTTGTATTTTATTTCAATTTTTCTTAACAAATTCAAATAAATCTTCCAAAAATGATCTTAAAATGTTTTTTTAACTTTGGTGCCAATTTTTTAACTATTTCTTATAAAATATATAGGTGTAACATTATTATCCATAAAATGCCATAATAAACATTGCTAATTCTGTCGTAAATTAAATATTAAATAAAAAATTATACAAAAATATTTCCCCCTTGAAAAAAATCATAAAAATATGACAGCTTTTTCTCCTAAAGACCAAGTTAATTAGAATATCAAAAGGGGGAAAGTTGTCATTATCAAAGCAACCTGCTCCTGTGACCCGCAAATATGGGCTCCATTCATGAGTCCGCGGCTGAATACAAAAAGCAGCCGACTTACAACCCAGTTCTGCTTTATACATATAGAGAGGAGGAGCTTAGGGATACGACACCGTGTTTTTCCTGTCTGAATGCATTAATAACGAATAACGAATAATTCGGAGTATTTGGCAGGCGTCTCGGAGTTTGCCAACGTACTGCTGAATCTTTTATGAGCCCGGAGTTAAAAATTGAATGGGAACATGGGCAGGCATTAAATGGTTATTACTGACAGTTCTCAGACAGGTTTATTGATGCCAGTCGGCTGGCCAGGATTACTACAGGTGGAAAACAGGAGTCAAATATGGAAATGTACACAAATGGAAACGCATAATTTCCGGCAAAACATTCGTCTTAATTACGTCGTTGCCCAGTTTTTTGTGGGCTGCTTTCCATCGCCCACTAAACGAATCCAAACCCAAACTCAAGGGTTGTGCAGTAACCTTGAAAAGTGATTTGAAATTCATTTGCATTAATTATTTACCAACTATTTGTATGCGCTGCTGACCAGCTAGACAAATAAAAAATGTAAAAGCCCAGGGCAGAGGAACAGAGACGCAAAAAAATATATCGAAACGAGCTGGCTGAACGAAAATGTTTATACCCTGGGTGATAAATGCGAATCTAAGTGCTTTTTCACTGCGATGACTCGGCGAATAAAATCGAAATAAAAACCATAGTTTATCGATGGATGATTGTCAAGGGGTAACTATTTTACGCGGCCATTTTATGGATTTCATTTGAAACAAAAAATCAAATAAATAACAAAAAAATTTAAATGATTTATACAAAAAAATAATTTAATATAAAAATACTGTTTTAATAAAAGATTTTCAAAAAAACAGTTAACATTAACTATAAGAACTTATGGTTGATAAATACATCGTGTAAATCAATAAATTGATCAAAATTTCCCAATTTTCTTATTTTTTAGTCAGTATTTTGTTAAAAAAAAAAGCAACAAGGTCTCCAAATATGGAATGTCATACCTCGTTGAGCTCGTAATGACATTTCCAATCGATTGGCATTCAAACCTGGACATTTTTATTTTTTGCCATTTTTCGCAAAAAATCATGATGTAACCCCTTATCAAATATGCGAAAATTGGATCAAAAATTAATTTTTTTAAATCAGTCAAAAAAAGCACGGATATTATTTATGGGGTCCTTAGCTGTTCAAAACAGTACGCCTTTTTGATTTAGGACCATTATTGTCCAAGTTACAGCAAGAAATCTATTTAAAAAAATCCAGTTTTTACCTAAAACCGAGATACTGATTTTAAACCCAACAAAAAACCCAATAAAAAAATCATTTTTTCCTTAAATCATTAATCTTAACAAAAATTATAGCCAGAAATAGCTATTTTCTAATTGTTTTTATTGCTTTTCATTTCAATAAAAATAAAAGCATATCGGTAGACAATTTAAATGAAATCCAAGAATATATAACGCTTGAAAAATGGAAATATAAAAAGTGAGCTCTTTAAATTCAATTAAAGTTAAAAAACACCAATAAAAACGAAGTGTCTGGGTAATTTATATTTTTTTACTTCAAGCTATACCCTTTGGGTAAAAAAAACTGGGAAATTGGAAAATGTCCAGGGCCAGGTGGAAAAAAACCTGATTGCCCTTCCGAACAGGTGAAACACCCCACCGACTACGGATTTTCCTCATCTCATTTTCCAACCCCCCCGCCTGAAAGTCCTTAAATTAATCCGACAGAAAAGCACTTTAAAGAAAAAAAGGGAGACAAGAAATGAGGAAATCACTTCAAGTGTACTTCGCTTCTTTAAGAGGCAACAACTACATTTGCTTATCGGATTTATCCTATCCTTCCAACCCCCCACCGCCACCCCCCTTGAAGCAGCTTTTGACCCCTCTCACCCCCTTTTCAGCTGGCCGTTAGCCACTTTTCGGCTTTTTTTCTCTTTGGAATGGGATGGAAGCAAGTTGAATGATCAAAGCGGCGGATTTATAGGATTTATATGCTACCCTTGGCTGGGCATTAAGTCGAGGGAAAAGCGGGGGAAAATCCGGGGGTGGGACATCGCTTTTTGGCTGGTTACAAAAACACTTAACGCCTTGCAGTCCATTAAATGGAAATTTGTCGCCGGATTCCCTGGACCGAAAATGACTCGTTGAAGGCGGGAAACCAAAAACCAAAAGCCATAGAAGTGCCATTTTCCAGGGGCGGGGGTTTCCAGGGTTTCGAACAGGGGCCCATTGTCATTTAAGTTGAATTGTTTGCCTGCCGCATTAAACGGACAGCGGCGGCGGCGTTAATTTGATTTAAATATTCATAAACTGCATTAAGTGGCCGCGACATTAAAACGAAACCAGCTGGAAAACAATTGACAAATTATTGGCAACATAAAAATAAATATAGGGGAATATAAAGCCAGTCAATCGATTGGAAAAACGTCGGATTAGCAGCTCAGTTTCTGTTCTGAATGAAATATTTAAAAGGGCGACAAACTAGTTAGTCAATCGATGGATATTATGTTATTAGTATACAAGGTCCTTGAACAACTTCCTATAAGTAGTATACAACTTTTGTTTTACAATAAAAGATTAAAAACATTAAAAATATTTAAGAATATGGAAGTTAAAATACCAATATCAACTAATTTTTATTATTTTAGGCCTGGTTTTTTAGGAATTGAAACAAAACCCCAAAATCAGATTGCTTAAAGCCATAATCATTGAATTACCAATGAATTTCGAACAGCATAAAATCCTAGTTATATCAAAAATGTTTCTAATTATGATTTTTTTTGGGAAAAATATTGTTTTTACTTAAAGTTTGTTTATGATTGATTAAATGGAATGTGTTTATTTCATAATAGAGAGATAGACACCGAAAAACAAAGATGATAATTATAGGAAGTAATCTATACGTTCATTAATTCAAAAATATCTTATAAGATGACTATTGAAGGAATACTTTGGAAAGTTAAATTGAAATAAAAGATATAAAATGTATTATATTTGAAAGAAAATAGAATGAAATTAATTCTACAGAGTAACTAGTATATCTAGTATTTCTAGTGTATTTAAATAACAAAGAGTATTACGATTTGAATATAGCTGTTTCTTTTGGTTGTACTTATCCTAACATTTCGAATATTTCCCGCCACTTAAATGACATCCTGGTTTTTCGATTTAAAGTGTTCCCTTCGCTCGAATTTAATTGCTCCAGTATTTCAGTATTCCGGGGTTTGTTTTGCAGCGCAATCGATAAAATTAAGCATTCAGCAATGCGTATCTATTTACACACATCATAAATATTAAATACCCACAAAAATAAACAACAAAAAAAGAAAGAATCAAATTATATACACATACATATGTGAGGCACACACACACAGAGACGCCGAGACTCACGTGGAGAGAAAAATGATACAAACAAACAAAAACAAAGTGCGAGACAGAAAGGGAAGGACGAAAAGGACGAAGAGGAGAAAAAAATAACAGTTCACTTGATTAATTTTTCACACTAATAAAGAATTTATGTGCAAGTGTCAACCTGCAGTGCGAATGTGTGTGTGTGTGTGTGTGTGCGAGCAGGTCAAGACAGAGTCCTGGCCATCTTCCCTCTCCCTCTCTTATGGCTAGGATCCTGGCCTAGGTCGTGGCTAAAGAGAGAGAGAGAGAGAAAGCAAGAGAGAGACAGAAGTCCTGGCGCTGCATAATTTGATGAATGACTGCGCATATTAATTCATAAATTAATTTACTGCTGCGTTGCGGTGCAAAATTTATTGGCCAACAAACTGTTGCCAATTTTGGTCCTTCGTCCTGCAGTGAATGGAAATATAAATATAAATATAGATTACCAAACAAAAAACCAGTTAGAAAAGTTCCAAGTTTCCGTTTCGAATTGGTAAACTATGGGAAATTCTGTATTTTAATTCAAATTTTAATAGAAATAAACTAATAACAAGGCAGCGAAAATAATCCTTATCTGGAGTTTTTTTTTTTAAGGGGGGGGTAGGGTCTTGCAAAAAAAAAATTTCGATTTTTTTTTTAAATTTTTTTCTTGTAGATTAACATCTTAAGATTATACAAAAAAAGTTGTAAGTCAATCGGACAAAAAGTTTAGAAGTTATGCTAAAACTAGTACCCTAACCTCTAAGACTTTAGGTACGTAAGTGCATCTTTAAAAGACAACTGTGATTTCTAGTGATAAATGTCTTATAAACAAGGACTGTATAAATTAGCCAAGTTAAAAAGGTTAAAAAGAAAATTCGGAGTTTGAATCCTACTTTAACTTTATAATTTTACGTTTGTTAAATTTAAAGTAGGTTTTTAACCTTGTAAGCGTATGGGAAATCAGAGTTTTAAGGTTGCTTTAAATATAAAAGGCAACCGAGGAAAAGGCCTTTAAAAAAATAACTTCTGTGGTTCAATATTTTAAAAATACCTACCTTATTCAGAGCTTTAAGATCATAAAGTGGCAAAGTGATTTTCTATATCGGAAGCAGAGTTATTATAGATATAATAACAGATATATTTCGTATATATGATGTATTATGTCTTTATGTTTCGATTATGACCTGGAATTCTTTAATTTTCTTGTGATCCTGAATTGGAATGCACGCATAAACTTTTCATAAACATTGAGAAAACTGTCGCACCAGTAAGACGACCCCTTTTCGGGGGATGGGGTTGCCTGCCCCCTTGCAAGTGCAAACAAACTGTCGCTGTCAGGTTATTTGCACACCCACGCCCACCACGTGTCACGCCCCCTGCCGAAGACGCCCCCCTTTCCCCACCCCCCCTTCGACCACGTTTATGCGACAATGGGGGTTTGAACATGGTCGAGTGGTCGAATGTCCAAGCATTCGAGTGGTCGAATGGGCCAAGACGTCATTAAGAATGCACAACATTTTGATTTCTACAATGGCCGCCCGGTTATTGCGGTCCTCCTTTGCGAGCGACAAAAAGAGACAGCCTGCTGTCTAGTGAGCGAGATGGAAGATAAAAGCCTACACAGAGATAATAGAATTATGGTATTCAGATTTTTTTATTAAATGGGTATTAAATTGTACAAAACTTAAATGTAATTCATTGGAATGGATAAAAATAAATACTTTAAAATATTCCATCATCATTTTCAGTAACATTCCATTAAAGTCGCTGGGATCTCTTATTTTTATTCAGCCCTAACCTTACTTTTTACAACCCTTATATATTTTCTCTTGAAAGTTCTTAAGCTTGTTCTTAAACATGCAATAGTAATTGTAAATTCTCTTAAAATAAATAATTCATTCATAATTACTTGCGAACAAATTTCATACTTTTTGAATACCACATTTCCTTTTTTCATTATTTTGTTTCTTCAACGATACTAGATCATAATTATTCCTCTTTAATTTTTGTTATTTAGTGTGTGCTTTAATATTTTTCTTCTTTTTATTGCAAATAAAATTTCTGTGGCTTTATGGCCCCATTATTTTTCTTAGTGCATCCGCTGGGCTTTCGAATTACGCCTTTCGCCTGAAAATGGGCCGCAAAACGTGATGCCTTTTGGCCATGTGGGCTCCAGCTCCGTTTCCTTCTCATTCACACTTAACCCCCTTCTTGGCCGTCTTTCGTTTTCGTCGTGCGGCGTTTTGAAGTTTTGTGCGCATCTAAATAATTGATTAACTGAAAAATTCGTGCGAGTTTCGTATACACAAGGAGTTTTCACCGTGTATATATATAAATTTATATATACATATATCTATATATATATAAAATATAAAATCGATAAGACTGGAATAATAAAGACGAAGCGACGACGACGACGACGGCGACGACATGAAGATGAACAAGCGCGGGCAACGGGAACCGAAAAACTTTTGATATTATTTATTTAAAAACCAGGTAGTGGGAAGTGGGGTGCCCGAAATAAATCAATACGAACGGAGCTGCTTTTAAGGCTTTAAGGTTCGTCCTGGAATTTCAGGATCTCCTTTTTTTCGACAACCAAAAATCAAAAAAATTACAAAATATTTGCTTCAGTGGCCCAACAATCTATACACAATTCTATCGATGTTTGTTCCGTCTTTTCAGAGTCGTTTATTAGAAGATGCTTCCCTATTATGCAATTCGTGGTCAGCACGTCAGAATGTAAGTTTATGAAAACCAATAAAAATAACGAAATAAAATATAAAACCGACTCTTGATTGATTTATCTTTTCTGAACTTCATTTTTGATACGTATACCATTCGATATTTGATCTCTCTCGCCAACGCCGACCTATATATAAGTATATCTCTCAGTATATCTATATGTATGCCAACTAGAGCTTGAAAATTATCGATATTTTCGATATTTTTAATATTTTCAAAATATATATAAGTATAACTCTCAGTATATCTATATGTATGCCAACTAGAGCTTGAAAATTATCGATATTTTCGATATTTTAAGGGAAAACCTTTATTAACTATCGATAAATAGCTAACTATCGATATTTGTTCAAGCTCTAATGCCATCGAAAATTCCGAATTGGATTTGGGTGATTTGTTCTCTATATATATATATGTATATTCCCTATTGTTTCGATTGTGTTCTTGCCTGCGGACCATCAATATATATATGTGTATAAGCCTGCATCCCTTTTATTACCCATAACCCATTACCCCGTAATCAGTATACCCTACACCATACCTATTTTACCCATAATAACCTTTCTACTGACCATCCCGATCTTCGATCTCTGCTCTCTCTTCACAGGGTGATATCTTCGCGGGCATCAACGACGGCATCCTCAGCAGAGCGGAGGCCCTGGCCGCCGTCGACATCCAGAAGCATCAAGCCCAGCATGTACATAGCCAAATGCCCTCCCAAATCAAGCACGACGTCATGTACCACCATCACTCCATGAGTGGGCCCCCGCAACGTCCACTGCAGGTGAGTCCGAGATTTATTTGGGTTTCGATAGTTCGGGAGGGATTCGTGTCTACAACAATCACCTACTTAACCTACTTTGCGAAGAAATTCTAAAATATTTTAATGACAATTTTAAAATAGGTATCCTAAAATGTGTGGTGTTTGGCCAAAATATTGATTTTAGTCTTTGGAAAATCAGGACCAGGGTTTTTGATAAAAATAGGATTTTAAGAAGTGTTTTTTTGCAATAACTTGGCCAAAATCAAAAACACTTACTGTTTTGAACGGCTTACGACCTAAACTAACAATCCCCATCACTTTTTGGAACATTTATTTTTTGATCATTTTTTGCATTTTTTAATGATGGTTACATCATGACTTTTTGCGAAAAATGGCCAAAAATTAAAAAGTCTAGGTTGAAATGCCAATCGTTTGGGATTTTAATTACGAGCTCAGGGAGGTATGACATTTCATATTCGGAGTATTATTTCTTATGTTTCGACCAAAAAACTGTTTTTTTTGGGTTAAAAATCAAGATTTTGATTTTTGGAAAAAATTAAATTTTTTAAAATCGATTTTTTGCTGTAACTTGGTCTAAAATCAAAAAGGCGTACTGTTTTGAACAGCTAACGACCCAATAATAAATATCTTTTGCAGGTATTATAGCTTTTAAAACTCGAAAGCGGTTGGGTTGATTTCATAACCCTTAAAAATACTCAAAAAATCGATTAAAAGACTTTAAATGGAGCCCTTTTAGATATATTTCCATATCAAATGCAACCGTCTTTAAGGAACCCTTAATGTTACCTTACCTTTCTGTCACTTCAAATCCTTGACGTCTCGACTTGAGTAGTCAGGACAGCTGAGACTTTGGATCTGTGGGACAAAAGCAAGGCATAAGTATATGGATCCCAAGTTACGAGCGGAAGTCCGGAAATCCAACGGTTGATTGAACCCAAAGAGCACGCCCCCTTTTGCGGTTGCCCCTTTTCCGTATATGTGTGTGTGTGTGTATGGGGGGATATTAGCCATCGACTAGAATGCTGCAAATTATGAAAGTCACTCCCTGATGAAGCGGGCTATAAACGAGGGGAAATGGAAAACGGAACTGTCGCATTGGGACAGCCGAGAACTCCAATTTCCGTTTTCGATGGTCACACGCATATATATATACCTATATACATATGTGTGTGTGCGGTTAATTTGAAATGTTTCTTTAATAAAATTAAAATTGTGACGTGTAAGCCTTCTGGGAACGTGCCACGTGACGGTCGTTTGCCAGGTAAGCACATCATGATTCGTGTCGTTAATTGTATTGTACTTCAACTCGAACTCGAAACTGGAAACGGGAGAACTTTCCATCGGGGGGTTAAGAACAACCAAGTGGTGGTTGTGCTGCTCTATTAGAAGTTGATTGTAATCAAATTACACAAGCAACCTGTTCTGTTCCGTTTCGTTTTTTTTTGAGCCTCCAGCTAGTTGTAGTTGCTTTAGCCTGGTGTTGCTCATGTTGCTTTTGCTTTTGCTTTGCTTTTGCTGTGCTGCCACTTGTTTTCGGCACAATCGAGCATGACGAAAGTGCGCCCTGTCCACGCGCCGTCCTTTCGCGGTGGTTGATGTGGTTGTGACCCCCCTCCGTAGGCAAAATAATCCACATCCCAACACCCCAAAAAAGATACCAGGCATAAGGCACATAGAGCACATAACCCATAACCATTCCCAATTGCCAGCGCGTGCTGTCCTTAATTTTCGGCAAACACACTCGGCGCTCTGGAGAGTTTCGATTTCGGTCTCAGGTGCCGGCCAACTCTATCAATCACCCACACTCTCGAGAACTCTCGAACTCCCAAACTCCCGAAACTCCTCAAACACCCCTTAAGGATATATATATTTCCATTCCCGCACACGATCTACGATTCGATTGTTAACAAATTGGCTTTTCCGGGAAGAGGGTTTCCCATACATAAAGGACTTATTAATAAAGAGAAGAAATCAAAGAAGAAAGTCTCGAGTAACAATCGCAACATCCTACCGATTAGGGGAGAACAGACTTACCAAAACCGAAAAAATATACTCTAATCACCATGATTTTTCAACTAAGAAGTTCGTTTAAGTGAATTTAAAGTATATTTTCAGTTAGTGAGTTTTCTTAAACAGTTCACAGATTTAAAACAAAAATCAAATTTCATTTTTATACACTTCTGCTTACTTAAATTTTTCGAAACCTTTGGAAAGTATTTTTTGAAAACAAGAATCCTTGGAAAAGTTTTTTATTATTATATAAGGAATAGTTCATTTTTTTAAGAAGTTCAGGTTATTCTGTAGAATACATGATTTATTAGAGATTCAATTCCATATAAACATATTTCCTACATATTTTCTTGCTTCAATTTTTCAAAACCTTTGGTATCTCCTTTTTAAAAACAAGAACCCTTTGGCAAGGTGTTATTATTATTATTTCAGGACATTCTAGACAAAACCCTTCGATGAGAGACTGGACACATTGTGTTGACCGCAAAACAAGTTGAGCAACTGACCCACCCAACAGCCAACAGTCCGCAGTCCCACATCAAATATTGAGACCCAAAATAAAATCGGGGGGATATTATGGGAATAGGCCAGTAAGGAACAGCTGGAAACCCATTGAAACCCCAGAAGAAAACCACAATATTTAAGGGCATACGGAA
Source organism: Drosophila lutescens (assembly GCA_037075285.1). Taxonomy (NCBI): domain Eukaryota; kingdom Metazoa; phylum Arthropoda; class Insecta; order Diptera; family Drosophilidae; genus Drosophila; species Drosophila lutescens. The sequence continues at coordinate 3,502,637 of JBAMCF010000413.1, read as the reverse complement.
AACACAGATTATCTTTTATTTACGGCTAAGAACCTGGCGAGTGTGGAGATCCAACCACTGATCGAATTGCTGGTGTATTTGGTCTTGAGCCCGGTTCAAAGCCGCTAGGTTGTATCGGATCTCCCCGAGTTCTCGATCGATCATAGCTGTTCTTCGCTGAAAATTGCGTTCCGAAATGGCTTTATACTTTCTTAAGTCCTCTTCCATTTCCTCAATCGACTTCTCTCTTTCCCCGTCAGCCCAGAAGTCGATTTCTTCGAAGACCTCCGGTTTGCGATTCTTGCACTCATCTAACCAATCCTTTACCGAATCTAGAAGCTCGTCAGCCGACTTCCCCTCGTCACCGGCACCTAAATGGTTAACCTCCGGTTTGATTTTGTCCTGTTTCTCAAGTTCATCCCCTGATTTGCCTTTAGCTTGCAACATGGGCACCATCTCGGGGTTTGGTTCAGCTTCTTGCTTAGGTGGAGAATGCACTATGAGCTCTGATTTTCTAAGGAATACAGCATATGGTCTAAAATGAGGTTTAAGTAATAGTTCTTGATTAAATTCACTTCTTTCTGACTTAGGGATAACAGTTTCTTGATTTGGTTCAGCTTCTTGATTAGATTTACTCACTGACTTGGAAATAACAACCCCTTCAGAGTGCATTATAACCTCTGGAATAACCTGGGGTTTAAATATTATCTCTTCATTAAATGCAGCTTCTGATTTAGGACTTATCTCTTGCTTAAGGATAGCAGTTTCTTGATTTGGTTCAGCTTTTAGTGAAATTTTACTCACTGGCTTGGAGATAACAACCCCTTCAGACTGCATTATAACCTCTGGAATAACCTGGGGTTTAAACATTATCTCTTCTTTAAATTCAGCTTCTGATTTAGGACTTTTCTCTGGCTTTTCTGGGGTCTTTTCAGCTTTTAGTGTAAGATTACTCACTGACTTGGAAATAACAACCCCTGGAATAACCTGGGACTTAACTAGTATCTCTTCTTTAAATTCAGCTTCTGATTTAGGACTTATCTCTTGCTTAAGGATAGCAGTTTCTTGATTTGGTTCAGCTTTTAGTGAAAATTGACTCACTGGCTTGAAGATATCAACCCCTTCAGACTGCATTATAACCTCTGGAATAACCTGGGACTTAACTATTATCTCTTCATTAAATGCAGCTTCTGATTTAGGACTTATCTCTTGCTTAAGGATAGCAGTTTCTTGATTTGGTTCAGATTTTAGTGAAATTTTACTCACTGGCTTGGAGATAACAACCCCTTTAGACTGCATTATAACCTCTGGAATAACCTGGGGTTTAAATATTATCTCTTCATTAAATTCAGCTTCTGATTTGGGCCTATTCTCTGACTTTGGGATATCAGTTTCTTGATTTGGTTCAGCTTCTATTGTGAATTTACTCACTGGCTTGGAGATAACCACCTCTTTAGACTGCAGGTCAACCTCCGGTTTGTTGTGTGAAAATAACATAGGCTTACCCAGTGGCACTGATTCGAACTTAGCACCTGGAACTATGTTAACTTCTACTTTTGGAATAACCCCTGGTTTGAAAATAACCGCTGTCTTGTTCATTAGCTTAACCTCTAGTTTAACCTCTAGTTTCGCCAAGTCCATTGGTTTGTCTAATGGTGGTGGTAAAATATCTTGATTTTCTGCAACCGCCAATTTAGCCTTTCGCTTTGGTTTTGGCGGCACCTCAGGTTTCACTTTAATCGCTGGTTTTTCTTTAGTCTCCGTTTTTGTCTGGTTTTCCATTGCTTCCGCCTGCACACCTTTTTTCAAAAAACACTCAATTCGACTATGATTTCCCAGTTTTGGCCAAGAATAACACTTTCGAAGGTAATGAACTCGATTGGATTGCTTTGCGATTTGTTTGCCGAAAAGCACCTTAATTTTGCGTACTTAAAACTGTCCAAAATATGTGAACTTTAGTGTTTATTTTAAGCGAAATTTTTTATATTTTTTTCTTACCCTTTTGCCTAGAACGTTGTGATTTGTATAAATATTGGCTGGGAACTGACAAAATGGAATAGAACAGTTTGAAAGGTAGTTCGGTGGCATACTTAGATTACTTGCTAAGTTTTTTTTGAAATTATTTCGTTGCTCCAACGTTTAATAATTTATATTTTGTTCACTCAGAAATGAATCCAAGTTTTGACTATTTTCAAAGGTGAAATTCTGTCAGCCAGAGTTTGCGAACTTCTGCTAATTGTGGCGCAACTTTCTGCCTAAATATAACTCTTCCCTAACCCAAGCCCCTTACAAACCCCTTCCAAAACCCCTTTCCCTTACAAACCCCTTCCAAAACCCCTTCCCAACCCCTTCAACCCCCCAAAAGTAAAACTTTGGAGACGGAGAGCGAGTTGGTGGGCTGTCAGAAAGTCCCGGTAACATGTGTCATAATCGTTATGCCAGAAGACAGAAGGCCCCCAGCGCTATTTCCACAGGCACAGGCACAGCAAACATTACAAAACTCATTAAATTAAACTAATTTACGAGCCAGCAGCCCCAATTCGCTACTGGTTTTTGGTTTTGCTAGCATATGAAAAGCCAATTATGTGGAGAGGCAATGGCAATCGCAATAAAAACGAGAAGGCGTCGGCAAAAGGGTAAACAAGAGTAAATATAATGCTAATTAAAATAATCATATCCATCATAAAACTCAAGGAAAAGGGGGTGGGTTCTCGTTCAGGAGGACCAGGAGGGATAAGGATTGTTGTCAGGTTGTCAGAACATTTGTAACAATTAAGGCGACGGCGGCAAAATATCCATTATCAATTTCAATTTCCAGCCCAACTGTGCCAAATGTTTTCCGGTTTTTCCCGGAGATGAGCTGGCCACTTTGCAGGCATTTATCAGAGATTTTTCCGGTCCGAACTTATGCTCCGATCTGGTTATTCCATATTTTTCCGGCCACCCAACGCAACCCTCGCTTCCTCGCTCACTTAATTCAATTTAAATTACACTTACATATTTCCGGCCGGGGCACTCGGGGTATATTGTACCTACATATCCTGTCCATTAGTATTCGCAACATATGGCTCAATTTCCCTCGAAACGAGAACGAAACGAATCGCTTGCCCAAAGGAATACGAGGGATATAGAGTACTGGACAGGATTCGGGGGATTTTCTGGGTAGTTGTAGTGCTCCTGTTCCTGTTCCTTTTCCTGCAGTTCAACCACAAGTGGTTTATCATATTGAAATTCATTTAGTGCACCTGTTTGATTTTTCCTGTCCTTTTCCTTGTTCCTCCTGCGGTCGGCAATATTGTTTCTGTAAATATCGTTACTCCACACGCAAGCCAAAAAAAACTCCACAATTTCCACATCCACTTCCGGTTCCTTTAACTATTTTACTTTGGCTGTTGGCCCAGCGGCGACAGGCGACAACAGCAAATATTTGTCTTTTGTTCACATTAGAAACAACTTACCGCTAACTAGGGTGGCCCCGTCCAGGGTGGACCTTCGGGGTATCCCAGGCGAAGGCGAACAAAAATATGTGGAAATATTCTGGGTGTTTTTATGATTGGCATTTATTGTACAAATTAATTTCAAATTAGCGTTTTAGGTATAAAAATAAGTGATACATTTTTAAAAAATCTGCTAGGAAAATATACATGTTTAATTATTAATAAAGACTAACAAAAATAATTATAAATTATTTGTTTTTTAACCAGAGAATAAATAAATTTCAACATTTTTTATTACCATTTAAAATAACGATTTTACATTTTGAAATCAGTTTTATTTTAGTTAATATTTTTTCCTTAAAAGTAAAATAGATTCTGATGGAAGATATTTCTATTAAAAGTTAGTACAATTTTAATCTAAATAAACTATAATTATTTAGGCAAACAAAATGACTACTTATAAAGATATATTTATCAGCATTTGCTAATTTGATAGCCATTTGCTTACAAATTCCAATTGCAAATCAAACAAAAGTAATTTCACTGCAATTTGCCGTGCATTGAACTCTACATTTGGCTCGTTTTCCTGGGAAAAATGTAGTTGAAATGCATTAGACAAACATTTGACGACATTTTCCTTACTTTTCCTGGCCCCCAAATTGCCCAATTATCGATTATTGCATTGTTTATCGTCTGGCCATCAGGGGCGCAATGTCTGGTTATCGATTACGCTGTCATTTATCTATCTATCGCCGGACTTGATTGACTTAATTAAATGTGTAACCATATTTAATGTTGACCCACGGGCAGCCACAAAAAGCGTAGCCACAACAAGCTCATCAAATATAGAGGAAATTATGATTATTAATGCATTAACTTTATTTAGTGGCCGGCTGTTTTGTTTTTTTTTTTTGCTTAGGTGAAAGTTCAATGTCTGTCTGTTGAAGGCGAGCATGTTTTTCATTTATTTATTTTATTATTTGCGCTGTGCAGAAAGCTTTGTGTCATCCAGTGACAATTTACCGTCCAACCCCCCCATTCCCCAGTCTACAATCCACTTTCCCCCACGATGTTTCCCTTATTTATTTATTTAGTTTCCTTTTCTTCATCAATTATTTAGGTCCTGTATGTGTTCGTCTTTTTTATGGCCGAGAGACAATTGAAGACACGGGAAAAGCGGGAAAAGGGGGGTCGAAAAAGGTAAAGAGAAAAAAAGGAAAATAAAAGAAAAGAACACAGACATCGCTCATACGCCAGGTGGCGCCACCGCCACTAGTTAATAGTTCCGCACAATTACACGCAACTTCGACTGCAAATTGCACTTTCTCCCCTGCATTCGCATACATTTTTAATGGCCCACTTCTGGAGAAACAGCTTTTAGCCCTAATCGACTGATTGGCCAAATTGCAGATTACAATCGGCTCAGAGTCCGTTCCGGCGATAAATGGACAAAAGCGAAACGCAACGAAAAGAGTTCAAAGTTCAAACAATCGGAATTGACTTCCCACTGAGCAAAGCTTTCGAAAAACTAAAGTGATTTTCAAATACACAAAAGAGTTCGTTGTAAAAACAATTTTTTCTATTAAGTAATACACTTTTAAATTCATCAGTTTACAGATGGATTTCCCATATTATATTCTATATATTGTATCTTAATGCAAATTAATCGATTTTTGGTGTATGATTTAAATAAACAGTAATTATTTTTGATTTAGGGGAACTACATACTATTAAAAATCGTAATTTTACCAAAAACCCTAATTCTGATTTTCCATCCTAAAATAATCCGTATTTTGACCATAACAAAGGAAATATTGGTCCAAACATGGAATGTCATACCTCGTTGAACTCGTAGTTTCATTCCCAATCGATTGGCACTCAAACCTGGAAATTTTCCATTTTTGCCATTTTTTGCAAAAAATCATGATGTAACCCCTTATAAAAAATGAGAAATTTGATCAAAAAATACATTTGCCAGAAAGTGATGGGGATTGTTAGTTTAGGTTGCTAGCTACTCAAAACAGTCGGTCTTTTCGCTGTCGGCCTTGATTTGTCCAAAATACGACTGAAAAACCGCTCGAAAAATGTAATTTTCGTCTAAAATTCGAATATTTACTATCCTAAAATACCGTTATTTTGAATGTAACATCGGAAATAATCATCCAAATATGGAATGTCGTACCTCGTTGAACTCGTGATTTAATTCCCAATCGATTGGCATTCAAACCTGCAAATTTTCAATTTTTTCCATTTTTCGCAAAAAATCGTGATGTAACCCCTTATCAAAAATGCAAAAATTGGACAAAAACTTAATTTTCCCAAAAATACTGGGGATCGTTAGCTTAGGTTGTTAGCTTCTCAAAACATTTGGTCTTTTAGCTGGGGGCCTTGATTTGTCTAAATTACTATTGAAAAACTACAAAAAAAAGTTTATTTTCGTTTAAAATTAGAATTTACATTTTCCACCCTAAAATATCAGTATTTTGTTTGTAACAATGGGAATAATCATCCAAATATGGAATGTCGTACCTCGTTAAACTCCTTATTTAATTCCTAATCGATTGGCATTCAAACCTAAAATTATTAAGTTTTTGCCATTTTTCGCAAAAAAAATGGCCAATAATTAATTTTCCTAGATCAGCGCAAAAAGTCAAGGGGATACATTTCTTAGGTTGTAAGCTGTTTAAAACAGTACGTCTGTAAAGTAATTAATAATTTAATCAATTTATGTATTAAGGTTGCCATAACTTTAAGGTTTCGTTGATATCCTTTTTTCGAGTGTACAGACCCATAAGTAGTCGCCAACATCTGTCCACACTTACGGGCACCTTGAAAAATCGTACCTAACTAAGTTGAACCCCCTGCCTTCCAAGTTTACCCAAAAAAAAAAAGGGTTGTGACAGTTAACAGGTTAACCTGCTTAAAATGCACATCAACGCATCACTTGACCCACAATCCCCGTCACTACCCCCTTTAAATCCCCCTGAAAATCCCGGTAATATATGGCATATGTAGATGCCCTAGTCCAAAATTCACAATTATCAGCTACAACTGTAACGAGGGATGGACTTCGATTCGCCAAATATGTTTTCTTTTTTTCACTCCGGCCGCTTTTCAATAAGACTGTTATTTACTTACACCGAAGTGAGCATCAAATTGATCGTATTAATGGCCATAACTAGTTTATCCCGCCCATCTTATCAGCAGAAGGGCGGATTATACACGCAGATTTCCATTACACAATTCACGAAACAAAAAGAAACAGGGTTGATATTCCCCCTGAGGTTCGGTGTTGAAGGGGGGGGGGTTTATCTATCAGCCAAACGAAACATTAATGCAATTTCAATGAACCTTGCTACGGTCAAAACAACGAGGAAAATCCGGGAAACACTCTTTTTCGATTTGCGGCTCCTGTATAGAAAAAAAAGAAAGAAGGAAAAGTCGCAACCACCATGAGATGCCTTTCCATTCCATTCCACCTGCCCGGCTGTTTGATCCGCTTGTTTTTATGTGCCCATGCCCGGCACACAATTTGTTTTAAGGGGGGGTCTCGAGTTCCGAGTTCCGAGCTCCGAGCTCCGAATCCCTGATCCCTGGAACCCGGCATCTCCCACAGGAATTCCCAGGCAATATAACTGAAAGCAAAAATGAAGATAACAGTCAGCACGGCAAGTGCAAATCCACCCGTCCATTTAACAACTTGTGCCACCCCACCCACTAGCTAGCCCCCTCCCATCGCCACCCCTGCCTTTTGGGCTAAACCAACTAACTGCCTTTTTACTCGGCGCGTCTGTGGGCGATTGGCGTGGCCCTGTTTGATGCTTGTAAAGACCACTTTACCCGCTATAATAAAAATAAATCATAATATTTCCCTTGCCCTGCCCCTCGTGACCCCTCCGCCCATGCGAACGCCCCTGGGCACAGTGGGCTGCATCTGCGATTTTGCTGGCTTTAAAAGAGATTTTGCGGCATTTAGACTTAAAGCTTGTCGACTTTTTTAGCCTTTACATTTAGATTTTATCTTTTTAATATAAATGGTTTTTAAATAAAAACTGGTAGGTTTAGTTTGGTTTTGTTGAATCATTTATTTTGTAGTAATATAGCAAATAAATGTTATATGTTAAATGTTTAAAATATAATACCAACTAATTTTTAATTTAAGTAACATTCTAATTTTTTGTAAAAATTTGTTGTTATCTTTTGTCAATACAAAATGTAAAATGTAATAACTAAATTTAAAAATTAAATACAAGTTAATTACCAAATTGTTTAAAAGGGAAGAATTTTCTTTAATATATCTTTTCAATTTACAATAATTTTTATTAAATCTTTTCATGGTTTCAAAATTTGTATTTTAAAAGATAAAATAATAATATATTTAAAGATATTATATTTAGGCATTAGAGTTAGTTATTATATTTAGGTATTATATTTAGGTATTATATTTAGTGTTATAGATCTTTTTGTAGTTTCCCTTTTCCATCATGTAAGAACCACAGTGCCATTGTCTCTACTACCAGTAAATTCTGGATGCTGGCTGCGTACGCTTCCCACTTCCCAGAATCTTGTTGCTCTCGCTCTCGTTATCCCGGAGGTTGTAACCCCGGATAATGTACTTAATGCATCTACATATTAATGTCGCACCGCCGAAAAAAAAACACAGGAGTAGAGAAGGTTAAGGGAAGTGCAGGCGAAAAAACAGGGGAGAAGTAAGGTGAATTGAGGGGGGGTGAAGAGAGGGGGGTGGCGAGGGGCGATGTGAAACCTGTGCAACCCCCGACTCCCTCGAGTTCGCTACTTTGTATGTAATTTCTATTACCAATCCCCCCGAAACCCCCCTCTCAAACCCATGGGCGTACGTGGAATCCCCCGTGTCCTTGTTTTCATCGTGTGTGTGTGTGTGCAGCGTGTCGTTGTGCTTTTTGTTGTTGTTTTTATTGCACAGACTTGCGACGCAGCGTGTGATTGCCACTTTCCCTCTGCACTGGAAAAAAACACATCCAATCTTTAACTGAATATCAAATAAAATCATTTTTGATCTAGTTTTTAAGGTTTTTAAACATTGCTGCTGGAAAAATAAACAAGGGATTATTATTTTTACTCTTTATAAAGTAATATAATACTAGATAGTACTATAATACTAGAAAAAGCATATACAAAAATGAAGATAATTAAAAAAAAAAAAACACAAATAAATAAAAATAAATAAAAACAAATACAAATATAATACAAATAAATAATAATAAATAAAAAGAAATAAATAAATAAAAGTATTGGCAAAATGAAAAAATATACAAAGATTAGTTTTATTACCAACTCAAGTATTCCTTTTATATTGACTCCTTTGCATTTTAATGCTTAAGCTAGCAAATTAAAATACTAAAGATTCTCTAAGCTAAACCATTTTTGAGTCCTATCGATGTATTATAATAGGTACACTTTTTTCTACCCCCTTTATTTTGGTTAACTTTTTTTTTCCCAGTGTTCCCTGTCCGCTTTCCACTTTACCCTCCTCACCTGAGCCGCTGCACTTGTTTCATCGCCGTGTGCGTGACGTGAAAAAAAACACAAGTATATCGCCGGAGAGGGTGGTTGTGGATGGTTGAATGGTTGGTTGGTTGAATGGAGAGCAGGCCGGAAAACAGACGGTAGAAGAACCGTTAAGCCGGGACCGCAATGTGTAAAAAATTACGAGCAAAAATTAAAGCAGGAGTGGAGGCGGAAAACGTTGGCAGGTGGTCGCTGGAGGCGGGAAAACTCGGGAAAACCACCGGCTCTCCTTCTTTATTATTTCTTCTCACACGCATGATGAGCCAGCGACAATATGCTGCCATTAACCCTGAAACTTATCGCAGTGTATGCGTCGTGTGTCGGCAAAGTTTTATGACTCGTTTTTCAAGTGAGACCAAGGACCAAAAGTCGTGCACTTAAAGGAGACGGCAAAATTTATACGGAAAACTAACAGAAAAACAGAAGGATCCAAAGAAATGAAAAGTAGAAGCCTGGTTTTAATAGTACCGTTATATAAAATTATATATTTATTGTTTTATATATATTTTATATATTTATTTGTTTTTAAATTTAAATTTCATTTATATATTATAGATTTTGAAGAATTATTTTTTGCTGTAATTCGGCCAAAAATTGTGCCAAATCAAAACCACATACTGTTTTGAACAGCTAATAACCTAAACTAAAGATCCCCATCACTTTTCGTAACATTTAATTTTTGACCAATTTTCGCATTTTTCACGATTTTTTGCGAAAAATGGACAAAAATTAAAATGTCCAGGTTTGAATGCCAATCGATTGGGAATTTAATTACGAGCTCAACGAGGTATGACATTCCATATTTGGACCATTATTTTCCTTGTTTCGGCCAAAATACTGGTTGCTCTTAGTGGAAAATTAGGATGTCGTTTTTTTTTAATTTTTTCCCAATTATTTTATTTTATTATATTATATTTTCTTTTATTATATTTTCTTTTATTATATTTTGTTTAATTATATTTTAACAAACACCTAAAATCACAATTTTTTTATTTCCAATAATACTCTTCAACGGCATTAAGTTTAGTCAAAGACACTAAGATTTATGCTAATAGAAACTTGTATTTCGCACTCCGCATAAATATTGCTCGCCTTTGTTGGGCTGCAGTGTAGAATGTCCTGGGAATTCCCTTCTTTTTCTGAAAGGGGGTTAGGCAAAAGCAAAAGGTAAAAGCTAACAAGTAAAAAGTAAAAGTAAGTAAGGTAAGGCCGCGATTCCTCCTCCTGCCTTTCAATTTGTTTGGCCGGTGGCGAACGCGCGTCTGGCGGATATAAAAATAAAATAAAATCTATTACGTGGCGAACCACCCCACATTTATGCGGCAATTTGTTGCTCCTTGATTGTGTCTGTGTGTGTGCGTAAAAATAAGTAAAGTAAAGTGTATCATTTTCCCATTTGTCGACCCCTTTTTGGGCTACCTTTTTCCCAGCTTTTTCCCTGTTCCACAGGCACTTCTCGCACTTTGTCTCAATTCCCAAAACTGTCGCCCCGGCCGTTGCAATTTATGAAGATTTGTGTGTGGTGTGGCCAGGATGAAAATAAAACGAAGGGGAGGACTCGCAGGATCAGGAACTCAGAGCTCAGAATTCAAGAGTCGATGGATGGTGCCCCGCCCACTCGCTTTTGCACTTGTTTTGATTTGTTTGGAATAATAACAGATGCTTACCGTTCATATTATTCATTGTTCAAATTATTAACGCTTGACAATAAAAATTGCTATTTGAACAGCACTCGAAAGGAGCTCTGAACACCCCTTATATATACCCCAGGAAACCCAATGAAACCCAACCAATGGCCAAATTGCAATTTGTGCAAATATTTATGTACATTGAAAATTACTCATTTGTGTAACACCAATTAATTTCAACAAACAGCGGCCGTCGCACAACAATGGCCAAACCATTTATAAAACTTTGCCGTTGCTGTTGTCCTTTGGCTCTTTGCCTCCTTGCCTCACTTGCCTCTTGGTTAAACAAATGGAGGGAAATGGAAAATGAGGTCCTTTGTTTCCCCAAAATAAACGATGCTGTTGCTGTTTCTGTTGCTGTTTGCTTTGCGGTGCCAGGACACAGGACATAGGCCAAAGGACACACAGGACACTGTACAGTGGAGCCTCCTACACCGAACAAAAAAATGATCATAGAAACTAAGCTCTTCGTACATTAATTCTAAGCTACACAAAAAAAAAAATTGACAGAAGATCAGATTGATATGTGCTGGTCAATTATTATTTTTTAAAGGTCAAGATCATATCATTTTGATAAGAATCCAGATTATGTTTATCTTATTTTACATTATTTGTTTAAAAAATACTACATTTGGTTTTTTTGTGATATGATAAAATATCAAGTGGATATGTTTGAATCATAAATTTGACATAAATTATAAATATGGTAGAAATGATCCCTATTTCATATCAAATTTTCTTTCTATGCATTGAATTTCAATAATATCTTAATTTAGAAGGTACAGAGCTAAGATTTTATATTATTTAGTATTAATTAAATACCACATTTTAATATAGGACCTAGTATATTTTTAAACTAGGGTGTTTTTTTTTTTGGGTGTACATATACCGAAATGAGTAAGGATACAATGAACTCCGTTTGCCCCCATTATTAGGACACTGCTGCATTATTCGCCATACCATACAAACCCCACTTCAAATCCTGTTTACACTGCAATTTTTCAAGTTTCGCTAACAAATTGCAGCTAATTACTGGCCGCACTAAGGAAACAAAAAAAAGAAAATAAGCTCACACAGGGTGAAACATCGGGTGAAACCCCCACTGCAAATGGCACTCGAGAACTTCAAGAACTTCCACTCAATCAGAGATAATAGGAACAAATGGTCAAGGGGTAGATCGAAAGGAGGGTCGAAGGTTCGCACAGGGGGGAACAACACCTTAAATAATACCTTTCAGTGCTACAAAATTTAAGAGATAGGAAAATATCGTAAGAACTGTGTTTGTAAATATTCTTCAAACTATAGAATATTAGTATTTCTCGAAAAATTCAATAGAGTCTTTAGAGAATATTTAATATATTCTGTATAATATCTTAAAATATTATAATGCATAATTAGAATAACGAAAACAATTACCACATAAACAAAAACGTTATTTAAAATTAAAAAAATATTAAATTTAAAACTATTAAAAAAAATGTTTACTAAGTAAGTAGGTATTATTGAAAATTTTCCAAAAAATTTCCAAAATTCAACCACCAGCCCTTTCCAAACTAAAACGCAAATCAAATTCTAAGATGTTAGCCCTCGATTTTTCATTCATTTAGTTCCAAAAAAAAAAAACGGTCACCATTTCTGAGTCAAAATTTGTTTCAAAATTCCAAAGCCACCGCAAAAAGTGACGACAACAACTTGAAAGAGTTCCGGCCAGTCGAAAGTGCATTGTATATCTGTTTCCGATCAGATCCCATAACCACATCAGTAATCTTGTAACTATCGTAACCATCAAAAAATTGCACATAACCTCAAACTACGAACGTGCGAGTGAGATGCAAGGATAGAAGGTGGAGTAAGGAGTGCGAGTGACCGACACATGACCTATGACACATGCCCCCGATCGAGTGAAAGGGACGGAGAAACTGGTAGGAAGAGGCAAAATCCAATGTTCTATATCTTTCAGTGCAGGGATCCATATTTACATATAGTAAAATTTACTTAAAACCCCTAGTTAGTCATCAAAAGGGATCAAAACCTAAGAAAAAACGAGATATCTAACTTCTAGAATTTAATCAAGAAAAAACAAGATTGCAGTCAAATCAAAGACAATTAAAGATAGTAAAAGTGCGAGTGATCGGCACATGACCTTTGTAAAAGGGGCGGAGAAAACAGGAGCGAGATTAAGGATACAAAAGTACAAGAGCGAAGGGATCTTTAGATCTATACGTATACAGTAAAATTCACTAAAAGCCACAGTAAGTCATCAAAACGGATCAAAAGCTGAGAAACTAAACAGAAATCTCGAATTCTATTCTACACTGATATAAAACGTAGTAAATCCAGTAATTTCATATTCAATGAAAATATTTTCGGCTTGATTTTCTTTCATTGCTGTTTTTAATGGTTTAAAATGCGGAAGTTATCAATTTACCAAATATAGTTATTTATTTCCAAATTTCGTATTTTTAAGACTTATTTGTTGGTATATATATAAGAATTTTAAACTTGGATTTTTAAATTAAATTCTTTTCATTCAAATATTTTAATTAAATATGTTTTGTATTTAATTTAAATCAAATATTCAATACGAAATATTAAATTTGTATACAAACATCTAATCCCTTTTTTATCAGTGAAGTTTTTTTTATATTTTTAACACGTTTCCGTTTGCATCATAGTAGTCGTATCCCTTTTATGTCTGGAGCTTTGATAGAAGTCAGAAGTCAAAGCGAGAACATATTCATAAAATAAATCAAGGCGACAACAAGGCGGCTTATAATTAAAAAAAAAAATCAGAAAAATAAAATTTAAAAAAAATCACCGCGAAGAAGTCCAAGAAGTGGAGAGTGCAAAATAGTAGGCCATTAAAGTGATATTCTATTAAAAAAGAATACATTAATCAAATTACAGGTAAATCAAGTCTATAAGAAAAAGAGTTGCCGGTTTGAAGCCTGATATCTTAGCTCCAGTTCTCCTCGGCTTAACAGGATTATCAGGGTGAGTCCCTGATCCCCAATCAGCACCAACGGCGTCCCAGGCGGTTACCAGATCCGGCCCGGACAACGTAGCCGCGGCTCGCAAAACCGAGGGAATGGCGGAGGTCCTCAATCTGGACAGCATCATAGCCCGCCTGCTAGAGGTGCGTGGCGCCCGACCAGGCAAGAATGTCCAGTTGTCGGAGGGTGAGATACGTGGGCTCTGCCTGAAATCCCGCGAGATCCTTCTAGCCCAGCCCATACTCCTGGAGCTGGAGGCCCCGCTCAAGATCTGCGGCGACATCCATGGACAGTACTATGATCTATTGCGCCTCTTCGAATATGGCGGCTATCCCCCTGAATCCAACTATCTGTTCCTGGGCGACTATGTCGATAGGGGTAAACAGTCGCTGGAAACCATTTGCCTGCTGTTGGCCTACAAGATCAAGTACTCGGAGAATTTCTTCCTACTCCGCGGCAACCACGAGTGCGCCAGCATCAATAGGATCTACGGGTTCTACGACGAGTGCAAGCGCAGGTATACCATTAAGTTGTGGAAGACCTTCACCGACTGCTTCAACTGCCTGCCCGTGGTGGCCATAGTCGATGAGAAGATCTTCTGCTGCCATGGGGGTTTGTCCCCGGATTTGACCTCCATGGAGCAGATACGCCGCATAATGCGACCCACCGATGTGCCAGATCAAGGACTCCTGTGCGATCTCCTTTGGTCCGATCCCGACAAGGACACCATAGGTTGGGGTGAAAATGATCGTGGTGTGAGCTTCACCTTTGGCGCCGAGGTGGTGGGCAAGTTTCTGCAGAAACATGACCTGGATTTGATATGTCGCGCCCATCAGGTGGTCGAGGATGGCTATGAGTTCTTTGCCAAACGCCAACTGGTCACACTATTCTCGGCGCCCAACTATTGCGGCGAATTCGATAACGCCGGGGCCATGATGTCCGTGGACGATACGCTAATGTGCTCCTTCCAGATCCTGAAGCCCGTGGAGAAGCGCAAGAAGTAGAAATACAATAGATCATCAGAATGGAAGAAATAGAACATATATCACGAAACATATTATCACTGCCGCACTCAAACATTTCATCCACACACCAAATCCACGTCCCACACTCTCACTCGAAAAACGAAATCATGATTACTATGTCGTCAACTGGATCTAAGAAACGCCCCGACTTCAGCATGGATCGCAAATGGAATTCGATGTACTGATGATTTTAATCCGCACTTTGGTTGTGTATAAAGAATTCTAACGAGTCAAGTTTGGGGATTTTTTTGGAGGTTGTGGGGTTATAATAGATGATAATGATAGATAAAGATATGAAAAGTTTTGCTTAGTTTCATAGATTATCTATTTTTTCCTAGTTCTTATAGAAACACCTATACTATAGTACGAATATTTGGTAATAATATGGATGTTGTAGCATTACTGGTTTGAACTCTGCAATGATTCTTATAATATTAAGGAGAGTTTTTGATATTCAGATTATAGATTATTCTTTATTCTGCTAGTATAGTACATATCATGACTTTTATGTCCAAGTCCTTAAACTAACTTCATTCAAAAACCTTAAAGATAAAGGTTCATTCCTAAATCCATCATTCGGGGTTTTAAGAACATTGTTTTGCTATTTATCGCATATAACATTTTATATTTAAAGGTTTTTGATTGACAAAATATACGGCCACATTTTGAGAATGAAGAGGTGAAATTAAAGTACTTTCTAAGAACCATATAAATATTTAAAAATAAGCCAAAAGTATGTGAATTATAAGTAAACTTTAAACTGCATTTCAAATAATAAACTGTTTATTTGTTTTTGAATATATACCTAAAAAATATCTTTACAGTTATGTATAAGAAGCCATAACAAACTGTTCGTGTTCTTATCAAAAACAAATCCTCTTAATATTATTATCCTAATATTTCATCCTATCCTAATCCGAAAACGCCAAAAAGTATGCTAAGAAATCGGCGGGTGAAAAGTGGGTGATTCCCCGTCCGAAAAACTCGATTCTATCTGTTCGACTCGAGTGACAAAAGTCACCGACATAATATATTAACAATGCTTAAAAATTAATGAACAATAACAAAGGGCACACACACACATGCACACGAAGAGGGGGACAGCTATATGAGGGGAGAAAGAGAAGGAGAGAGAGAGAGCGAGTGGCAGCCAGACAACAAACAAAAACAATCACAAAGATACAACAAATTGCGCCAAAAACGCTTTATTATGTCGAAAATAAGATGGGAAAAAATAGAGAAAAGGAAAAGGAACCTTCAGTGTGACAACAACAAATTACATTATATATATAATGAGGTCATTTGCGCGTAAACAATCAGGGGGTTGTGTGTGGGCTGCCCGAAAGAAAATAGGAAAAGAAAACTCGGCAGAGAAAGAGACAGCAGAGAGTGCGGGAAAGAGAGGGAAAGCCAGTCACATGTTTATCAACAAACGGCAAATAAATAAATTATGTTCGCAAATTTGTTAATAAATCATGAAGCAGGCGACCAAAGTCAAAGCGCCAAATTAAAGCAAGCTAGAAAAACAGTTCTCAGGTGGAAGAAAAGTGACAAAAATCAGCGACAACCGAATGCTCTTTTGGAGGTTGAGGTGCCTTTATCACTAACATCATGGTTTTTGGCGAAAAATGGTCAAAAATGTCCATTTCCAGGTTTAAGTGCCAACCGATTTAAAATTTCAAAATGAGTTCAACAAGATATAACATATTTTAGATCTGATCCATATTTGGATCATTAGTTCTATAGTTTCGGACAAAAAACCACTGTTTTTGGTTAAAAAAAAAATACGATCTGAGTTTTGAATTTTTGGTTTTTTTATATCTTTTTTTTTGGCGCAGTTTTGGCAAAAATCTACATCAAAAATATTAACTGTTTTGAACAGCTAACAATTTAATAAATGGATCCCTGTCATTTTCCGGCTGATTTATAGAAATTAATATTTTGCTCAATTTTTACATTTTTGATAAGAAAAATTAAAATTTTTAATTTTAAACGCAGATTGATTGGGAATTTTTTTACGAGCTTAACGGGGTATGACATTCTATGATTGTGCCATTATTTTCATTGTTTTAGCCAAAATACTGTATTTTTTTAGTTGAAAAATCAGAATCTTGATTTTTGGTAAAAGTTTTATTTTTTTGTTCCAAATAAAAATTAAATTTATATAATAAATTCCAAGTCATTTTAAAACTTTTATAATTTCTATATCCAAAAACTTTGTAAGTCAGGCCTCTTGGCATTTTAAAGGGTATTTCTTACTTAAAATGGCGTTTTCATGCACACACACACACTCACACAAATTAAGCTCTATGTGTGTGATGACGGTTGGCGTCGCTGCTGCTGAGCAGATATACATATATACATTTATATAGCCACACACATATACATATATATACGTGTTGCAGTAGAAAATCAATGCAGACAACATTTGGCAATTTGGCAGCAGTGCAATTGCAATTGTTTCCTCTTTTTCCGGTTAGCTACTCGTATTTATTTGTATCCTTTCTGTTGCAAATTGTCTTCTATTGTTGCATTTCATTTGTCCCCTGGCCGAAAAAAGGGATGGAGCTATATGGTACGCCACACCCACACCCCCAACACAGACACAGAGTCACTCATACAATCTCACTCCTTCCATCTCGCTCTGTCTCTGATGTTTCAGATCTGGATACATTGTTTTCCCCACACTAAAAGAAAAATTGCATTAATAAAATTACAAAATAAAAACATTTATTTATTAATTAATTTTTAAAATATTGTCATTCATTTTCTTTGCTTTTTAACTTTAACTTTATTTAATGTAATTTAAAACTAATTATTTCCTTTATCACTTTATGCTCCTAAAACTAGTTTAAAAAAAATCTATTATTGATTATTATTTATTTAACTTAATTTTTAAAATATTGTCTTTATATTTCTTGCCTTACTATATATTTTTAAGGGTCCTTTAATCATTTTTTATTAAAGTAATTTTAATTTTTTATTTCCTGTAGACTTACTTTTTACAACTTTTTACTTTTTTTAAATAAAAAATTATATAATAAATATATACTATTTAATTTCGAAATAGATCCAAAATATTATTTTATTACTACTATTACTATTACTACTTTAATTTACTGAATATTTACTTTACTACCAAATTTTTCAAGCATATATTATTGGGAGATTTTTAATTTGATAATTAATTATTATTGATAATTACCTCTTTGGGGGCGACCTTTTAATTACGAAATATAAGTATTATTTTAGCAAACTACCCATTGTTCTATGCATAATCTGGATTATTTTTCATGTATACGTTAAGCATCGTTTGGCCGCCTTGGAATAATTTTATTAATTACAAATTATGCGCCTAATGAAATGGCCAGCAGGGTGGACCTTTTCGCAGTGGTTTCAGGGGGAGTAGGGTGGCTCAGTGGGTGGGTCAGTGGGCAGCCGTAGTATATCCTTCGATGCTGACGTTGACGTTAACGGTAACGGTAACGGTAACGGTAACGTTAACGCTGGCAGCGACATCGGCACTGCCCACATGAATTTTGCATAAGCCCCAGCCAACCACAATGCAGCACATCCACATCCACATCCACATCCTCATCCTACGGGTTTTTGGTTTTTGGAGCTATACGGCTCTGCGGGTCCACGGCCAAGTATTCCCATCTCCTCTCCCGAATCCTGCTCTCTCTCTCTCTCTTTGGCGCCCTCTCCCTCTCGCCTTAGCCGGGATTTTTGGGTCCCGCTTTGGATTTTTGGCCTGCGCAGGGTGGTTCTGGTTCCGTTCTCTCTGCGTCGATAGAGATGGCACTAAGGCGTGCAAAAGAGAGAGAGGACCAGCTCCCTTAGGAGGCCCCGGGTGCGAGAGAGAGCGAGCGAGAGCGAGAGCGAGAGAGAGAGCGCCAAGGGTGCAAACCAATAACCGTCAGACTAATTTTGGGATTGGTTTATAATTGAAGAGTTTGCCATTGTATTCGGCATGAAAACTTTTGGTATGGGGGTAGTATCATCTACATAGTTTTTCATCCAATACACATAAACCCGAAATATACATAGATGTGTGTGTGTGTGTGTGTGTGAGTCTTATTGTTCTCCATAGGCCTCTCCTTATCATTTTAGAGTTTTACATAATTGGGCAGGGGGTCCGATTTGCCCCCCCATTTTCCCATTTTCCCTATTTTCCTTAACTGTGTCCATTTTCCGGCTGTGCTCGTCAGTGGGGGCGTGGTATGTTTGCCGACTGTACATAGGAGAGCAGAACTAAGCGCTAGTTTTACCCGCCCGACTGCGCCACATTCACAAAAAGATAAATAAATATGAGTGACCCAGCCCACAGCAACGAAGGGTACCATTCCTAACCCCCTTTTTCCTATTCAAATGAAAATGGTAACTGGAAAAGCTGCTAAAAACATGATATAGGGGGCCCGGGACCGGAAAGTGCGAAAGAGAGGGAATCGAGACTTAGAAAGAGCTGGGAAGAGGCCATCCGGGCTATTTGGCCTTCTGTTCTATCATACTTTTCAGCTGTAATCAGTTTAAATGCTTAACAAAGCAACACACAAAAGGAAGGAAGGAAGGAAGGAAAGGATGGGAAAAGGAAGGAGCTCCAGCTTTTTAGTTGCTATTCATATTTGTATAAATAATTGAGGAATTCTATAAATATTTGATGGCTAGACAAAAGAGTTGCGAGCGCCCTCATATCCGTATCCGTATCCCCGTATCCCCGTATCCCCGTATCCCTATCCGTATCCGTTCCATTTCGTTTCGTTTCGTTTCTCCTCTCTCAGTCGTTTTTTGTGTCTGTGTTGGTCTATCTATCTATGTGTGGGTGGGCCTGATTTCCCGTTCAATTAAAGCTGCCAAAGGGGATCCCCAACCCCCCAACTCTTTCGGAAAAGTAACAAGTGCAGGCTCAAGTAAAAGGGTTGTCAGTTCTCTTCAGGATGGTTGGGGCACAAGGACCGAGGACTTTAATTAGAGGTAGCTTTAAATACATTTCCTATGCCGTGAGTGGAAAACTTTACAAATTATCTGCTCACGAGGGTTTACAAAGGGGGGCGGGGGGCTTTGGGTCCTGATTACAACGATAATGATTACCCTGCTAATGATGGTCTTTAATATCATGCCATTTAACTTGGTGTACATACTATATATATAAAATAAAGAGTTATCTTGGCTTGAAGGAGTTTAAGTGGGGTTTTAAAGGGTTTTAACATTTTGAAATTAAATAAAATAATATTAAATGTTTCAACCTATTTATAAGTCTAGAAAAATATAGTTTGGGTTTTAACTTTTTGAAAGGAAGGAATAATACAATTGAATAATATTTGTACCTATTTATTTTTTTAAAAGATTATAGTTTTGATCTATTGTAATGGACTATTTAATGTTTAATAATGATATAGTTTGGATCTATTATATACATAAGTCTTTAAAAGGGTCTTAACTTTTTGAAAGGAAAGCTTAGTAAAATGTATTATTTATTATTTCTAAAACAATATAGTTTTGATCTATTATAATAGTTGTACTTTAAGACTTTTTAAGGTTTAATTACTTTTTGGTTTTTCAGTGGGTACTTAAAATAAATATTTGACTTACTCTTCTTAGTTCCTAAAGATATATTTATATTTCGGATAGTTAACCATAAATACACTCAAAAATATATTTCTAAATTATTGTTAGGGGTGATTGTTGTAACCAATTGATAAGCTTCTTTCACCAAACCACTCTGTGCTAATGTTTCAATATTTAATAGTAATTTCATTTTGCAATTTTTAGGAAAATCCCTTTTCCCGGCAGATGCACCACTCGATGGACCAGCTGGACATGCTGGACCCGACGGGCTCGATGACCACGCTGGCGCCCATTTCGGAGTCGCCGCTGACGCCCACACACCAACACCTGCACGGTTCCTATCACAGCATGAATCACATGATGAGCCACCACCATCCGGGCACGTTAAGTGGCCACACGGGGGGTAAGTGGTGATCCTCCTGCTCCTCAACAGACACCTCCACATTCTCAATTCCACGCAGGACACCATGGACACTCAGCGGTACATCATCCTGTTATCACGGCGGCGGTGGCTGCCGCTGGCCTGCATCCCGACACAGATACCGATCCTCGCGAGCTGGAGGCGTTTGCGGAGCGGTTCAAGCAGCGGCGCATCAAGCTGGGTTAGTTTATTAACAGTCCATAAATTAGCATTTAAAATTAAAAAAAAATAAAATAAATAGGTGCTTTAGCAAAGAACATTTAAATGATTAGAAAAACTGAGAAGTAAATTAAACTTAAATTAAAATAACTTAATTGGAAAACTACAAATCTTTATTCGGTACTGTAAGATTAGTCTTACAAATTAATAAATTAAATAATGGATTAAAATACTAAAAAGATGTTAGGCGAATATGTAGGATATGATTTTTTTAATAATTTATTTTTGACTAAAAATCGATTTTTTAAATAGTTTGAAAATCATAATAGGCAAAATAATTAAATTTGTATTTTATTTACTTGTTTATTTTACAAAATGTATGTGAATTTTATGTTAATGTTAAAAATAAACCAAAAATGGTAAAATCGATAGTAATCAATATTAAAATAAAATAATTATATTACTCACTGAAATAGCATTTATTAATGCCTATAATTAAATTTTTCTTAATGATTTAATATTATTTACTTGTAGAAAATAACAAAAACATATTTTTTTTGATTGAGAAATTATTATTAAGATTATGACAAAATTCCAAAATAATTTAATATTATTTAGTTATAGAAAATAACAAAAATAGAGTGTTAAAGCTAACAGTATTTTTTATATGATTAAGAAATTATTAATAATATTATGACAAAATTCCAAAATAATTTAATTTTATTTAGTTATAGAAAATAACATAAACAGAGTGTACAAGCTAATAGTCTTTTTTTATACATTTTCAAGGAGGAGTTCTTTTGTTTTCATTCAGTACTAGCTCTTAAACATAAATCGCATTTAAAATATAACAACTAATTTATGCAAATTCATTTTCATTATTATTTTTCTGAAATTACAGGTGTCACGCAGGCGGACGTGGGCAAAGCCCTGGCCAATCTCAAGTTACCTGGCGTCGGTGCGCTGTCGCAGAGCACGATCTGTCGCTTCGAGAGCCTGACGCTGTCGCACAACAACATGATCGCCCTGAAGCCCATCCTGCAGGCGTGGCTCGAGGAGGCCGAGGCGCAGGCGAAAAACAAGCGCCGGGATCCCGATGCGCCCAGTGTCCTGCCGGCGGGCGAAAAGAAAAGGTAGAAAGTGTTTTAATTGACCCCCGGTAGCGTAGCCCCAGCCCAGTCCAACCAGACCTTGAGAACCAAAGCCTTAGTCCCCATCCCATCCCATCCCAAACCGAAACCGAAACCCTCCTCCAGAATCTGAGTGCGAAGTAATTGGCCAGACACAAAAAAAAAAAACACCATGATATGAAATATGAGACCAAATTGTAGTCCGAATTTGAACAGACAATAGCCCATAAGCGAATTTAAACGACGTGGAACATCTCAACTAGTTAATAATTCATTTTGCTAACAGTTTCTTTTTTTTTTGTCAGAAAAATTAATAAATTATGTATTAATTTCAATACAATGAACCATTAATTCTTGAAAGCGACATCTAACGTTCAATTTTGTGGGTTCAAAGTTCTTAAAGCGCCACCTGTTTTTGGGAATTTTATTTGGTTTTATTAGTCCAATGTTTTTTTATTATCTTATTATTGCTAATATATATTCTCAATTTTTAAGTTTTTATTTCTGTAAATTTTTTTTATAATATTAGTTTTGCTTATAGGGACATATCCCTTACATTTTAAATGTTATGAACATTTTTTTAAACAATATTTCTACAAACATTTAGTTTGGCAATATTTTAACTTCGCTTTGTATTTTTTCTTACTATATACTTTCTTTATAATTTTTTTGAGTTTGAATATTTTTATAACAAAGGGAAAAAATCAAATAAATGTTGTAAATTTTTCTTTAATATTAAAATATTTTCTTTATATAATTTAAAGTGAGTTAACGATTATGGGCTATTGGCAAACCGAATCCCTTAGTTTACTACAAATAAAAAGGAAGATATATCGAAACAATTAGGACTATTCGCATCGATCGACCATATATCCACCATTATATACCATTTAATACCGAAACACCTAGCGACCACCGACCACCGACTACCGACCGTCCCATCAGCTTAGGGCCCCGCTTCTAAAGTAATCTATATCGAGTCTTTTTTCAAGAAAAAGGACTTCCATTGCGGCACCCGAAAAGCGTTCTTTGGAAGCCTACTTTGCCGTCCAGCCGAGGCCATCCGGTGAGAAAATCGCAGCGATTGCCGAAAAGCTGGATTTGAAGAAAAACGTGGTGCGCGTCTGGTTCTGCAATCAACGTCAAAAACAAAAACGTATGAAATTTGCCGCTCAACAACACTGACAATCAAATAATACAGCCACACAATTAGGTATAGTTAGTAGTGTAACACCCTCAATGACTGGCCACGGTTCGGCGGGATTTGGATACTGATAGTCGTTTATGACGGCAGCGGCGGCGGTTAACACGGCGGCAGCAGCGGGAGCGGCGGCAGCGGGAGCGGCGGCAGCGGCGGCGGCATCATCGGCGTGTCTGGGCGACTATTACCTTTAGTGATCTGATTCTGATCTGAATTCCAGTTCGGGTTATCAGTTTTGGTTCTGATCCTGAAACATAACCTCAAACTGATCCTGAAACTGCATACTGGTGTACTCTGGACACACTGATCCCGAACCCTGATCCTCAAAAACATATTTAGTATTCTTCAGAATGCAGAAGCAGCGGCAGCAGCAACACCTAACCACCACCTAACCATCACTTAACCATCACCCAACCATCATCATTCATCAGAATGCAGAA
Organism: Drosophila lutescens; assembly: GCA_037075285.1. NCBI lineage: Eukaryota > Metazoa > Arthropoda > Insecta > Diptera > Drosophilidae > Drosophila > Drosophila lutescens. Next base: position 3,479,046 of record JBAMCF010000413.1, on the reverse strand, counting down.
GCAGAAGCAGCGGCAGCAGCAACACCTAACCATCACCTAACCTTCAGCTAACCATCACCACAACAACAACAGCAGAAACAGCAGCAACTACTTCTCTCTATATCTTTCCACTCAGTAATCTCAACCCAGCAGCGGCCCAACAATACTAATCATAGCCGAATTACACACAACTATAACATTTATACACCTTCTACAGAGAAAATATAACCCCTACCATTCAGAGAAAACCCCAGCCCAGCCCCAACCCCCACAACCCGAAGAAAAACAACCGAAAAAGCGAAGAAAACTCGAGCATTAACCGAACAACAACAACAACATCGATTGCAAATAATACTAAAAATGAGAATGCTAAATGATTACCAAGAAATACAAGAATTTTTTTAGGAACGAATAATGAAACAATGGACCAACATATCAAATGCAATAATTTATTGAATTGTATAAGAAAAAAAGGTAAGCGGCACTGAGAAAAAGTGTATATCATTTTAAGATATATGATTAAAATAAAATTATTATATTATGTGTAAAAACTTGTAGGAAAAATATTAAAAAAATAAGTTATTTTATATTTATTTTTTAAGTACGATAAATATATTTTTCCTAAATAAATAAAAAAAAGAATACATTTTTAAAACATTTATTTAAAAATTAAAGGAATAACTTTTTGTGAATATTTTTTTAAGCACTTATTGTAATATATTTTTCTCTCTGTACATTTCTAAATTTGCCGTATTTAACCGAAAATATATTGGCCTAACTAAGCCATTTATTCCTATCCGTTTTTATTTATTTTTTCTGTTTTTCTGTTTTTTTTTTCAGAACAAAAACGAGCAAAGAAAGCGGAGAACAAATTGAAATGATAAATCAATTGAACACGGGCCTTCCCCCTCCAAAATGAGAAACCCCCTAACTGCTACTGCCCAAAAACAAGGATACACAGGATAACTAACACACAAATACAGACAGACGACTACACCAACACAGACACACAGACACAGACACAAACACAGAGACAGAGACACTCAAAGACCAAAAGAATGCCAAGAAATTGCTTCAAGTGATCCGATAATAAGAATCTAAGCTTATAAATCTAAGGAAAAGGCAAAATGAATGTGGACGAAAGCTGGGCGAAAAAAGAAAACAAGGACAGCGGCAACATCAGCAGCAATGGAAATTGCAGCCACAGCAGCAACATGAGTTGCATGTTGCAGCAGCAACAGCAGCAGCAACCACTACACAGACAACCCCCACGCCCCCTTTCCCCCACCCCCATTCCCCATTCCCCCACAAAATCCTAAGCGATATGCATTAGCCACTGTATATATACTATATACATATATAGGGAACTTTGATTCGATTGTAAATACCGCAGCAATATATGTAACACACCCACACACACATCAACTGTAGCCAAAGGAAACCCGAAAAACAAAAAGATTTTCAGCTAGCTTACAGTAGAGATCCCAGCCAAAGCAAACTAATCCTAAATCTTAAGTAGAGCTTGAAAATGATCGATATTTTCGATATATCGTCAAAATATCGAAAATATCGATACTTTTCATATCGACATATCGAGTAATAGCAAACTGTCGTTATTTTTTCAAGCTCTAATCCTAAGTCCTACATCCCAAATCCCAAGTCTTTAATCCCTAGTCCCTAAGTCCCCCCGAAGAGCAACCCTGATTTCCCCCCTGCCAAACGAGAAAAAAACACACTCACTCACACAACCCCAAAAACCAAAACAGCTAAGCAAAGGCATAATTTAATTTTTTTTTGTCTAATTATAAGTAAACTAATGCAAAAGGGGATATCAACGAAAAACAAAAAGATAAAACCCAAAGGAAACCCCACTAAAAAAAGATGTTAGCAGCAACTGGAGATATTGCAACGAATTTAAAATGTTGCCAAACTAAACTAAACTAAATGCAGAAAGAGAAACCAAAAAAAAGCATATATAAATAAAGACAAAACAACTCTATGACAACTATGAATTACATATAAATATATAGTATATATATAAAGAATTTTAAAAAAATTATATACTATACATAACATTTTTTTTTGTTTTTTTTTATTGTATAATTTAGCACATTTCATAGTTTTAACTAGAATTGTACATATAAATGAAGAAGAATTATAAAGGTATTGGATAATGATATATATATATAAATATATATATATATAGCGTGCGTGTGAGTGATTTTGAATGAGTAGCCATAAAATAAAGAAAAAAAAACAGAAAACCAAAGTCAAGACAAGCGCGAAATTCAATAATAATTTTAAACGAAAAGCTAAATAAAGTAATAAAAATAGTTTTGTATCAAAAAAAAGGAAAGAAAAGATAAAACAAAAACATTTTGCCGACAAATTAGTGCATAAAAAACAAATGTAAACCAAGTAAAAACATAAAAATTTTTTTCATAAAAACATAAAACCATACAAAAAGCGCATAATAATATTTATAAAAAATTATAATACAATACCATTGATAACGGACATGCCCAAGCTCATAACTACATTTAAATTTAATTTTAGTAGTTTCTAGACACAAGAAATACTGTAGCATGAAAATCAATTGATTGCAGCGCTCAAGTGCTGGCGGAGATATATAAGTAAATAATAAAAATGCAGCAAAAAAGCAACAAAAAATAAGAAAACCACTTTTGAGTTCTTAATGGAATGGATATTTTTGGGTGTTAAAAATATTATTAATAATATTAGTTCTTAAAACATGTGGACTTGGCTCGGTAGAAAACGTTAGATAAATCATTTAATGCCTAGGGAGTAAAAAAAAATATTTTTAATTTATCTAACAAATACATTTAAAATAAGTATTACAATTTAAACCAACATATACTATTTTTTCGGGTTTTTTTAATATTATTTTGTTTGTTTTTTCGATAATTTGGCCAAAAAGGATCGCAAATCTAAAATATGTGCATTTTTGTGCAACATTTTATCCAATTTATCAATTCCTATCACTTTCCGACTGATTTGAAAAAAATTAATATTTTTACAGATTTTTACATTTTTTATAAGGGGTAACATCATGATTTTTTGCGAAAAATGGCCAAAAAATAAAATGTCCAGGTTTAAACGCCAATCGATTGGAAATTTAATAACGATTTCAGAAAGGTATGACAAACCGTATTTGGATCAATATGTCCATTGTTTCGGCCAAAAAACTAATTATTTTTGCGTGCGAAATTCGGGATCTGGGTTTTTGATAAAAATATGAATTTTTCATTCTTGTTTTTTTGCTGTAACTTGGCCAAAAATGGTCCTACACCAAAAGTACATACTGTTTTGAACAGATAACAAAGTAAAAAATAAATCCATGATACTTTTTGAGTGATTGTTAAAAAATAAAATTTTCGCCAATTTTCACATTTTTTATAAGGGGTACCATCATGATTTTTTGCGAAAAATGGCCAAAAAATAAAATGTCCAGGTTTAAACGCCAATCGATTGAAAATTTAATAACGATTTCAGAAAGGTATGACAAGCCGTATTTGGATCAATATGTCCATTGTTTCGGCCAAAAAACTAATTATTTTTGCGTGCAAAATTCGGGATCTGGGTTTTTGATAAAAATATGAATTTTTCATTCTTGTTTTTTTGCTGTAACTTGGCCAAAAATGGTCCTACAGCAAAAATACATACTGTTTTGAACAGATAACAAAATAATAAATAAATCCACGTCCCTTTCCGTGTGATTTTGGAAAAATAAAATGTTCGCCAATTTTCGCATTTTTTATAAGGGGTACCATCATGATTTTTTGCGAAAAATGGCCAAAAATAAAATGTCCAGGTTTAAACGCCAATCGATTGGAAATTTAATAACGATTTCAGAAAGGTATGACAAGCCGTATTTGGATCAATATGTCCATTGTTTCGGCCAAAAAACTAATTATTTTTGCGTGCAAAATTCGGGATCTGGGTTTTTGATAAAAATATGAATTTTTCATTCTTGTTTTTTTGCTGTAACTTGGCCAAAAATGGTCCTACACCAAAAGTACATACTGTTTTGAACAGATAACAAAATAATAAATAAATCCACGTCCCTTTCCGTGTGATTTTGGAAAAATAAAATGTTCGCCAATTTTCGCATTTTTTATAAGGGGTACCATCATGATTTTTTGCGAAAAATGGCCAAAAAATAAAATGTCCAGGTTTAAACGCCAATCGATTGGAAATTTAATAACGATTTCAGAAAGGTATGACAAGCCGTATTTGGATCAATATGTCCATTGTTTCGGCCAAAAAACTAATTATTTTTGCGTGCAAAATTCGGGATCTGGGTTTTTGATAAAAATATGAAGTTTTCATTCTTGTTTTTTTGCTGTAACTTGGCCAAAAATGGTCCTACACCAAAAATACATAATGTTTTGAACAGATAACAAAATAATAAATAAATCCACGTCCCTTTCTGTGTGATTTTGGCAAAATAAAATTTTCGCCAATTTTCGCATTTTTTATAAGGGGTACCATCATGATTTTTTGCGAAAAATGGCCAAAAAATAAAATGTCCAGGTTTAAACGCCAATCGATTGGAAATTTAATAACGATTTCAGAAAGGTATGACAAGCCGTATTTGGATCAATATGTCCATTGTTTCGGCCAAAAAACTAATTATTTTTGCGTGCAAAATTCGGGATCTGGGTTTTTGATAAAAATATGAATTTTTCATTCTTGTTTTTTTGCTGTAACTTGGCCAAAAATGGTCCTACAGCAAAAATACATACTGTTTTGAACAGATAACAAAATAATAAATAAATCCACGTCCCTTTCCGTGTGATTTTGGAAAAATAAAATGTTCGCCAATTTTCGCATTTTTTATAAGGGGTACCATCATGATTTTTTGCGAAAAATGGCCAAAAAATAAAATGTCCAGGTTTAAACGCCAATCGATTGGAAATTTAATAACGATTTCAGAAAGGTATGACAAGCCGTATTTGGATCAATATGTCCATTGTTTCGGCCAAAAAACTAATTATTTTTGCGTGCAAAATTCGGGATCTGGGTTTTTGATAAAAATATGAAGTTTTCATTCTTGTTTTTTTGCTGTAACTTGGCCAAAAATGGTCCTACACCAAAAATACATACTGTTTTGAACAGATAACAAAATAATAAATAAATCCACGTCCCTTTCTGTGTGATTTTGGCAAAATAAAATTTTCGCCAATTTTCGCATTTTTTATAAGGGGTACCATCATGATTTTTTGCGAAAAATGGCCAAAAAATAAAATGTCCAGGTTTAAACGCCAATCGATTGGAAATTTAATAACGATTTCAGAAAGGTATGACAAGCCGTATTTGGATCAATATGTCCATTGTTTCGGCCAAAAAACTAATTATTTTTGCGTGCAAAATTCGGGACCTGGGTTTTTGATAAAAATATGAATTTTTCATTCTTGTTTTTTTGCTGTAACTTGGCCAAAAATGGTCCTACACCAAAAGTACATACTGTTTTGAACAGATAACAAAGTAAAAAATAAATCCATGATACTTTTTGAGTGATTGTTAAAAAATAAAATTTTCGCCAATTTTCACATTTTTTATAAGGGGTACCATCATGATTTTTTGCGAAAAATGGCCAAAAAATAAAATGTCCAGGTTTAAACGCCAATCGATTGGAAATTTAATAACGATTTCAGAAAGGTATGACAAGCCGTATTTGGATCAATATGTCCATTGTTTCGGCCAAAAAACTAATTATTTTTGCGTGCAAAATTCGGGATCTGGGTTTTTGATAAAAATATGAATTTTTCATTCTTGTTTTTTTGCTGTAACTTGGCCAAAAATGGTCCTACAGCAAAAATACATACTGTTTTGAACAGATAACAAAATAATAAATAAATCCACGTCCCTTTCCGTGTGATTTTGGAAAAATAAAATGTTCGCCAATTTTCGCATTTTTTATAAGGGGTACCATCATGATTTTTTGCGAAAAATGGCCAAAAAATAAAATGTCCAGGTTTAAACGCCAATCGATTGGAAATTTAATAACGATTTCAGAAAGGTATGACAAGCCGTATTTGGATCAATATGTCCATTGTTTCGGCCAAAAAACTAATTATTTTTGCGTGCAAAATTCGGGATCTGGGTTTTTGATAAAAATATGAAGTTTTCATTCTTGTTTTTTTGCTGTAACTTGGCCAAAAATGGTCCTACACCAAAAATACATACTGTTTTGAACAGATAACAAAATAATAAATAAATCCACGTCCCTTTCTGTGTGATTTTGGCAAAATAAAATTTTCGCCAATTTTCGCATTTTTTATAAGGGGTACCATCATGATTTTTTGCGAAAAATGGCCAAAAAATAAAATGTCCAGGTTTAAACGCCAATCGATTGGAAATTTAATAACGATTTCAGAAAGGTATGACAAGCCGTATTTGGATCAATATGTCCATTGTTTCGGCCAAAAAACTAATTATTTTTGCGTGCAAAATTCGGGATCTGGGTTTTTGATAAAAATATGAATTTTTCATTCTTGTTTTTTTGCTGTAACTTGGCCAAAAATGGTCCTACAGCAAAAATACATACTGTTTTGAACAGATAACAAAATAATAAATAAATCCACGTCCCTTTCCGTGTGATTTTGGAAAAATAAAATGTTCGCCAATTTTCGCATTTTTTATAAGGGGTACCATCATGATTTTTTGCGAAAAATGGCCAAAAAATAAAATGTCCAGGTTTAAACGCCAATCGATTGGAAATTTAATAACGATTTCAGAAAGGTATGACAAGCCGTATTTGGATCAATATGTCCATTGTTTCGGCCAAAAAACTAATTATTTTTGCGTTCAAAATTCGGGATCTGGGTTTTTGATAAAAATATGAAGTTTTCATTCTTGTTTTTTTGCTGTAACTTGGCCAAAAATGGTCCTACACCAAAAATACATACTGTTTTGAACAGATAACAAAATAATAAATAAATCCACGTCCCTTTCTGTGTGATTTTGGCAAAATAAAATTTTCGCCAATTTTCGCATTTTTTATAAGGGGTAACATCATGATTTTTTGCGAAAAACGGCCAAAAAATAAAATGTCCAGGTTTAAACGCCAATCGATTGGAAATTTAATAACGATTTCAGAAAGGTATGACAAGCCGTATTTGGATCAATATGTCCATTGTTTCGGCCAAAAAACTAATTATTTTTGCGTGCAAAATTCGGGATCTGGGTTTTTGATAAAAATATGAATTTTTCATTCTTGTTTTTTTGCTGTAACTTGGCCAAAAATGGTCCTACAGCAAAAATACATACTGTTTTGAACAGATAACAAAATAATAAATAAATCCACGTCCCTTTCCGTGTGATTTTGGAAAAATAAAATGTTCGCCAATTTTCGCATTTTTTATAAGGGGTACCATCATGATTTTTTGCGAAAAATGGCCAAAAAATAAAATGTCCAGGTTTAAACGCCAATCGATTGGAAATTTAATAACGATTTCAGAAAGGTATGACAAGCCGTATTTGGATCAATATGTCCATTGTTTCGGCCAAAAAACTAATTATTTTTGCGTGCAAAATTCGGGATCTGGGTTTTTGATAAAAATATGAATTTTTCATTCTTGTTTTTTTGCTGTAACTTGGCCAAAAATGGTCCTACAGCAAAAATACATACTGTTTTGAACAGATAACAAAATAATAAATAAATCCACGTCCCTTTCCGTGTGATTTTGGAAAAATAAAATGTTCGCCAATTTTCGCATTTTTTATAAGGGGTACCATCATGATTTTTTGCGAAAAATGGCCAAAAAATAAAATGTCCAGGTTTAAACGCCAATCGATTGGAAATTTAATAACGATTTCAGAAAGGTATGACAAGCCGTATTTGGATCAATATGTCCATTGTTTCGGCCAAAAAACTAATTATTTTTGCGTGCAAAATTCGGGACCTGGGTTTTTGATAAAAATATGAATTTTTCATTCTTGTTTTTTTGCTGTAACTTGGCCAAAAATGGTCCTACACCAAAAGTACATACTGTTTTGAACAGATAACAAAGTAAAAAATAAATCCATGATACTTTTCGAGTGATTATGAAAAAATAAAATTTTCGCCAATTTTCACATTTTTTATAAGGGGTAACATCATGATTTTTTGCGAAAAATGGCCAAAAAATAAAATGTCCAGGTTTAAACGCCAATCGATTGGAAATTTAATAACGATTTCAGAAAGGTATGACAAACCGTATTTGGATCAATATGTCCATTGTTTCGGCCAAAAAACTAATTATTTTTGCGTGCAAAATTCGGGATCTGGGTTTTTGATAAAAATATGAATTTTTCATTCTTGTTTTTTTGCTGTAACTTGGCCAAAAATGGTCCTACAGCAAAAATACATACTGTTTTGAACAGATAACAAAATAATAAATAAATCCACGTCCCTTTCCGTGTGATTTTGGAAAAATAAAATGTTCGCCAATTTTCGCATTTTTTATAAGGGGTACCATCATGATTTTTTGCGAAAAACGGCCAAAAAATAAAATGTCCAGGTTTAAATGCCAATCGATTGGAAATTTAATAACGAACTCAACGAGGTATGACAATCCACTCTGACCTTATTTTTTAAATTTTTCAGCAACAATTTTGAATTAAGGACCGAAAATAAGTGGACATATTTTTCTACCAGATCTAAAAATGGGTGTTCATAGAGATCTGACATTGAGAGCCCATTCCATTCGCTTCAAACTATTTATCCGCTCTAATTATAAATAGTTAGCAATTCTTGAACTTAAAATGAAACACAGTACATGTATCCAATAAATTTATTGGGATAAATCCGCTTGGGAATTTCCTCACTCCTCAAGGAACAGTTCATTTATCTTATCATAGCGGGCGGTTTACAAAGGAATCTGGGTCTAGACCACCTTGTAGCGTCCCTTGTTAAAGACGTGATGAGCGGAACTGAGCTTCAGCAGCTCCTCCTTGATGAGTCGCGTGATCTCGCGCTTGGCCTTCTGGACGGCCAGCTCGCTGCAACTCTCGATGGCCAGATAGAGCTTCCGCTCGCCATCCGGCGGATTCTTGCCCTGCGGCACATAAGTGCCGCGCACGGTGAGACCCGCCTCCGAGTACTCGGAGATCTGGGCGAGTGCCTCCTTGGAGGTGACCTTCCAGCGCGCCTGCTGCGGGAAATCATTGATCTCCAGCTCCTCCTCGTATTTGGTAAACGAATTGGTCGTGCCGCCCATCAGCGGTCCCAGGCCCTCCTCATCCTCCTTGGGCTGGTAGTTGAGCTTGTTGTTCAACTTGGCGGCCATCTGCTCGGCCACCGTTCGCGCGGTTAAAAGCGGTGCAGCGCCGGCGCCCGAGATCCCTTGCGGTCCCTTGAGCATCGGTTCCACGACCACCACGCCGCTGCCCTTGGTGTCCAGGTTCTTGCTGCTGTTGATCTTGGAGGCCAGCCGCTTGGCCAGCTCCAGTTTATCGGAGCTCAGTGCTCCTCCTCCTCCAGCAGCGCCACCAGCAGCGTTTTGTACACCACCACCGACCGCCGAAGCGGAGGCTGCTGCAATTGCCAAATTGGCAGCCGCAGCAGCTGCCGCCGCTTGAGCCGCCGCCGAGGCGAGTGCTGGATTTCCGCCAGAGACGGCAGCGGCGGCAGCAGCAGCCGCAGCAGCAGCCGACGCCGCAGCAGCCGTGGCCGCAGCCGAAGTATCCTTAACCGTTCGCTTGGCCGCAAAGATTTGCTCAATCTGCTGGTCGATATCCTGTTCGATATCCTCCTCGTCGTCCGAATCGGCCAAGCCCAAAGCAGCCTTCTGCAGCTTCTTGCTCTCCTTGACGGCATTGAACTCCTGCTCGTCGAACTTGAAGCCCTTGCCGCTGAAGCCGCCGCCCGTGTGCACAGTCTTGCCCTCGGCCTCCTGGGCGGCCTTGTACTCGGTCCACAGGGTCTGCAGCTCGCCGGGAATCAGGGTGCCGGAGAGGTCCAAAGCGCGTATGATGTCGCCGGCATAGCGCGATTGTTCGGGAGTTACAAACGTGTAGGCGCTACCCTTTTTTCCCGCTCGACCGGTGCGACCACATCTGTGGATAGAAAACATTATGAAATATATGCCATCTGAATTGGTAAGGCAATGCTCACCTGTGCACATAGTCCTCGTAGTGATTGGGCACATCATAGTTGACCACCAGTATGAGATCCTTAACGTCTAGGCCGCGCGCCGCCACCGAGGTGGCGATCAGCAGCCGCACCTTGCCCGACTTGAAGTCGATGATGGTGGAGTCGCGGTCGAACTGATCGATGCCGCCGTGCAGGCTCATGCAGGGATACGAGGCCTTCATGAGGTCGCGCAGCAGTATGTCGGCGTTCTCCTGCTTGTCGACAAACACAATAATGCTCCCGGCCTCCTGGTAGATGCCCAGCAGTTCCAGTAGCTTAAAGAATTTGGCATCATCGTTGAGTATGACGACATTCTGTTCGACATCCTTGCAGACCACCGAACGGCCGCCGACGATCACCTCGATGGGCTTCTTGAGAATGCGTCTCGCCAGGGCCTCCATTTGCCTCGGGAACGTGGCGCTGAACATGACCGTCTGGCGATCGGGCCGCACATTGTCGATGATGCGCATCACTTGCGGCTCGAAGCCCATGTCGAACATGCGATCCGCTTCGTCCAGCACAACATAGGTCACACGTCGCAGGTTCGTCACTCGTCCCGAATTCGCCGCCAGCATATCGATCATGCGACCCGGTGTGCAAACAATTATCTCGGCTCCCCGCTTCAGTTCGGCGATCTGCTCGGAGATCCCGGTGCCGCCATAAACGCAAACTGGTCGCAGTCCCAGCGATTTGCTAAACTTGCGTATGTCCTTGCCGATCTGCATGCAGAGTTCGCGAGTGGGCGCCATTATGATGGCGATGGCGCCGTCGCCATCCTCCAGGCTCGGCTGGTCCAGGATGTGCCTAAACATTGGTAAAATGAATGCCAACGTCTTGCCACTGCCAGTTTTAGCAATACCTATCAGATCCCGTCCGGACATGATGGCCGGTATGGCCTGGCACTGGATGGGCGTGGGCTTCTCGAAGCCCAGCCGTCGCAGCACGTCCATCTCCTTCTTGCTGACGCCGCACTGGGCCCAGGTCTGGAGGGGATTGCAAAGAGAGGATTAGAAAACGTTTGAATTGAAGGGCTATGCCCAAGGATCACCCACTCACCTTGATGGGCTTCGGACAGCCCTTGCCCTTCACCTGAACGCCCTCCAGTTCGGTGCGATACTTCTCCACATCGCTGGGCGTCATGCGCGTCAGCTCCGGCACCTCCACATAGAAGTTCTTGCGGAACGGCGCGTAGGTCACCGAGGAATGATCAATCTTGGCCAGCTCCTTGCGATGCTTCATCGCCAGATTGACAGCCGTATCGCGTATATCCTCCAGCTCATCCTCGCTGGAATACTCCAGGCTGTCCATATTCTGTTCGATCAGCTCACCCTTCTTCAGCGTCGTCGTCTTCTTTTTGGCCACCCCTGTGAGGATTACGACGCCCTGGGCTTTGGTGGGTGGATTGACGAAATTGTTCACACGTCGCATCTCATTGTTGACCTCCTGCATGTAGGCATCCAGTGGATCGATGTCATCTTCGGGCTCCGCTTCGGGTTGCTGCGGTTTCTCTTCAGCTGCTGGTGCTTCTGGTTTGGCCTCCTGCTCCTTCTTGGCCTTCTCCTCTTTAGAAGCTGTGACAACGACGGCGGTGGGCTCATCGACTATCTCCATTTTGATGGATGGATCTGATGGTTCGGCTGGCTCCTTTTTGATCTCCTTCTTGGTCTCCACCACAGACGGCGGCGAAGGTAGCGGCGGCTCCTTCTTGATCTCCGCCTCGGTTTTGGGCGCCAGGCCAATGCCCAGTTTGGCGCCAAATGACTTGCTAAAGGTGGGACGCTTCACCGGCGAGAACTTCGACTCGACCACGTCGTCGTCGAAGCGCTTGCGAATGCTGTGAAACTTGGAGGGCGGCGAGTCGGGCTCGTCGGCCTCCTTCTTGCCCACGTCCAGCGGCGGTGCCGGATTGCTGTCATCCTCCTCGGACTCATCCTCCAGGCTCCATTTCTTGGCCGACTTAACCACAGCCGGCGCCACAACGGCCGCCGCCTTGGTATCCCGCTTGCGTTCCGCCCGCCAGCGCTCGATGCGCTCGCGCCGCTTGATCATCTCCTGCTCGAGGCGACGCTGCTGCTCCTCCTTGTCGATCTCCTCCACCTCCTCGTCGGAGGAGCTGGTCGAGGGCACGGGTATGACCAGAGGAGCGGCTGCAGCGGCCCGTCTGCCATCCGATTCCCTTTCCCGCTGGCGATCGCGTTCACGATCCTTGTCCCGTTCGCGCTCCTTCTCCTTTTCGCGCTCCCTGTCCTTCTCCCGCTGTCGATCGCGATCCCGATCTCGGTCGCGCTCCTTGTCCGCGCGTCTGTAATAGGGGGAACTGGTGAAGATGGGTTTTTAGATATGTTGGAAGTGGCAAGCTATTCTAGACAGATGATCTAACCTTAGTTTATATAATAAATCGTGTTTTAATGGGTATAAAAGAGATGTAAACGTAGTTATACCGATAAGGTAAAATTATATCATAATAACATATCATATCATGAGCATACATGACCATAACATTGTGTTTTATAAGACGTTTACAGAAGGCCCAACTAGTTTGGAAATATGAATGGATAGTACATTCGTGGGGAACACTATTTTTTGGATGGCAAAGCCGACTCACTTGTCCTTGTCGTAGTCCTTGGACCTGGAACGCTTCCGCCGCTTGTCATCGCGTCTTCCGCGATCGCTGGCCATGCCGCGCTTCCGGTCATCCCGGGCACTCCGGGAGCCACCACCGCCTCCTCCTCCTCCGCCGCCGCCACCTCCTCCGCCATTCCTGGACTTGCCCATGTCATAGTCGCGACTGCGACTATCGTGCCGGTTGTCCCGCTCCCGCTCCCGATCTCTGTCCCTGTCCCGATCTCGATCCCGGTCCCTCTCCCGCTCCCTTTCCCTCTCCCTGTCCCGGTCGCGCCTGTTAAATAGGGAAATGCTTTAATTAGTTATCTGTGATCATTGGAGACAATCGTAAGCCTTAAAAACTCACCCGAAACTTTTTGACATGGCGGTTTTTTTTGGGCTTTCTGGTCGCCGGTTTAGCACTGCCTCGCCTTTAACTCACGGGCGGTGGTGGAAATGTGCAGTTTCCACTGCCTTTGGCTCGCCGCACACGCCGCACAGCACAATGCAATTGCTTTTTATTGAGATTTTACGAATTTTCACAAAATACAATCTCTCTGGTCATCGATTTACCTGTGCGAACCTATCGGCCTTCGATAACAGGTTTGCGCGAGCCAGTGTTGCCGTATCAACCCTTTCCCGCCATTTTTAGCTTTTTTTTAAACTTGCCAAGGGATTATTTTACAAAATGCGGAAAAACAGGCATTTAAAAAATTCAAATTTTAGTTCTTTGATAATAACTATCGTAATTTTATTTTGCTAATTGTTTTTAAATTAAAAAAATAAAAGCTTCTCTACTGTCTTGCAGTTTTCACAAATTCTTAGTCACAGCAAAACTGAGGGACTTTCTTGTTTGTCAAAAACTACAGTTTTTGTAGTATAGTAATTAATAAAAGAAGTTGGATTATTTCACTATATTTTTTACAAAAACCTACTGTTTTTTCATTTTAATTACAAAACTGAATAAGAATGGCGCTCTTTTCCACTTTTGTTTCGAACCATACAGATTTTTTCAGCTTGTTTTCTCGCCAAAAGTAGTCATCACTGCATATTCGATTAAATCGATAATATAGAGGCTGTCCTGGCTAAGTCACAGCTAACCCGCTAGGGTTGCCGCACCGCACTCGATTCACACGTGTTGAGCGCATAAACAAAAAAGTGTTAACTGCACCGCTTCATCATCTAGCTAATCCTGTCCAGAAACCGTCATGCCGCCGGACATCGAGATCATTGTGGGCACCTACGAGGAGTATCTGCTGGGCTACCAGCTGTCCGAGGCGCCGGGCGACTCCACTACGGCCAAACTGCAGCTAAAACAGACCTTCGCGGACCGATCCCACGCAGGGTCCATTAAATCGGTGGCCGTCCAGGGTCCCTGGGTGGCCAGCGGCGGCAGCGATGACCGGATCTTCGTCTACGACATGCGGACGCGCAAACAATCGCAGATCCTACTCTCGCACGCCGGCACCGTGAATACGCTGCAATTCTCGCCGGATCTGACGCACTTGCTCTCGGGCAGCGCCGATGGCCACATGATCGCCACCCGTGTGGGCAGCTGGACAACGGAGGGCGATTGGCGCAAGTCGCATGCCGGCCAGCCGGTCACCCACATCAGTGTCCATCCCAGCAGCAAGTTGGCCTTGTCTTTGGGCGGCGACCAGGTGCTGAACACCTGGAATCTGGTCAAGGGTCGGGTGGCCTACAAGACCAACTTAAAGAGCAAGACAACGCTGGGCAGCCAGCCGGATTGCCTGTCCTGGTCGACGCAGGGCGACCATTTCACACTGAGCGGCCCTCTGTGCCTGGAGATCTGGGACATCAAGAACGCCCATGTGGTGCGACGCACCAAGACGCCGGCGAAGCCCATTTGCGTCGCCTGGCTGGATGGCAGCACGGTCCTCGCTGGCCTGGAGAACGGCAGCATTGCCTGGATTTCACTCACCGACGACGGCGAGGAGACTCCAGTGGGTTTTTCTTCAATTTGTTCGATTTCCATGTCACTTATTTGGGTTTTTCTCCTTGCAGCCAACCATCATTCCGGCACACGAGGCGAGGGTCAAGGCCATGGCCTATCTGAACGAATCACTGGCCACCGTTTCCAGCGCTGGCGAAATCAAAGTCTGGAGGATAGACCTCGAGAAGCGCGAGCTGGAGGAGATTGCCAAAACGAGCATGGACTGTCGACCCACTGGCTTGGGTCTGCTGGATCTCGGCCAGTTCGGCAATGCCCGTCCGGTGGAGCAGCGCATCAAAGTGGAGAAGAAGCCAAAGGCCAAAGCGGAGGCCAGCACATCCTCGAAGCCAGCGGCACCACGCGGATTCGTGACCATCGAGTACGAGCAGGATGAGAAGCAGAAGACCGACGAGGCGGAGGAGGAGGATGAGGAGGAAGAGGCAGTGAGCACTCCCAAAGCGAAGCCAAAGAAGAAAGTGGCGAAGAAGGCGGCGCCGCAGGAACCGGAAGAATCCTCCGAGGAGAGCAACTCCTCGGATGAGGAAAGCGACGACTTCGACCACGACAGCGACAGTGAGGCCTCCAGCGATGGTGGCCGCCGGAAGAGGAGGCCGAACAAGCGGAAACAGCCACCCACTCCCTCCGCCAAACGAAAAGTCAAGCAACAGAAAAAGAAATAATCCTCTCATTCTTAAGTTTTACACTATGTTATGACTGTCAATAAAGTTGAGTTAATCTAGATTCTAGACATATCACTCAAAATCATTAAACCACTGGTAGTTGGGTTCGAAAAAAGCTCTATATAATGAAAAGATAACTTTAAAAATTAATTTAAATGATAACATTAACTGAAACACATTTATAATCTTATTTATTTATATAAAAATGTAAGAAAGTTCACTTTAATATGGTACAATGTTAGGTCATTGTCCAGTAAATATTTCAAAAATATTATTTTCAATCAGAAAAACCTGAATACACACAAAGAAAAACCCCGCAATTGCAATAAAACCAAAGAAACCTGATAGTTAGTCAAAGCTTAACCAGATTATCGGCTAAAATATACTCGAAAAACACTCGAAGTCTTTATTAGATCATTAGTTGATAACATTAACAATTTTTATTTGTATAAATTTGGGGAGGTAGCCGCCTGGCCAAGATCAAGATCACCAGTGGATGACTGGCTGGCAGCTTCCGAATTAACAATAATTTCCTTCTTTTTGTTTGTTTATATTTAGGACAATTGGTATGCAGGGTTGAGGATCTGGGATGGGGGAAGGCTTCACTGGCTCAGTGGGCCAGGAAGTAGTGCAAGAGGTTAAGGTAAATGCGTTCCAGCAGCGGCCAGAGGTGCTCGGCCAGGAACTGGATCAGGTGTCTGAGCGGCGGGCAGAGCGTGCACATGTAGTCCGTGAGGGCGTCCAGCACGCGGATGGCCAAGGGTCAGTTGTTGCGCTCCAGTTGAAGGCAGAGGCCGCTGCTCCCGGCGATACTGTCATCATTATCATCACGACCATCGGCTCCTAACGGATAGCAGCCATCCTCGCGCTTTGGACAGCCATGTGTCCAGGCCATCGGCTCCTGGAACTTGTCCACATGCAGCGGATTGAGGTAGGCAAACAGGCGGGGATGATCCACGTACGAGGAGCACGCATAGCACCACACGGACAGGTCGGCCTGGCTCATCGCCAGCGGATGCTGTGCCTCCACCGAATGCAGCTCCATGTGCCCGCCCATGTAGCGACCGCAGCCCACTAGCCGGCAGCCCAGACACACCCAGTTCTCCCCCGTCGATCCGCAAACGCTGCACGCCGCCCCGCTGTCTATTGCTGCTGGGGAGGAAGCATAAAAAATACATTAGTTTATTGTTCACTATGAAAATCACTTGTATGTATGAAAGGCAGTTTTTTTTTTGAGCATGCAATAAATTAAAATATAATATTAATATAAATATTAAGAAGTAAAACCGAAATTTCAAGCGTGCTAAAAGAAAACCATTCCAGTATAGGACTTTTCCTATATACAAAATCAATCCAGTTAAAGTAAATGCGTTTTCACAAAGCAAACAAATAAATATATATATAAACAAATGAAGCCTCCTAACACAAAAATATGCACACCCAGCATAAAAAACATTTACACATAATTTTGAAAAATAACCAATTTCCAATTTCAGGCACCAAAAGCAAAGAAAACCAAATAATTCAACAAAAAAAAAGACAACATTCAAAGGGCATTCAAAATAGGTCAAAATAATAGCGCTTCTTATAAACAATGACTTTTATAACATTTTGAAACTAATATCATATTATACAATTTTTTTAACATTTTAAAACTATTACCCAATAATAAAATTACATTTTTGTAACATTTAAAATAAAACATTTAGAACATAAAATAATGTAACCGAAACAAAGTGGTTCAGCACTTAGTTTTGCAATGGCATATTATAGTTTGTTTAACCTCTCTAAATATTCGTATTCATGAATAATCATTATAATCTTTTGAAATATTGGAAAATATTTACAGTTTTTGGTTTTGAAAGAATTAAAGTTCTGTAAAGTCAATTACCCAATTATAAAATGTTTTCAAATGTATAATAATAAATTTAAAACCGTAAAAAATTCAACAGAATTCAATTCTAAAAACTATATTTATAAAGAATACGTAAAGCTTTAAATATTTCGAATACTTTTCCTCTACTTATTACAACAAAAAAGCGCTATTATTTTGAACAAATGGAGCCCTTGGTCGATTTCCCTTCGGATTGGATTGGCTTACATTGCGGCGCCTCCTCCGGTCGCAGGAGACTCAAGTGCGGGCACGTCTTGAGCGGATACACGGCGAACATCTCATTCTGCTCGAGGGCCTGACCCGCGTTTAGAGTCAAGATCGGATCGAATCGAATGGAGAATCGAGAGTGAGACGGAGGAATGACATGAAATAAGGGGAGATGGAAGAAGCACGCACGAAAATAACCAATTAGTGGATTGATATCTTCTCAAAACGAATCTCAAACGCAATGCTGATCTCTCGTACCTCCTTGTTCTCGGCCAAATACTCGGTGAGCGTTTTTACCTTGACTTTGGGCTTGCTCCCGGTGGGCCGCTCATCGCCGCAATCGTTCCGATCGCCGGCATCGCCGCCCGCCGCCCCCGGTGCGTCGTCATTTGAGATATTCAACTGTCGCAAGGAGGCGGTAAGAAAATCCTCGTTGTTATTCTCGCCCACACAATCGCGTGGCAGCCGCCGGCCCACAAACTCCAGGCAATGCCAGTGGCTGCGTTGTATCTGCAGGCAGGACTGCAGCGATTCCACACAGCTCTGATGGGCCACCGTCGGTGGCTTCTGAAGTGCCACTGCACCCAGCTGGGGCGTCGGCACTGGATCGCCCAGCAGCGTCTTGGTGCACATCGTCATGGCATACGAAATAGAGTTAACATTATAGCCACCCTCCAGGCAGACGACAATCCTTCCACCGGCCAAAGCAGACAGCCAATGGGTGAGCATGCCGTAGCCCTCGGGCGTAACCTTGCAGCCGCCCAGCGGATCACCGATGGCCGCATCGAAACCGGCTGAGACGAGCACCAGCTGCGGGTTGAACTCGTAGGCAATGGGCATGATGAGCTGCTGGAAGGCCAGGGCGTACTCCAGGTCGCCCATGCCCTTCTGTAAATCACAAAGAAATCCGGTTAATACAGAAGGGTAAGGATAAGTTTAACTACAGACCTTATTCCAGGGTATATTCACATTGAATCCCCTGCCGGCTCCCTTGCCCACCACATCGTAGTTGCCGTCGGGTCCCTTGGGGAAGAAGGCTCCATGCTCGTAGCGATGCAGGCTGATATACAGCACCTTGGGATTCGCCTCGAAGATGTGCTGCGTCCCATTGCCATGATGAACATCCCAATCGACGATTAGCACGCGATCCAGGCCAAAATCTCGAATGGCATACTGCGCGGCAATGGCCACGTTGTTGAAGATACAAAAGCCATGCGGCTGATCCTGCTCGGCATGATGGCCCGGCGGACGAACGTTGCAGATGCCGTGGCGCGATTCGCCGCGCAGTACACTGTCCACCGCCTGGAGCACGGCGCCGGCAGCCAAGGTGGCACAATCGAAGGTGCGCGGATGCAGATACACCGAATTGTAGCCTGCCGCCACCTGATGCAGATCCTCTGGATCGCGTCCCATCAGTCGACGCACCGAATTCACATGCGATCGCGTGTGGGCCAGACAAACTTCATCCGTGGTGGCCGCCCTGGCCGGTAGCTGCTTCATCCTGGCCAGCAGGCCGTACTCATCGTGCATCTTGTGAATATGCTGGATGCGCGACGGCTGCTCCGGGTGGCCGGGATCGTCGAGGTTGCAGTGGAGGAGCATCTGGGCATCGTACGAATAGCAGACCCTCACCGCCGGCATCGATAGCTTCGTTTCGGTGCGCAGCACCTGCAGGCGGGCCGCATTCCTGGCCAGCTTCTCAGGGGGCAGCGGAATGGCCGTATCCCTGGTGGGGTAACGATCCACCGGCGGTGGTCCGCCTATCCAAAGGCGCAGCAGCTTGTGCAGATCCTTTTGAGCCTTCTCCTGGTCAAGCAACTCCGAGGAATCATAGGTTTTCTGCAGCTGCAGACAACGCCAGTGCGACCGGTGGACGGCAATGCAGCTGAGCAGCGCCTGGGCGAGTTCGGGACGCGGCAGAGGCAGTGCCTCGACCAGCCGGGGGCAGGGATCACCGAGCAGGGAGCGTAGGGTCAAAGCGGCGCCCTCGGCCAGCGAGTCCAGGCAATAGCCGCCCTCCAGAACGACGGCCACCCGGGAGTCGGCCAGGCGCAGGAGGGGATTCAAGAGGTGCGGATAGCACGCCGGCGTCACCTCCATCTCGCCCTCCGGACAACCCAGTGCCGCATCATAGCCGGCCGAAACGATAATCAGCTCCGGCTGGAACTCGAGGGCCACCGGCAGCAGGAGCTGCTGGAAAATGGCCAGATAATCGCCGTTCGTCATCCCAATCGCATTCAGGGGCACATTGAAGTTGTACCCTGTGCCCGCTCCCGATCCAATGGCGTGGTAATCCGACTCGTGCAGGTGCGGCCAGAAGCTGCCGTGCTCGAAGCGATGGATCGAGAAGTAGACCACCCTGAAAACATAGAGTTCTGGTTTAGGAAACATGATAACTATATTTTAAAGATATGTATTTAGTGTATATCATACTATAATATCATAGAAAGTATTTGGTTTCTTAAGAAGTAATGGAAAATTAAAATGGATAATTCAATTTATACATTTTCTTTTCAAAGAAAATTTAAAGAAATACCTCACATAAATTGCATTTTAAATGTAATAATAATTAAAATCATTTACAAAAAAATGTATATTTATAGGAATATAATATTATAGTGGGGTAAAAGCGACTGCCAAAAATAAAGCAAAATAATTATTAGAAAAAACATGTTGAAATATTAAAAATCTATAAATGTATTTATTATTTTTATAAGTAGTCAGGTCAACTCACCTGGGATCGTTGTAGAAGAACCTCTGCGTTCCCTGGCCATGATGGACGTCGTAGTCGATGATCAGGATGCGCTGCAGCTTGTGGACATCCAGGGCGTGCTGGGCGGCCAGGGCCACGTTATTGAAGAAGCAATAGCCATTGAACTCGGCCTTCATGGCATGATGACCCGGCGGCCGGATGATGGCCATGCCATTCTGGGCCTTTCCAGCGATCAGATGGTCCACCAACTCGATGGTGGAGCCGGTGGCCAGCAGGGAAAGCTCGAATGTGGACTAGAGAGAGAGAGAAAGATGGGGGAGGTTATCAGTATATACGCTCTACATAATCTAATAAAGCTAATAAAGCGCCAAGAATCTTATCTAAGACGGAATAATATAAATCTAAGCACCTAGGAACATGATTATATGAATTAACAGTGCTTTTCAGAGCATTCAGATTGCAAAAAAGATTGATTTGCTGGACGAAATTAAATTGAAAAGAGATCTTAATGAAATATTAGGGCGATAAGAATTTTAAAATTATCGATATTTTCGATATTTTGACAATATCGAAGTTTTGAAGGGAAAACACAAATGAAATATCGAGAATAGCAATAAATAATTAACAATATAAAATAGAAAAAAAAGTTTTAACGAGAATACATTATGCATACATTTTTCCCCAATTCATAATGAATAAATGAATTTTAAGTATGACATTCTATTCAAGCAATCAACAATTATTATTATCAAATATTTACATTTATGAACCGCACTGTACCTGAACCCCAGGCCTGTGCACTGGGCCGCATCTAATCTAATCTGCTTCAATTTGCATTTATCAAGTCAAAAATAAACAATCTTCGCTGGCAATCAAGCGTAAATATAATAAAACAAGCTAATTAAATGCAAGCGTTTCCCTCCCAGGCATTTGGATGCATTGTTCTATGGATCCCAGAGATCCCAGCGAGTACCGATTGCTCACCGGATGAATGTAGATTGAGTCGTAGCGGGAGCTCAGGTCCTCCATGCGCTCGTCATCGCGAATCCCCGAGGTCTGCTTCAGGCGCTCAAAGTGCTCCTCCGAGTGCAGACGCAGAATCTCCTCCTTGGTGGCCGATCGCGAGGGCAACTCCATGCAGCGCTCCGCCAGATTCAGTTCGCGGCAGCTGGAGAAGATTGGGAAAGCAGTTTAGAATAGTACATGTACTAGACTTTGTAAAAATTAATACCTAGCTATCGACTTTTGACTTATTTTAAAAACTTTTCAATTGAAAAAAATATGATTAAAAAAAAAACAATATTAAAGCAAAACATGTTTTTAAAATCCAATAATAAATAAAAAGCCGTCACTGTTTTGTCTAGAATATAATTAAAATGTTTTCCACAGCTTACTTTTTTTTTGCAAAGCAATTTATTTACTATGCCAAGTCGAAAAGTGATTTAACTTCACTAATGAGTTTAAATAGTTACACTTTTTTTATGGCGCGGTTTTCATTACCCACAGCTGGACAATGCATTTTTTTTTAATTTTTAATTAATTTTTATGGCCGATACTATCGGCTAATTTATCGGTGGCACAGTAACAGCTGGAACACTTTAAAAAAAAGCGTTTTGCGGTGTTCACTGTATCTCCGTCAAAGATGATCGGATTTTCATTTTGTTTTTACATTTCGTTCAAGAATTTAGAAAACCCGTCCCATGGGAAGCGGGATTTTTATTTTTTTAATTTAAGAATTTTTTACGATCTTTCAAAGTCAATAATGCATTTTTTAATACAAAAATTGGACTTTTCGCTCCAATAAAAATATTTAAAGTTAAAAATTAAAAACAATTTATCTGGAATGCTTTAGAGTAAATGACATACAAAAGTTCAGCATGCTAAGCTCATATTTTTTTAAGTATTAGTCCGAGCGAATTGAAATTTTCACAGTGCATTCTACAATTAATTAGACAATGCATTAGACAATTAATATAAGTAGAAAAGAGATTTAATTTCACTTATAAGTTTAAATAGTTCAAATTTTTGTATGTCGCGGGTTCAACACCCACTGCAGGCCAATGAATTTGTTAAACTTTTCAGCCTAATCAATTTAATTTTTAAATTTGCATGTCTTATTTGGTTCAAATTGATATGTAAAATCATTATTTTTATCAATTAATGGTTCTAATGGTACTGTGACAACTGCCCGACTTGGAACTCACCGCTCCAGGACGCGTGTGAAGCGCTCGGGACACTCGTAGTGCTCCTTGTCCCACAAACAGCAGTGCTGGCTCATCGACTCGTCGTAGATGAGGGCCGTGGGCTTTCGCACCGCACCCTTGCAATCGACAGCCTATGTGGATTAGAGGGAATCATTAGGGATATCGAGGATACTATAAGATTTACTTACATTCTGAAATATATCCGTGACGCACTCCTGCATGACGTTACTCTGGTTCTTGAGCATGTTCCGCGCTCGACGTTTCGCCTCCAAGAGCGCTGCGCTCGGTTTGTTCGCCTTTCGCGGATCGGCGGCACTGATACCGCCGCTGCCGCCGCCGCCGCCGCCGCCGGCAGAGGAGCCACCACCGATCACCCCGGCCGCCGTCGCAGCCGTCGTCGCTCCCGCCGCCTTCGACTTACTGGCCATTGCCCGCGTCTGTATCTTGGCCTGCTGCGCGCTCCGTCGCGTGACGATGGGCGGGCTCTGGGGAAAATGGACTCGAATTTAGTTACCAGCTTAAGGGGGGATTTATATGGTATCCAGTCTCCAATTTGGATATCCACTCAGCCGTGACAAGTACACGGTATCCACTATCCACTAACTCTTCCCGAGAAACTACAAATTATATATACAATATGAACTATACAA
Source organism: Drosophila lutescens (assembly GCA_037075285.1). Classification (NCBI taxonomy): domain Eukaryota; kingdom Metazoa; phylum Arthropoda; class Insecta; order Diptera; family Drosophilidae; genus Drosophila; species Drosophila lutescens. The sequence goes on along the minus strand of JBAMCF010000413.1, from coordinate 3,456,023 downwards.
AGAAATCGACAATTGGCACTACATAAAAATTTACTAAAATCGTATCGAATGCAAAAGCTAATGCGAATATTTATGTGCTTGTAAAGTCAAGGCACTTTTCGATCGGAGATTGCGACGACTGTCATACCACGATTACAACCCAAACAATCTTGGTACAGTTTTTACCAAAAAATAAATATTTCAACTAAGTAAAAAATATATTTTAAACATAACTGTATTTCTTTGTATATCTATCTATAACTTTATTTGAAAGATTAAAGTGGTTTTAAGTTGGGTTGGGTTTACTATCACTAAAATGTTCCTACAAATAAAAAGCAATACATGAAGTTAAAAACTTCCAAAGAACTTTACTATAACTTCTAATTCTTGAAAATATTTCAAATTTTTTAGAAGGTTGGTTCCCATTATTTATAAACAAGATAATAATCGTCTTTAGCACCCACTCCGAAATTGTTAGTTTTCAAGAATCTAATGTGGGTTTGACTTTTTGAGATAAACCTGTATTCCACTGATAAGAACGACTACTACTAACTATGTAGGTAAATAGTTAAAAAAGCTTAAAGAAGTTTTAGAAGGTAAGTTTAATTAGTCAAATACTTTAAAAAGTTTAAAAAATGAATTTAAGAATTTTCCAAGCTCAAAAGACTCCGAAAATGAAATATGATCAAGGAGATATAAAATATTTCCCACCGAGGTTCTCAATACCTTGACTATTAAAGGGATACGACCTTGAGAAGGCCAAAACACACCATAAATAATAATAAAAAAAAAAGATTTATTTTTTATTATTCCGAAAGTGGAAGTTTCTTTTGGGAGGTTTCACTGTGCTTCCAGTGGGAACTGCCGCCAACTGTTGGCCACGAAGTTTGGACTGAAACTGCGGCCGTGGAGCTCTGGAAACCTGGCCAAAAGCAACCGGGGCGGAGTGTGTGTGTGTGTGGGTGTTGTTGCCACTGCCGCTTTTGGCCAAAACAACAAGCGAACGACTCGAAAAAGGCGGCAATAATCCGCCAGTACTCACCATGTTGTGGGTAAACGTGAATGAGCCGAGTCCGAATTGGAAAACCAACCGAAAACCAAATCCGAATCCAAATCCGAGTATCCGGCGCTGGAAGAGGAAGCAGCAGCAGCAGGCGGGGGGCGTGGGGCGTGGGGCGTGGGGGAACGGGACGGACTGATTCACAGCTGCTTGTTGTTGTTCTTCCTCTCCCACTTCTGCTTCTTCTCTGTTGTGTATTATATACCGTTTGATCCAAACAAATTGCCAGCTCCTCTCTCACTCCTTAAGTCCCGTTACTTATCGATTCCGTGTCGCACACTTTTCTCTTATAATTAGCCTTCTTTTTTTGTGTGTGCTATAAATTATGCTAGTTTATTTCTATCTCGCTCTCACAATCCCTACTGCTTGTTTGTTTGTGTGTGTTTGCGCTTCAGTTGCTCTGCACTTGATGTTGTTGTTTTTCCTTTTGATATATGTACTTTTTGTTTGTTTGCTGCTTGCACTACTTAATACTTAAGACACTGAGTAACAAAATTGGACCTTAGCTAGCGGGCTTTCTTTTGATTTTCAAAAACGTTGCAGTTGCATTCGTGATTTTTTTATTTGAGCAGACGAAGATGCAGCAACAGCACAGATACATAGGCACACCACACGCACACACACGTGCAATCAGAACCTGAACCAGAAATCCCGAACAAACACACAAACGGGTGGTGGGGCTCGGGGGGCGGTGGAGCACTTTGGGGGGCAGAGACGAAAAGAGAGAGAGAGAGAGCGCGCTGGGAATCAGCTGTTCGACCAATAGACGCAACTTGTTGAATAATCGGTGGCCATCGATTGATAATAACAACTGCATCGATAGTCGGTTATTGCTTGAAAAAACCTTTTTTTATGAATGAAATTATTAAAAAATCATTAATACTTTAATTTCAAACTTATATTTAAAATAAATAAATACTTCGTTTTTTAAATTTCAAATTAACCCGCTGAATTTTAATTTTATCGATAGTGTGTCTTTCTTATACCGATATTCACTGCTGCCTGCCTATCGCCACCCGCCAAATGGGCTCCTTCGATAAATCGATTCGATTTCATTTTGATTTGAAGGTTCCTGTTGCTTCTATTTACATTGTGGCTTCCGCATCCATGCTGCCGTCTGTCCAGGAGAATGTGCCGGAGATGCTGCTGCAGCGCTCGCGGCTGGCCTTCTGCGCCAATCTGGACCTGGGCCGGCCGCGGGATCGCTTCGATTTCGGCAGCACATTGGTGCTCTCGCGGAACCTCAAGTTCTACGAGTTCCGGCGCAAGGAGCTGGTGCACCACATCGACTTGCGGGCCACTCAGCTCCAGCAGCTGGCCGGCCAACTGGAGGCCTACGACGGCCCGACGAGTCCCTTCCTGCCCAACAGCGAGTGCAGGGAGCGGCTGGACGCCAACATGCTGCAGGATCCGGAGGAGCTGCCCTTGAGATTCGGCAAGTTTGTGTGGCAGCGCGTGGAGATCTACCTGCTGATTCAGTGCTGGCGTCAGCTGCTCGTCCTGCGGCGGCCCAAGGAGCACGGGGCCAACTTTGAGCTGGTGGCGCAGCACAAGGATGTCGAGTCCATCCAGATGGTCCAGGGTTCCATTCCCTACCAGGCCGTCGTGGAGCTGCAGTTCGGCAATGGCAAGCGACAGCGCTGCGACTTCCAGGAGGCCAGCATGGAGGAGAAGGAGAAGGAGGAGGAGCAGGAGCAGGATGAACGGCCCAGCACCTCCAAGGCTGCCGCCGCCTTGTCGGCCCAGGAGTTCGAAGGTCTGGTGCAGCAGGTGCACGGCCTGCGCGCGGAGCTGGCCAGCCAGCGTGCCCAGACGCAGAAGGACTTTGCCCTCGCCCAGGATCTCCAGCTCTTCGGCACCGCCGGCGAGCGTTCGCTGCTGCTCGAGGAGAAGCAGCCGCTGCGGCGGCTGGGTGATGTTTGGACACGGATCTGCGGCGATTATCTCGTCTGCGGCACCCTGCTGGTCAATGTGGTCGGCGGCGGCCAGCGTCTTTCCATAGTCCAGGAGCTGTATCCGCTGGTCAGCCTGCAGCCGCACAGCAACTTTAGCCTGCTGCATCGCCTGTACGAGCTGCCCCTGCTGGCCAACGGCCTGCCGCCCGAGGATTACGACCAGCTGGCCCAGTTCTGGGCCTGCCAGGATCAGCACAGCAGGCGGCTCAAGTGGCGGCCGTTGGCCAAGACGCGCCAGCTGGCCCCCGAATCTTCGGCCGTTATGGTGGTGGCCTTGCGTCTGGTCGATCTGCTGGAGGCGGAGAAACTGCACCTGATGGCGATCTACGAGATCGGTGGCGGCTCGGCGGAGAAGGAGCCGTCGCAGCGCCAGCTGCACCTGGTTAGCTTCGATGTGAGGAAGCTGCTGGATGCTGGGGAATCGCTGGCGCCCAGCTTTTCACCCACCACCCTGCACCAGGACTTTCTGGCCGTGATTATGACGCACAATGCACACTGTTCGCTGAAGCTGGTTTTCGAGGCGCCTGCAGATTGCACGACATTCGAGCAGCTGTTGGTGGACAAGCTGCAGTTCGAGCTGATCCAAGCCCAGGAGCAGGAGCCACCAAGGGAGCAGAGTGAGTATATCAGGAAAGCACAGCATTCTATATTTTCAATCCCCAATGCCTTTCAGATTACGACCTGCTCGATGACTCCTGCCCGGGCTCAGCCTTTCAGTCTTCCTCCACCGCCGCCAATCCCGTCCAGCACATCTTCTACAATCGCCAGCCGCTGTCGCAATGGTGCGGTGCCCTGCTCCTCCGGGATGATCCCGGCCAGCGTTGGCATATCTACGCCCGTACGAACGATCGGCTGTGCCTGCTGCTGCATCGCCTGCGCCGCGATCTCCTCCAGCTGCACTGCAATCTCACCTACCTGGGGGTCAACGAACCCGGCCTGTCGCCCGCCGATGCGGCCGTCGAGCTGGAGGCCAGTCTGCAGGAGGAGCTGGAGGCCTGGAAGGAGCTGCTGAAGCCGGCCGAAAGCCAGGAGCAGCGCCTGAAGCAATGGACGCATCTCCACGAGATGCAGTTCGTCAGCGATGTGCTGGCCTCTGTCATAATGAGCGCCGAGCCCGAGAAAAAGGAATGAATTGTGTACAATTTTTGTACAAATGTAAAACTAAGAATATGTTTTTCCTTTATATAATGTTTGTTCTTTTTCATATAAACAATTTATGATATTGCATTGTCAGAGGACTTAAGATCTACTCAACTTAAAGCATTTTGAAAAACGATTGGAAAGTCTAAAGAATCCGAAACTATTTATATGGATGATTCAGGATCTCTTCTGTCAGGATTATAAGCAACATTTACAACATATAGCTAAGTGGACTTGGTCTGGCTGGAATCGATTTGAGGGCCGGAGTGATGATCGTCACCGCTCCTCCTCACGTGCTGATGCGCCGCTGCTGCTCCTCGCCCTTGATGATGCTGTCGAGGACGTTCTCCAGATTCTGCGTGGCCGCCGACAGCTCGGCATTGTCGCTGTACGAGTCCTCGACGATCTCCTTGACCTTGTGCAGCAGCAGCTTGAAGTTCACCATCTCGGTGTCGCGTCCATCGCCGTTCGCAGGATGCTGTTCCAGCAGGGCGCCCAGCGGCATGGGCAACGCCAGAGGTGCTGGCAGGGATCCAGGTCCTGGCTGCACACTCGAGCGACGCTGATCGAACCACAGGCTGATGTCGTTGAGCGAATAATCCGACTTGTTGGCCTCCAAGTAGCTGCGATTCAGGTCGGCGCCATTAACTATGATATAAAGTCGTTAAAGGTTTATAAAGGTTTTCCTCGGGGTTAATTGCTTACTGGAGTGCGTGAGATTGGCGCCAACGGGTGCGTACATATCGAAAATCTGCCTTTGCGGCGTGCTGGAGCTGAGGAAGGTGGAGCTGACCAGAGGCTGAGCACTGGAGCAAGGAGGAGCCACCGGAGGAGCCGGCGGCAAAGATGGCGAAGCAGCCACAGATGAGTGCTGCAAGTAGATCAAAGTATTAACATAGGTTAAACAGCTTAAGTCACAGCCAACCCACCGATAGCTGCCGCATATCCTCGATGATCTGCAGCAGGAAACTCTGATGGGCGCTGAGAAACAGCGAGATTTCCGAACTCGAGGCGGTTTGCACTGTTTGCAGCTGGCTCTCCAGTTTCCTAGTTGAGAAAAGAAACCTTTAGATTGAAAGAAATAAAGATAAACTGAACATAAGCCTACGCATTTTGCAGCAGCAGGCGATCGATGATGGACTGCAGCCGGCTGGAGGCCTTGCTGGCCAGCCCGGTCAGAGAGCACAGCTCCTGCTGCTGACGGATCACAGTGCGATCTTGGTCCTTCTCCTGGCACTGACTACGCACACTGCGCGTCTCCGCGGGAATGGGTGTGACCACCGAGGCGGCACCGCTCTCCTGGGCATTGCAGAAGCCGCGACGCTCCTCCTCCACCTGCGTCTTGCGCCTGGGCATCGCCAGCCAGCCGCACAGCCTGGCCAGGTGGCGGGTCCAGCTTAACGGCGGCTGATCCTCGACGAAAACCTCGCACATTCGATGCCCCGGCTCATGGCGACCGCCGGCAAAGCCCACGGCAAAGCAGGGCAGGCACAGGGATATATCCCGGCACACCTGGCACCTAAAGCGTATGCCCACAATGTGTTCCTTGCGACAACCGGCACACGAGTTGCTATGTATCAAGTGCTCCGTGTCCTCGATGCGTTTGACCAACGACAGCAGATTGCCAAAGATGAGGAAGCGCGTCTGTCCAGCCGTCCAGAGTTTGTGGAACTGCGCCTCGGTGAGCCCGCCGACGCCATGCGGGCAGCGGGCGAAGCTCTGCTCCAGGGCCAAGGGCAAATTGTGGATGCCATAGGCCTTGGACTCGCCCAAATAGCTGAGCAGCTTGCTCAGCGTGGCCAGCAGCTGTTCGAAGGCATAGCGGGAGATGATCTGCGACTTGGGATCGGCGAGCAGGGCAAAGAAGTCGCCCACGAGGTGATCGCTGCTAAAGAGCTTGCACAGCAGTATAAAGGTGATCTTGATCTCCAGCAGGGAAATCGAATGTCTGCGATGTCTGGAAAGTAGAAACAGTTATAGTTATAGTAGCTAGAAGCCTGGTTAACCCACGGATCGTAGACATTCCAGAAGAAGTTGGCCAGCAGGCCGGTGGCTCGGTCCAGTTGGTAGGACGACGCATCCTGCTGGAAGTGGCCCAGCTTCTCGCTGGCAAAGTAGACGTCGTGCAGCAGCGAGGTCAGCTGGAAGGGCGGCACCATCAGCTCTAGGCCGCCGCCGCCGCTGCTGCTCAAGTTGTGGCGCTCCAGAATGGCCAAAAGCAGTTTGTAGGGAATTTTTCCAGCTGCAGATTTTTAGAGGTTAATCCTTAAGAGAATCTATGTATGGACTGTAAACTACCCACTGTGGAATATCTTTTGCAGGGCCACCAATTTACTGGCACAGCGGTAGACCGTGTACTTGTAGTCCCCATAATCCTGCTGCAGTTCATCTATTATGGTGGCCAAATCCTTGTCCACCTGTTGCCTTTGTCCTTGGGTTTGGCTTTGGCTTTGGGTTTGCTTTTCCCGGGCTAGGGAGGCCACTGCCTCGGCGCTGTTGCGCATCTTGGTGAGCTGCACGGGCACCGACATTCCCAGCATTTTGGAATCACTTGGTTTATCTTTAATTTCCCAGATTTTCTATTTTTTTAACCGCGTCGTTTCTCGCGATCTCTCTTCCTCTTTCCTTCCGTTAGCGCAAAAGTCAAAAAAAAAACGCCAGGTGGCAGCGCCACAGGTGCTATCGATATCAGTTGGGCTAACCGTTAACATTTAAAAACGATAATTAGTGTTAACGCTTAGAGTGGACCAAATGCTTAACATAACCCTGATTAAATCACCTTATTTCACTATAATATGTTTAATATTTGATAGTTAATAAAATTACTTGCAATGATCAAAAGGTCCTGATTTTCCACCCAACAAATAGTATTTTGGTCGTAAAAAATAATGATCCAAATATGGATTGTAATACCTCTTTGAGCTCGTTATAAAAATCCCAATCGATTGGCATTTCAACCTGGAAATGTTTATTTTTTGTAATTTCGGACCATTTTTGACCAAGTTACACAAAAATCGATTTTAAAAAAATCAAATTTTTTCCAAAAACCAAAAGCTTGATTTTTTAACAAAAAAACCGTATTTTGGTCAAAACAATATGAAATAATGATCCAAATATGGAATGCTATACCTCGTTGAACTCGTAATAAAATATCCAATCGATTTGCATTCCAACCTAAAAATTTTTTATTTATGCCATTTTTTGCAAAAAATCATGATGTAACCCCTTATAAAAAATGTGAAAATTGGGTAAAATTTTTTTTGTTTTTAAATCAGACGTGAAGTGCACTGCTATTAATTATTAGGTCGTTAGCTATTCAAAACAGTACGCCCTTTTAATTTGGGACCATTTTTGTCCAAGTTATAGCAACAAATCTATAAAAAAAAAAATTTTACCAAAAATCAAAGTTCTGATTTTCCACCCATAATAATAATTTTAAGACACCCGAAAAAACGCTAGTTATTCAATTTTAAAATTAAATATATGTTGTATGTATATTTGCATCATTCCATTACAATTACATTAACTTAGGCTATTTTGTTTTTGTTTTTTTCATATATTTTGTTTTCGTTTTAAAATAGTGGGTTTTTCTTATCATTTCGTTTCTTGTTTTTTCTTTGCTTATATCAATATTGTAATATGCCAAGTTTATATGTGAGTGGGGGGAGGCGGGGGGCGAAGAGGGGATTGTAATTAGTTTATTTAACTCTTTTTTGTTTTTTTTTTGCCTTTTGAAAGCATTGTCCCGCTTCCGTATGCGAATCCACGACATACGTATATAAATGTTTTTGTTTTTGTGTTCTTTAATCACTAATTATCATATGTGTGTTTGGGTCGCTATTTATAATATAAAGATCGTTCTTTATTTGCAATGCGCATTTGCAATTTATGCTAGGGGTTGTATAGGGGGCTTTGTGTGTGTTTGAGGCGAAATTTCCATCGATTTGCGTTAATAATATTACAAATACGGCTACATACAATCATAATCATTAAACGTAAATCATAAATGATGGGGGGACAAGGTGGTGTATAAGGTATAAGGTATAGGGGGTGTTCCTTCTTAACTCTCCTTCCATATCAGCAGCAGATCCATTCCGATCCACTCTCTGTCCAGCGGTTTTCGAATAAAATCGGTATTGGTACAACGCAAATTGAGTAATTATAAAATATATATTTATTTATTTATTTTGATTGCGGGCCGCTGGACAAAAAGTGGCCCTAAAATGGTCGCTCGATTTTTACAGGCTCTTTTTTATTAATATTTTTTAGCTCACTTAATTGCACATACTAATAGATCCTACATGTATAAAGTTCCATTCTTTTAGATTAGAGTTTTCGCTGCGACTGTTTGTTGGCTGTGGTTTTGGTTCATTGATTGATTTGTATTTGCAATTGTTATTCTTTTCTTTTGTGTTGTGGCTTGGATCTCAGTTAAGAACTTGAAACCTGTCTATTATATATATAGGTGTATTATATCATTATCATAAGGGCTCTCCTAAAGTATAAAAAGGGTTTGTTTGCAAATGAATTTAGCATTCGTTTATTTTTTAATTTTAACTAAAATCATAATCGTGTTAGGTAAATTGCGCTGGATCAGAGTTTTTTGAATTGAATAAATTATGCTATGCTAAAAAAGTTGGGCTACAAGGTTTCTCTGTTCATTTAGCACTTAAATACGTAATCGTAGTAATTGTATAATTAATATTAATTAATAGTGAAAGACATTTTTTCGCTAAACAAAAATCAACTATAGGTAAACATAAAAAAAACCGTTAATTTTATAATTTTTCGTTTGCTTGTAGGTTCTTTTCTTTTTTTTTAGCTTTTTCTTTCCCTTTCTTTTTTGTTTTTAGTTAAATATATATAAAAATTAAAAATATGTAAGAGAAGTCAGCAGAGTTTTGACAAAGAAAAAAAAAAGAAAAAATTTGTTGCTTTTTTTGTAGACGGTAAAACATAGAAAATTATGCTCTTATTTTGTTTTTAGGTGGCGGCGACGTCTTGCACAGGTTTCTCTTCTTCTCTTGGTGTTTATTTAAATTTTTGTTTCGTATATAATATATATATATATATTGTGTTTAAAATATATATATCCATATATATATATATGTATATAGAAGTGTGAACGCGTGTGTGGCATGTTTTTGGTGTGTACATTTCGCAAGTTAGACTTCAGCGTAGTGCGCGCACTTGAAACAATCAAACGTTTTTTATTTTTTCAAAGCAGACAAAACAGACGCATGTAGATAGATCCCCATCCCTAGGATACATCCGTCCCTTTCTTTTCTGGGGAAATGCCTTCACTTAAACCGAAAAGCTGAACATATGCACTACTGATTGCATAAACTTTTCTGGGCAAAGTTCCTTGGGGTTCCTAGTCTTTCAACCAGCGCTGTCTATGCTCCTTTGTGTGTGTGTGTGTGAGAGGGGGGCGTATCTGTGTGTGTGGGCGTGCCTGTGAGGATAACAACCCAATTTAAAAACGATAATTCTCATCGGCCATGTGAATGGCCCATAGAAATTTGGTTCTTTGCGTTTTGTTAAATATCTTCTCGATCGGCACTCCGTTCTTTTTACACCTGTAAATATATACATATAATATATAAGTATCATTTGGGTTGCTAAAACCAAAAAATAAAACCCACCAAGCCACCGATATGCGTGGATCGAGATAGTTTAGCTTAGATGTGCCCAGGGCAATGGTCTTATTCTCGTCTCTATCAGTCTCTTGTAATTCTAGTTTCTTCAGCTGATCCTTCAGGCGCTCCAGCTGTTTGCCCTTCTTGTCGGCATTGACCTTCTCCTTCACGGATCCCCGTTTGGCGGCCTTCTTGAAATCCTTTAAAGCGAAAGATATGAATACTAATTATATATAATCCTCCAAACCAAAACAAAAAGGTACTCACATGATATTCGGCCTCGCAATCATCGATGGCATCCCGCTTGGCCTTGATCTTCTCCTTTAGATTCTCCATCGACTTCTCGTGGCCCTTGGGCACGGAACGCTGATGGTTACACAGGATGGCCACGGCACGATTGGCCCGATTGTAGGCCAAGAGCTTTTCCGGTACCGTGGCACTCGGATCGGTGAGCAGATCCAGCTGGCTTTGCAGTGTTTTTGAAGCGTTGTACGTACGGAATACCTTGGCCGTGAGTCCTGTTTTGAAAATGATACAAATAAGTATGGAAAATGAGGCTTTAAAGACGGGTACATACCATCCATCAGCTCCTTGAGATGCTCGTTAAGCACCTGAGTGTTGAGGCGATCGAAGAGATCGTCGCCCTCCTTCTTGTGCTCCATAAACAGCTCGAGGTTCTTGAAGACGCGCTTCTCCACCTCGACCTCGTTGTAGTAGCGAATGGAATCCTTACCGGGGAAGTCGAACACCACCACGTTCTCCTTGCCGTTGAGCTCCTTGTGCAGCTGGACATGCTCGACACGGAGCGAGCAACAGCCGACGGTGTCCGCCTGATCCTCATCCTTTTCGTTGCCCGCTCTCAGCGCCAGTTTGTCGATAAAGTAGAGGGCCACCGCCCGCTGGCGCACCCTCATCTCCTTCGATTTCCACTCGTCGCGATAGGTGGCCCGAATCTTATCGATCACCTTGTCCAGTCGACGTGCCGTCTCGTACTTAATGTGATCCTTCTCGCCCTTGAGCTTTGAGGAGGGATTCAACATGATGTACTTGACCTGTCCCTGTACGTTCTCGATCCAGGAGGCCAGCCAGGTGACCGTGTTGTCGTGGCGCACCTCCTTCCAACGCGATCCGTACGGAGGCGATGGGACCTTGGAGTCCTTGCCACAGTTAATGGACACATCGCTGGACTGGATGCGACGCTTGATCATGCCCATTTTGGGATGCTCGCCACGGCCACGGAATAGGCCGGGAGGCTCCAGCCGAAAGTTGCCGATCTTCTCCTTGTGCCCGTCGATCATACAGAATCCGAACTCCTTCATCAGTGCCTCGTTCTCGTTCTTCTTGATCAGCTTCTCCTCCTTGGTGGCCGCCTTGCGCTTCTCGGACTCCGCCTGGAAGAAGTTGAACATCTCCTGGAAGTTGCACTTGCGGAAATCCTTGATGATCTCCTTCTCCTTGGACGTCATCGACTTGCGGAAGTCCTTGAAGAAGTTGTTGTTGAACACATCCTTGGTGCAGTAGTCATGATTCAACATCTTCGCATAGAAGGTTGCCGCCTCCTCCGTCTCCTCGGAGAGCTCGAGTGGCTTGCCGTCGTAGTAGAACCGCACATTGCGGGGCACCCGCTCGTATGGCGGAGCGAAAACGGGTCCCTTGTGCTCCAGCGTTGACCACTTGACGCCATCTGCGCGCTTCTCCTCCTCCCACCTGGAATAGGATAGATTTGGGGTTTAGTAACTTGTACAAGAAACACTTGGGAGGAAATTAAACTATCAGTTTAAACTATCCTAAAATCAATCAAGATGATTGCAGAATCTAATCCTTCCTAAACACTAAGACATTCTAAACTCTATAATAATTATTTAAGCAATTTACCCCTGATTCTTAGCAAAAACTTCATTTTATTTAAAGCTTTTAATATTATATTTAAATAAAAAAATTTGTATGGGTAACAAATATGTACATCATATTTCTGTTTTTTTAAGACTCAAACTTAAATGTTACAGATTTAAAACAAAGGAAAACTAAATAAAACAATGTAAAATTAGTAAGTAACACTCTAAAATCATAGTTATTATTTGAGAATTAGTTAATTATTTATGAATTATTAAGTACGCCTTAAATTGGTGAAATTGGGGACTTGAAATATAAGTTTTGGTATTTGTTTATTCCTTCTTTTCGGAAATATTTATTACATTTTGCCTCCTAGTAAATTTAAATAATATTCGTTTTTGGCACACCCTATGTATATATCAGTGGAGCACCCTAATCAAGTCGCACCATCGAATTTGCTCTTCCTGGACGCTCTTCCGTCGCACTCTTCTCTTTTTGCCCGCAACGATGGCTATGGTGGCTACGATCTGCTCCCCAAAAACCCAGCAAGCACTCCGATCTCCGAATAGACGTACTGCCGCCAAGGGGCGCAACATAATATATATACAATTCTCCTTAGTTTTTCTTTAGTTTTATCACATTACGCAAAGAAGCGGCGTTCAAACCTAACCTCAAAGTTTGCCTCTGTCTGTATGTGTGTGTGTGATGTGCCCAGCTGTTTTAGAAGCACGAAAGGTGGAGCAAAAGGGGGAGGGGGGGTGTACAAAAGGGGGGCCACTGCGCGCGCATGCGTTTCGTGGCGAATGGCACTCGCGGCACAGTGGCTGCCAACAATTGCTGCCCACATGCTCACCACTGTGAATTTGAATACACGCGGCACACAACTTTCGGCAGCCACGGTGTATGACTTTCGGAAATGTAGGTCAGTGACATTCAAACTTCTCACGCAAAACACATGGCATGTAGTAGACACACATACACACCCACACATATGCACGTGTCACGTCACACGTTCTTGTTGTTTTTGTAACCGGTACTTGTTAAATTCTTTTAAATATGTACATACACTTATGTATACAAATTGAACGCTTTCCCCACACAATATAATTAAGTATTTTGTTACCTGTTTTAATGATTAATACCAAAAAATGCCTTTCACCTCCAATAACCTTTTCAAAAAGCTATATTACTCGCTAAAAAAATGTACCTACAATTGACTTGGAAAAAGAAGCTATTTTAATAAAATAATTTTATAGTTTAATTTTTTTTTAAATTAATAAAAAACTTATTGATTTTACTTAAATATCACATAAAAAATATAATACAAATTAACTAATAATCTTATTATACAATAATCTTTTTTTTAGTACTACTGACTGTTTAAAAAAAAAAATTGCTTATGTTGATAAGCAGAAGATACAGAAATTTTTGGATGCTAAAATGTCTGATTAAAAAAAAACGGACTTTCAAAATATTTAAATAAGATGGCTTAACGACACCAGTCAAAAATATGAAATAATTGTAAGAAAAATATATTTCTCATAGATATACTGTGAGTAAAAAAGACCTACAAATTATAACTTACCATCTCCACACCTCCTCCTCCTCCTCCTTGACCTTCTGACGTTTGGTGGGCGATGATGATACGACCTGGGTTTTAACCTCGTGTTCCTGATCGAGAAATACAAAGGGTTTAATCATCATATCGGTGGCTAGGGTGAGTGTATTTAAAGCGAAACCAAAATTTACTAGGCCTACCTTTTTGATCTTTTTCTTCTTGGGCTTAACACTGCCGTACTCGTCGTCGGCCTCCTCCTTGACCCGCTTATTCTTCTTCGACTTCTCCTTGGGCTCCTTCTTGACCTTCTTGCGCGCCAGCAGCGGAATGTCGTCGTCGTCGTCATCCATGCCGCCATCGGCCTGATCGGGTGCCTCCTGCTTGCGCTTACGCATGGCCAGCGGCACATCCTCCTCGTCGTCGTCATCGTCGTTGTCCATTTCCTCGGGATCGGCATCGGCCTCCTCATCCTGATCATTGTCGTTCATCTGGCTATCCTCTTCGGCGTAGCTCTGCTCATGCTTCACCTCGAATGCCGGCTCATCGGCTCGAAACTGGGACATGGAGTAATCACAGGAGCTCGCCTGCGACAGATTGTTGAAGCTTTCGTCCTCCTTCTTGATGTCCACAATTGATTCCTCGTAGCCGTTCTTGTAGTCGTTGCCATTGCCATTGCCATTACAATTGATGGCGGCTGCGGCGGCGGCGTCATAGCCACCGAGCTGCTGCATGTGGAAGGGATCGATGGGGCCAGAGTGCATCAACGGTTGCGAAACGGGCTCCGGCTTGACAAACACTCCATCGTACGATGGCGGTTCCTTCGAGGAAGAGGACGAGCTGCTGTGCCGCGAACTGGAATGTTTGCTCTTCGATGATGAGGATGACGATGAGTGGGAGCTCTTGTGACTGCTGCTGCTGCTGCGCTCCTTATCACGGGAGCTAGACGAGGATGACTTATGCCTGCTGGAGGAGCTGCTGCTGCTGCTGCGATCCTTGTCCTTGTCGCGTCGCTCCTTATCCTTCGAGGAGCTCTTGTGGTGACCGGACGATGATGACGACGAGGACTTGTGCTTGCTGCTGCTCCCATCCTTGTCCCTGTGGCTAGACGAAGAGCTGCTGCGATGCGAGTTGCTGCTGCTGCCGTCGCGCTCCTTGTCCTTGTCCCGATGCTTGGATGACGAGCTGCTGCTGCTGCTGCTCTTGTGCCGATCCTTGTCACTAAAAGGGATAAGGGGAGAGGGTTATTGCATGCTACATTCATTGATTGTAAGAAGTGCATAAAGTCGGGAATAAAGATAGAATTGGTGAATTTAGAGCTCCATAAGCCGTAGCTCTCAAGGAAACAATTGGGTCAAATGGTCATTACAAGCGTTGCACTGTGTGCATAATTCAATTGAATTAAAGCTGATTTACAGTCTGAACTCTCTATATCCTATATTTCTTTTTTATCTAATTCATTTCTATTAGCTGCCAGTTTTTACCTAAACTTATTTACCTGATAAATGAACAGGTACATACAACAATAATGTTTTAAAGGTCATAACAGTTTTCTCATAATACTACAGCTATACTTTACACAGTTTGATCTCTTAAATAGCTTTATTTTTGCCCATTTTATTTATATGATGATTTCTCACTTATGATAAATCGATAATAATGGGCAATTTCAAATGTTTCAGGTGCTTCTAGACATTTTTTGGATATATAATCTTGCCATATTTTAAGATAGCCATAATATACAACATGTTTGGCCCCAGAAACATTATTATAATAAATAAATTTTTACTATTATATGAGATTCTAGAATCTGGCAGCTACATCCCCTTGATTTCTTCTCTGGAATATCTAACTCTTTTTATGAATGTAACTACTTGGAATATTAGGGTTTATGCATTTCAACTATTCCATATGGTTTTACAAGAGTGTAACATGAATAATTGGCATTTCTTATGAATGATTATAGTATATCTCATAGCATAGCTTGGCTGCTCCCTATTGTAACTACTGCAAACTGTTTTTAACAATTCCAGATGGATTTACAGGAGTGAAACATGAATATTTAGCATTTCTTATGGATAATATTGTATATCTCACATCATAACTTAACTGCTTCTTAATGTAACTACTTGAAACTTTGTAACTGACAGTTTTAACTATTCCAGATGGTTTTACAGGAGTATATCATGAATATTAAGCATTTCTTATAAGCAATGTTGCATATTTGATGGCATATCGTGGCTGCTCCCCAAGGTAACTACTTGAATCGTTGGAACTGACTGTTTTTAACTATTCCAGAAGGTTCTAAAGGAGTTTCATGATCGTTCTTCATCGCTTTTCATCGCTTTCGCCGACATACCGACTGCTGCTCTTGTGATCCTTCGACGAGCTGGAGGATCCGGAGCTCTTGTGCTCCCTGTCCTTATCACGGTGCTTGTCCTTGCTGGAGGATTTATGCTTGCTGCTCCCGCTGCTGCTGTGGTGATGATGGTGGTGGTGTCCGTGTCCGTTGGTGGTCACCCCGTTGGATTGAACCACCTCGCCGCAGCTGCCACCATTTTGTATGTGGATGTTCTGGTTAGAAAGAGAAAGGCAGAGAGAGAGAGAGAGAGTAAGATAGAGTTGTGGGGAATGGACCAGCCAGCGGACCAGCTGAAAAGTGAGAGTGTGTGAATAATCCGGGCCAGAAGACCCAGCCGAAAACCGAACCTGTGCATCCGTCATGTCGGCCAAATTCTTTGTAGCTTCTCTCGCCTTGTTTCTTTACGATTTCTGGGCCTGTGATTTACTATGATTATCTCGTGTCTATCCGCTCACCACGTGGTGAAAAATCAACCCTAACACAAATGCCGCGTAGGAAAATTCACTTGAAACGGGCAGCAATGGGTTAAGCGATGAGGAGGAAGAAGAAGAAGAGCCGGAGAGCGATGGCGACAGGAAATTGGAAGTATCGTTCCCGAATCGGTTGGAAGAATAGGTTAAATAAAATCAAGTACAAAATCACCGCTGCCAAACAATGGAACACACGCACACACACGCGCAAATTGGAGAATACAGAAAATCGTATTTTTTTTACTGCATATATTCTTTTTTTTTCAACGTGGGCGCTGCATCAAGGCTACACACGCACACACTTGTACACACACACACGGGGTTGATGTTGTTGTTGTTGTTGCCGTTGCAGCATATTATTTAGTGTTTTTTTTCGGGGTGGCACATCTGTCTTATCAGACGACACACAAACATAAAAAAACACCTCTGTACGTATGTATGTGCACATATAAATGTAATTGCAAAATGGGACTGGGACACTTGCAATTACATACATATAAACGCTACACACAGGGCAACAAAAACAACAAACACATGTGATTTTTGTACCAGTGTGACCGCATTTCGTGATGGTCCAAATGAAAACAGAGAAATTCAGGTGTTGAGGGGGAAATAAACAAGGCAAAAGCGGGTGGAAATGGTTAAAAGCAGATGAAAATCTTAAAATTTTCAGGGAAAAGCGAGGAAAATCGAGGAAAACTTGGTAGATAGAGAAAAATACCAGCTTTGGTATTTCGGCTGCGGCCACACTGTGCCAAATACATTCGGCTTTTCCCCTCTCTCCTTTGTCCCCTGCTTCGCCTTTTGCCACTTGCATTGTCGCCATTTTCGTCAATTACCAAAAGGCCTCTTTTCTTTTCTCAGCTCTTTTTTTTACGCACTCCGCTGGCAGCGACGTCGACTGCGCTGCCGACGGCAGGCGGCGGTACACTTGCAACTATTCTTCGTACCCCCTTTTCGGTTTCGTACTCTACTATGTATTTTTTTGCGGCAGGCCAGGCTCCCCATTCAACACGTTTGCACTTTCCTCCTGCTGGCGGCCTTGCGTTAAATTACATAAAAAGGAAGGAATTTTCATTTGCTTTGCGGGCACTTACATTCTCGGCAGCCACATCCCCACTCATTTTGCGGCGCTCGGCGTTTTTCTTTTCGCTTGTCGGTCCTTCGACTTTTTACTCTCTCCGCATCCGCACTTGGGTAAAAAATTGTTCACTCTTTCAGTTCGGCTGGGTTTTTGGTTTTTGGTTCTTTTTCTTTGCTTTTCTGTACTTTCTTTGCAGTTCTGACGACGGCGGCGGGTGGAAGGTAAGCGTAAGCGCACTGGGGTTTCCGTTTTCCGAAATGGAGCAGCGTTTGATGCGATTTGCCTTGCTTTTTGGGCTTCTTTGCTTTTCACAGCGCGCAGCAGCCACGCGAAACCCTTTGCTTTTTTTTTGCTTTTCACTGGTGCGCCAGCGTTGCCAGATGAGAATTTGGCTTTCGCCCTAAAAAATCTCAAATGGCCGATATTTCCCCCTAAAAAATCCAGTTTTCCCCCCAAGTTCAAAAAATCAGTTACTTTCGAACATGTACAATAAATTAGAAATATCCCAATATGACGTTGTAGAAATGTAAGGATTGGAAAAATCTGAAAGGACTTCGTGTGTAGTATTTTTTTTTGATAGTTTTGAAATGTTTTAGGAAGTCCGATTTCAAATGCCCGGGTACATTTTATGAATATTGGAATTGTATTTTTAATAAACTGCAGCGAAGTTTTTGATTAAAACAGGTTGATAATTTTAACGATTTAATACCCTAAATTTCCTATAGAAAGAAAATACCAAATTTGTCGATCTTGGTAGGCAGCCAGTTTCAGAACCACTATGATCCAAGACATGCACCGCAATGTAAAATGTTCATTCATGACATAAACCTATGTAAAATTTCATGTAATCTAGCCAAGACACCTTCCCTTAGGAATTTATCGATACTTTGATGAGAGCTGGCCACATTTTGGCGCTAAAATGTACACTTTTTAAAAAATTAAATATAAAAAATAAAAATAAGAATGTTATTTACGCATGTAAGTCACTTAACATAAACTTCATATTAAGAGTAGATCTTTTATTTGAAATTGTCCTAATTTAGCTTATAATTCGTCCTAATTATTCGTAATCAGTTCCCGAAAATACATGTATTCCTAAAATTAAAAAATGATCGAGAGTCGGGGCTTTTTGAAAGTACAACCACCGATTTTTGTTAACTTTTTAACACGTATTTTTTAACTGCGCATTTCTTAGACCAAAAAAAAACTACGACAATAACAAGGGAGGATTCCAAGTGAAAAACAAGAATAAAATAAAAGTAAAAGAAGATAGGCAAAAAACGAAGACGCAAAATCAAATGCAAATGTATAGTAATAATGTGGATCATTTTGCGTCTGTTGACAGAGCGAGTGAGACAGCGAAATACACGGCAAGCGTGGGAGAGGGAGAGCGAACGACAAAAGGTAAGAGAGGAGCGTAAGAGAGCGAAGAGAGAGCAGAGCTGCCGTTATTTGTTTGACATTTATCAAGAACAACAATAACAAGAAAAATAACAACAAATAGCAAAGAGAGAGAGAGAGGGAGCGTGAGCGAGAGGGTGATAGTGATTTGTTTGACATTTATAAGGACCAAAAATACTAAAAATTAATTCAGCGATCAAAATTCAATGTAAAGAAACAAAATTAAAAATTAACTCAATTTAAGAACCAAAAACACAATATTTGACATTTAAAAAAGAAAAGAAAAAAAATCACATTTATTAAAATAAAACTAAACGATAAACTTATTAGGAAAATTCCATAAAAAATAAACATAGATTAACCAAAGAATGTGGAAGGGTGAGGAGGAGGGGGTGGGGGAAACCGTTGACTTCTATGCAATTTTCCGCCTATTTTTACACACTCTTTATTTTATGCGAAGTAAGGCAAATCGGTGAGGGAGGAGGAGCGGGAGAGGGAGAGAGCGAGCGCGCTCAATGCAAACAAAATTAAACATGCCTAAATGCGTCCAACCGCCCGCCACCCACTGTCCCGCCCCCTCTCCCTCTCCCTCTGCCCTCCTCCTTCCCTCTCCTCTCTCTTCGCTTTCCAACGACCTCACCTAGACAATAAGGCGAACAGAAGGAAGAGCAGCAGGAGAAGAAGAAGAAGAAGGCACCGTGGAACGAAAATGCAAATTAAAATGGGATAAAACAATTACAAATGTGCATATGCTTACCGATCAATTGATAGATACGGTGGATATTCGAATGGGAAAGTCCCTAGATTTGAAATTCTAATTTACCAAACTACAAACAATTCAGAACAAGGCCCATAAAGCAATTACAGATCAATGATAAACAGCAGTAAAGATTTCGAATCCATAGAATACATTAGTTTTGCAGTCTAAGGTAACATTTTTTTTCTACATTTTTATTCCAAAAAATTTTTTTTTAGTATAATTATTTTTCAACACTATTAAAACTGAAAACCTCACGACACTGTGCACCACATAAGCTACCATATCTCGTTGGCGTCCCATCAACAACTTTTTTCGGTCTATGTATGTATATAGCCTCCGATTCGGATTCGGATTCACATCTCTACACCTCTTAGCCGCTAAAAATGTTTTTGTTAATGCCTTTAGAATTTCGCTTTTCTGTATCTTTACTTATTTTCCCCTCAGTGGCTATCGCTGTTTTTGATGCTCGTTTTGTTTTCAGTTCAATGAAATTTAATACATCAGCCGGCACCATTCACGAGATTCGAACATTGAGGCAAAAAATAGTCGAACCTATCGGTTTTGTAATTGTATATTTACAAAAAGAATATGCTTCATTAAAGATATCAACTTTTTGGTAACAAAAAGTCCTAATATAAATCAATATGGATAACTTATAAAATATTGATTACTAAATGCTGTAAACAAATGTTTTTTTTGAGCGTCCTACAATCTACTTTTTAAAAGTCTTTACAGGATTAAGATTACTTGGTACCAAAGATTTTACAATTGATTTATGGATGTATATCACTATACTATACATACATATATGTAGTATCTCTAATCTCATTCTCTGACGGACTCCGATGATATTGTGCGTGTCTTTTAATTGCATTCAATTTCGGTGCTCTCGGGGCATTTGCATATTTTCGTGGCTGATCCGAAACTACGACATTGGATTGGATGGTTGATGGTGTGGTGATGGTGATAGTGATGGTGATGATGGAGATGGTTAGATGGTTCGGTTTTGGGTTCGTGGGAGTGGGGATGGGGATGGTGTGCTGTTGTGCCGTTGTGGTCGGGGGTTGTACATGGCAACAGAAAATTTGTCGGGTTTGTTTGCTTTATTGCTCCACTTTTGCTTGTGACTTTTTAGTGCCCTGGCCGCTGCCTGTCGCTGCTATTTGATTTTCACATTTTTCTTTATTTTGGTATCACATGATTATACAAACATACCCCACACACAGGTACAGATACAGATACTATACCTGCGACGTGTGTGTGTGGAAAATGTCTTTTCGAAACGATCTTTTTGTTTCATTTTTCTTTTTTGGTTACTTTTCAGTTTTGGTTTTTGAGTGACTGATCTGTTGATCTCCACATTTGTCGCTGTCGTCGTCGTTTGCTCTGCACAGCAACAGCAACATCAGTGACGTCAAAGTTTACCTTCGTTCTTTTGTTATCAACAAATATTAAGAATCCCACAGTAGTGCTAATAATGTCGGCCGAATAATGACCATTTTTAATATTATCTCGTATTAAACAAGATTTGGATCATTCCACAGAATCGCTGATAAGGTATGGGGGTTTTTTTTACTCTCTTTCATATAAGAATAAATTTGAAAAAATTAACGTAGAATTCGAAAGATTAGCTTTGAAAAACGTATCTTTTGTAGGGTAGAGTAAGTGGTATACGACCATATTGTTTAATCACGTGTTGTAGTTTTGTCTGTCACCTTTGAAAGCTCCGGTCACACTGGCCTGTGCTCTTTTCGAGCTTTTCCGCTCTCTTCTCGCTCTCTTTTGACTCCGTCTCGTCTTGTTGTGCTTTTTTTGCACCTGTTTAACTGTTTTTGTTTTTTCGCCGTTTTAAGAGTGTTCTTGTGGGTGGGAGGGGGCGGTTCGGGACTGTAAAGCCCCCCATTTAACGTTGCCATGGCTCTAACTGGTTTTTCAAAATTCCTTCGCACTGCAATTTCACTTGCTCATTGGTATTTGGCCCCCAGAGCGAGTTGTATAACTATTTATGTGAGATCGTGTACATATGTAGACCAGGCGACAACAACTACAGTGCAACCTCCAAAGCAGCAATTTGCTGAGGCGTACAATTTTTTTTGGATTTTTTATTGCTTAAATTATGAAATGTTTTTTATTAAGCTTTAACCTAATAACTATTTTTTATCTCCCATTGTTCCAGCTTAAGGAGTTTCCACTGTACAACAACGATAACCGCATGGCAAAACGAATGGGAGAGCAAAGCAAAAGAGAGCGACACAAACACAGTGGCGTCGCGTAAAAAAAGTTGTGTGTAAACAATTGGGCCCGCTCTCTAACAGCCCCCCCCACCCCTCATTTTCATCTTTGCGAGAGAGTTTGTTTATGCGCCGTTTGTCCCACATAATTTTTGTTTGTTAGTTTTTCTGCAGGGTTGTCAGGTGTCAAAAAATATCAAATGTATTGTATAATTTTTTATAATAGTTTTTAAATCAGTTAAACATTACAGTGGTTTATTTTAAGCAATAAAATTAGAACTGGAATTTTCTAAATGCTAAAAATAAATAAATGTAATATTTTTATTTCTTTCTCCCACAGGAACAAATTTTTTTTTGGTAGTATCGAACAATATTTTTGGTTCATTGAATAATGTTAGATGACAACCCTTTTTTTCAGCTGCTTCCACACGAGCTTCTGCTTCACTTTTGTATGTGTGTGGTGTGTGTTCTATTTTCCAACACACACGTTTTTCGGTTTTCGTTAATTTCGCTCTCCTTCTCCCTCGCCCTTTCGCGTATTTTTGGCCAAAGCCACGTTGTTGGGAAAATCGGTTGGATGGAGAAGAAAAACCGGCCGGAAAACCGGGAAAACAATTCCTATTGGAGTTACACACATAGTTACGTGAGAGATCACTCTCTCTCTCTCTGTCTGTCTGTCTCTCTCTCTTTCTGTGCGTTTGCCTGTTTCTGTGGCAATCAAAAAACATTTTTGTATAATTGAGTGACAAACGAAACAACGATAAGAATTTTTCTGTATTTTGGTTGCTTATCGTCTTTCAGACTTTCTTTTCCCTGCTTTGTTTGTTTCTCCGCGCTCTCTCGCCTTTTACATTCTCTAATTAACGCGTTCGCATTACAATTTGGTTTCATTAATAGACCAAAAACTAAGAGAGTTACCAAAACTAGAGCGATATTCAAATACAAATACGCACGCAGCGTAAAAACAATAACGGCATCTCTCGCGCTCTCTTAATAAATGCCGATACATTGTATTTTGTTATTTGCGCGCGGGTGTTGCGGTACCAATAAAAACAAAAACAAAAACATTAATGATAACAACAAAGTCAGAGAGACAGAATGAGAGCGAGGGAGAGAGAGAGAGGCAAATGTGGATGTGATTGACTTTTTCGCCGCTGCGTGTGACACATGTTCACCCACACAATGGCACTTTGATACAGTGTGTAGCATTTATGTAAATGTGATGAATACCTTTTGCCGATAATAAACACCAGCGCACAGTGGGACAAAAGAGGCGTTCTCTCTTTTGTTACCTAACACTATTGGGTAATGCGGTTTTATCAATATTTATTTAAGCCACTTTATGTGATTATATTCTGATTACTTAATATTAATTAAAGTAAGTAAGACAGTTATTTACATATATGTCTTCATAGAAGTTACTCATAAAGTAAATAAATATAAATAAGTAGGAACATGAAAGTTTTATATTCTTTATCAGGTTCAAAAATGGATTTTATTTTGTTTTAAAAACCACTTTAAAACCACTTTATGTAATTATACAGTTCTGATTACTTAATGTCAATTAATGTAACTAAGGCTGTTTATTTTATATATTCATAGAAGTTACTCATAGAGCAAATAAATATAAGTAATGAAGAAAATTAAAGTTCCATATTCTTTATCAGGTTCAAAAATGGATTTTATTGTTTCAAAAAATATATTTGCAATTCTTTGACTGAACTACTTTATCTATATAGGTATGAAATGTCAGTATTATTAGCTAATTAACATTATATTTAAGATATTTTCAATAAAATTTATATGTACAAACGAAAATTTCATGACTTTGCGCGTTTGTGATCATTTCGCTCCACTGTGCAAGAACAACAACGCGAGGTAACTGTAAGCGCTTGTTCTTCTTCTTCTGCTACTTCTACGTTTTGGCAACAACAAAAACCATGTGTTTGCCACGCGCTTAATACGCTCTTTGGCTCTCTTCCGCTCTCACAGAGAGAGCGCGAGGTGGGCGCTCTCTCTTCGATGCCATGTGTTTTTGTCTTTCCCCTTTTTTGCCGTATGTCAAAAACAAATCAAAATCAACACAACAAATCGCAGCCATTTCAATCAATTAGTTGATCGAGCTAATATTAAGTTGCCAACTCGAATCGAATATCACAAATGCCAGAGTTGTACTTTTCAAAACGATTCCCAATTGAAAAGTGATCGAACTGCGTGTGTGTGTGTTTTTGTTTTATTTGTTTTTTTTGCGCTTTTCGTTGTTGTTCTGCCTCAGCTGACGGCGCTGCCGACGTCGACGCCCACTGCGCTGCCCGTTTGGTTGGCGTGTTCTCGTATTCGCCGCATTCATTTTTTTGCCTTTCAGCGCAGCGGACGTAAATATACTTATTAACAAAAAAATAAATAAGAAAAACCCCTAAACAATAAACTGCAATAAGTAAACATCAGCAAAAAATAAGAAAAAGACTCACAAACAAAGCAAAGAAAACAAACAAAACGTCGTCGTTGATGAAGCAAAAATAATTGAGTAGGTATGCTAAACCTTTTTTTTTTTACAAGTGTATGTGTTTAATTAATTTATGTGATACTTAATACAACAACCGAAAAAAACGCTTTTGCAAGTGCCGCCCGCAAAAACAAGAAAGAAACAGAGAGAAAAAACATTGAGAGAGAGTCGAAAAGAAAAGAGAGAGCGCAGCAACAAAAACAGTGAGTGCCAAATAAATAACAGGAAAATAACAGGGAAAGCAGCAACAACAACAACAAAAACGACACATTTAAAACAAGGCAAAACAAAACGAAAACAACAAAAAGCTGACAAAAAGCTTAAACAACGTGGTGAAACAACAACAAATATTGAAGAAATATTTTTAGTGCTGTCTATCGCATGTGTTTGCGTGTGTGTGTGTGTGTTTGTGTGTCACCAAATGTGCGTGTGTGTCCCCCGCTATGTTGTTGTAGTTGTTGTTGCTTCTGCTTCTGTTATTTCCACTTCTTTTCACGCCCCCCGCTTGGAAAACCGAGAGAAAAACGGGAAGCTAGCGAAATTATCAATGATCCCTGGAAAGGAAAAAAGTATAGGGGCGTTCCAGAAACCGAGAAACAGAAAAGGGGGCGGGGCGGGGCGCCCGCATGAAATTTACAATAATAATCAAAACTCCAATTGTTAGTTAAACACGCAAGATTTTAAAATATCATATGTACACCGAAAGAAAACTAAGAAAAGTTGATATTATTTTTAGAACTTTAGAAAACTTTCCGCTTTTTGTATTCCGTTTATTATTATATTCATATTGTTAAACTTATACTAAATTTAAAATTTGGAATCTTTGAGATCCCCTCAATCAATCATTGGAAAATTAAATCGTCGCCACCTGTTGCCCTTTTATATAAGCACACTCTCTCACACACACACACACACACATAAAAGACACAACGCATATCAATCAAAATCTGGGTTATTTTCCCTCTTCGACTTCGATTCTAATGCAAATCCCATGCCGAATGTTTGACACCTTTTTACCTAAGCGTATTCTACCCCGAAAAGTGAATGGCTGCGCTTTACAATTTACACCTACAGGCAGTACCAACTATAAGCAATTTCTCTTTTAAAAGGGGTTTATTTTGAATGTAAAGATATAATAATGAAACCCCATTTAAATTTGTACTTACTAATTTAATTTGCAATAGTATAGCTAGTTTTGACCTCTTTGGTTCACAAAAACTTTGAGCAATACGGGCATACTTCTAAATATCGAACTTCTATAAGTTTTAAAGTAATCTTTCAGAGTGACCTTTCCAATTCAGGGTAAAACTTTTTTAAAAAATGATGTATTTGTAATTTCGAAATAATTCTGTAAACTTCAGGTTATATAAACTATAAAATCTCAACCTATAACAGCTTTTTAAGGTCATAAACTTATATCATAGATATATTTTCAAAATTTAAATGATTTGCTTATTATCTGATAAATCTATTTTACTTTTTTGGGGTTTTAATACAATTTTCACTGTAGTCTACTTTGGTTTGTTGTCGCTTTTTCTTGGTTTCGCGTTGGCCTGTTACCCTTACATGCACACTTAAATTCACGTGTGTGTGTGTGTGGGTTAGGGTGGGGAAGGTGAGGACGGTGAGGGGGAGGGGGTGTGCGTCGCCGCTGCGTCAGCAAGAAAATGTTCTGGCAGAGAAACGAGGCGCAGAATATCGACAACGCTTTTGTCGTCCATCACACCCAGTAAAGTATCGCCCATTGGGGTATATTAGACAGATAATTTGGGGTTCTATAGATCAAAGGGCAAACGGTTCACTATCATTGATAGTCATATGAAGTATACTTATAATATACTAATATTTTGGGGATTCCACACTTCTAAATCTATAAATATAAAATAAAATCTCTATGAAGACATATTTTTAATTTTAACTATACCTATTATATTAAATATATTGAAATACAAAAGTTTACCAAAATTCATAACGATTGATAGTCGTTTAACTAAAGACAAAACTTAAAAATGGGTATAGGGTATCTTACATTTGATTTACAATACTCGTTACTGGTTTTATTTTGGCGTCGTTGTTGCTATTGCTCTTGCATATTTTGTGTGTGAGTTTGCGATCGTGTGATTTGTATTTGTGATTTGCTGCCGCTCTTCGCTCTCTTTTTCCTCCCCATCTCGTTCGCTCTCCTTCTCGTGCTCCCTTTCTCTCTATCTGACCGAGACGCTAATTTGTTGTTGTTGTTAGTGCTGCTATATAGCATATAGCGTCGTGTCTTGATAAAGCGACCTCGCCATTGCCTGGCTTTTTGTTATTTTTTGTTATTTCCCCCCTCTTCCCTTCTCCCACCCCGTCAATCCCCCTGAAAGTTAACCGTCTTGTATAGTTTGTAAAATTCTGTTGTATCATCAATGGAAAATACCGAAAAATCGGGAAATTCATATGCAGATTTTGAAGATCACGTGGGGCTAGGCATTAGCTTTTTGGGATCTCAGCTTTTAGGGTTCAGAAGCAGAAGCATTGTGCAATTAGCAGGTCGATTATGCAACGAGGGCATTCAAGAAAATCCAATGAATACTACTTGAAACTTTAAAAGCTCTCTCGTTGTGTTGTGTGTATTGTTTATTGTTTTTCCTTTTTTTTTTACGTTTTTTTTTTTAGTTTTTTGTTGCGTGTGTGCGTGTGGCGGCAATTTCCGACTTAAAAACCAATTGGAAATTGAAATTCCTTGACGCTGGGGGGGATTAAAAACTAATTGAATATCGGCCGTAACATTTCCGACGTTTCGGGGGCGGAATAGTGGGTGGTTTTTTTTTTTTTGGGCGGTGTTGATGGTGGATGGCGCGGGTGGCTTGGCTTTGGGTGGTTGTCGTCGTCGGCACGCAAGACGAACAACGTAGAAAAACCTTAAAACTCGTGCGGCCAAAGTTGCTTCCCTCTATTTCACCTCGGGTGTTTTCTTATTTAACTAAATTCGACTAGGAAATATTAAAAAACAAACCAAAGATCACAAAAGATTTCAAGTCTTTAAGTGGCAAATAGTATACAAAATATTGGTAAAACTTATTTTGCTAATAAAGGATATTAAATTTTGGTTTTTAATAAATTTTTTTTTAATAAATTAATTAGAAAAACATTTTCAAAACATTAAAAATATTTGTATTCTTACTTAGTTTGCAACTCTTACAATCGGGTGCAACTTTCTAGGTCTAGGCCATGACTTATAAACTCATTTAAAATCTATTATAAAAATATAATACGATGGATTAGAATATATCATTCTAGCAGCTCTAAAGTGAGACTGTATTATTTCAAGTCTAGACTTTCTTGGCGTTTGAAGGGTAAAGCTAAAGGTAACTCAATGATTATTTGATAGGTAACGAAAATGATCGATATTTTCGATATTTTCACAATATTGGTTCGATAATATCGATGTTTTCAAGGGAAAAAATCTATAAATATGGAGAATAGCAAACTGTCTATATTTTTTCAAGCTCTATTATTTAAGTATGGTTTTTTTATTATTTGTTTTAGTTTAATGACAACTACTATTCACCTGGCAGCTGCTGTAGAGGCTTGTGTGTGTTTTTTTTTTCTTTTTTTTTGAGAACCTCAGCATAGAAGGCAAAAGGCAGGCCAGGCGAACTGAGGCTGTTTGTTGATTACAAAAAAAATGAAAATAATTATGTATGTACAATTGGTGTATGTGTGTGTGTGTGTGAGTGCTGGTGCTCAACTAAAACGCACACACGTGCAACGAGAGCTGTGCCAACACACTCACAACCAAGTTGTTAGCGCGATAAGATATAGCGACTATTAAAACAACTTAACGGCGGCTATAGTGCGCAAAATGCAAACAAAAAAATAAATACAGAAAAAAACTTAAAAGTAGCAACAGGAGACGACAACTTTGTTGTTTCGTCGTTGGTTGTTATACAACAGCAAAGGAGGAGAAAATAGAGCAACGCATCTGCATCGAAATTAGAATTGGAATTCGAATTGCAATTACAATTGGATTTAGAAATAGCAGCAGCGGATATATCTATGTAGATATAGCAGGTCATTTATAGGAATATACCGGATGGTATATTTAAAAAACAGAAAATCGATTGGGAAGTTAAGAGATTATTTATATAGGAATATACCGGATGGTATATTTAAAAAACAGAAAATCGATTGGGAAGTTAAGAGATTAGTTTCCTTAATAATACATGAAACTACACTTTCAACATCCAAGATTATATTCCTTGAATAAAAAATATTTTATTTAATAAAATTTAATATTTCGGGAGAAAATGAATGAGTGTTTTTATTTTTCTACAGAACTCCACTTTATAGACGATAAAACCATATGTTAGTAATCCCAAAACGTGTGTTCATTTTAGCATTGTTTTGGGATGAATAATTCCAGATTGTACGAACTAAAAAGCCAAGACTCATAATTACATTTTGGAACACTTTTTTCATTTTCAATTCAAGGGAGCATAATTATTTTCCATTAGTAATTGTTTAGAATACACCTGTTTCTGCTTCCCACTCTTCCATTCACAATCAAACGGAATGTTTTCCCAGCTGTTAGCACATGTTCACATGTTCGTTTTTTGTTGTATTCAATGCTGAGCAAATGCAGTATGCCAATTATTCCTAAACAAAAAATAGAAAAAATAGATAACAAAAAACCATATAACTTTAATCGTTGGCCAACAGTACGCATACGTAACGCCGCCCAGTCGCCAACTTGCTCCTATTTTCATCAATTATCAATTTCATCTATTTAACCAAATGTTTAACGTGCCTTAGTTATCCATATTATTTTCTGTATCTTTCATTTGTATCTTCCTGCGTCTCTCGGCATACACGAATGTGCTAATTAGTGGGAAACGTTTAACGTTTGAGAGTCTGTGTCAATTGGTTTTAGTTGCCTGAAGCCGATTGAAGGGCAACTGTGCCCGATGCCCACTGTACACGAGTGTGCCAAACAAACAAAACAAGGCGAGCGAGCACAGTGTTTGTCGAAAGTTTTCAGACCACTGCTAACCATCTGCCAGCACGCACTGTTACAGTGGTCACTCGTTGAAAGCACGGTCATGAGATTCTGTAATGAGATATTGAAAATCATTTTTATGATTCATGATTCAGATATTGAAAAAAGAAATAGAAACATTTTTAAAATAAATCTGGAATTTTACAGGGACATAAATCGAAAAGTTACAGTGGTCACTCGTTGGAAACGAGATCCTGAGATCCTGTAATACGATTTTTAAAATCAGTTTTATGATTTTTGATTCAGATATTGAAACAATTTAAAGTGAAATGTGAATTAAAAAGTTACGAGTGACCGTTAGTAAAGAGATCCTCAGATCCTGTAAAGAGATTTTGAAAATCATTTAGATATTGAAACATAAAATTAAAACATTTTAAAATTAAATGGTGAATTTTAAAGGGAAATAAATTAAAAGTCGAGCGAATCTTTAAAAAATGCCACATTTTTATTATTGATATACTATATCGTTTCTAACGGCAAAATATCGATTTAATCGATAGAAATAAGCAAATATCAGTAGTAATATATTTTGTTTGAGTAAAATTATTGTTATAAGCAAATTTTAAAAGTAAAGTTATTTTTATATGTCATAAAAATACATATTTTGTAGTAGTAAAGAAAAAACCCTTTAACTAAGGGTCTTCACTGTAGTTGATGATGCTTGAAAGGTCTTTTTCGATCAATTTCCAGCTGTTGGTTACGATGTATTCTCATATATATTGATGGTGACACTTTGGTGGGGTGAAATGTGAAATGCAATTGTGGATTTCAGAGAGTAGCGATTAGCTTTGTTTATGGACCACCCCCCACACTCGGCGCCCTTATTTGGCCACATCACGTATACGCCACCGATGCAGATCGTTCTCACTGTTATCAGCACTTTTTTTGTTTTTGCCTGCTGTCCACAAAAGGGTAAACAACTTCTGTGCTCTGTCAACACTCAACACACACACTCATTATTCATTATTATTTTTCCCCCTGCACATATTGTTTTTCTCTTTTTTTTCCCATTTTTATTTTTATTTTTTCGCGAGGGAAATGTGCGCTTTGGCTATATTTAGTTGTATTAATTGCGGTTGACCCAATTTGTTGTTCTTGCACAGAACGCGACGCCTTGTGTAATTGCTTAGAGCAAAAAAAATAGAAATATAAATAGCAAAAATAAACTCAACCAAGATAGTGAAAAATGCAGATGTGCACGAGGAGGAGGAAAAGCCAAAAAGAACACATGATGGGTTTATTTTGGTTGAACGACGACGAAATCAATTGAAATTGAAATGAAATCGAGTAAAATCGAGAGGAGCAGCAGTATAAAACCGAAATTGTCAGTTGGACAGGTAGAATTGTCCGTCGTTTGTCGTCTCAGATGATCGAGGGGTTTTTTTTGGTTTTTTCTCTCTGTTTTTGGTGGGGACTGTATGTAAGTTGGCCTGGCAACAGCGAAAATGAAAATGACTTAAATGCCAAAGCGACAAAAACAGCAAGCAAAGTGTACTAGCAACAAAAGACTGCATAAATACATAAATATATATTTGTAGGCACTGTGGGCATTAAGTATACATTTAAGTGCATATGTTTCGATACCATAACATAAAACAATAGGACTCTAAAAATCATTTAGGGAATTAATTATTAAATACTTGGGGGGTACTTAAAGTTTTTGTATTTTAATTATAATTTTAATAATAACAATACCTTTTTCAAAACATGTTTTTAAGTTATTATTTTAATAGTAATAAAACTATTTAAAACAATTTGTTTGAAATGAAAAAACTGATTTTGAGATTATTATTTTAATAATAATTATTATACCATTTTAAAAACCTATTTTTAGATTATTATTATTTTAATAATAATAAAACTATTTTGAAAACATATACATATTTTTAGATTATTATTTTAGTAATGACAAATCTATTTAAAAACAGATTTTTTGATTATTATTTTAACAATAATAACAATTTCATTTTAAAAACCTATTTTAAGATTATTATTTTAATAATAAGAATAACACCATTTTAAAAACATATTTTTAGATGCTTAAAGAATCAATGTTGTATATGTATACTTATTTAAAATACGTTTATATAGTATGGATTGAAATATTTAATCTTTGAAAATACAAATATATTATACAATTTTTTTTAAATGTTTTCTTAAACCTTAAACCTTTACTTATAATAGAATCTTGGTGTAAACCAGATAAATATTTTTTTTTGAGATATCAATAAGAGTAACTACTTTTCTAACCGCAATTGTGTGCAGATTCGTACATAGATTTGTATATATTCGAACATATGTACATATATATGTATATAATGTGTATGCACATATAAATACATACCTTACATGCATACATTTTTATATTTAGTTCTTTTTTTGTTGTCTCTCGTACTGCAGTTTTCACCGTCTTCGTTTTTTCCACTCCTTTGGTTTCTTTTCCATTTTTTTTGTTTTATTTTTTCTTGTATTTTTTTTTTTTGGTGTGCCCAAAAAGCCGGCACACTTCATTTTTATTTACGCTCTTTTTTTTCTTGTCTTTGGAGCTCTTTGGGGCCTTCGCCGCTCTCTTTCTCTCCCTGTCTCTCTCGCTCTGTGATTTTCTCTTTTTCCGTTTTCTTGGCGTTTTCATTTTCAATTTCGTTGTTGTGCGTGCGCCGTGGAATGGGGAAAAAGTTGTATAAATTTATTTTTATATTCAACAAATACAGGATGATACATAAGCGCTGCTATTGCTAAAATTAAATATGGTTAGGCAGCAACACCAAAAAGCAACTAATATAAAAACTAAAAACAGCTCAAACAAAATGAGTGCACTGCGAGAAATATACGCTTAACATTGTAGGAACTTTTATTAAAAAAAAATATATACAAAATTCTTTGATTTCAACTGAAAAACAATTTTAATTTTGGTTTTTGAATTCGCATAAAAATATCTAAAAAAAAACGAATTTCTTGACGTAAAAAAAATATTTTTGCTTTCGCCTAAAAATATAGTTAACTTTTTTCAGTGTTGTTGGCTGCATTCTATTTGTTGGTCTTGGAATTTTTGCGATCGCTTAAATTTTTTTTAGTGTGTGTGCGTTTGTGTTTTGGCTTCTTGTATTTCCTGCTCTATCGCTCTCCTCTTTGGCTCTCTTCTCTCCCTCCCCCTCTTCGCCGCCACCTCTCCTTCCCCCTTTTTTTGTCGCACGTGTCGCTTTAGATTTTATTTATTTTTTTGGCAAGCGGAAAAAATGTTGGCGTTATTTTAATTAATTTAATTATGCGTTTAATCAACAATCAGAGCTAGTTTTTGTTATTATGAAAATAAACACATGTTTCAAGTCTTTTCGAGGCTCTTAATTATGACGTGTATTTTTAATTATTGACATTTAGGTAAACGATTTTCGGCTTGTGATACATTTTTAATTAATATAATTAAGCAAAGAAGTCTATTTATTTTTTACAATGTTTTAACTTAATACATTGTAACTTTATATTTTCTTAAATTTTTTTTTAATCAATTTTTAAAAATAAATAGTTTAAAGTTTAAATCACTAAATTAATATATTTGATATAAATTCTCTTTAAAACTAGCGATTTTTTGGTTCTCTAACCCGTTAAATTTTTTTTTGTTAAGCCTGAAAATTACGTTTTTTTGCAGAAGCAATGACGTGTTTTGTTTGGCATAAATTGTGGTTGTCATTTTGTTTATTTATAAATATTTAGAGGATTGTAACAAAAATACAGACTTGTGAGTCACTTGGCTCATTTAAGAGCGAGAGCCAAAGAGAAGGTTGAAAGAGAGGGTCGGCGATTGCATGAAGAGCGGATAAAGAGCTAGGATTGAAGCCTAGCCCAAACAGCTGTTTGTTGTGCCTTCTTTTTGTTTTTGTTTTTGCCCTTTGTTGTTGCCCCGAGATCCTTGCCAAAAGTTGTTTATGTTAAGGCAAGCCAAGAGAAGAAGAGTGAATAAGGGGAGGAGGAGGTGGAGAAAGCAAGGGGGCTGCAGACAGAAAGAGACAGGTAGCTGTGGACGACTGGCCTCCATGAGCCACAAATTTAAGCATTTGTTTTTGTTGTCAAACTATAGTTTTATTTCGCATTTTTTCCTTCGCATTTGTATTTCTTTCTGCTCACTTCAATAAATGGCAATGTCATGCGCGAACGCACAACACACATATAAATATATAGAGAGGTGTACAGTAGGCTCTCGAAATTGATATGCCATCGAGAGTCGATCCTCTATGAAGATCTTTTTTTTTTCCAAATATAATGTTGTCATTTTTAACAATACTCTTGTTATTATTATTTAAAATAGTTTCTTTAATTCTTTACAGTTATTATAGTAATAGTTTCTTTAATAATAATAATTGTTTTCTTGTTTTATTTTATTATTTTTGATATTTTTAATATATTTGTTATATTTCTATTTATTATTTTTTTTTTACTGTACCTACTCACAAGCTTGTTTACGACGCTTTGACTTTGCTTTGGCTTTTATTTATTTTTGTTTTATTTTTTCGCTTTGCCGGCTCTCTCTCCGTTCTCTCTCTCTGCTGGCTCCCCCATACAATAAGAGCTTTGTGTGATTTTCGCCAGAGAGAGGGTGTGCGTGTGTGTCTGGTGGGGTGTGGTGTGGTGGTGTGTGTGTGCTGGGGAGTGTGTGTTGGTGGGGGTCGGTTTTTCAATTGCTGTTGCCGCCGCTTCGCTTCATTCGTTTGCCTGCTCGCGTGCTTTACGGTTCGAGATTAACGAGAAAATCTTGTAAAAACCTTTCTGAAAACTACAAAATTCAAAATCACTAGACTAAATTCCAAAAAAGAAAAACTTTTAGTTACATGAGAGCAAAAAAGCCTTAAACAATTGCCTAAACTCGTAATATTTTTTTTTGCGTGCCAATCAAACGACAACAAAACTGCGAGAACGCCTTGTATGGAGGTATGTGAATCTGAATCAACACAAAATAAAGATAAATACAAAGTAAAAGAAAACAAAATAATTAAAAGCGGGCCATAAAAAAAAAGAAAAAACAAAGTGTGTGTTTGTTTGTTGGTGTTTGTGTGTGAGTAAAACAAAAATAATAATAAGAAATACAAATGGCAAACAAAGAGAGACAGAGAGAGAGTAAGGGAGAGAGAGAAGGCGAATCGCAGATTACAATTTGAATTTTAAATTGGTTTTTTCCAATCAAATGTTCAACTTTTGTCATCTTTTTTTTACCCCCCATTTTGGCTTTTCGGTCTACTTTGCGTAATGCCCAATTTTCTATACATTCTCCGATTTCATAATCATGCATTTAACTTTAGCCACTAAATGTATAAAAATAACAACAACTAAAAAAAAATGCCAAGAAAGAAAACCACGTTGAAATTTTCGTTTATTTCTCTTCTCCTTTCTCTTTGGCACTCTCTTTGCGTTGCTCTCTTCTGCCTTTGAAGCAGTTCTAACTGCTTTTCTACAGTGAAAGCTCAAGCAATGAACAAAAGTTGCTATTTTATAAGTATGGAACATGTATTAAAGTTCGTAATACAGTAACTGTACCTCCCTAGTTAAAATAATAAAATTAATATTCATGAGTAATTAGTTTTGGATCTCGATATTTTCAAAAGAGAAGACTGGAAAAAAAAACGGTGACACACTAAAAAATTAATTCTCTCACACACTCTTTCTCTCTTACGCTTTCTCGCACACACACGTGCAATGACATTTGTTATTTGTTTTTGTTTTTTTCGAAAACGACGCGAAAAAGCTAACAATAAAACTAACAATAAATAGACAACAACAAAAGCGATCGGCAGCAATTATAAACGCCAAAAGCGTTTTTCTAGCGGCCTTGTTGCGTTTTTCAGTGTATACAAAAACAAAAACAAAAACGAATACAACTGAAGCGAATATATATAGAAAACTTAACCAAACTTTGTATAGATTTGTTGGCTTTTTATTTATACTTATGCCAAGCACTTGATTTTATTGTTCTCACTTTTTTCCACAAAATATTTGTGTTTGCCTAGTTGGTAAATAGTAGTTTTTGGGCTAACAATATTTATTTTTAACTTTTTGTTTATATTTATAGATTGACGGGGATTGTTTTCTTATTTAAGGGGTTTTTAAATGGGGAATAAATATAATAGCTGTTTATTCCAAAAATTGGTTAATTTTTTTTTGTTTTAGTTGGTATTTTTTTGGTTTTATTTTTAGTGTTTTTCCTAGAATTTCCCTTTTTGATTTCTATGTTTTCATAACTCATACGCCCTGTTGTCGGTGTTTTAATATTCTTTTCGATGATTTGACCCAGGCGTATACGTAATGTGCAAGGCAAAGAGCGAGAGAGCGAGAGGGAGAGAGGAGAACTGACACACAGACACTAGCACACACATATGTACACTGGCACACAGTCACGCATACCAGCGTAGAAAGTAGAAACACAGACATGGCGGCCACAACGTCAGGCATTACGTATACGCCGCGTGGTTGTCGCCATCGCATTTCTTTTCTTCTTTTATTTTCCTTCCATTTCTTATTATTTCCATCGTCTATCGAGAAAATTCTGAACTATATGTGTATATTGATAAATAGACGATAAAAGTAAACTGCTTTGATATTCAGGACTTGTTAATAAATTGCAAAAGGATAAAAATTGTGAAAAATTCAGAACCAGTTTTAAGATTTTAACTTACTGATTGAACTCAAAAAACTTCTAAGATAGCTATAAAATTTCTTCCAATCTTTCTTTAAAATTCTTAAACTCAAAAAATCAAATTCGCCATTGTCTATAATCAACATTTTCACAAATGTTACATTTCAAGAAGCATTTTTAATTAACCTTTGTTCTCTGTTATTTGTATGAATTTCAGACATTTTTGTTTATATTTCATCAAGAGCGAGAGAAAGGGAGCGCGCGATTCGAGAAACACAATGAAAGAGAGAGAAATAGGTTCTCTCAAAAAATGCTGCTGCTGCTTTTCCTTTTTCGCTATTTTACTCGCCTTTATTACATATATATTCGTATTTTTTTTTTTTAGCTTTTTGCCTTCTATGTTTTTGTTGATGGCCGGAAGTATGCAAAAGCTTTTTCTCTTTCTCTCTCTTTGTTACGTGAAATTTTGTTTTAAACGCTGTTGCAATATTTTCGCCTATTGTTTATTGTATATTTTATTTTACACAGTTGAACAAAAGGAGAAGGAAAGACAAACAAACAAAGCGCTGTAATAAAAGGCAATTACAATCATATTTTATTCAGCAACAACAACAATGAGAAAAAAGAGAGAGAGAGAGAGAGAAATGCCGGCTTCTGGTCTCCTCTCTCTTAGGCATTTATTTATTTGTATTTTAATATTCCATATATGTACCTACTTTTTCTTCCATCGGTCTACTTTTTTTTTTTTTTGTATTACTTTTATTAAAAGAGGAAACAACTCATTTAACATTTTTTCCATAGATTTTTCCCCATTTTCCCCACTGGCATTTTTCAATTGGGCGACAATTTTCACAACAACAGCAAGAAAAACAAAACATGCTGGCTGCTGTCAATTATTTGTTTGTTTGTGTGTAGTATTATTATTATTGAACCAGTCAGTCGTCAGTCGCACGCTGATTACTCCACGAGGTTTCATTTTTTTTTCTACCGTTTCGAGGGTATCAATGGGTAATTCTGGTGAAAAAAAACTGGGTAAACAGCGAAATGTGGGTCAGGAAATTTAAGCGGAAAAAGGGTTGATATATGCACCCGTGATTAGTTGGTTCTCAGGGAATTATATACTTTAATCGTATCATAGTGAACTTTGAAGAATTGTAGTATTTTATCATAATACTTTTTTTGTGGAAAATTATGCCTAATTATAATAATTTTAATATATTTTATTTTGTATTTTCTTCATTTTGTTTTTTAGAATGTCTATTCTATTTTTTATTGGCTTATTTTAGCTTTTTAATAATTCTACCATTTACAGGGTAACAATTAGTTTTGACTATCATTTATTTTAATATTTTATTATGTATTCTCTTCATTTTGGTTTTAAGAATTGTTATCATAAATTTAATTGGTTTATTTTAGCTTCTCCATAATTCCACAATTTAAAGGGTATCATTTAGTTTTGACTACCATTTATTTTAATATTTATAATACATTTTATTTTGTATTCTCTTAACTTTGGTTTCAACAATTTGTATCACATATATTACTGGTTTACCTTAGCTTTTCCATAATTCCACAATTTAAAGGGTATCATTCGGTTTGGACTACCATTTACCATGGCTTAGCTTAACTCCACTTGCTAGTCGGTGGTTTTATTTGCTGCTAAGTGGCTCCCTTACGATTATTTTTTTGACACGCTCATAAGCATCCGTGTGCCGCATTTGTGCACACTTTAGTATATATCATATATCTGGATGATTCATCTTCCTCCAGCACCATCATATCATCATAATCATGTTCTCCTCAGTAGTTTCATGGCGTTTCATTAGCAGCGTGGCTGCTTTTCTACTTTTTCTATTCTTTTTTTTTTGTTTGGCCTTTGTTTTTTAGCAAGCAGTTTGCTCAGGTACAGTTACCGCTGTTTTTTGTGTGTGTGTGTTTTTTTTTTTGCCTGTTAATTGGCTTGCCGAAGAAAAGACCCAAATGCAAGACTTGCACTATCCTCTCCTGCACTCTCTTTCTCCCTTTTTCGGTGGGGTGGTGGCTTGTAATGGGTGGTTAGGGGGTTCCGGTTGACATTTATAGGAGAAAGGTCCGCAGGTCATAGCCAAAAAGCTAAAAAGCTAGCCAGAGAGCAATTTTGACGGTGACGTTGACGTTTCTAGAACACAAAACTAATCTCGAAACGTTTACAGTGCACGCTCTAAGGAATGACAGCTTTTTGCCTGTAAAATATGAAAAAGAATACAAAATTAAATAAAGGAATTTGTTTTAAAGAATTTCAAATTTGTAGGAGGAAATAAAAATTTATTTAATTAAAATTGATTTTTAAACTATAACGATTTGAACTTTCAAAGTTTTATTGTACAAATTAAGGATAAAACATATATCTTTAAAGAAACACTTTATTTCATTAAATTTAATGAAATTTAAATTTGATCGTTGTGTAATGGTCAAGTTTTACTGTAATAACAAACCGAAATAGAGGCTCAAAAACAAATGCGTGGCTTTGCCTCTCTCACACTCTTTTTCTGTCTCTCTTTTGGAAACAACAACAAACAAAGTCAAGAGAAAGATATATCAAAAGAGAGAGCCTTTCACCGGAGAGAAAGAGAGAGAGCGCATATGTATCGGCATTTTTCGATGGAGAGTTTTGACAGTGTTGCATTGTCCAAAAATTGCTGTTGCTTCTCCCATTCTTATTGTTGTTGTTGTTGCTGTCGCCATGCGGCCATATTTGCTAATTAATTATGTCAAAGGAAACGCACCACCCCAAACCACCACCCCCAACCCCCAGTTATCTTCTTCTTATCTCAAACACGTTGTTTTTGCGCTCTCTCTCTCTTTATTTTTTTTTGTTTTTGCCGCTCTCTTGCGACGCTGCAAAATAAAATATTCGTACGCGTCTTGTTATTATTTTGTTGTTGTTGGAAAAATACAACAAAAAAATACATATGTATATATATAAAAAAAGGCACAATAAAAAGTTGCCAAGACAACGAGTAGACTTTCGAAAAAAAAGAAAACAA
Source organism: Drosophila lutescens (assembly GCA_037075285.1). Taxonomy (NCBI): domain Eukaryota; kingdom Metazoa; phylum Arthropoda; class Insecta; order Diptera; family Drosophilidae; genus Drosophila; species Drosophila lutescens. Next base: position 3,417,362 of record JBAMCF010000413.1, on the reverse strand, counting down.
AATTGCGTCGTTGTTGCTACTATAAACGAATTCCAGACTTTACACAAAAATAAAAAAAAATGATAGAACATGATGAGAAATTGGTTCGTTTTAAATAATTAAGAACTCAACAAATGGTATTTTATTTAATATTGAAAAAATAGAAATGGGAAATATAGAAATAATATCAAATTCATAGCCAATTGTTTTTTTTCTGTGTACAATGATAAATAAATTCCAGGCTGTACTATTTGTTTGGACGGCCAGTGTAATGACGTCGACGTCGGCAGCGCTGCCCGTGTTGGAGGTCAGCGGAGCTTTTATTTTTTCTGCTTTTGTTTTTATTGTTTTTGTGGCTCGTGCGTTTCGTTCTCGTCGCGTTTGTTGTGTTTTTCGCATTTACGGTTACTGTTTTGTTGTGGCGCGTACTTTTCACCCTCTTCTCGTTCTCCTCCTCTTTGTCTCTTTGGCCCCCCTTTTTGCCACCCTTTTGCCCCCCTTTTTGCCTTACTTTTTGCACATGCAAAACAATGGGTAATAATAAGGTAGGTTAGCGCGAGAAGAAGAAAAAAGGAAATACAGTACAGCTTCTATTGAAGAGATTTTAAAATGAATTTTAAATTTATTTTAAAAGTTTATTTTCACAAGAATAAAGGACTTAAATTTAACTTGTTTAAATTAAATATAAATAAATATTGAATAAATGTAATAAATGTAAAAATATAAATTTTTTTATATAATAAATATAAATAAATAAATATTAAAATATGCTTAAATCAGAATTAAAATATCAAAATATTTTCTATGAAATCTCAACGTTATTCGAATAACTATTTTTGATTTCAAGGTGATAAAATCTAGATATTATCAAATATTACAAAAATAGCTAATGCATCAAAATGCAATCTAAGATCTCCTTTACTGTAGCTGCACTGTATTAGCTAGTAAAAGTAAATTCGCTTCTTGGACATTTCTATTGTTGACTTTTCGTTAGTTTCCGTAGTTATTCTTGATGTGCCTGCCTCAAATGAAAATCAATAAATAATAATACACTTTGTTGGCTGCACCACACCCCCACCCCCTTTACCGCTCGCCCCCACTCTGTTTAACCAGCGTTTAGCCCTCTCTTTCGCTCCTTCGGTTGGCTAGAGCCCAACGGCAAATATATGTTGTCCCTTGGGCGAAATGAATATTTAAGTTAATTGCCTTCGATGTAATGGCATTTGATGAGTAAATGAGTAAATGACTGAATGGATGAATAAGTGATGAATGCATTACCCGATTACTTTGTTATCGATCGATTGATCGATCTTTGAAACCGATAATTAGAGTTATTTGGAATAGCTTAATAACTGGAAGAAAGAATCTTGATTTGAAAGACGATCATTGATCTTTAAACTTTCAGTTCTTTAGTTTGTATTAAATTATTTATCGATCCCTGATCTTTGGACTCTCATTCAATTAAAGCAGAATCATTGAGAACCCTATACTATACTATAATCATTAGTTGGAAGGAAATAACTTGAGTGGGAAACTTTAAGGGAAGGTACATATACGACACCCGCATACAGAAAACACTGATAAGATAATCCGCACAGAAATGTCGGAAAGAGAGGGGGCTACAAAGAACAGAGGGAGACGGGTTGAGTATGGGTATTTGAGAAAGAGAGCAGGTGAAGTGGTGCCAACAACGCTGTTGCCGTCATAAAAATGCCACAAAAAGCAAACACGCGTAAATTAGATGAAACAACGGAAAAAAAAAGAAAACCGAAAATATGTCTTCGATTGCGTAAAATGAGGGAAAGCCTTATAGATAGGGGGTGCCTATCCCCTATCCCCTGGAAATGCCCAGTAAAGTATGCAATAAAAAGCCGAAGGACGTTGAACAACAATAAAAAAATGAAATAATTATGCGCTTTTAACTCACGAACAACCAATTTGATGACCAAACAAACAAAACAAAGTGCAGTGCAAATTGATCATTTCATCAGTCAATCATTAGATCATCATTTCATCATTGGGCTTGGCTAAAAATACAAACTTGGCTTGAAATTGCCGGCAGATCACCAAAAGTTATTTCCAAGGAATTTCATTCCTAATGATGAGGCAATATTTAATAATTCGTAATGTTCGATGATCGCATTCTTTAATGCATGATATACCAATATCACAATCGATGTATTACCATATGAAATATTTATATGCCATATCGGATTGTGATGTAAGATCAGATAACTATGCTTTTGGGATTGGTTATTAAGCTCTAAAGTTAAACCAAGGGGAATTACACATTCTGACTCAGTGTAAAGCCTTTTGGCTTCAACTTTTGGCCCGATGATGCAATAGTTATTCATTTTCTTTTTGATCAAAAATTATTATTATTTGTTAATTAAAAGTCCCCCAACATGTCCCTAACTTCTTAATTTCCCTTTATATCATTGCAGCATGTCCACAGATAATCCCACACACTTGCTGACCACCCGCGATTTGAGCCAACTGCGTGGCCATCTGCAATCCGGCGCAGCGGTGGCCTCCACTTCTCCCACAACTTCCTCTTCTGTGGTGGCAGCGGCGGCGACAGTGGCTGCCGCCCATGGATACCGCACCATTGCAGCACCACCATCATCGGCAGTCAGCATCAGCATCAGCACGAGTAGCACCACCTCCTCCTCTTCATCCTCCGCCTCCTGCAGCACCACAGCCACATCAGTAGCATCAGCAGCACCACCACATATATCAACAAGCAATAGCAACATGCCGGCCAGTGCCTCGAAATATGTATTTCTGCAACACAATCACAATGGTGGCTTCACCGCATACGATGGTTCCGCTGCTGCTGCTGCTGCTGCTGTTGCGACCACGACGACGACGGGAAGTCCCGGCGGCGGTGGCAATATAGTGCTCCTGGCGGCCGAGCCACTGGAAATGGGCTCGGCGGAGACTCTGGTCAATGTGCGAACCACCGATGGCGATGATGGCGAGCTGCGTTCGCTGTCCTGGCTCAACGATAGCAATCTGATCAAGGGCATTGTGACCACCACAACGGCGGCCGGGCAGGCAGGTAAACGTGGTGCAGTGGCCATTAAGACGACAGCGGGAGCAGCAGGAGCCGCAGGAGGATCAGGAGTTGCTTGTATAGTGAGCGATTTCATAGAAGAGCTGCCCACAAATCTAAGTGAGAGCAGTGAACAGCAGGAGGTCGGAGTAGCGGCGTCCACCAGTGGAACGCCAGCTGTCTACAGCACCACAACGGTGCACAAGGGACCCAGTGGCACCACCACAGTGGTGGAGTACAAAGCCAGCAAATCAGCCTCCAATCAGCAGCAGCAGCAGACGGGCTATTTGACAACGCCAACGAGAAGCACCACCTCGATGGTGGGTCATGGCTATATGCCGGTGGTGGTGAGCAGTGCCGCCGTCGCCGTTGCCAATCCAAACTTACTCTCCTCGCCCGCCAAACAGCAGCAGCATCAGCAGCAGCAGCAACAGATTTATGTGACCAGCAATGGGAGTGCATCATCAGGAGGCACCATCTACAAGGCAGCCACCCCGGCTTTAAGTTCGCCAACCACCAGCAGCAACACCACCACCCACCATCCGCACAAAAAGTATCTGCGCGAGAAGATGCACGTCCAGATGGATCACAGCAGTCATGTGGCCTCCACCGTAACGGTGGTCAGTTCGCCGGCTTCCTCGAACAATTCCTCGATTAGCAGCTCCAGCCATGCGGGATCCGTTTCCGTTTCGGGTTCCACAGGATCCGGATCCTCGACAGCGGCCGTAAATGGTGGCAATAGCCCAGTGCCCAAGGCCAGTAGCTTTAGCACGGTCTTCGAGGCGGTTAACTATGCCACGTCGACAGTTAACAGTAGCAATAGTAATGGGAACATTACGCCCAGCAGCCAGGCGATACTCCATGGAGTCCAGGAGCCACCATCTGTGGTCACCACAACCACCTTGCTGCCGCCGGGCTATAGCTTTGTCAATCACGTGGCCAGCACGCCGCATGTGATGTGAGTTGGAACTAGAATCCCTTTAAGATAGCCTAAACTAATCTATAACGTCTCTTTTTAGATCCGCCCCAGCACATGTGAACTCACCGGAGACGCCAACAGGAGCTGCCTTGCTGCCGGGAACTTACTACACCACGGGAAGCACTAGTAACACATCTACAGCAGCCCTACAGCCACGCAGTCTGCAGCTATCCGTTTCACCCCCGCCACCAAATATGACGCCAACGAGTCATGTGCACAATGGATCACTAGGAGGAGGAGGTCCTGCTGGATCCGGAGCAGTTAACCTGCGCAGTCCCAACAGCTATACCAGCTATGACAACGAGGATTCGCTCAAGGAATTCGATCTCGTGGTCAGCTCAAGGATGCACACAAGCACACCGCAATATTCGGTAGCCAAGAATGGAGCCAATGGTTATAACAACAGCTCGAACGTAATTGGAGGTGGTGGCGCTGGAGGAGGAGCAGGTTCCAATACGCCGCAAAAGCAGAAGCATCCCAATAACGTGCCATACGATCCGCTAGTGCATACCAATAACAAGCCGCCATATAGCTTTAGGTATGTTTTTATACTTAATATTTGTATATATTGCATTTACTATATATGTCATTGCTTTTCACAGTTCCCTGATCTTCATGGCCATCGAGGGTTCCAATGAGAAGGCTTTGCCAGTGAAGGAGATCTATGCGTGGATTGTACAGCATTTTCCTTACTTCAAGACCGCACCGAATGGCTGGAAGAACAGCGTGCGTCACAATCTGTCGCTGAACAAGAGCTTCGTGAAGGTGGAGAAGGCGCCGAATATGGGCAAGGGTTCGTTGTGGCGCGTGGAGCCGCAACAGCGCCAGAATCTCATCCAGGCGCTGAATCGATCGCCCTTCTTTCCCAACTCGGCGGTGGACAAGATAAGTCCCTCGCTCAAGAGTCCCGGTGGTGGATCAGCCTATGATAGCGTCGATGGTCTTGCAGCAGTTCCGCAGTCCTCGGTTGTCCAGCAATCAGTGGGAGCAACGGGAGCAGGAGTTCCTGCCGTCGCTGCCGTGGCTCTGTCCTCCACGCCCACGAAAAGCAATGGTCTGGTGGCGCTGGCCAACGGTGCTAGTCAGGCCACAAGTGCAGCCAGGCCGCACAGTCCCAACGGCGGCGGCAGCGGCAGTCATGCCCGCTTCGATCCCAAACTGTTTCCCAATCTGTCCAAGGCTTTTCGAAATATTCGCGACGATTCAGCCAGCGGACAGCCACTGCTACAAGATGTTCTCGATGATGATTTGTCCTCAGGGGATTATCAAAATAATAATAGCAAGTATGGCAGCAACTATGTGGCCTTAAATGGAGGAGCTGGAACTGCAAATGGCAGTGGAGGAGCTGGAGGTGCCGCCACAAATGGAGCTTCCGATGGCATTAACTTTGAGCGACTGGCCCGCGATTGCGGAGCGGACAGCATGGACGATGTGCATGCGGCAGCGGCGATGCTCTTCCTCAAACACGGACCAAAGGCCTTCAGTGAGCCCTTCCAGAATGGGTAAATATATATATAAATTATATATAAATATATAATAAGGCTAATCCTGAATTGTTTTTTCAGAAGTGCACCGGTGATAACGAGTTCCCCCAGCGAAGATCATACATATTCGGCGGGCGGCAACAGCAATGCGGACAGTGGTTCCTCCACCCCACTGACCAATGGCAATGTCCTGGCCAGCGTGGCGCAGGCCGTGGTTCAGGCCCAGAATAACCAGGGAGGAGGACCTGGATCCGATAGCAATTGCGCCAGTTCCGATGCCGCCTACGACAGCAGTGAGGAGAAGTGAGTTTGGGGCTTATTAGGGTTTTATAGAGCACATATATGTATAGTATTTAACAGTATGTTACTATATTTATATTTAGTATATATTTAGTATTTTTTAATCTATTACTAATAATAAAAGAGTACCCAAAAAAAAGGGGAAGTTCAAACAGTAGCCAAAATTGCAGGACCTAAAAATCTAAAAAAAATAGAAAATACGGAAAAATAGTAAATGAAAAATGTATCAAGGGAAATCTTTGTAGCTTCTTTAAATGTAGTTCAGAATTCTCAGGGCTTACTTTTAATACAGAAATATGTATTTGTTCCCATGCTTTTAAAATTATAGATAAATAATTCTGATGAGGCTCATAATGTGTAAGAAAAAATGATAAAATACAGAAAAATAGTCAATAAAAAATGTATCAAGGGAAATCTTTGTAGCTTTTTTAAAAGTAATTCAAAATTTTTAAAGCTTACTTTTAGTTATTTTTTACATAAATAGATAAATAATTCCGATAAGCCTCATATTTTTTTATAAAGCATAACTAACTGTTTCTGTTTTCTCACCAGTCACAACATCACGCCCGAGGAGATGGCCGATCGGCAGCGACATCGCGATGGCGTGGACGCCCTGCTTTCGCTTTCCCGCTCCTCCATTGTGGAGTGCGGCTCGGTGGCCACCACCCATTATCACAGCAACGGCAGCAGTGGCAGCAGTCACGGCTCCCCGCACAAGCGAGCCTCCAGTCACAGCCTGGAGGAGGAGCATCTGCAGCAGCACAGGGAGCAGCAGCAGCAACATCAGCAGCAGCAGCAGCAACATCTCCAGCAGCAGCAGCAGCAACACCTCCATCAGCAATTTGGCAGCAATCAGGCGGTCTACACCAATGGCAGTGGCAGCAAGATGGCTTTATTAAGCAGTGCAGCTGCCAATGTGGCTCTGGCCCAACAGCAGCAGCAGCAGATTCACCAGCAGGATCTATACACCACCTCGGCGGCCGGGCATAATGCCAGCATATATCTGAGTGGGCTGAACAATCACTGCCTTCCCTCGGTGGGCGGTGTGAGCTCGGCGGTGGCGGTGGGCGTGGCGGCGGCGGGCATGTTGCCGCAGCATTTGAGTGCTGCCATGGTGGCGGCGGCGGCGGCAAGCAAAAATAAGGTAAAACCTTTGAGGGGACTGCGCACCAAGATCAAGCGAAAGTCCGCCTGGATGCGGTGAATATGGCGACAGGCTGGCGGCAAATGCACCTAAAACAGCCAACCGAAAAAAAGCGCCAACCCCCCGCCCCCCCGCGACCTATTGTTGTCTCTTTCTAAAGCAAAAAAAAAATTGTTCAAATCACAGAGCATTTAGACTAAACAAATTTCGTAACCTTAAATTTTTTCCTTTATTTTGCTCTATTTTGTGTGTGTTTTTTTTACCCTTTTCCGTGTTTGTTATACAAATTATTGACTATTTTTTTTATATTATTATTATTACATTTTTTAAAATTAGCCCTAAATGTTTTTTTTTGACCTTACCTTTTTGAACCGCAATTGATTGTTGGCCATTTAACTATTACATTATTAACTATTAATTATGTATATGATTTACTAGCCATCCTAGCTGCAATTTCTTATAACTCTTAGCTGTTAAGTGCAATTATGATTTTCTTTTAGCTTGTAATTTTAATTTGTGCAAATATTTTACAGACCAATTGAAAGCGAAAAGATGAAAAACGAGAGTTATAGAGTGGAAAAGTGTTCCCCAATCGTTGTTAGCTTTTAAGGCAGAAATCTAGTTTATTCGTTTTAAATGGCGAAATATGAGGGACACAAACTAAGTAAACTTTTCCAGCGTATCAGTGACAAGGTTTATATCAAAAAGGAATAAGAAAACTAAACGATAAACGAAAACAACACCAATAAATTGAGCTAAGTAAGAAAAATCAAAGAAAACATGAAACGAAATAAAGCAAAAAAAAATTGTAAAAAGCGTAAGAAAAAGGAAAAAAGCTAGAAAACAAAGTTAAGATCTTTTTTCTAAATCGGTTTTATGAGCCGCAAGAAAATGTTTTTCCTACACTTATAAGATCCGAAAAACACACAACCTACTTACAATGATCTAAAGAGAAAGCGATATAAAAAATATACAAAAATATATAGAAATATATATATTATATATAGAAAGGGAGTTATTTAGAGAAACTTAAGATAAGCCAAGCAAGAAACCCACAAAGGAACACACATTTAGCGCCTTATATATTGAGTCCTTAGCTAAAAACAAAAGAGAGATCTGTTGAAGAATTGTTTGAACTGCTTTGTTATACGAATGCATGAGTAAAAATATATATTATATTATATATCTAAGGCCCCTTCTATTTTCACCCCCAAAACAACGACACTCAAGCAAATGTTAAATCAAAGATATTTAGTTGGTAAGCCAGGAAAAACGAAAATCCTTGTTGTAAGCTTCATTTAGATGGTTACGTAGTTGAAATGCTAAACATTTGTTAAAGAGAAATCAAATCAAATCCGTAAGCTAGCCGATTTTAGTTGAATGAACCTCCAATCCTACAATCCTAGAAATCCCCAGGTGTATATACAGAATACAGAGAATGGAATAAGCAAATAAGCGAATAAGCTGTTGAAATTATGCTGCACATCTTTACATAGGCATATTTACATATTGTGGAAACCAAGAAATACTTATTAACATTTAAATAAGCAAAAGGAAGAACGAACTTGACAAAGAACGCCCTAAGTGTATACACTTCATGTACCTTTTTAGCAAAAAGCAAAAACGCAAAAGCAAAGATCGCATTAAAAATTATATAAATATAAAAATATATATATATTTAAATTACCACTTACGAAACTAAACTAAATGTTGATGTCAAAGAGAAACCAATTTGCTAGTTGTTAAAAACAAAACAGAAAAAAAAAGAAAATGTTAAAAATATTTTTTGTTTCCTCAAGAACTTATTATTACGATTATGGTTTTTTGTTTGTTAATTTTAGTTCAATTACATAAGAATATTGCCTTGAAGCATGTTAAATGGGGAAAGAAATGTGACTAAATACCAGAAGCGAGAACAACAAAATAATTGTATACTTAGCTTTAAACTTAAGGTCCTAAAAAACAAAGGAAATAGAAAGCCCGAAATACCCCCTTTTTATAACCATAGCCCCCCTTTGCACACGACACACAGTGAAAGACAATCGCCGCCCGTGTTGTTGTTGTTGTCGTTGTCTCGCTTAAGTTTAAACAAATTCTATGTAGCTATAGACACCTACGAGTAATGAGTAATATATATATGCATAAATTACAGACAGCAATAGCAAAGTACATACATATACGACAAATATTGTTATGCAACCTTAAGCTTTAGCCGAGAAAGGTGGATAACTATCTTCCCGATCCTATATCCTGTATCCTATATCCCATATCCCCTATATCTCCCCCGAAACAACAAACAACCGATGAGCTAACCAGTTTTGTTAACGTGTTTTTTCTTCTATTTTAATTATTATATCGCATCATTATTATTATCATTATTATTACCGTATATACATGCTGGTATATATTACTTATATATTTAATTGATTATACAACTTTTTTTGCGTACCAAATACACACCAATCAAAATGTGAAATATCTTCTTTACGCGATATGTGTTTTATTTATATATTTTGGGTTTTTAATCTTTAATTTTTAATTGATTCATATTTAAACAATATTCTGTATTTTTATTTGTATTTTTATAATGTGTATATAGCTTGTAGTTGTACAGAAATTAATATAGAGTTTAAATATAGAGAGATCGGATTCTGTTGAACTAAATAGTAGATAGTAAGTGCCTGCCTTTTCACCCTCGATGATGATTAGAAATGTGAGTCCTGGGCCGAATCCAGCGTAGAGCTTTGATTAAATGACGCACTGTTGCCAACTTTCATAGATTCGTTTGTTATTAAATTATTAAATTGTTAGCTTGAAGCTAGAAAATAGAAGAACTCGAGATCCTTGAGCCCCGCCTTGCTTTAGCCTCAAAGAATAAGACCTACACTACACTCACCTACACACAAAATGTACAGACTACAGGGTATCCGAAAACATCTCGACAGAACCGAAGGCATTGAGATATACACAGGAAAAAATTAACTTAAGATCAGATTGATATGCGCTGGACAATTTTATATTTTTTGAAGATCATTTTGATATGAATAAAGATTATGTTTATCTTATTTTACATTATTTGTTCAAAATATACTAAATTTGGTATTTTACATGATATGATAGAATATCAAGTTGATATGTTTGAAACATCAATTTGGCATAAATCATATCGGCTTTTTATTGAATTGAGCCTATTTCAAATCGAATTTTTTTTCTGTGTAGTGGCCCACACACAACATACACACATATGTAAATCTCTCTGATGAATGGACGATGATCAATCTGTTTGCCCTCCAAGGTTTCAACTAGCGCCTGTTTTTATGTCTTTAAAACACCTCTGTACCAACAAAATATTACATACAAAATATACATATACAAAAGCAAAGTAAATCAATTAAGATATGGAGACACTTAAGAATTACCAAGCAAAAATTAAGCAAATCAAACGTAAATTATATTTATATATATACATACATATGTATGCAAAGCAAATGCGACAAAACAACAAGAAAACAAAAAACGGTTAGGATGAAAATGTTACCCTGTATTTTTTTAGACATAACATTTTTCTACTTTTTGGACGAAAAAAAAACCAAACCAAGAAACGAATGTATAAAAATATGTATGCATATGAAGGGAAAGAACTTTTGATTTCAGTTTGTTGCTAATTTATATAGAAAATCACGGAACAAGACGAACAAAGCAAGTGCGAAACAGATTTGGGACTGATCTTTGGGCCTGTATCTTTGTGTATAAGCGAATTGTGTATGACATACAATAAATAAATTACTCTCCACCCATCTGTTGATATCGAGCAAAATGATCTGGCGTTTGATTTTTCGCAACATTTTATTGATTTAGATTTGACAACGAATTTTTGGAAAAATTTATTCGAGTGTTTTTCAAAAAGGTTGCAGAAAATTTGGAAAAAGGGCTTAAAAAAGGGATTTAACTGTCAAAAGCTTTTAATGGCTAGCTAAGAGTGGGTTTTAAAACCGACTTGGCTTAATACCTACTTTTAATTTATCATGAGGACGATAAAACGTCCATACATTTAAACAAAATTGTAGGCTTTTACAAATGTAAAATACATTTTACATACAATTTTACATTCAGCTTACAAGCGACATCTAACGCCGTAAAAGAACAACTAAAATACGCCATCTATACGCCTTGAAATATTTTCTAGCAATGGGCATCATTGGAGTTTAAATAAAAAGGTTAAGCCTAAAAAACTCAGCCTAATACCTCGTTAAGCTCGTAATTAAATTCCCAATCAATTGGCATTCAAAACTGGACATTTTTATTTTGACCCATTTTTCGGAAAAAATCATGATGTAACCCCTTATCAAAAAAGTGAAAATTGATCCAAAAATAAATTTGCCAGAAAGTGATGGGGATCGTTAGTTTAGGTTGTTAGCTGTTCGGAACATTCGGTCTTTTAGCTGTGGGCCTCGATTTGTCCAAATTACGACTAAAAAACCGCAAAAAAAAATACTATTTTGGTCTAAAATTAGAATCCATATTTTCCACCCTAAAATATCAGTATTTAAGCTATAAAATTGGGAATAATTTACCAAATATGGAATGTCATACCTTGCTGAGCTCGTAATTAAATTCGCAATCGATTGGCATTCAAACCTAGAAATTTTTAATTTTTGCCATTTTTCGCAAAAAATCGTGATGTAACCCCTTATCAAAAAAGTGAAAATTGATCCAAAAATAAATTTTCCTAAAAGTAATGGGGATTGTTAGTTTTGAATGTAAGCTGTTGAAAACAGTCGGTCTTTTTACTGTCGGCCTTGATTTGTCCAAATTACGACAGAAAAGCCGCAAAAAAATAAAATCAAATCATCGATGACGTGGGCCCATTGTAAATTCCCATAATTTAACATTTATATTAAAACTATTTAATTCATTATATAAATACGTAATAAAGGTACACATACCTGGAGATGATCTCGATGCACTGCATCTTGGAGTCCAGTTCCATCCAGATGACATCCCAATATGTGAATCTCCTGAAGTCACTTCACAACCACCCACACCAACTTCCGGTCAACTTATATATCGGCGACCATAGCACCTGGGTCGTAAATTGTTAGCTAGAACTAGTTGGGAATTATAAGTATCCACTGCGGGGATCACTTTTAAATTGTCATTATTAATGACGTGGCCAATTTTACATTTATTTGTACGTTAGTTTAACGTTACCAACCATTTAAACTTAATTTAAGCAATTCTAATCCATATTTTCCACCAAATAAAATCAGTATTTTTGCCGAAACTTTGGAAATAATGATCAGAATATGGAATGTCATACCTTTATGAGCTCGTAATTTGATTGCCAATCGATTTGCATTTAAATCTGGAACTTTTAAATTTTAGCCATTTTTCGCAAAAAATCATGATGTAACCATCATTAAAAAATGCGAAAATTGATCAAAAAATAAATTTGCCAGAAAGTGATGGGGATCGTTAGTTTAGTTGGTTAGCTGTTTAAAACAGTCGGTCTTTTGACTGTAGGCCTTTATTTGTCCAAATTACGACTAAAAAACCGCAAAAAACGATATTTTTATATTCCACTGATCCTAAAATCCAGGTACCAATGCACTATTTTCCATTATTTATCACCAACAATCCTCTCCCATAATTAAATATGGCCTTCGTATTGGAATACAGTAGATTCGTCTTTATTGAATTTGATTTTTCTGTTCAGTTTTACATGCTATATAAACTAGTTTATTAATCATATTATTATTATTATTTATATTCGCATTATTTCGTGTTTTTCATTTCGGCGACATCTCAAATGCCTCGCCCTTTCTTCTTTTCGCCTTTTCTCATGTCCATCGTTTATTTTGATAATTGTTTTCGTGGCTGTTTCTGTTTCCGTTTCCGCTTTTCGTTTGATTTCTTTTTATTCGTTTTTGCTTTTGCTTTGCAAATCGATTTGCTGGAAATACGTTTCAATAAGTGTGAAATCAAAAACACAATTACAGTTTAGCTTAATTAAAAAAAATATTCATTACCATTAATTTAATTTACTTGGGCTTGTCGTTAATTTAATGCTCGTGTGCATTTATACAAGAAATGCTACAAAAAAATGTTTGCTTTTGTTTTGTTTGTTTTTAAGTTTATTTTTCGGTTAAGTTTCATGTTTTTTTTTGCTTTGCTTAGGTCTTAGAAAATGATTTCGAGGTTGCCAAAAAGTGTATGTGCTTAAGTTTAATATCTATGTATAATATATATATATAACTATATATGGTTTTTGTTTTTTGGTTTTCGATTTCTATTTACTTTTGTTTATATGTATATTTTTGATATTTTTGCTGCTTTTTTGTTTTTCAATTGTTTTTTTTGGGCACATTTTGCTAATTTGCTTAAGAATCCTCTTCTTCTTAATTTGTGTTACTCTCCTCGCTTCGTTTTCTGTTTTTTTATTTTTTGTTCATTGCATTTTTGGGCGGATTTCAAACTGAAAAACGGAGCTGGCTTTTCTCATCAAGATCTTTGTCGGTTGAAAACTTAGGGATTCGGCTTGGTTTATCGGTTCAATAGATCGATTAATCGATCGACTAATCGACTTTTCTTTTTTGTGTGTTAACTACGGTTCTTGTCCTGGTTCTCATGGCCATTCAACAGTTCTGAATGCATGCTATGTAGAGATTATATTATAGAAATTTGTATATATATATATCTGCTGGTTAACACTATGTGGTTATTTCAAGTCGGCTTTCATATCTGCTAAAATAACTTGCTTGTGGTATCCCTTCGACTTTCGACTTGGTATTTCTTATGCATTAAACGTAATATTGATATGGTCTGGTTTTTGTTTTCTCTTGTAATTACTTTCTGATCTGAACTCTTCGATTTAACTTCTGGGTTTTCCTTTTCGTATGTACAGCTAATATTTAGTGGGTGAAAAAGAAGGTAGGAAGGTAGGACAATTGGCAAAGTCTCAAAACTGGAGAGTGTGTGGAGTGTGTGCGCATATCACCTTGGGCTTAAATTCATTCATATATAGATATATGTGTCTATAAGTTCTAGAAAAAAAAAACAAAACAAATCAATCATTTCTCACTTGGTATAAAAAAGTGGCGCGTGTTTGTGTGTGTGTGTTTTTTTGAATTGGAAGGATAATTTCTTATATATCGTATTTACAGCTCAACTTTTCTTTTGATTTGAATTAATAACCGTTTCCGCTTTAAATTGCTTTGTTTAAAATTAATTACGTATGTATTTTTTGGAGCAGTACGGATCTATGCAAAAAATTTCCACCTGCCTACGTCACTACCATATCTTGTATATATATATATAGTATATATATAGCGACATTCCTTTACTTTACTTGGCTAGCACCGCATATTGTTAATAAATATAACTATTTATGGTATGTATAAAAATGCTGATCATGCATATATGTATAACTAGGTCTATATAGGCTTATATCGGCTGGGTGTGGAGACTCTCTGATTTCTGATGAGACTTATGCAGAATGTTTGGAGAGTTATTTTTTTGGCCGCCCCAAAAGTATCTGCTTTATGAGGGTGGGATTCCGGGGGTTAGAGGTTATATGGGGGGCTTCGGGATCTGGGGATTACAAAAGATTGCGAGTACTTTCGTTCCTCAGCGGCATTTTCTGCGATTTTTGGTGGTTTTCTTTAGTTGTTGTAGGAAAATAAAAAAGGATATCGATGGGTTTTTTTTTCGTTTAAGAAAACATTTTTATTTGATAAAGTTTCGTTCATGTTCATGTATTATTGGTATGTTGTCGCTTGTGTTTTCGCCTTCTCTCCTCTTCTTTAAATATATATATATATATCAATATATATATATATATATATGTAATATTTATATTATAATTACAATAATAATAATAATAAAAATACGAAGACAAAAAAATTGTATTTAAGAAATAATTAAAACTAAAAGTTGCGAACCATTTTTTGTTTTTCGTCTCAGCTTTCTCAACTTTCTTTATCCATATTTTGTATATATTTAATATATATTTATTTATTACTTGTTTATCTCATATTCATATAGATGTAATTTATTCTTTAGCTAAAGCGTATGAAAATGCAAAGTATTTAACTCGATAACTTAAAAGCAAACGGGGGAGAAAGGAGAGAAATTATAATTTAATGAAGAAGATCCTAACAAATTTCGCTGACAGCGGGCAAAAAGTGTTTGCATATTTTTTAAAAATATTCTTAGTTTTTTTTTTGAGTTTTCGTTTCTTGTATAAATTTCGCTTGAAGACGCAAATTGTATTTTTTATTAGGTTTTTTTGAAATGTGTTTGGTATATGTTGGTAATTTTCTTTCTCTTTATTTCCTCTTCTTCATCTCATATATATGTATGTAATAATAATAATAATAATAACGCGGCAAAATTTTGGGCCTATGCAAAAATGGTTTTCGTGTAGTTTTAATTTATTTATCGTTTTTTGTTTTTGGTTTGAGAAATCGGTTTTTTGTTTAGCTTAAACATTTAGCCTAGGAAAAAAAATGTTTTAAATATTTCTTAAAATTTGTTTTTTGCTCTTCTTGGTTTTCTGTGTTTGTTGTTGTTGTCTCTTGTTCGTATAGGAAAACAGATTCATTTTTTTTGTTTATTTTGTAATTTATTTAATGTTACGATTACGTTGTAAACTTAAGGTCTAAGCAAAAAAAAATTGGCTGTCTTAGTTTAGGGTTTTTGTTTTTTTTTGTTTACTTTTTTTCTTTTCTTTTGTGTAATTTCTTTAGTACGATATGCGGTTTGTGTTTTTTGTTTTTTATTTTCATCTTTAAATATTTTAGATTCACAGAAAAAAATTGTTGTTATTTATGCTAGGGTTTAATGCAAATTTAAATTACCGTTAGGCTAAGTTGATAAATTTTCCGCTTTTCGCTTTATATATGCATTATGTATAATTATATATATATAATTATGTATAGAATAATTAGATTATAAATAATTTAGTGCATTTTGCATGTTTATTTTTGCTATAATTATGAATTACTCAATTTGTGTTTGTGTGTGTGTTTCCTTGTTGTGTGGGTGTGTGTGTTTGTTGTGTGTGTGATTTTTATGTAAATTCAGAATTTACAAAGTTTATTGTTATATATTTTTCTCGATTTGCCTTTACTTTTCTCATCGTCAAATATTTATTTGTTTTTCTTGGGCAACAAAAAAAGGGGGAATATTCTTTCTGCATTACTTTTAACTATCTTTTACTTTGGATTTTCACTCCACTCCTTCCACAATTCCCTTTTAGATATCGGTTACGTTTTTTGTTTTTTTATTTTTGTTTTGCTTGAGATCAAAAGATAGTTAAACAAGTCGGTTGCTGAGGGTGGTGTAGAAGGTAGGATCTGTTAGGAAGAACGACAGCAAGATCATGCCTCATGCCTCGCGAGAAATCTATGTACATCTTTAACTTCTGCTTCATTTATTTATTTAATTCCATTTATTTACACTTAAACCAGCTAAACTGCTAATAATCATAGATAATAGTTACTCAAAAAAAAGAAAATATAATATAATATATATGCATAGAATAGAATTACGAATTACGTGTGTAGTTATCAATCCTACCGCCTTTGCTTACAGTCTTCAAGTAGAAACAAATTGAAAAATCGAAATCGAAAATCTTTGCAAGATCAAATCTTTCTTTATCAATCGGATCTCGACGTTTTGGTTAAAGTTCTTCGGCAAGTCGGGGGTCTTAAATGGGTTGTTTTTTTTATTTCTCATTAATACTTTTGCGCTGCTCTTCCATCTTCTATCTTTCATCTTTCATCTCGAACCATCATATCATCGCATAGCTTCTCTAAACTTTTAGCTACAACTATTACAACTCCTCAACCTAAGGCTAGAATCTTACATCTCTACAACTAACATCCTATATTTAGTAGTTAATGTTTAATGACAATACAAAAAAAAAAACAAAAAAAATATATCGAGTTCTCCTAAGTGTTCCTAAGTGCTATTTATATATGTATAATATATGTATGTGTGTGTATCCTCGCTCATCATCGTTTAAACATTCAAACTTAATCACAAGTAAACGCGTTTCCATTTCCGCTTCCGCTTCTTCTCTCCTTCTCTCTACATTGCACTGAATTCATATTCATATAATTTTAGTTTTTAGTTTTTACTTAATAGTTTTTATCTAGTAATTCCAACTGGCTGCTGCTGCTGTGGTCACTGCCGGTGTGGAGCTGCTGGAACTGCTGCAACTGCTGCCCTCCACTGCCCCACTGGATGAAGTAGAGGAGGATGAAGTGACCGCCGCTGATGGTGGAGGCGCCAGCGGGGCAGGCATCTCCTCGGAGGAGCCACCACCGTTGCTGCTCAGTCGTCGCACCCGCACCATTCGCAGCTTCTCCTCGTTGACCACCTTCAGCTTCAGCTCACTGTTCTCCTCGCCGCTGTTCTCCACCGCCGCCACTGGCTGCTCCTCCTCGTCGTCGTCCTCCTCCTGCTTGATGTGCACCTCCGGCTCCATGAAACGCTGATCGATCTCCAGCTGGGCATGCTCATGGTCCTCCGAATCCTCGTTGTTGCCATCTGTTGGCCCGTCGGAGGAGGATCCCTGCATCACGCACACCCCATTGATGATGCGCTCGTTGTCCGCTGCCGCAGCTGCTGCTGCTGCCGCTGCCACGGCGGCTACCACGGCACTGGGATTGGTCACCGCCCCGGCGGGATTGACCCACTGGGGGGCAGCCGGCTTGCGTCGCGAACTTCGCACCGCATTCGACATGTAGGCAGCGGCGGCGGCCAGGGCGGACTTATGCAAAGCCTTCTCGTAGTCGCTGGTCGTCTTGTCCTCCGCCTCCTGACCCTCCAGCTCGGACTCATTGTCGCTGAGATTGTGACCCGAGCCTCCCGCCTCCAGCTCCAGATCCAGCTCCTGATAGTCATCGCTGCGCTCGCGCTTCAACGTGGGCATCGAGAGGTCCAGGCCGCTCATCTGCTCCTTGAAGGCCTGATTCAGGGCCTGCAGCTGATCGCCGGTGGCAGCTCCCACGGCCGCAGCTGCTGCAGCTGCTCCTGCCGCCGCCGCCGCTCCTGGAATCCCCGCCAGACTTCGGCCCAAAATGGCAGCGGCCGCAAAGTATGGAGGATATGGAATCGGGGCACCACTCATGCCCATCCTCTCCTTGTGCAGCTCCAGCAGACGCTGCTGCAGCAGGATGCGAAACTGGACGGGATCGAAGGGCGTGGCACTGGTGCTCTCGCGACTGGGTATCGGGTTATCCTGGCCGGCGGGACCATGGGGAACCTGTTGCTTCAAGCGCATGCGATGATTGTGGAACCAATTGGTGATGGTACGAGTGGCTAGGCCCAGCTCATTGGCCAGAAACTCAATGGTGCCCACATTGGGATAGGGATCCAGGGCAAAGGCCAACCTAAGAGCCTCCTTTTGCTCCTCGGAGAAGAGCACGCGCTGCTTTTTGCTGGGCGGTGCTCCACCCACTCCGGAGCCCACCGAACCCGGTCCCGGACTGCTGGTGTAGAAGTCATTGGTATCATTGCTCGAGGTATCGCTGCTGTTGTCCTGCTGATTCGGGCCCGTGCTCCTCCTCCGCTTGCTCGCCTCCCTGCGCTCGTTCTTCAGCAGCTGCAGTCGCTCCACATTGTTGGCATCGCTGAGCCACAGCTGCATCCGGATGAAGGGCTCTCGTCCCTTGATCGAAAGCATATGCCAGGGTTTCGGTTTGCTTAGCAGTTCGGAGACGGAACCCTGGGAGAGTCCCAGGACTGCCTCACCGAATATCTTCTGACCTATGTTATTGGCCAGCAGGGCCTCCTTGATCTTGGTGGTAATGTCGTGCGTGTCCAGATCCTGGGTCAGGGCAGCCATCTCATAGACCGTGGGCGACATGTGCTGGTGCAGACTCCTCATCGCATTCGTGCCATGCACAGGCATCAGCATGGGCTTCTTCTCGCTGGGATTGGGATTCGGATTGGTAATGGGATTGGAGTTGGGATTAGGAGCCGACGGCGGCAGGCTGATGGCATGCTGGGGCGGCAGGCCGGGCGAGGTGAGCAGCATGCTCTGGTGATGCAGTGCAGCAGCCGCAGCGGCCGCATGATGGGGATGTTGCTGTTGCTGGGCAGCCAGATGTTGCTGTTGCTGCTGGGCGAGATGCTGGTGCTGCTGCTGCTGTTGCTGCTGATGCTGCTGCTGGGCGAGATGCTGCTGCTGGGCCTGGGCCACCTGCTGCTGCTGCTGCATGGCCGCCGACATGGCCGCCGCCTGCATCTGCTGCATCAGATGCTGCGCCTGGGCAGCTCCCGGCTCCTGCAGCTTCAGCTCGCTCATCATCTTCTGCATGGGCAGCGAGCCCACGGCCTGCATCTTGCTGGCCAGGCCCTGCGGCATCTGCGGACTGCCGCTGTAGCTGCCCGTACGCATCAGCTTCTCCGGGGCGATCTTGTACTGGCTGGCCACCAGTTTGTGCACCGCATTCTCATCCTCCAGGAACATCTTCATGCGGATGAAGGGCTCCCGACCCTTTTGGGTGAGCATGTGCCAGGGCTTGGGCCTGGCCAGCAGATCGGAGACGGAACCCTGCGACAGTCCCAGCACAGATTCGCCAAACAAGCGTTGGGAGATGGAGTACTGGGAGAGGGCCTCCTTGACCCTCCTCACAATGTCCTCTGTATTGAGATTATTGAACATATCGAACTGCTGCTGGGTGATCGGAGGCAGCACCGCCTTGGTGGGTCGCTGTGGAGTACTATGATGCGGCGTCACCGGCGGCTGGGTGATCAGTGAGTTGGTGATGCTGGCCATGCGCTGCAGCGGACTGGCTGTGGAGGCGAACTCCTCGCCCTGGCTGCTCAATGCTGGGGGCAGGATGGAGTTACTCAGCGGACTGGGCGCCGCCGAGCTGCCGCTGGTTGCTCCAGCTGGTGCTCCTCCACTGGGCAATGGAGCTGCTCCCGCTGGCGGTGCTGGGGGAGCTGGTGTGCCGCCACCCTCGGATTTGCGGTAGGCCTCCTCCCGTTCGCCGTCCTTGGAGCAGCTGCTACTGCTGCCGGCGCTGTGCTCCAGCGAGGATCGCTGGCCATTCAGCTTGATGTCCTTGGAGGCGGCGGCGGCGGCCAGCGAGAGATCCTGAGCGCCGTTCAGCACCTGCTGCTGCAGAGCCATCAGGCTCGAGAAGTTGGGGAACTGGGCGGCGGCAGCCTGCTGCTGTTGCTGCGCCTGCTGCTGCTGGTGCTGCTGCAGCTTGGCGATCTCGCGCTCGAAGACGTGGCGCATATTCTCATCGGCCATGGCGGGAAAGGCATTGCCAGCCGCTCCCGGCATGCCGGCGGCTCCTCCGAACAGCGAGGGTGAGAAGAGGAAGCTGGGGGGAGAAAGAAAATAATTAGAAAGGGTTTATTTTACCATATTATATGTAAAGATAATTTTTAAATATTTAATTTAATAACATAAAAAGAGATATTTAATATAAAACGTATGGAAAAAACTTGAATTAAGGTAGAAAATGTTAAATACAATATTATTCATATTTACTTTAAACATTTTACGTCTTTGAAAAAAAGAATTTCATATTAAGATCTAGGTTTAATATTTTTAAATATTTTACGTCATTGAAAAAAAATAATTTCATATTAAAATCAAAGTTTAATATTTTTAAATATTTACTTTAATTTTTTATTTAAAAAATCGTAATATTTAATATAAGATGTATTGAAAATATTTGAATCAAGGTAGAAAACATTAGATACAATATTATTCATATTTAATTTAAATCATATTTTAACATTTCTATATTTACAATAATTTTTTAATGTAATATTTTCATATTTGAAATTTATTAAAAACATACAAAAAAATATATATTTAAATTAAATATGAAATCTTAGGATTTACTACTTTTTTTTTTATTATTTTTCCCTGCCCGCGCTCTGCCTCTTTTCTTTCACACACACAGTATACGCACAAGTTAAAAACAATATTTATCTAATTACAAAAATATTTAAATGAAATATGAAATCTTGGGTTTCACTACATTTGATTAATTTCCTCTACCGGCACTCTGCCGCCCTTCTCTCACACACACAGCATACAGTATACATACCTTGGAAAGGCCGTCTCCCTGGGAGTGCGTGCAATTAGCTCCTGGTAGAGCCGGGCCATCTTGTCCTGGGCCAAGTCCTCGTGCCTCAGTCGCTGCTGCTGCTCTCGCTCCCTCTCCCTCTGCTCCCGCTCCCTTTCCCTCTGCTGGGCGGCCGCTGCCTGTTCGGGAGTGAGATGCTGCTGCTGCTGGTGCTGCTGCTGCTGCTTCAGCTGCTGTTCGACCTTGAAGAAGGGCGAGGTGCAGCTCTGCGGCGGCGACTTGCTGTCCTCGTTGCTGTGCGAATCCTCGCCGCCGCCGTGACTGCGACGCTCCTGCTGGAGCTCCCGATGCTCCCGATGGGCCACACTCGTCTGCTTCATCAGCGACGAGGCCTCGCTGAGGATGTGGGCAATCCGGTCCTCGGACATGGAATCATCGCCGCCAGCGCCGCCGGCTCCACGACCCGCATACTGCGGCAGGCCAGAATCTGCAAAGGGAAAAAAGAAACCCAAGATTAGTATTATTTTTAGGAGGATGATCGCAAAAAGCCCATTAAATGCTGTAAAAATTTATAAGGGATTATATGGGTTGCTTGCTCGATTGGCAGGACATGGAAATCGACATGAACATGGAAATGGAACTCAAACTGAAACTCAAACTCAAACCAGACCGAAACCAATTAAGCCATAAAGCGTTCAAAAAGCCAAAGCGAATTTGCGGCCATAAAGCGGCGCTGCAGTTCAAAAAGGGTCGCCGCCGTGGCCAAGTGTCCACCAAAAGTGCCACGCCTCTTCGCTGAACCGCCCATCCAATGCATCCAAACCATGAATGGGTGTATATAAAAAAATATATATTCCTTTTTGGCATTTTTTTCATAACTCCTAGACCTCAAATAGTTGTTCGATGCAAAAGCGTTGCGCTAATTTGGCACGCGCCATTCCTCAAACCCCGCAAAAATGCTCATCGAAGCGAGCGTCCAGGAGTTGAATAAACGAAACGAAATGAATAAATGAATGAATTCAATTGCAAACAAAAAATCGCAATGGTTAAAGGCAGGTTGGAAAAAAAAAATTTTTTTTTTTTTTTTTGAAAAACTGAAAATTGTTTTGCTGAAATTCAATTGAAAACGAAATGGAGAAGCGTTTTGCTTTTTGGCTTTTTGCTTTTGGCTCGTGACAGAGAATCGAGTGGTAAATTGCAAAATAATCACACAAGTGGTTCGAGACACCAAACCCAAGCCAACCTACAGTCAACTGGCGCCCGAACAGGGACATGACCCACACTTTGGACATGGCGCCCGAGCAGGGACCATTGAATTTCCTGTGTGATGTCCTGCGGCATGTTTTTGTGGCTGCCACAGCAAAAACATCAATCAGCCGCACACGTTCAGCGGAATGGAACGCAATGCGGAATGAAATAAGTACAAATATCGAATGGGGGGCAGGGTAGCGATGAAATGAAATAACTGAAAATCGCTTTACAATTGCCAAGCATAATCGATGCCCAAAGGAGCAAACACTTGGCCGCAAATAAAACTGCAAGAATCGGTATGCCAGCGGAAACGGAAATCAACACATGAATGACAAATGTCCAGGCACCGGGCAACGTTTCCTCTTTCCAAACATCCTGGACACTGACAGCCATTGAAGCGAGAGATTTGAAAAATAGCTGGATAGTATGGGGTGGGGCAACTGAACGAGTAGATGGATAAAGGCGATAAAATGGCCAACTACAATAGATCCAACTCCCCCGTTTTTTCTTCCTTTCGTTGCCATGGCATAAAAATTGGAAAAATCATTTTGTGTGCTATACTTTTTTTTTGTTTTTGTTCCTCTTATGTGTGGACTCGAACTCGGACTCCTTGTCGTCGCTTCATTTGGGGATTACAAAGTGTTTTTGTGTTATAAAGTCGAAGATGACATTGATGACACCTGGAATGACCCAGACCCAGGCCCAGGTTATGGCGTTGGTATGGCGTTGGTCAGACACAGACAGCTTAAGCGGTCTTAACGGATGATTGTGGCCAGTTTGGATGGGTTTGGGTTTTGGATGGGATAGCATTGGGCTTGGATCGGGTTTCAAGTATGGAGCACACTTTAAAGCTGTGCCTCGTATGGGTTAGGAATATATCAGTGGCGGATTTGAGGCTTGGTTGCACACTTTTTGAATACCACACTTCCTTTCATTTTTCACTTTAGTGGGGGGGGGGGGGGATTTATCTCCCATATCTTTAAAGCTAAGCCTCGTATGGTTTATGAATCTATCAGTGGTGGTTCTTAGACTTGGTTGCATACTTTTTGAATACCACACTTCCTTGCATTTTTCATCCCCCTTACCTTACTTACTTACTTAACCCATCGAAATTCCAATTAGTAAGGTCTCCCCCTCGCAAAAATTTTGTGTGTTACCCAATTTCCATATTTATTATTGTTGGCATCATTTTAATATTTGGCCACACAAAAATTTAAGAGTCTCACGTGGTAGACAAAGCTGCCGCCCCTCCTTCTTCAACCCATCCTATACAATATAATATTCTGCAAAAGGACTTCCCGACTTTCCCATTTCGAAGTTGCCCGCAGTTTTTTGGCCCCCAACTTTCGCTGCCATCCTTTATGGCCATCATTCAACTTTTTACTATATATTTCGCAGATATATAAATACATATAAAGAGGGAAAGAGAGATTGGGACATTCAGATATGGATATATATTTGTCGTTACCGTTGGCCACTTTTTTGTCTGCGATTTACATTATTTTTTTTTGCCCCGTTGTGTTGTAACCCACACCACTCACAGATTTTTTGTTTTGTAATTTATTAGAGAGGAACATGTTGACCAAATTGTCATTCAAAGGGATTTCGGACCACAGCAGCAGCAGCAGCAGATATGAGCTATCATATTTGTCTAGCGCATACCAAAAAATGTATACATAGCATAGAGGTGGTATATCTATAACGTATAACGTATATTTTTATATGACAATCTATCTATCCACCCCACTCTCCTTTACCCCTGGCAATTTGCTTGATGAATATTTGCCTTTTATAACAAATCAGAGGACCAAGAACCCAGTAAAAGCAGGAGGAGATCCACACAGACAGTGGAGTGAAGTATCTATATCTTGGGGCCTTGGGGTGGAATTCGTTTGTTTTTTATATTCTAATACAATAAATATTTGCCAGCACACAGTGGAATATGTAATCATACTTCAACATACGTCGCGTCGATCTCAAAAGGGTTATACATATATAGAATATACATATAATATGGTATGGGGGTGGGTGTAGATGGTGTAAAAAGAAATATAGAAGGTCGGAATTGAACGGCACATTGAAATTGGCACACGCACGCAATTTGCATTAATTGCAAGAAAAATTTTCTAATTAAAATGCCAGTCATTTGTATTTCCTTTTCCCTGTGACTGTGAGTCCTGTGACTCCTTTGGGCCCCCCCCTTTTTTGGTATAGACCCCCTTTTGGTTGTTCTTGTTCTTGTTCCTGTGTATTAGCAAAAGTGTCAATTAAAAAAAAAAAAATTTTTTTTGAACAAGGAAGACAAGGCCAAGTGGGTGGTTGGTTAGAGAAGAAGCAGGGGCGTAGAAAGGGGGGCTTTTAGGTGTTAAATAAATGATAGGAAATTGGGTATTCAAAAAGTATTCAACACAAAATTTGATCTGAAATCCCCTCCCAAACAAATCCTGGCTACGCCACTGGTTAAACCCCCCTTTCGGATAAAATCCTATAAACAAATGTGGTTTTGCTTAAAAAAATGTGCAAAATTTTAAAACCCCCTCAACTAAATACTGGCTACGCCACTGGTGAAGAAGTGCCTTCGAATTGGAAACGAAATTGGAGGCTTCTTCTTTCTAGCTGAGCAGAAAGCAAACGTAGCATGGCGAATTGAAGAGTTTCGACAGGACGAAAAGGGGGTCTTATATATACGAACGAATGTGGATTGCCTTCTGCACTGCAGAGAGTCGTCACCTGTTATCAAAAAAAATATATATAAAACGTTTCACTGCCATTTAACCCATTCCAATTGCACCTTCGCACTCATTGTTTGTCTTGCAATTAAGCAGAAAATATGAGAGGGAAAGGGTGTGCGAAAGAGAAGGGGGCAGAGAAGAAGGAAAGAGACAGCAGCCTTTCGCATTTATGGAGGGGCGGGGGTTTTCAGGGGTTACGTGCAACAACTTTGTCTTGCATTTTAATTTGTTTTCGTCATGATTTCGCTGCTTTGTTCTCTTTTCCACCTTGCAAAAGCCACCACCATCACTTCTTCTTCCTTTTATTTCGCTGCTGTTGTCAAAGTTCATTACAAAGTAATTAGCTGCCTTATATGCAAAATAAAAAGCACAAAAATCGAGCACGAACACGACATGTGCAACATTAAATTGTCTGCTTTTCCCTTTTTTTTCGTCTGCTTATTTTTCATTTAATTTCATTTGATTTTATTTTATTTGATTCTTTTTATTACAGTATTTTTCGGTTAGTCCTCATCAAATTATTAGCACTCCCTGATCGGAGGCCATTACTCTTCGGCTTTGGCTCTTTCCTTCATTCCTGATTGCCTCATTTCGTTCATCACAAAAGATATCAAAGAAATTCAAAATAAAATAGATTTTAGCCACGCTACAGTTTTGTTCTTGTTGCTGGCGATCGCCAGATTTATGAAAATTGTTGAGCGAGCTTTATGCTAATTTATGCGTATTGTTTGGCCGGCCCACGCAGTCAAACCTGCGCCTCCCCCTTTCAACCCAAAAAAGAAAAACTGAAAAAAATAGCAACAAAAAAAAAACCACCTCATCTGTCTGTTTTTGTTACCGCAATGAGTCGCCACACTTAAGCGATGCCACCGAAATTTTAATGCCCAAGTTATGGTATTTTAGGGGTGACATTCCTAAAAGATCGATAAATTAATATCATTTCGATAGGTATTACTTTAAATTTTCGATATATATTGATAAGTTAATACTTTATCACTTTGTTCTTTTTGTATTTTAACGGTATTCGAGGGATGTCACCAAAATATCGATAAAATTATATCATTTCGATAAACATTATTTTAAATTTTGATAAGCTAATACTTTATTAGCTTGATATATTTGTATTTTAATGGCCAAGTGTCGGAATTTTATATGAATATCATCAAAAGATTGATAAACTTATATAATTTCGATGGGTATTCTATTGTATATTGATATATGTGATAATTTAATACTTTATCAGCTTGTTCTTTTTGTATTACAAATAATTAAGATTATATAAGATTTAAAAAATATTTATCTATCAGTGTTATCCTGCTCTTTTCTACAATAAATTTTTATCGATATGTTTTTTTTTCGATCATTACGATAATTTATCATTACAGGCACATCCCTAGAACACGGTACCTGTGCTTAATGCTTAATGTATAAATAAAATCAAGTCAAATCAAATGAAATGAAGGAATTGATACGCCCCGTTGGTCACTTAGTCAGAAGAATAGCAATATCTCCCAGTATTTCTTTCTTTTATTTTCTTCTCGGTGTTTCGTGTGGCATCAACACAGCACAGGAACACACGGAACACACGAACACGCACACTTTTAGCCCGCTTTATGGCTTGTGACAAATAATTTGTGAAGCGGCCGCAAATAAATGTGTGGCAGTCTGCCTTGCTTTATTTTTTTGGTTTTTTGTTTTTATTCAGCCGCATCTTCGGGCGTTTGGAATGCTTTTGTTTTGTCGAATCCCGTGTGTTTTTGGTTCTATTCTTAGGCACTCGCACTCGCACTCTTATTCTTTCTATTATTTTTTATTATTTTTTTGGCCCGAGTTGGCCTGGCTAAAAGCAAATAAACGACAACGGCGTTGTCTGCTGAAAATTATGTGTTAATATGCTAGTATTATTAGCTGCTATAATGGCTCCGTGAGGCTGCCTCTTCTCTACCCCCTGAAAACCCCCTGAAAACTCCATTCTTCGCCTTTGTCATTACGTATACGCCGCGTAATTTCTCGCTATATTTGCCTTGGCTTTGAGGCTCCCTGCTAAACGAGTTTCAATTGAGCACTTAACTCTCCCCTGGTCTTTACTATTTTCTATTTTCCTACTTTTTTTCTCTTCTTGTTGTTGTTGTGGTTCAGCAAAAGTCCTGTCAACAGTTTTTTCTGCGTTTGTGGTTTGAGCAAAGTTTGCTCGAAAAAAAAGAGAGGGGGAATAATGAATAAAGGGAATTGGTAGAAAAGATATTTCCTATACAATAAGGTATAAATCCCCCCAATCGGGTGAAAAATTAAAAAAAAAAGGGTATTCAGAAAGTATGCAACATAAAATTTGTTCTGTAGTCCCCCCTTAACAACTAAATACTGTAAATTATATTGTATATAATTATATATTCAAAATTGTAAAAACTTAAAAAAAAGGGTATTCAAAAAGTATGCAACATACCATTTTTTCTGTAATTAAACTAAATATTGTAAAAACCCTATACAAGTGGTAAACCTCTAAACTTCTATCGATATTGCCCTGCTTTGAACTCTTGTTCACCCTCCTTTTTGGCTGCAGTTTAATATGCAACAATTGTCGTTAAATGTTGTAAATAAAAAAAAGGAAAAAAAAAGGGAATAAAAAGAGGGAAGGCAAAAAGAAATAGGGAAACACAAACCGAAAACGCAAAAACTTTTGCGTCAAGCTAGTGCTGGTGTTCTGTCCCTACCCTACAGGAGGCACCACCCCCGGAGTCACCACCCCCTACAGCCCACCACCCCCTTTTTGGCCAGCCACAAAGACGACTTCAAACGCTCGGCACGTCAGCGTTTTGCATGCCTCGTTGAAGTCTGTTGCAGTTGCTATTTGTTGTTGTTGCTCACAGTTGTTGTTCTTGTTCCTGTTATTATTGTTGTTGTTGTTGTCGTCATCGCTGGTTGTTGTTTACATTTAATTCAACTTCACGTTGTTCGCTATATATGTATGCTTATTTTTTGTTTTTTTAAATTTTTTTTTCTTTTTCTGTTGTATTTTGTTTCAAGCCTTTCACAGACCAATTGTCACGGCAGTCGTCGTCGCGTCGAAACCCCCCTTTCTACCCCCCTCACAAGCCAACCACCCACCGCCCCATTTTAACCGTTTCGCTCATAACGCGCTTTAAACAATTACAATTCAAAATTCATTGACGCGCATCCTGGGTTAACTTTTGCCACAATGACTTCAAAGTATTGTTAACCAAACGAGTTGACAGGGGCGCACGGTCTAAAAGGGGGGGTGGGGGCAAGAGCTCACTTGGAAAAAATTAGGATCGAAGATCAAGATAATTAAAATGTTTTAAAATATCTAAAAAAAAATGTTTAATTAAATTTACAGGGGCGTACGGGTTAAAAGGGGGTTGGAAAAATAAGTATTGAAGATCAAAATAATTCAAACATTTAAAAAAAATTTAAAACTTTTTAAAGCTAAATTCCTAATTAAATATTTTTATATAATTTGCAAAAGGCGACTCTAAAAACTATATAGAGGTTAACCTCTGTTGCACTTTAACCCTCGGCTGGCCAACTTTAGCCCCCCTTTTCCTCAACTCCTCTCTATAAACACAGTCACAGTTAGTTTAGCTGCCATGAGTAATCGTCATAAATTAATTGTCAACATTTGCATGCACTTAGACCAACACACACACGCACACACACACACACACATTTGATTAACTTTGTGGCAGGTGAAGGGAAGAAAGGGGCGTAGGCAAAAATAGTAGAAAGGGGGGAGTGCGTGCTGGCACTTTAAACATACTTTTGCATTGACATATTTTCGCTTTTTCCGCCGCCACAAACTTTTCCGGCCATAAAATTGATGACTAATCAATAAGGGAAACGGGAAACCAAGACAACTAGATAACAAGAGCAGACATAGGCGTATGGGAGGGGGGTTAAATGAAAGAACTGTGACCCCTAGAAAATAATAATACAAATATATTCATCTCTATAGCTAATGTAGCCATTATAATGTACAGATCTCAAGATCTGTGGTGAATGAAAATACAAAAACTAAACTAAAGACAGGGGGAAAAAAACCAGACAAAATGAAACGAATTCCTGTTCATTTTCACGCCTAATGTGCGAATTTGCCGAAATTTATGGCGACAGGCAAATGGCCGCTCCAACTGCACCGCAAATGTCTCTCTTTGCTACGCCCACCCCCCTACGCCGCCGCCCCCTCCGCCACCCCCGCCACTGGTAAAGGGGGGCATCGTCAAGTTTGTCGCTGCCGCTGCTGTTGGCACGTTGATTATACGCAAAAATCAAAAATAATTAAAATTTCACAATTTAATGTTTTGGCCGCGGGCCAAACGAAATGAAAAACGCCAAAAGCCGCAAAAAATGAACAAAAAAAAAGGAGAAAACCAAAGAAAGTGAGGGGACAGCGAGAGGACATCGTTTGAAGTTCGAGTTGCAGGACCCTCTCTTCAATCGGTTAAGGCCTGGGGCTTGAATCGGTTTTGAATCGGTTAAAGTTCAATGAACTTATCAGTTTTTAAGTTTTATAAAAATACATGTAATAATAACTTAACTTTATTTTTACATTTTATTTACCCTTTGGAATTCCTATTATTTTTTTTTTTCAAAACTTGTTTAATAATTATTTTTTACATCCTTTTCACTCATTTTGTTGGACAGTTGAACTTTCTGGCCACCGCTTACCTGTCCAACTTGCTAAGCTGCTCTGTATTACATCAACCCCTTACTAAACCCCTTCCCAACCCCTTGCCAACCCCCTTCCTAACACCTTCCCAACCCCCTTCTTAACCCCTTTTACTTGGCTAATCCACTCACCTTTCTTGGGTATCAGCGATTTGAGCAGCATGACGGCATTATCGTCACAGGCCCAGGCGTGCATTTTGCGGTAGCTATCCCGTCCCTTCTCCGTCAGCTTGTCCCAGGGCTTGGGTTTGCTCAACAGCTCCGAAACGGTGCCTTGCGAAAGGCCCAATATGTACTTGGCAAACAGCCGCTGGCCAATGTTGTGCACCGACAGGAGTTCCCGAACGCGACGCGAAATGTGCAGGGTATCCAGCGCCTGATTGGCATACTTGTCCATGTTGTAGCGCAGCATCTCCTGCAGCTTGGCCTCCATGGGATCGCCCTTGGGTATCAGCGATTCGCCCAAACGGCCGGCCATCGAGGCGCCAGGCGGCAACTGGAGTTCCGAATCGGCGAAACGATAGTGACGTCCATCGCCACCACCGGCGGCCACTTGGGCGGCGGCAAACTGAAAGGCCGGCAGTCCGGGCAGGAAACCCGCGGGACCCAAATGGGCATGAGCGGCCATTGCGGCGGCGGTGGCCAATCCATTGCTATCCTCCTGCAGCAGCGATTTCTGGGCTCCATTCAAGGTGCTGGCCAAACTGGCGGCCAGCTGAGCGGTGGCCTGGGTGGCCTGGTTGCTAGCATTGTTGCTACCACCGTTCCCAGACGCCGCCGTACCCGACGGCGTACTCGAATTCGAACTGGATTCGTGATGTAAGTGATGCAAATGATGCAAGTGATGGCCATGATGATTCAAGTTCAAACTATCGCTGTTGGTGGCTGGATTGCTATTGCTGCCGCTATTTTGCAGGTGATGATGATGTTGCTGATGGTGGTGTTGCTGCTGCTGCTGCTGGTGGTGTTGCTGCTGCTGCTGGTGATGTTGCTGCTGTTGCTGGTGGTGTTGCTGCTGCTGCTGCTGCTGGTGGTGGTGGGCATCTAGGCGAGAAGAGTTGGAAGAGTTGGAAAATGTTGAGTTAACCAGTTGACTAAGCAGGGCTGTGGACGATGGTCCATGTTGCTGCTGTTGCTGTTGTTGCTGTTGTTGTTGTTGCTGTTGCTGTGGAAAGTGTAGATGTTGCTGGGGGGGCAACGGTGGTGGCGGCGGCGGCAGCAATTGTGCCTGCTGCTCGGCCCTAAGATTTTGATAATTTATTGGCGTTTTGCTCCCTGGCATTGCATTTGTATTCGAACTGGTATTCATATTTGCATTCACATTATTCGCTGAGGATTCAAAGCCACGTCGCCAATAATCGTTGACCAGGTTGACCGAAGGATGATCCTCATCCTCATCCACATCATCGATTTCCTGCTTGGGCGCCATGTCATTATTCGTTTTTGTTTCCGTTTCGTTTGTTGTTTCAGGTGGTGTCAGTGTGGCCAGAGTTGCATTTATAGCTGCTGGCGATTCTTCTTCTTCTTCTTCATTTCGGCTGATTTCTGGGGATAACAACAAACAAATTGGGCTATTTGTTGTTGCTGCTTTTTTGGGAAAGCAAGATCATAATTTTTGATATTTTTTTTTGTTTTTTGTCAACAACATCCAAGGAACAAAACGCCAAAAATTAATCAAAATTTGTCTTTTGCCGGTTCTTTGTTTTTTTTTAATTTTTCGTTAAGAATTTATTTATCTTTTTCGCCAATTTAGTGCAACAAAATAACAAAGAATCTCTGATGTGTGTTTGTATGAATGCATGGGATATTATGACTTATATAAAAACGATTTATGATTGAAAATAGCGATAAAGAGAGATGTGAAGTGTGTGTGTGTGTGTCGTTCTGCTATCGATAAACATGCAGAACACAACAGCAACAACAACAACAGCATCGACAAGAACAACAACAACAACGATAACATTGATATCAACAAAACAACAACAACAAGAAGAAGAGTAACAATAACCATCGAACGCTCACATTCGCATTCGCTCGATGCAAATATTTTGTCAGAGGTGGAAAAAAAAATAAAAAAAAGAGCAGAAAAAATTATAAAGAAAAAGGAGAGCTGTTTGCCTTTTTGGCCCATAAAATCTGGCGCCGTCTGCCTTTATAGAAACCCCTTGCCAACCCCTTACTCCACCTCCCCCACCAGATATAAATAATTATTCCTCTTCTTCTTTGGACGGTTTATCCTCCGCCGGCGATAAGCGGTTAAATAAACCATAAAAAGAAAAAGAAATACAAGTCGTCGGTTTCAAATCAAAGCGATTGATAAACCAAGAAATATATCGGACAGGCGGAGGAAGCAGGATGGGTGGAAGGAAGAATGAGAGGCAAACAGCAGCAAGACAAACCGGAAGTACAGTACGCACACTAGGGTGGACCTTAACAAACTTGCCCATAATTAAAGAATTTAAAAATAATTTATTTAGAAATTATTATTATAAAATTATGATTAAAACAAAAATGTTTTTTCTCTAGTAAAAATTAAATTTTTTGCCATGATCTTTAAAAAATGTTGTAGAAATCTTTTTTACATATTTTCGGTTATTATACTTTTTATCCAAAAACTTTATAATTTGATCCACCCTGCTAAGCAAAAAAAAACACAACTCGGGACGCGAACTCGGGACTCACCTTCGCTGATGGCATCACTGGCGCCATTCTTGAGCGCCTCGGCGGCCAGGGCTTTGGTCCGCTCGATGAGCAGCGCCTGGAATTTGTTGGGGTCGTTGGCGCAGGCGGCGGCAGCGGCGGCCGCAGCTGCAGTGGCCAAAGCTGAATTTGGACTGAGCACATTCAGATCCAGCGGACTGCTGAAAGTTGGTAAAGAAATTGCACTTATAATATGGGATTTTAATGTTAATTTAATATTTTTGAAAGATCAAGTTATTCATACATTTTGATATGATTAAAGATATGATTATGATAAAGATTATGTTTATCTTATTTAACATTATTTTTAAAAATATACTAAATTTGGTATTTTATATGATATGATAAAATATCAAGTTCATAAGTTTGAATCATAATTTTGTATTGATATGAAATAAGGTAGAATTGACCCTATTTCATATCAGTCTTTTTATATTGCACTTACTGCTGTTCCTTTTTGATTTTGAGCTCGTTGCTATCGGTGGTGGTGGTGGTGGTGTTGGCATTGACCGCCTCCCGATCCTCGGCCTCCTCCTCCTCCTCGTCGTCGATGTCACCCTGCTGCTGCTCCTCTGGCTTCTCCTCCGCCTCCTCGGAGTCCACCAGCATGGCCTGATCCTCGTCCTCGTCCTCATCCTCAGCGGCGGCAGCAGGAGGAACTGCTGCCGAAGTCTTTGTGGCCTCCGGCAGATCGCCAATGCTGATGACGGATGATGACGCATCCAGCGGTGTGGCGGCTTCTCCTGCATTGTTGCTCTGCTTATTGTTGTCGCTGCTCTGGCTATTATTGTTGTTATTGGTGGCAGCTGCTGCCGCCAATGCCGTGGCCTCGGCGAGCGCCTCATTGATCTGCTGCTTATCGAGACGCGCCTCCAATCGCATTATGTGCTGACGCTTGACCTCCAAATGCTCCTCCAGTCGCTGGATTTGCACCAGATGCGTCTGCTCCAGCGCCCTCAGGCGTTGCAGTTCGTCCAGAAGTGCTTTAATCTGGAAAATATAAAGAAAGGTTGGGATTACAAAAAAACTAAAAAAATACTAAAATTTATATTATTATATGTTTCTTAGTTATGGCTGTTTGGGTTCTCTTACGGAGATATCACTTCCTAGCTGAAGTCTAAACTTTAGTAAGAATATTTGGTGAAAATATGGACCTTGTGGCTTTACTGGTTTGGTCTATGCTTTTAACATTCAAATTTTAAGAAGGGGAGTTTTACAAATATAGATTATTAGAAATTCTAATCAGCTTGTTTTATTTTACATTTCTTTCTTTTTTAATTCAAAGATAATTCCTGCAACTCTCTTACTCTATCAAAATCCTTATCCATTGATTGCTGTTGTCTCGTGTTTTTCCCATTTACCTTCTGGGAAAATTCACATTTTCCTCACATGTGTCTGCATGCCAGCGTGTGTGTGTGTGTGTGTGTGAAAAGTTCTCGAGAGTTATAAAATAATTTTTAATAAAATTAACAACGACGTCAATGTCGCTCGGCGGTGATTGCCAGGGACTGATGCTGGTGATGTACGTATACAGGGTATATAGGGTAGAAACCACCCACCCAACCGCCAAATGCCGCCAGGTACAGTGAAGCCTCCCCCCCCAACCATAATCCCACCCCCAAAGCTTTGCCGATGTGGGCTTTGTTTGGGAACTTTGTTTGTTTGATGAAAATATGATAATTGGCAAATTTGACAAGGGAATTTTTCTTAAGTGCGTCGACAGCACACATCCCCTCTTAATTTTCTTGCAACCCCTACTATCTCCAAGAACACCCCCCCCCCCTTTTCTTTCCGAAAGTTGACAAGATAAAGTTTTTCGACAGCGCCGTGTGGTATGCAACGAAATTTTTTAATGACAGCCAGGTGGGCGTGTCCCTTCCCCCTTTTTTCTCATGTGTGTGTGTATTTGTTATTATGTGATTAAAATTAATTTTATGGCGCGGTTTTTAATTGACGCATCTGCCGGGGTAGCAAAAACTTTTGAATAAATCGATCGAAGAAGCTATGGAAAATATTTATTGATTTTTGAAATATTTTTTTGCGGCTTGGAATGAGTCAACTTTAACCCATATGCTAATAAATAAATAAGTTGAGAAATCAACATAATTCTAACTACGAATTTGCGTGTCATTGCGTGATTTGTGTCGAACATGGGCATAAACAATAATTTCATCAACATGGGAACACCACAAACCCCACTTCATGTGTCTATTTTATCAATATTTGTGGAGGGGCACACGCTGCTGATGATTATTGGCCATAAACAATGGGCCAGAACATAATTGGCATTAAAAAAGCATCAAGAACATGCGTGTATTGCCATGTGGCATGCCGAAAAATGCAAAACAGCCGCCAGCCGGTTAATTCTATTATCAATCAAAGGATACCCCGAACCCTAGGACTCCAGGATATGTGAAAGGGTTTGGGTTTGAGTTTGGGTTTCTGGGTTAGCTGGCATGCGTGTTCGATTTTTCATTAGCATACGGGATACGAGAAGCCACCCTTTTCGAAAAGTACGAAAAGTGAAGAGACATGACAAGACGACAAACGACTCAAATTAATTGCATAAAAATCTTATGGGTGCGGTAAGCCAGGCAGGCAGGCAGCAGGCAGGGGTGGCTCTTCTAATTGCCAACTGCTTGGCAGAGAAGACATCCCTTGGAAAATTGGAATTTTTCAGCTTTCTTAAATAAACGTAATTAGCGAAAGTCGGCGGGGGAGAATGCCTGATGAGTTAGTCCACACATGTGGCAACTGTACCTCTCTGTATATTCAATATGATATTCCTTAATACCTTCCCTATACACACATAAAAGAAACACCACGGGATCAAATCGACATGCGCATGGTAAATATATGGTATTTATACGCATATCATGTATATCTTATCATATCATTTCGAGCATAACAAGTCAAAATTGATACGACATAACATCAAATCGATCATCGTTTCATATCAAGTTTTTTTGGGTGTACTATTACATAAAAAAAAGGAAAGAAAAACCTAATTAGTAAATCTAAGTGACAATGAAGTTTGGCAACAATGCCCTCCCCCTTCTTCTTCCTCAGCGAATATGCAAATTGAAAGCTACGAAAATTGTCATTGGGATTTTTCCGTATTTCCTCGAACATTTTTGGAAAATTTCGCCCTGGCAAAAGAAATATTAAAACGATAAATCAACTTTTTGGATTTTGAGCCGGCACACACACAAAACTCACACACAGTAGTAGACAGTAGAAATCATTTTCAACCCTTGAGCAGAAAGTTTTCTGTGGTTGATGAGGCTGCAAACTGGGGGAAACGAGGAGGGGAATTATTATATATATGTAACATCTAACAGCAATCAAACAAACTATAACAAATACTTTAGAGGGGGACAGGGACTCCTGTGTTGGTTTTTCCCTCCTGTATTGACTGTGAAATTATGAAAATTTACATTTTTCCCAACTCACTCCTAAAAATTAAACTGAAAATTCTGGACAAAAGACTGGACTGCCCTGCTGTTGGATTTTCCCTCTAGTTTGGGTAATAATTTTTGGCTTACAAATGGAATAGATAGAACGGGAATGTGGAACATTAGCAACAGCGAGCGAAAAGCAAACGATTTGTAATTAACAAAATTGCCAAGCAGCCGAAAAGTAACCCATTCCCCGCTGAATTTTGTTTTTACCCTTTTGCATAACAATTGACAAAGCAGTCAATATACACATATATGTGGGGGTGGTGGTGGGGGGGTTTTGGGATCTGAAACAACAATAACAAACACTCGAAGGCAAAAGACGCAGAGAAACGTAGCACAATTGGCAGCAGGACTTTTCGCTTACACAGGGGGAAATATTTTTAAAAACGAGTAGAAAAAGTAAAAAAAAAAAAAAAAAAAATAGAAATATTTTCAAAAAAATGTAAATGTTTTCAAAAATATTTATATAATAGCAATAAATAAAGAGAATTAAATATTTGTATTAGAAATATATTTAGAAATTATAATATCGAAATAAACCTAATAATATTATATATGCACATAAAATAAAAATAAATAAATAAAAACTAAAAAAATTAATTTAATTTTAAATAATTTCAATAAATATTTTTATTAAAAATATAAAGGTCTAAAAATGACAAAATAAATTATTTTCACTTTAAATATTTTTAATAAATTGAAAAAAATCGAAAAATTTCTCCGCGTGCCTCAGAAGGAAGCATAAAATGCCAAAAGGAATTAAGGTTATGCCTCAGTCTGTCTCTACATCTCTGCACACACATATATATCTCCCTGCATATGTATATTCCACATGAGGCAAAGGCAAAGGCAAAGGGTTTGGCAGCTGTGTGGAGGAGAGTGGGTGGGTGGTGGGGGTGTAAAAAAAGGGTTTAATCAGCGAGCAGCAGCATCTCACACACACACATCAAACACACACAGGGACACCAATCTACAAATACAAATTAACAATAAGCAATCAAAGACACACACACACACTTGCAAAAGCGAAGCTCTTCAGGGCTTGCTTATAAAATAATTCTCTTCTGTATTTTTCCTCCTTTTTTTTTGTTTTTTTTGTTTTTTAGACTTTTAGGCCGTCAGCTGCCAATGGCAAAGGCAAAAACCGTCAAAGGAATTAAAATTCATTCGGGCATAAAAATTTTAAAATATATATATGACTGGCTGAGTGGAGTGATGGATAGAGATAGCGCATATAAAAAAGGGGTAACTTTTCGCCAGCGGCAACATCAACATCAGGTGGAAGTGTGGGGGGTGATAAGGAGAGGGGGGGGGGAGGAGTGGGCTGGCTGGGGGTTGACTCTGTTGTTAATTTCCAAAAAGCCAAAAGACAAATGAGTAAAAGGCAACAGCCGGGGAAGAAGCTTCGTCTCAATGTCGTCAACTGTTTTTTTTTTTTCAAGCGCTCCTTGCTGAATTTTATGGGCCACACAGAGAGAAAAATAGGTGCTTTTGCTTATAAGTATTTTAAAAATTATTAGTAAATAATAAGATATTTTTTTATTAATTTACTTTATGGTTTTTAGGGGTTTTAAATATTTTTAAGGGAAATGTGGTATTTAAAAAGTAGTTTTTGTGTTTGTATTTTGTATTTCATTATTTTTAGATTCTTATTAAATAATAAGCAATTTTTTCAATAATTTACTTATTGGTTTTTATGGCTAATACATATTTTGAAGGGAAATGTGGTATTCAAAAAGTAGTTTTTGTGCTAGAATCGCAGTTCTGCTTGCGCGACTGTTAAAAACTATGATTGTATATTTTCCTTTCAAATAATTTCCTAAAAATCTCTTCGGTTTTTTCTCTCAGTGATCGTTCTTGGCCGTGCAGCTTGTCATTGATTTTTGATTGTTTCAAGTGTTGGCAAAGGAGTATAGCTGGCGATGTTTCGACGGGTTGCGAAAGGGGGCGAGGGCGGCACGGGGCCTTCGAGTGATAAAAAGGGGGACTGGGCATTTTTGCTGGGGGAAGGAAGCTTTAAAGTCTGCCAAGTGCACCCCAGAGCTTTGACGCCAAGGCTTTTGTTTGTTTGTATCGCATCGCACTGTGGATGTTGCATTTTTGCAACTGGCAATGCCCAAGTTGGCAATTTGCAACAAAAGATAACAAAGAATATGACGAGCGAGAACAGAAACGATGGAAAAAATAATACAAGAAAAGAGTGAAAAGAAAAAACAAGAGCAAGAGCAAAAATAATGCAGGAGAAAAACGAGAAATACAAAATAAAACTGGAGAAAAGCAAACACAGAAACAAAGACCCCGAAAGAGGTCACATATGGAGGAGTCCCTAAAGTAAGCACCTCACCCCTGAAAATGCACCCAGCCTCCTTCCCTATCGAAAATGATTCATTTGGAAGATTTGTGAATTTATCATATTTATATGGAAGGTACTTTCGTTTACTCTTTGTTTAAATTATGCTGAAATCCCAGTAAACACCTTAAAATTTTTTTGTGAATTGAAAATGTTCCGAAAAATATTCAATTGCACGCCCTTATTCACTCCACTCAATCGCCTAATTCATTCACTTATTCACATTCATTCCCACTGACAGACAATTCATCAACTTAAAGACCTCAAATCGCAGGTAATTTCCCTAGAATTTTTGCATTATTTGTCAATTGCCGCGGGGGAAAGCAGGGGCGTTGTTCAAAAAGGGGTTTTTCGTTAGGGGGGGAAGGGGGGTTTGGGGGTTTCGTTGGCAATTTACAACAATTCAAAGGCATAAATCAAACATTTTGCAAGTTGAAGTTGGCACGAAAACGTGGGTTTTCATTGGGGCCACCAAAAAATGGAAGGGGGGTTTGTCAGTTAGTCAGTCAAATAGTCATTCATTCAGTCAGTCATTCGTTCATTCGCTTATTTACGCACACACGCACACAGTTTCCAGAGTTATTGAATTGATTTGAAGGGGAGGCACTTTTCCGAGGGGGGTAGATGGGGGGGGTTGGAAGTTCCCCCTTGGGGGCACGCAATTCTCAACTCGTTCGTCTTTCGCCTTTCTTCTTCTTTACCAACCCCCCCGCCCCCTTTGATTTTGTTGTTGTATTTTTTGGATTATAAAGTTTTGTAATTAAAATTTGACAGCTTTACAATTCCCAGAACCCCCCTTTTCCCCCCCTTATCACTCAAAAAATGAGAAGGGGGCGCAAAATCTTCTTCTTCTTTGACGGCGCGCATTTTCTTATTAGAATTTTACAATTTTCGATTTATGTTTCGATTTTATTGTCTGCCATTTTGTGCGTGAGTGGGGGTTGCCCCCCCCTTTCAAGGATTTCTACCTCTGCCCTTGTCTATATTTAACCCTTGAGCGGGCTAGCAGCTAGCTTTAACCCCGTCAGCGCTCTTGACATGTGTGTATATGTTTTAATCAAAGTTGCCCACCTCGCACTTTTGTTTCTAATTCGTTAAACTTTTGCTTAATAATTGTCTGGCAAAAGCGCCCTTGACTTTCATTCATATTGCCAAAAAATACAAAACAAAAAAATACAGAAAAAGTAGAATCAGGTTTTCATATATATATTTTTTATATTTTTTGTCGATAAGCACTGGGATCTGAGATGGGTGGCCCCTGGGTTATTTGGGGCCCAGTCACATGTCTAATCCTTTTGCTTATTGATATGATATCTGTGCGCGAAAAAATCCCAAAAAAAAAAAAAGGTTGTGTATGCCAGCAAAATTGTATGTTATATAGGTTTTTTTTTTTGGCGGAAAGGTTTGAGTGGTCTTTCATAATCAAAAAACGTTAAAATCATAGTCTAGACAATAATTTATGAGCACGGCACATTGCTCATCTCTCGGTCCTCTCGGCTTTTTGGTCCTTTGCCCGCATGGAGTATCACCCACCCACCGCTTAACCCTCGAATGCCAATCAACATCTCTCGAGCAAACAGTCGTAAGGCTCGAACCGAAAGTCCTCTCCATCCTGTCTGTTGATCCTGGTTCCTGTCATTGTTTTCTGTGTGTGCCTTTCATTTTTTTTTTTTTTGGTTCTCCTTTTTTCTAGCCCTCAATGGATATGGTATATGAAAATATGAAATACGAAATACGAATTTTTGGGGGGTTTGTCAGTTTCTAATGGTTTCAACTTCCTTCCGCTTGCAGTTGTCCTTTTTGGTTGAAGCCAGCTTTTTGTGTGGAGTGTGTGGGCTTGGAGTGAAAAATATAGAGGGTTAAGCAGGTGTCTCTGCAGCTATTGCAACACACAAAGCTACTTAAGGGGTTAACGGGGGGTTAAAGTGGGGGTTTTCAGTGGACAGCTGCATATTCGAAGGCAAATAAAGATATCGATGATATCCAAAAAAAAGAACCGCTAAGCAAATACGAAAGAAAGTCACTGTAGGTTTTTTTCGGTATTTTTTTGGGGGCGTGGCATTGAGGGGCGTCAGTAGTACTATGACGGGACACTAATTTGATTTGAACATCAGCGTCAACTTCTAATTGAATTTCAGCCCCTCATCGCTGAGTCTGTGCATCGATTAACTCGCCGCCGCCGTCTCCTTCTAAACTCAATCTTCGTTTGATGACAATTTCCATTCCTATTAGTAGAGGCGAACGGGGGGACGGGGGGCAACGGGGGGTTAAATGCCACTGGAAATGCATAAAATAAAAAGCACCGAAAAAGCAGCCGGGGAAAAATAGATATGGCCAGCTTATTTTAATTGCCCGTCTTGTTTTGGAGCAAAAAAAAAAAAGAAAAGGAAATGGTAGTGAAATTGAGGTTTTGGCTTAGTCAACGGTGGGTTAAAAGTTCCAGAAAAATATAAAAATTTGTATTTAAATACCTGTATTTATAAAAGCCACAAAAACGAAAGAAAAAAATATTTTAACCCCAGGTTAAGGGTGGGTTAAAAGTACTCGAAATAAATAAATAAATATATTTGTATTTTCTGTTTTTATAAAAGGCCCAAAAACAAAAGAAAAGTATATATAATTTTAAATTAACCCCACAACGCCCAAAAAAAAAACATTATAATAATTATTTAAATATAACAAAAAATAAATATATATTTTTAATTAATATTTCTGTACTTACATAAATACAAAGAAAATCAAGCAAGTGTTACTAATTTTAAATTAACCCCACAACGCCCACTGTGCTGTGTCTGGCGACTGCGGTCGCATTTTGACCGAGCCACGGCAATTATTTTGACGACGCTTAATTTGCGTTGAGTTGGAGATTTCTCGGATGCGGATGATGATGACGACGAGGAAAACGGAGATGAGTTGAGATGAGATGAGTTCAGATTGAGATGAAGATGGGGACGGCGATGGCGACGATGTCGCGGTTAACTTGCATCAAAATTGAAGCGACAGCATAGCAAACTAATTAAAGCCCAGGCATTTACCGCCCCAAATTGAATGATTTTTATGCTTAGCCTTTTTTAATTGTTCGAATTTTCCTGGCTGGGTTTTTTTGGGACCTGCGTTTGATGGTCGCCTCATAAGAACTTAAATGCAGAGAAGCAGGCGCTATAATGACATATTTCACGATTTTTATGGCATTTCATCAGGGTGTTTTTTCCGTTTCTTCTTTTTTAATTTGAAATCAATTGTCTAGTTAATTGCTTAGCTTCCGTCTAGCTTCTTTATATATATTTAGATTTTTTTTACATTTTTTATGGATTTATAAATCTCTATTTAATCGCGTTTTACTACAATTGCAGCAGAATTCTTGGTCTTGTTTTTTTGCACTTGGCTCTTGGCTATCTATCATAATAATCGCTTTGGTCTGTCACACGTACACACAAGGTTAGCAAACAGAAAAACGCCAACCGGAGGCTAATCAAACACATCAGCAACTCAACAACTTATATCTTTAACTTAAAGCCATGACTGCGAGAGAATATCTCTCTGTGCTTTTTGTCCACTATATCTTCAAGATAATAAATTCAAATGCAAACTTAATTAATTGCTCGGCACACAAAAAACAGGCAATGGAGCAAAGCAACATGTTGCAAACTCAATTTAATGGTAAATGGGTAAATGGTAAATTAATTAATAAAAAAAGAAATGGAATTTGATTTATCGACAGACAAGAAGAAGAAGTAGAAGGAGTGTGTCTTCTTTTGCTAATTGAAATGCTAAATTTCCGTTCATGCCTGTAATTGAGTGGGAAGTCCAGAAGAGGTGCGAGATGTGGAATCGAAATTGACAATTTTGCAGTTAGCCCAGAAATTGCTAGAGATTTTCAGACCCCAACCCCCTTCCCAACCCCTTCCTTACCCCTTCCAACCACCTTCCCAAAAATTAATGGCTACAAGACTTTGGGCCAAGACTTGGCAGATTTTTCATTTAGAGCACCCACCCATCCACCTTCTTCGCTCGATTATTTGTTGGCCATAAATCATCGGGGCAAATTCGGTTTTTCTTTTTGGCCAATTGCATTTTCGACTTGTCACCGTTTTAATGGCCTCCAATTAGATATTTAGAGAGAGTGAGCCGTGTGCATGTTTCTATATTTATTTAAAGGGGCATTTGCCACTTTTCCATTTTTCCCTTTTTAATGAGACGCGGGAAAGTTCAAAATCCAACAATAATGCAACACAGACGACAAACGACAGACGACAGACGACGAATCAACAATAATTTTTTTAAATTCCAAATTGAACTGAACTAGCTCACGCAACAACAAAAGCCCGGCGAAACGAAAATAAGGAAATAATCAATTTAAAAAAATCAAAATCACACATTTACCCAGCACAAAACTATACTAAGTACACCACATCTACAACTACAACAAAAGCTCGGTGGGCAATCAGTCAATGTGCGAAAGAGAGAGAGAGGGAGGGGGCTAGTCAAGCAGATAGAGAGGCATTATCCATATGGCCGGACTGCTCAGACACTCGCCGATCAGAATCCATATGCGATAAATAAATTGAATTTATCCGCAATTGGTCGAAAAAGCCAGAGGGTTGGTGTCTTAGTGTGTGTGGGTGTGTGTGTTGTAGGGGCGTAGGGGTGTAGGAAAAAAGGGGTTCAAACCAATTTCTGAAAAAGATTTTCATAAAAGATGTATACAAACTCTTTTAAAATGTAAATACTGCTAGTAAACTGATTATATGATTTGGTACTTAAACCCATCAACAAATCCCAAGATTAAAAAAATTTTTTTTTTTTAAATTTAAATTTTAATAAATATTCCAGATAAATTAAAAAAAAAACAAATTTTAGTCATTATAAAACCCTTTTATATAAACTCTTTT
Source organism: Drosophila lutescens (assembly GCA_037075285.1). NCBI lineage: Eukaryota > Metazoa > Arthropoda > Insecta > Diptera > Drosophilidae > Drosophila > Drosophila lutescens. The sequence continues at coordinate 3,374,286 of JBAMCF010000413.1, read as the reverse complement.
ACAATAAATGTAAGGATAAAAAGAACTGATAATATAATTTGGCCACTCAACCTACAAAATTTTTTTTTAAATTAAAATCCAAATAAATTTGTTTTCTAAATTTCCTAAAAATCCCCTTTTTTTATTAAAAATAAAATATAAATAACAATTCTTTCTAAATTTGAACATTCAAAAGACCCCTTTTCCCTACACCACTGCACACGATAATGACTGTTTTTCACTTTAATCAGCAAATACAAATAGCAACAACAGCCACGATAAGCACAACAGCAACAGCAACACACAACAGCAGCAACAGCAACAGCAGCAATCATTGCAGGCAGTAGTAGTCCTAAACTAAGCTCAATGTCTCCAGTAATCCATGTGCTATGGTATTCGTGTGCTGATTGATTTGAATTGAATAATTGCAATTGTGCGACTTGTATTCGTATTTGTATTCGTATTTGCATTATTATTATTCGTATTATTCGTAGTATGTTCTTTTTTTTGTACATTTTCAATTTTAGTTCGGTTTTTGTATTCGAATTGAGACTAATGACATGTGGAGAGACCAAACAACCATTTCAATAACTAAATCTAAACTAATCCCTCACCCGTTTCATGTTTTGATTTTTTCTCAAGGAGCACCGAACGTAACTTAGACTTTAACTTTTGCCTCCATTGGCATAATAACTCATACTAAATTCGAATAATCGCCAATAATTTTTGGGAACACTTGCTTGAAAAGTGCAAAAAAACAACAAATAAAAACAACAATTGAACGTAATGAGAATCAAATTAATAAAAAATCTACAATAATAATTGAGCTCTTGCCTTGAATCAAAGATTACGAATTTCAATTTTGATTAGAAAAAGAGAGGGGGATCGAAAGAGAGTGAGAGAGAGAGAGGGAAAAGAAATGAATGAGAGTTTCTCAGGGGTTCATCGATGATTTCGATGTTTAAACAGTTGATCTGGTTTTCTCAACGGCTGAAGTTTAATTTTAGACCATTTGCGTTAGAAATTTGATGGATTTTCCGCTCGATTTGCATTTAAAAATAACACACCACACATTGTCTTTCGCCTGGAGCGTGTATCCAAATATTTGTCTCTGTTGGCCAAATTGTGGCATATATTTTGGTATTTGGCGAGTCAACCCTTTTGGGGTTTTGCCTCTGACGTAGGTGGTCTTAGCAAACAGAGCCAAAAAAAAAAGCATACAAGTACTCCAATTTCAATTAACCGAGAAAGCCAAGAATCGGTAATAGAAATATATATATTATTTTTGAGCGCCCATCGTGGGATCGAAACGAAAATAAATTAAATGGGGAGATCGCAGTCACGCGATGATAAGCACAAATCGAATTTTGTGCATGAAAAATTATGATTATTTCTATTATTTCTAAACCGATTATCTATCACGCCCGAACTGTCGGTTTATGCTGGTCAATGGATGATTATTGGATGGATGGTTGAGATGCGGGACTGAAAACTAAGTGCTCAATAATCGGTTTCTCTTATCAGTTAGTCAGAATTTTTGCCACATTTTCAAAAAATAAAAATAGTTGCGTTTCAGGCTTTCAATTCACATGGTACTTTTTACTCTTTAGATAAACTATATAATGTAATTTTTTTAAATATCAAAAATAAAACCTCAAACTTATCAATGACTTCCCATGAATGTTTGTGGTTTTCCCAACAGCTAATCGGATTTATTTGAATTTCATAGTGTTATGATAAACAACTAAAACTAGCCACAAAAACACAGAGTTCATGAAAAAATTGATTTCGTTTTTTTTTTTGGGGTTTGGCCATTGTTTTTTCCCCTCACAAAAAATAAATATGTGGAAATATGTCGATAAAGAAATTCTATAAATACATACAGATAAAAAATAAAACGAAATCGAGAATGAGTATTTAATAAATACATTTCTTGTATTCCGCTGGTTTTTTCCGCATACGCTGTTTGTTTTGTTTGCCGCATTTGATAAAAAAAAAGTAGAAAAATATAACAAAGTGCCACCGAACGTGTCGTTTTTTGTTTGAAAAATAATGTGTGTGCTTGGAGTATTGGTAGCCAAATAAAACAAAACAAAATCGAAGCGGAAGCTGCTGCTGCTAATTTGTTGTTCATTTGTTTGCGCTGTCAAGAAGCGTTTAATTTTTCTCTCTCCATTTTTTGGATTATTTCCTTTTTTTTGCCTTGCATTTTATTTTTGGAAGCGAGACGCGGCGGCCCAAAGCACTTTGTCTATAAAAATGCACTTCTGCGAAAAAATAAACACATGCCTCATAGCCAAAACAAACTGAGGAGCTGCTGCTGCACTTCGACTCTAACAACAAACAACTGTTGCAATTCCATTTAACATGATTTTTTGTGGGCAAAAAAATATTCGGCCCCCTTACGGCTGAGTTCAAAAATATTGGTAGTGGCAAAAGTATAATTGATAAAATTAAATTAAATTGAATGGAAATGTGGTATTCAAAAAGTATGCAACAAAAATGTATTTAAAAAAAACCCTCATACAACCAAATCCTTTATACGCCACTGACCTAATTTCATAATTAATTTTATTTTTTTAATATTTTAAGATTTATTAAATAAATCTTCCGATTACTATTATTTTTGCCACCACTGTAGTTATATCCCAGGGCCTGTCGATCATCTTTGGCTGCCCCGCTTCGAGGACAACAAAAATATTGTCGCATATTTATGAACATGTGTAACAGATAAATCTGAATCTACGCGCACAGCGCAGCGTTCATAAGTGATTTAGTTGTCAGTCGAGTGCATTTATCACAGCTGTGCATGGACGTTGGTTTAGGGGTTTGTGAGAGGGGGCTTCGTTTTTTCCACAGAGGGGGGAGGCGCCAGTAATCAAACTAATGAGCTTGGGCCCACCGGCAGGCGGCAAAAATAGCTTTTAATGGATTTCAAATAAGAAAACGCGCAAAAACGTTAGGAAAACGCGCGAAAAGCAGGGGTGCGCAGAAAAGGGGGCTTTAAGTTTAGGCACCTGTTTATAATAATTTTCTTTATAAATTTTAAGTGCTTGTTTGTCAGTTATATATATTTTTTAAACAAGAGTTCTTAAAACCCCCTTTTGAAAGCCCTTCTAAGCCACTGGTTGGTTTGGTTGGGTGTCTGGCCAAGTGAAGTGATAAAACATTAAAGAAATGCGCTTCTTTTTCTCTCTTTTCTTTTTAAGCAACACCTAGGGGTTGCTAATGGAAAAGGAGCTGCTGCTGCTGCTGTTGCACTTAATGGCAAATGATAATGATTGATGCTAAAATGCAATGCACCACTCCCGTGTGCACATCTTCAAATCAGCACAAAAAGCCACACGAAACACTTCAAGTCGAAGCTTTTCACGGGTGGTTTTTTCTTGTTTCTTTCAGGATAAGCAATCATTCAATGCGGTGAAAGAAAAAGAATGAAAAGGGGAAGATTTATTTATATTTTTGCATTAGGAAAATTGGTGGCTTAAATTAATGGATTTCGCTGTCATTTGAAAATCTCAAATGGGGTAAAAAATGGGGTATTCAAAAAGTGTGCAACAAAGAATTTATTCTAAAATCGTTTCGTTATCATTTTAAAATCTCAAATAGGATAAAAAATGAAGGAAAATGTGGTATTCAAAAAGTGTGCAACAAAGAATTTGTTCTAAAATCCCCCCACAACCAAATCCTGGGTTATATTACACGTTATAAACTTAAGTTCCATACCATCTCTCTCTCTCCCTTAGCTTTTGTATATCCCATCCCCTTTTCTTCTCTGGTACTGTGTAAACAAAGGCATTCAACAAATTTGTAGGCGTAAAAATTGTCTTGTCAATATTTTAATGATATCACTTTACACCCCCTGTGTGCTCCTTGGGTCCTTGGTCCTTGTCCTTGGGTAGCCCGTCCTATTCCTATTATTTGCCTGCCGCAAAAGTTTCCTTCGAACTTTTTTTTCCCCTTGTTGGGTTGATTTTGCTGCTGTCCCAGGGAAAAAAGGCTCAAATCCCAGGCTGTATGATTTTTTTTCTCCCACTTTTTTTTTAGCCTGTTTTTGTCCCTTTTTGCTGCTTCTTCTTGTTCTTGGGCGTGTAAAGAAGAAGTCAAAAGTCCCGCCGCTCATTTGTTTGGCTTGTACACTGTTTTTTTTTTTTTTTTTTTTCTATTTTTCCCGGTTTTGGTTTCGTCGTACTCGGGCAACATTTTTTCTGTTTGGCTAGAAAATTACAAGAAAAGTGGCCAGGAAAAAGAGAGAGTGGGTGGCTGGGTGGGGGGTTTTGTTTATTTGTGCAAGTGTTTTCTCAATTGTGCGTACTGGTTTGAGGCGACGGCGGTCGGTCAGTCGTGCGTCGTCGTCGTCGTCGTCTGCGGTTGAAATTCCTCTCCTTGGTTCTTTTTTTTTGTGTTTTTACGCTTCCTTCACTCCTTTTGGCAGCCCATGGCATCCTTTTTTGCCCAAACCCAAACCGCTTTGCCCCCCGAAAAACACACTAGCACATTCCAAATTCCGGTGTGGGCGGCGACGTTTGTCTAATCTTAACGGTTTTACATTTCATTGCGCTGGGTAATTGTCTGTCGGTGGGTTTGGTGGGGGGTTTTCTCGTTTTTTTTTAAGGATATTCGACCCAAGACCGCTACAGTTTATTAAATTAAAAAGTCACTTAAAGTTGATACTTTTACTCGGGGCAGACAACAGGAGTTTGATGTTTAATTCCTAATACTTTGTCCAACAGGGGGTTAACTTCCGGTTAAAACATTTAATTTAATCTAATCTTGACTTATCGGTTTACATTCAAGTGAAACCCTCATAGACTTGTTATACTAAATATTTAACTACCAAGTTAACCTGTAGTTAGTTTTATCTCAATGTGGTTAACCACCAGGTAAAATGTGCTATCAGGTCTCACTTTTTTTAGCTGATTTTATCTCTATTTTTAAACCTCCTGTCAACTTTTCTACCTAAACTTAAACTTTTTAAGGCCCACTTAACCTCCAGTTAAACTTAAACTTACCTCTTTATCTTTGGCAGCTAATAGAACAGCAGGCTGGCCATTGTTGTTGTTATTGTTCTTCTTCTTGCGCTTCTCGCTGTTGCCGCTGCTGCTGTTGTTGTTGTTGTTGTTGGTGTTGCTGGTGGCGGTGGCGGTGCTGCTGGTATTGTTGTTATTGCTGGTGTTCGTATTGTTGTTGGCGCAATCATCGTCCTCCGCCGAATTGGCAACATGTTGCTCACTCTCATTGCCGCCACCATTGTTGTTCTTTCGACTACAACTATTATTGCTATCGGTTGTGTGATTATTGCTAACATTTAAACTAGCCTCCCCCGCATCCTTGTTCTGCTCGTCAAGATCCGCAAGATCCTGCTGTTGTTGCGTTGTTGCACTTGGCTCAGTTCTGATTTCTTGCTGTGCATCCAGCTCCATATCATCGGCATTCGATTGCATCGAGGCATTCTCCTCCTCATCGTCCTCGTCCTCATCCTCCTCCTCCTCATCCTCATCATCCAGTTCCTCATCCTGGTCCTGGTGACTATTGTTGCTGGTGTTGTTGTGATTGATGTTGCTGCTGCTGCCGCTGCTGCTCTTGACAATCGGTGTTGCTGCTGCTGTTGCCGCTCCTGTTGTTGCTGCTGGCTGTTCTGCGGGAATTGCTACCTCTGTCGCCGGCGAATGCAACGGCGATTGCTGTTGCTGTTGCTGCTGCTGTTGCAATGCCGCCGCTGCTGCCGCAGCTGCCGCCTCCATCATCATCATCTGCTGGGCGTGATTGAAGAAGAGCTTCGGATTGAGGCAGGCGCCACCGCCGCTCTGTTGCAAACTGCTCTGCAACTGCTGCTGCTGCTCGGCGCTGAGCAACGGCGGCGAGGGCGACGGCGTATTTGTGTTCGCCAGCAGATTGCTGCCGTTCTGCTGTTGCAGCGTTATGGCCGCTGCAACAATGGAGCTGTTCAGCAGCTTGTCGCTGTCGCTTTGCTGTTGTAGCTGCTGCTGCTGCTGTTGATCCTCCTCACTGTCGTTGGTTGCTGCTGCAACTGTTGCTGTGTCGCTGTTGTCGCTGTTCTCGGGATTGCCTGTGGATAGCTGCTCTTTGAGTGTGTTCACTTCCTTCTCGGCCAGGGTAGCGCGCTGTAAAAAATTTACAAAATGTAAAATATTAATTTTAATTTTTAAATTTTTATTATTTTTAATTTTTAAATATTTTATTTTATTTATAATATTATTTACGAATTTCGGTTTTTTGTTTTAGATTTCTATGTCCAACCGTTTTTCCTTTATGTTCATCTTGCCATTTTAAATCGCCCTGCTTTTATAGTAAGTATAGATTAATTGCTTTGTTGTAAAATATAATTTACTTTTAAATCCATCAAATAAATAAAAACCCCTTCAATTAGGTATATAAAAAACAGGATGATTTTGATATATTTTCCATCTCACCCATTTTACAGCCCAGAAGCCAAGCTAAAGCAATGTCAGGCACATATGTTGCTTTTGGCACGGAACAAACAGCAAAAAGTTTACAGACCCCCCAGCCAGCCTTAGCCAACAACTATCGACCCTCATTAATTTTACTTTTAAAGTCATTACGGGTTAAATTTAGCCAAATTAATACGTTGCAAAAACTTTTGTCGGCTTTCTCCCCCTTCTGCAAAATGCAAAAAGGCCAGAAACTCAAACCCAAACACAAACTAAATACCAAAATACCAAATAGGCCAAAAGGAGTCACAGACGGAAGGCTTAAAAAACATTCCGGGGTATTTCCGTCTGCATTAGCAACCGAAAACAACAAGGATCTACTGAGGCCAGGACCAACAAATTTATAGTTTATCGTCGGTATCGATAAGCCCAACTTGAAAATTCTCCCCAGCTATTAGGTGACCTGACCTTCGATGTTTCCTGCCTTCTCCTGGATTTTCCCCAAATGCCAAATGAGAAATTAAAACAACAAAACACAGAAACCATTGGGCAAAAAAAAAAAAAAAGAGAATAAAAAGAGTTGAGAACTCCTAAAGAAGGTTACAAAAATATGCGGTGCAAACTTTTTTGGCAAATTAGTCTGGGACCCAGACCAGAATCAGAATCTCCCCCAAGTTTTAAGGCTTCCATTCCATTTCGATCCTATTCCCTTTCCCATTTTCCATTTTCCCTAAGCCCAAGCAAATGGCAATGACTTTTGCTTCGATTTTCCGTTGATTTGTTCGGCTTTCCTTTCTGGTTTTTTTTATTTTTTGGGTTTTCTGGGGTTTTTGTGCAATTTTATTTGTATAAATACCGGAAGCTAGCAAAAAACCAGGACTTCAGTGGGCGTTGCAGGCAATAAAGAACTTTGGAAATTAGTCGATGGGCTAGTGCTGTTACCAACAAAACTATTTGGTGTGAGTTTTAAGCCTTTTGCCATTCGGTTCGGTTCTTGGCCAAGAGTTCTACTTCTACTTCTACTTCTGCTTCATATCGATGAAGGTTCTCTCTTCTTCCTTCGATTTGCCGAATAAAGTTAAGCAGGAAGTCGTTACACAGAGTGTGGAAATGGGCAAAGAGGAGGAGCTCTCTTCGGAGTTTGCTATCTTAACTAGAAATGCAATAGTAATACTGAAAAATATTTTATAAAATATATTTATTTTATATATATTTATAGATAAATATTATAAAATATTCTACAAAATAAATTCCTAGATATATGTATATAATAAAAAATATTATATAATCTATACTTTTATATAAAAATGCGGACAAAAAAAACGGCAAGTAGCCTAAATTACACAGAACGGATTGACATAAAAATCTTTAAAAAATACGTGAATACGGTAATAATTATAAATTATAAAATAGATCATAAAATATATATTAAAATATATTATTAAATATTATTTAAGCACTTCTTTTCCCTTAGAGAGAACCTTCCCCTAATGGCTTCAACTCAAACCCCCAAAAACCCATCGACATTCGATGATTTTGAGTGCGCTTAATGACAATATCCCTGGGAAAACCGAATGGCAAAAAGCAAATCATTTTTCTTGCTCTGCCAGGCATATTTGTCAACATCATCATCCTCATTACGAAAGGAATCGAAAGGAATGGGTGAGTTGGTCGATGGGAGTTAGAGAATGGAGTTGAAGTCGCATAGATATATATTTATGATATTTAAAAGCTCTTAAGTACAAACAACAGACAAGTGGTTGGGTGCAGTTCTGTTGTCCTTCGTCCTTCGTCCGACGACGTCCTTTCGAATGCCAGACACACAGGCAGACAGCTGGAAAGTGGGTGGTGTTGGGATGACTCCATCTCTCTCTCTCTCTCTCTCTCTCGGTGGTTCAGTGGTTGCTCTGTTTTAAGACCTCGGTTTTGCCATTTTCCCGTGAGCTGCTTAAGCTTGAAAATTGTTTTCATAATGGCCAGAAACAGAGAGACAGCGATACTTTTGCGTTTTCATTTTCATTGCGATAGCGATTCCATTTCTTTAGCCTGACTTTTTGCTCGGACCCCCTGGAAAATCGATCACTGAAAAGCAATCCCCGTGGGAAACGCAACACTTGTTGTTCCGGTTGTTCGGTTGTCCAGTTTTTCCACCTCGGGAAATAGTTTTCTTGGTTTTTCGGGGGATTCTTTGGAGAGTCTGGGCAAATCAATTAATGCCAGCCAGCGAGCTTAGCTTAGCAGCAGTTGCCAACCAAATGAGTTAATTAACTAAAATGCGGGTGGCTTTGCCTGGGCATTTTTTTGGTTTTCCCTTTACTTTTTTTTCCCCTGCAAGTTGGAGAGGGTTTCTCGTTTTTTTTTTTTTGGGGTTCTGCCCACTTCAATGGCCCTTTTGGCCCCCGTGTGTGTGGTCAGCTTATGGCAAGGCAAGGCTTTTCGTATTGAGCACCCTTTTAGAGTGGCTCCCCTTTTTATTTTTTGGGTTTCATTTAATATTTTGCCGGTTGCCACTTCAAAGGAGCTTTTTCCAAAATAAAAAAAAGTGAATATATATATATATAGAAAACGGGTAAAAATTCTCGCGCGCGAACCAAAAATGTTAAGTGAAATGTTAGTCCTTGTTTAAGGATCTGTTAAAATTCCAGTCATACTAAAATTTAATTTTGGAAATGGTTATGGATGGATTAAAGAAATATATTTTTTATTATAATTAAAAATAATTATTTGTGCCCCCTTCTTTTATTTTTTTCGAATTGCAATTGTATCAACTATTGAAAGTCCTTATCCCTTTTTTCGAGCGCCTGTTTCTGATTCGAATTCTGTATTTTATTCGTTTTTTTTTCTCCTTTTCTTTTTCTTTATTTTTTTCGTGGCGTGTGTGTGTTTGAGTTGTTTGCTCGCAATTGTCGTGTGCTTGGCACATGTCAACTCATTCGCCGAAAAACCCCCTTCCAAACCCCCTGCCAACCCCCTTCTTGGCCACCACACCCTCTGAAGTTGCAGCATGCGGCATTGTCTCAAGCTGTTTGTCTGAAGTGAGCTTGCCTCAAGACCCGAGCGAACGGGGAATTCTTCTAGCAGTAGCAGCTGCTGGCAGGACCTCGGGATTTCTGAGCTACTGAATTTCAGGATTTCTGGATTTCTGAATTTCACGACGATTCCCGCACTTTTTTCTGCGAAGGGGGAGGCAGGCTGTTGGGCGTGAGCACTTTTTGTAATTAGTACGAAGGCAATGTTATGAATTGTGCTTCAACTTAAGCTCGAGTGCCTTCATCTTCTTCGGCTGGGCTTACATATATTCTCATTCAACCCCCTTGAATACCCGAAAAAGGGTAGCTGGTTTTTCGATTTTGCTGCTTTGCATTGTGCGGTTTTTGGACAATAAATCAAAGCAAATCAATGCAACAGCAACAACGAATGGAGTTAGGGAAGGGATAAAGAAGGGGTTAGGAAGGGGGTTAAGAAGGGGTTTAGGTGGCACACGCCGTTACTCCTTTGAAGGCAACTTTCTAGTTAGCTGCCCGAGTCGAAGGACTCTTGAAAATGAGTCGTCGTCGTCGTCCCTCCCTTAACCCATGACTGCCACTTAAACGCCTACATGACATGACAGGCTGTCATGGGGGTAGAAGAAGAAGAAGCAGATGAAGAAGCTATGGCCCCAATCCCCATTGCATAAAAAAGAAATAAAAGAAAATCAAGAAGATGACGACGAACCCAAAGCGTTTTTCACAATTACACACACATTAAACAGCACAAGCCAAAGATAAAGCTCTAGGAAAAGTAGAAGATGTCTGGAAGGGGTTAAAAATATATATATGTGCGTGTGTAATGAGAGTGAAAAATTATTGTAGCCTGACATTAGGCGCAGAAAAAATGGAATGGAAATGGAGGTTAAGCTTACGCTTTGACAGCCACAAATGCTAAAAGAAGGATATATATCTATATAAATGGTATAAATAGAGCACACTTATGATACAAAATCTAAAACTTATAAAAAAGAAATTTAAAAAAATATATATTTTTTTTTACAAATTTTTTTCCAAAGAGCCCAAGTTAATAATCCCTTTGCCATAGCGCATTTAAGCAGCTCAACTGTTAGCCATTAATTGCTCAGTCTGCTTTTCGGCTAAATACTCCAGGAACTTCAACGCAAAAGCCCCCACTTTTCGCCCCCCTTAAAAACATATTCTTCAGATTCGGGGCATGCCTTTGCATTTGCTTTACAATTTCAAACATCATTAGCAACGCACACAGAGGCGATGTATTTTTTTTTTAGAGGGGGGGTCTGGGAAATACACACACACGCACACACATGTTCATATCCCTTTTTGCTAATTATTTATTTAAATATTAAACAAAAATACCCAAAAACACACACAGAAGGAACGAGTTCAAGCCCCACACCAAAGAGGAGAAAAAAAGTAAATAAAACTGCAACAAAAAACCGAAAAAAAAAATAACAAAGTGAAAAGAGTGGCATAAAATCAACATACACACACGGAGAAAGAACCACTCACACACACACACACACTTATGCAGAGAAAGAGAAAAGACGAAAATGATGTATTGATGCTGAAAGAGAGGGGGCGATGATATGGGGATCCTGTCTGCACACAAATAAAAAACACCCACACACACACACAGAAGACAAGGAGGAGTAGAAGAAGATGAAGAAAAGAGATAGCGATATGCAAATACATAACTGTACATTCGACGAGATACCGTTAGAGATTTGAGCTCCTCTTCTTCTTCTACGTTTGGCTAACTAATATTTTCTAATTTAAAATTCTGTTTCTTTTTTATTGCCTCTCACACACACAGAGCCACCCCACACACACACACACACACACATGTATGTAAATTTATAACATTTTCTATTTACTTATCAAAAATCAGAGGCAAAAGGCATTGAGAAGGGGTTGCTGTTTTTGTATTTTATTTTATTTTCATTTTTTGTTCTTTTAGGGTGGGGGGTTGGTAACTGAAAACTGCGTGCACGCCCAAATGTATGCTATACAAAATATAAATTAGCTTTGATATGCGAAGCTGCTGACGAAGATGAGGAAAGTCAGGGGGTTTTGGGCAGGGGGAGGAAGGGGAAGGGAAGGGGTTTCGCAGGGGTTGGGGAACCCCGAGTAAAAAAGGATTATATACACGCGTGCCCTGCATATGTGTCTGTTTTGTGTGAAAAGATGCTGGAAAAAAGGATTAATGCGTGCGCCAAAGCAAGAAGAAGAAGACGAGACTTTGTCTGTGGGGGGGGTTGGTTTCGATTTTTAATGCGTCACATGACAGCGAAAAAGAATTTCAGGGGGGGCCGAAACTCAAGTTCCTACGATTTTTTGTCTCTGTGTGTGTGTGTGTGTCAAGCTCAAAAGATACAGTTACAGTATGCATAATACCCAAAACATCTGCGAGTGTGTGAGTGGGCATCAAATTAGAGGATTTCTAATTACCAGAGGCGTAGGGGTAAGGGAATTAAAAGGGGTTAAAATTCAAATGGCGGATTATAATAAAGCGAAATATATGATATAAACTAAAAAATACCTTAACTTTCATTACATAAAGTTTAAGTTAATCCCATTCTTCTGGGCCGCCTTCATTAGACAAAAAATGTTAATTCCAAGTCTTACTGCCATTTTTGTGATTAACGAGGGGCTTTGCAAATCCACCCCCAACCCCCTCGTTTTCTAAGCAACCCTTTTGGAAATTTTACCACCTCCTCATCCTCCGCATTGTGTGACCAAAAGTAATAATAATTTTTTGGCTTATCCTTATTATTACATAACGTATGCATACCTTTTTTTGGTGTGCCCATTCCACAAAACAAAAAAATACCAGGACCAATCGTACATCAAAAATGAATGCTGGACAACACATGATGTGCATGAGTGTGTGTGTATTAGATGACCCTTTTTTGTGATCCAGTGGGTGGGTGTTTCGGGTGTTTTTGGACCCATTGTTCTGTCTACCTCATACCAAACCTCCTTTTTCGATAGGCCTTTTTCGGTCAGGATTTTTGTTCTCTTTTTTTTTCTCTTTGCTAAGTAAATAATTAAGCATTACACTGACCAAATAGCATAGAACGGTCAAGTCAAGGCAGCTGAAAACGGGTCCAGACAAATACAAATAAATATAACTCATATGTGGGCATTGTGTGGGTTAAAATGTAAGGGGGTTATGGGGGTTTTGAAGGATGTTCGTAAGCGTGTGTGTGTTCGGTCAGGCCATACAAATAATGATTAGAAAAGCCCACACCCTCCCCCCTTAAAAAACCCTTGTAATTTTTGACATTTTTATGCGGGCCTCAAAATGCTTTCAGTGGGGATAAAAAAAAAGGAAAACCGAACCCTTCCATTACCCAAAAAATTTGACATTTTAAAATCTAAACGAAATTAATGATTTCAGTTTTGCAGTGGGTACAGTTGTGCACAAAAGGCATATATGTGAATACCTAATTAAATATTATGTGAATCCTTTTCATAAAATCCTTAATCAGAGCGTAAGGCATTAATATAAATGAAAGTATTAATGTTTAAGGCTTCGCAAACAACCAACCCACCCACTAAACTAGAGAATCAATAATTCTTTTGGGTGTCTTATGAAAAATCTCTTAATTAAACCGAAAATGAAGCAATTTATTATTTGCGCTTTATAGACAAGTTTCCTTCTTTGAGACCCTTTTTCAATCAAAATTTCCAATCAATGTCAATTCATTATGCCGAAAGCACAGCTCCATCTCCAAAAAACCAAGGCAACCGAGGAGATGGAGACGGTGGTTTGTAGGTTGTTGGCTGTTGCTTAAAATTCTGCTACTAAAGCAACCCCAAAAGACAAAACTCAGTTGGCATTTTTAATGAAAAGCCACGACGACGACGACGATGGAACGATGGAAGCCCAAAAGTTGCCTGTCAAGTTTTTGCCTAATCAAAATCGACAACATTTTATAGTTTGAGATGGAAGGGGGTTTGGAGGGGGTTTTCTCTCTATAGAGAGGACCTCACCTTTTTCTCTTACACAGAAAAAAAATTAACAAAAAATCAGATTGATTGATTAAAGTCATCAAATATCAAAATGATATGAAAAAAATTATATTTATCTTATTTTACAATATTTGTTAAAAAAAATACAACATTTGGTATTTTGAAACAGTATTTTTATTACTCTTAAGACATGACAAAATATCAAGTTGATATGCTTGAATCATAAATTTGACATTAATGATATTCTATTGATATGAAATAACGTGGAAATGCGCTTATTTCATATCAATTTTTCTTTCTGTGTAGCTTAGCCTGAAGAGTGTGTGACAAACAAATATTTGAGAACGTAAATCAGAAATCTTTCGCTTTCATTTGGCAATCCTTTTGTGTAGCAGTAGAGGAAAACCTAAGAGTGGGTAGAAAATGGGGTGGCTGTCCTGGGCCAAAATCGAAAAACATTTCGTGTATTAAAACCGAAACGAATTAATTTAATTAATTACAATCATGTCTTATTAGAGACGTATGAAGGAGACGAAGACGACGTTTTCCTTTTGGAAATTCAAGGAGGGGAAAATCAAGAATGGGGAAAATCAGGGAAGGGGAAAATCGAGGCAAAAGGGCGACAGTTTTGTTGCTGGCAAAATGAAACAACAGCGCGTGTCAGCTGCCAAAGAGTTGCTTTTGTTTTCAAGTGCTGCCAGCGGAGGAGCTTAGTGGGTTAAATTTCGATGAGTTGGGTGGTATTTTCAGGGGGGTGGAGCGGTGGGTGGTTAAGGGTGAACTTTTCTGGTGAGGTTGGAGGAGTGGCGCCAAAATTTTATGCTCACATCATTTATAAATGCCTGATTTGTTATTTACAAAACGAGACAAGTTGCGGCATTTCGGAATTTCCCAAAATAGGAGGAGGGGTTGGGGGTTCCTTTTTGGGGCTGCCAAATACAATACATATATGTATTTGTGTGTGTTGGTGAGCCTGCCACTTAATTTGAATTTGAATAATTGCCCCAAGTAGAGAAAAGCTTTGTTTTTCCCCCGCGTTTTCGGTGGTTTTATTTGGGTTACATTTTAAGTTTGATTTCTAAAAAGTAAAACAAGAGAGAACCTCGAGCGAGAGAGAAAGAGATGGAGATATGCAAGCGACATTAGCAAAGCGACTGCTTGCACTGCTTGCATTTATAATTTGTTATTTGGACATAACTTTTGAATGAATTGTCCGATTTTTAAATTTTCTTCTACATTTCATTAGGTATTAATCAACACAACAAAATGGCATTTACATTTCTACAAAATCTTTAAGATTCCCCTTTTGTTGACTATTGTTCTTGATGCTGCGCCGCTGTTAATTAATTTCTGTAAAAATATTTATTATTATTAGTCGACCCGCAAATGGCGATGGCAATGCACTCGGCCAGCCACCACTCGATATACATATGTCTGTACAAATATATATATATATATCTATATATCTGCATAAAAATGCATGCCACTGATTCGCACTGCCTGTGTTTTTTTTTATATTTTTTTATTTACCCCCCTCAACGACTTGACTGTCACTAAACGGCTCATCTAACTGCAATGCTTCATAGAAATTTGTTTGTATGGCCGGAGGAACGTATCGTATCGGAAAAGGGAGCATTATGGGGTTAAGGTGGGGGTTAGAGGGGGGTTAACAGGGGGTTAGAGCGGGGGGTTTGGTCTGGCTGGCGGGCAACTTATTTTTACAACAACAATGAATCAGAGAGCGAGCGAGAAAGAGAGAGAGGGAGCGAGGGAGAGCGGGCACAAATCACAGAAATGAAAATCGAAAAGTGCATGCTTCTCCCATATAATATCAGGCTAATGAACAGACACAAATATGCATATATATATGTTTTTGTACAGACGAAAAAACGAATATATAGGTCATAGTCTATTTTATGATATTAAAAGGATTTATTTTTCAGTCATTGTTATAATATTTTTAACTTTTTCAAGTAGTAGTTACTACTAAATATTTTTTAAAGCATAAATATGTTTTTTTTTAAATTAGCTGGATGTTTTCTATGTGCAGTTATGCGAAATAAAATATATAGGTCATAATTTTATACCTCTATTTAGGGTAAAATAATAATAAAAATAATAAAAAGCCTAATTAGAATCATGATTTTTTTTTCTGTGCATTTATATATATTTTTTATAGAATTACAATAATTTGGGTTATTATAAGGAATATTTTTTCTTGTTTTATATCATTTTTTTGGTGTTATCTTCAATAAATATTTATAAAAAGCCTATTTTTTTCTCTGTGCATCCTATATCTGCAACTGTATATGTATATCAAAATACTATATACTTTGTAGCCTGCAGAGTGCGGGGCAACAACAAATTTACACTCCAACAGACGATGTCGTCGTGCCAGTCACTCAGTCAGCCAGAGCGGCTGTCTATAATGCACCCCCTTCCAACCCCCTTCCCCTTCCGACGCCCCTGCCTTCGCACCATATTCCTCATATCGGTTGAGATATATACATACATATATATACGTGCATTTGTGTCTTCATATCCCTCTCGACTCTTCTATAAAAATAGGCAAATAATTATTTAAGAATTTCTTGATTAATTGGCAACGTTGTTGTTGTTGTAGTAGT
Source organism: Drosophila lutescens (assembly GCA_037075285.1). Classification (NCBI taxonomy): domain Eukaryota; kingdom Metazoa; phylum Arthropoda; class Insecta; order Diptera; family Drosophilidae; genus Drosophila; species Drosophila lutescens. The sequence continues at coordinate 3,358,284 of JBAMCF010000413.1, read as the reverse complement.
TGTTGGGGCATGCAAATGTTGCCGCCGTCGTTTGGCAAAAAAAAAAAAAATAACAAGAAAGAGAGGGGGCTACGAGGGGCAGAAAGAGATGGCTGATGGGGCATTTTGGCCAACACTTGATTGCATTTTCAATTGTTTGCCGTTATGCATTTTTGCCAATAATTCACATAAATGGCGAACGCCCCGACGTTCGCGTCTTCGCAAAAAGACATTTGCAATTGTTTTCTATCTTTCTATGCTTTAAACGAAGAGACACAAAAGCAACTTTGTTGCAACTTAAAGTACGAGAAGAAACATTGCTATTTTAATGGGCAATTTTAATTGGATAAATGGGAATGAAGTCGAGAATTTGCACAATGAAATGCCATTCCAGTTGATACTTATGATGAGTTAATGCTGAAGCAAAAGTGGAGTGATAATGATTTTTGGGGGCTAATGCTAATTATGTATTAAACTAATGGTATTGCTAGTAAGTAAGTGTTATATATATGATCCTAACTCAAAGACCCCCACTTCGGAACCCGTAGATTTCATTCACTGCTACAGTTCTTCCATCTCTCCAGAAGGCAATTAGCATATTTTATATCAATTCTTGTCATACACGCATTCCACACCTTGCCATTTAGTCAAAAACCCCCTTCGCAACCCCCCGCCCATGTACACACTTTTTGAAATCCCCCAACCTCTGTAGAATTCAAGTGTCACCGCCCTAACAATTGACAAAGTTGCACAAAGGCTTCTTCGAAAGAGACGGGTAGATGGCGGGCAGAAAGAGACGAGACATCGCACTCCTTTTTTGTTTCGCCCCCCCTTCGACTCTTCTACAACTACTCCTCTGTATTTTCACGTCTGTCTGATGTGTGGCTCTCGTTTATTTTTATCAACTTTAGTTTTTGGCCTTTTTTCTACACTTATTATGCGGCAGACAGAGAGAGAGAGAGAGAGAGAGAGATAGCGAGAGAGATGGAGAGACATTTCGCATATTCAGATTCATCTTGTCGTTCCGCATAAATAACTGTCGCCTTCTCTCTATCTCCATCTCAGTCTCTTCTGTCTGGCATGATGCATGCATTATTTCATTAAAGTATTACAATATTAATTCGATTTTCACTAATTGACAAGAGGAAGAAGAGGCAGAAGGGGAGGAAGAAGAAGGCAGACAGAGCTGAGAACAAAGCGAGGAGAATTGGTCTCGGTATTTGGCATCTCTAACTTTTAGAAGCATTTTATCGATAAGTTTATTGATGGAAATATTGTAGATATATCTCTTTCTTTTTATTCCACTCTTTCACTTTCTTCTACATGTCTTCTCTTTTCGAACCTCTTTTTGAGTGTAAAAATAAATACATTGTATCGATAAGTTTATCGATGGAAATATTTTAAATACAATTATACCACTTTGGGTTATCCCTTTCTTCTTATTCCACCCTTTCACTTTCTTCTTGGGATGCCCCCCTATTATCATCCTTTATTTGGGTTGGTAAAAAAAAGAACATAGAATCGATAAGTTTATCGTTAAGTTCTAAACACTTCGATAGAAATATTTCAACACATTCTTTCAATTCCCCTGCTGTTTGCTCTCAATCCCCGGCTTAGTTTTGACCTGATTTTGAGGCTGTTTAGCAGACTTAAAGCTACTCTCGAAAAAGAAAGAAAAAAATGAAAATAAGCCCTCGAAAAAATTCGCGGATAAACAAAGGAAAAAAGCGAATCGTTGGCTGGAAAAGGGATGGGGATATAAGGTGGGTGGTTTCAGAGTCTGCAAATGTTGCGGTTTTTCACGCACAACATTGTGCGAATGTTAAGGGGGTTGGGGGTGGGGGGTTGACGTTTGGGGATGCCAAAGCGTGCGAAAGAGAGAGAGGGGTAGAGACAAACTGTTGCTCTGCTCGGCATTTTGCGTTGGCATGTTTGGTATGCTTCTGACCCCAAAGTACAAATCAATTGCATGTGTATGCTGCGGTGACTGTGCGTGTGAGTGTGTGAGATACAAATACACACAGATATTAACCCATACAGTGACAGACTGGCCACGTGCTGTGCTGGACTGCGATTGCGAGTGCCTTTTGGTCAATGCCAACGGCCAACAAACAGCCGACTGACTGCCGGCCTTGTCTCCCAGCGAAATTGTGTCAATTGCAGTGGCCACTGGGAGATGTCACCACCCCGCCACCCAAGCAGCCCACTTTTCACACCCCCCACCCCCACACACACACACACACACACTCAACGCAATGTCAACAACATGCGCAGGTTGCGCGAATTTTCGCAAAAAGGGAGGGAGGGAGGGGGGTTGGTCAATTTCCGAGTTCGTTGCTTTTTGGGCAAATTCCCGAGGCCTATGACTTTTCAATGTCAAGTCAAGGTTATCCAAGGGTTAACTAAAGTTTAACTTCGAAAAAATATATAAGATTCGGAATTTTTAAACTCATATTTTCTACTATTTTCCCTTGAAATTTAGAACTACAGTTCCCCTTCCTCGAATATTTTTTGTTTTATCAATTCAATGTCAAGCCAAGGGTTAACTAAAGTTTAACTATGAAATATATATAAGATTCGGAATTATTAAACTAATACTTTCTAAACATATATTTTCTCCTATTTTTCCTTCAAATTTAGATTCTTTAAACTGCAGTTCTCCTTCTTCTTCTAAACTTCTCGAGGTTATCTAGGGGTTTACTAAAGTTTTACTTCAAAATATATATAAGATTCGGAACTTTTTAACTAATATTTTACTATTTTCCCTTAAACTTTAGCTTCTTTGCACTGCAATTCCCCATCTTCTAAACTCTTTCTTTATTTTTTTTTTCTTTATCAATTCCTCAACGGTTGAGAGCCGGGCAACCAACCTACAGCCTGACCTTCAATGCGAAATCAAAATCAAAATTAAAATCGAATGCTCCCACGCATTCAATGGATGAATGCTTAATGACGATCTACCCAACAAAGAAAGAAACGACAAAAATCCGAACCAAAACGAGGCGAACGCTTAATTTAATTTCCTCCAGACAAAATGTGAAATTCGATCGAAAGCATTTTGTATGTCGAAAAAAACAAAAAGCCCAACAAAGAATTTTTTTTCGTTCAACGTCTTTTTTTGGTTTTTTTGCATATCGACAAGGGCAAACAGGAAATCCATGTTTATGTTTAAATTAATAATAATACAACAGAGAGAGAGAGAAAAATGTGTAGATATGTGTATATAAATATAATATAAGAAGGGTATCAATGAAATGCTGCCCATTGAACGCGAACTCTGATAATAATAATAATAACGATGATGATGATGATCATGATGATGCTGACGTTATATGCGGGACAGCATTAATACAATAAATTATATTATGGCTCTTCCTGTTTGCTCCGATAAATACAAAAAAAATAAAGCAGAAATAAACGAACGAACGAAATTGAACAATATTTTTCGCTCTCTTCTTTAGCTTTAGTTTTTTTTTTGTTTTTTTTTTTAATTTTTTGCGGGGGATTGATGATAATAATGCCTTTCGGCTGGAGGATCTGGGATCTGGCAGATCTTGAGCGTCTGATTTGTGCAAATAATTGAAATTTGCATATAATGAAGGCGACACACTGGGGGCGTTCAATAAAGGGGTTAGGAGAGGGGGTTTTCCAGATTTCCTTTTCCTCTTCTTTCTTTTTTCTTATGAATGAAGCCTTGCTTGCACAGTAGCTGCAATCAAGTCGTGTGCCAACTCTTTGGGTCTCAGGATCAGTCTATTGTGAACTGGCAACATAAATTACATTTAAGGTGAAGTCACCTTGAAAAAAGGAAAAACGGAACCCTAAAGCCCAAAAACTGGTACCCAAATTGATGATCATCCCATCGTAATGAGCATGATGATGTTCAAGTTGCGCCCACTTTGTGTGGGCGAGATGTTGCTGGTGTGTCTGCCGATGTTGCTGCTGTTGATGTTGCTGTTGTTGCTGTTGCTGCTGCTAATGGCAGACAGACGAGACAAGTTTTGACATATTTTGTTGCAGGAGGATGGAGCGAACGAACGGCAACGACATGAATGAAACGCAAATGAATGAAATGCGGCTCGAAGGCAGCAAAAAAAAAATAAAAAAAAATATATATATATATATGAAAGAGAAATCTGAAAACAGGACCCCCAATCGTATGTGTGTGTGTGTAGTTATCATTATAATGCCAACAGAGTCGCGACAAACATCATTAGTTTGCTCACCACCTTAAGTGGAGCAAAGAGTCTGGCCAAAAAAAATTGTTTCAGGCATAAACTTACGAATTCTGAATGAGTTTCAGTGCAATGAAGTGGGAATATTACCTGCAATAAGAAGAAATAATAATATTATTAGCAAAATTCAGCTTTATAAGGTATTTATATCATTATAATAATAAGAAATAAAATTATAATATCAAGTAATAATATCTTACATCATTTTTTAACTTTAGCGGAAAAAAAAAGTAGTGAATCATATTGAAATTCCACGTTTTATATTGTTGGTATCAACCTGTGATCAAGGTTAGGTAATAAGTATGATTTTATTAAATCTACAAAGATAGCGAAGGTGAATCACTTTGAAATTCCACTTCAAGATAAAGCAATTGAAGCTCACAAAAGAAAAAAAATAATATATTGATAAACCTTATTATCGATAATTTCGATATTTTCACAATATTGATTCGATACCATCGATGTTTTTAAGGGAAAACACATCTTAACTGTCAAGAAATAGTAAGCTGTCGATATTCCTACAATCTCCTAATCATACCCACTAATTCACTCACTTTCTGAAGTACTCAATCCAAACTTCACACGAATTCGGAAAAATTAGAGATATTCAACTAACCAGAACCACAAAGTCGGTCGGAATACGTCGGTAGCCGATATAACGCGTCAAATAGCAATTAACAACTGATGTAGATAATTCACTGGACAAAATATTCTGAGCGCGAAAAAAACTTGAGCCCACCGAGACATACAGACAAATACCCACATAAATATATATATATATATATCAAATCCATATACTGTGTAAGTGTGTGTATAGCCACACACGCAATGGCCGCAGCATTTTGTGATAAACGACAAAATAAAATCAAATCTAAAGCTCCCCAAAAAAAACCCGAATGAAATAAAATAATCACAAGGCAGCTACTGAAAATGTGTGTGTGTGTTGGTGGCATTAGTTGGATAAAGCTAAAGAAGAGCAACAATTTCTAAACAAATACATCATCATCATCATAATTATAAAATTAAATTCCTGTTGCTCCGTTCTTTTTTATCAATTTTATTTGTGGCAGAGGAGAAGCAGGGGATCAGGTGTTATAAAGGCCATACATTTTGTGTAGCAATGTTTAAGTATTGCTAAAGATACCGAGAGAGGTAGAGAGATACATATATATATACAGATAAAGATACAGATACAGCCCAGATAAAGTTAGAGTCGAATGTGTGCTTAAGATATCTTCCGAGACATATAGCTGCCATATTTATATAGAGACGTAATCAAGTCAGTCAAGTGGAGCCTCGTCTATTGGCCCAAAAGCTACAGATACAGTTACTGTACCGCCCCATGTTTACAGATAAGATCTACGCCTTATCTCTGCCCCTGATATATATATACATACGAGACTATATAAAAGTCTTGTATATACATATATATAGTATATATCTCCTCGCCTGCTTAGTGGACAAACAAATAGGTGTATAAATAAAAACAAATTACAACAAAAAATAATACGACGAGGGTGCCAGCCAGCCAAGATAAGTCCCCCCCTTGAAAGGCAATTCAAGAGGTGGCAGGCAGCAGTCATATCTGGGCTGACGAGCACGAGATATAGCCATAGATATAGTCGAGATATCAGTTAATCGGAGTGCCATATACACACACACATACACGCACAAACGAGAGATATTCACCCGCATGGCGGAGACAATCGTCATAAATTGTTTAGTTGTTGGCTAAACATGTTGAAAGATTTATGGTAGGGCTATACGGCCCATCATATAGTGATTTGTAAGAAATCGGCCAGATATACGTGCAGATATATAGCTATAGTATATTTTTTAGGCGATTAGGCAATGGCGTCAGTTGTTAGGTTAGTTAAGTGTGAAAAGTGTGGAAACCTTGAGCTACTTGGGAGTATTTGCTCTTGATGTCTGGAGGTTTTTTCAAGAAGAAAATGATTTTGCTATAGGTTTTATTCGAAAAATAATATATATGATCTAATATTATAGTTTAATTGGATATGTCAACTATAAAAACGATAAGAAATAAATGAATAAATAGTAAAAAGTGTGAAAAGTGGAAACCTTGAGCTACTTGGGAGTATTTGCTCTTGAGGTCAGGAGGTTTTCAAGAATAAAATGATATTGCATAGGTTTTATTCAACAAATTATATTTATTATCTAATATTATGGTTTAATTGGATATGTCAACTATCAAAACGACAAGAAATAAATGAATAAAAAGGAATAAAAGAAATGATATATATCGCTTCTATCTTCTGCACACAATCGGTGGGTGAATTTTATATATTAAAACGAGTATACTGATATATGTACGTGGCCCATCTATATATCTATATGTATTAAGTAAAATCCCTACAATAAAACGGGGCGGAGCACAAGTGGCAAAAAAAAAAAAGAAATAAAATATAAAAAAATCGAAACGAAACGAAAAGAAATGAAGGAAACGAGAAATGCGAAAGCAAAAGAAGAAAAATCCGCCAAGTGAAAAGAAATCGGAGCCAGCTGAAGCTCGAATGGCAGTGGAAATGCGAATGGAAATGGAAGTGGGTGAGAAGGAGGAGGAGGAGGAGGAGGATGGAAAATGGAGGTGGAAGGAAGCCTCAGCATCCAGCAAATCCTGATGCTCCACCGAATGTATCTGTATCTGTATTTGTATCTGTCTCTGTCGCTGTACACACACGTGTGTGTGTATCTCTATCTGTAGCTGTAGCTGTAGCTGTATCCGTAGTTGCCAGCACTCGAATAAAATCGAATAAGCATAAAAACGCATGCCATAAGGATACGTGTATGTGTGTGTGAGTGTCCTGAGTACATAAGCCGATGCTGTATCCATAAGATATAGTATACACATGTCTAAGCGGGCTGGATTTGGGTTGGCTGCGCCTCGAACGCATATTCAATAATGACATAAATAACACATACGCACAGGAACCCCTTACAAAACCCCCTTCCAAACCCCCTTACAAACCCCTTCTTTACACCTGCTTTTCTTCCCTACCGCTCGTGAGTGCGCTGCTTAGCACCTAAAAGCATGCTACTATTTTTTCCCACTCGACTACAACAAGGGTGCTGCTGTATCTGTGTGTGTGCACTTGATTACATTCCTGCTTCTCCTCATTTTTTTTTCGTCCTTATCCCCCTTGGTTTTTTTTTTCCTTTTCTCTGGCTCCCTACACATGTATATAATATATATTGACGTAAACCCACCCCCCCCAACCCCACCCTGAACGCTGGTTGGGTGGCGCCTTTGGAACTTGTCAACCCAAACCCCCCGAAAAAAACCCAATCTCCACCCCAATTCAATGCCCCAAAACGCACGCAGAAAAAAAGTAGGGGTTGTAGGGGGTTGGAATCCAAAAAAAAAAAAAAAAAAAAATAATAATAATAAAGAAAAAAAAAGCGAAGCTTTAAGGGCGCTGAGAGAGAGCGACATCGCCATCGACAGGGAAACGAACACGAACCGAAAAACGAAGCGTACGAAGAGCTCCTCTCGAAAAGCAGAAGCGTAGCTCCAAGGGGGGTGGGTAGTGGGTAATACTGGGTGGCAGCCTCCCATTTTCAGGACCTTAGCTGTTGATGGCTTCCCAATCGAAATCGATGTTCGTATGTATTTCGCTCCTTTTTCTCGGTTACGTTTCGGTTTTTTTTTTCCCATTTTTTTACCGAACCACCCTAGAATAGAAATTTCACTCGTTCGCTCTCTCTCTTTCGCTCGTTTGGCTCGTTTTATTTTTTGGGTGGTCCTTGGTTGACAATTTTCCTTGGGCAGCTTTAAGGCTTCAACGATGTTCGGCATTGAGTCGAGTGAAAGTGCCGCCTTGTAAATTTTTTTTTTTTTTTTGCACCCATTGCTGCTTCTGTTTTATGGCTGTCTGGTAGTAAACCCCCTCCCCCCTGTTCACTGGTTTTTTGTGTGTTGTTTTTTTTTCCCACTCATTCTTGTTATATTTTCTTTTTTTTCCCTGACGCCAAAGCTTCGGTTTTCGAGTTCGGGTGCCAAGATAGAAAGGGACAGCGAGTGTTGAGCAAGAGAGGACCTTTCCCAAAAGTAAGATAGGGGGGGGGTTCGAAAAAAAAGGAACCCATACGGGCAATACCAAATTGGATTGGTTTCAGTTTCGGTTCGGTTCGGTTTTTGTGGGGGGAAAAAAGTGGGTGTAGAATCTTGTTCGGGGGGGTTGGTTTTTGGGTGATTGGATGGATGTCGTGTATTGGCAGCTAGGGGAGGGTGACTGGGTGACTGAGAAGGAGCACAACATTTTCCTCTCCTTTCTCCTTTCTTTTTTCCATTTTTTTTTTGTTGTCTCCCTCGCTTTCCTTTTTTCCGCACATAAAAATTTGTGCGTCAATTGAATTCGATTGGACGAATCCAGAAACGCACGACTGGATTTGTGTGAGTGTATATGTGTGTGTGTGTGTAGGGAGCGAAAGAAAGAATGGAAAAAAAAAGGGCAGAGCTGTTGGCAGCGCAGTCAGCGACAACGAAAAGCTGTTAACCTTTCGCACATAAACACACTCATACAGAGAGAGATACCCACCGTATATATATGGATTGCTTTCAATACATATCGGCAACGCCTTTCGGGCCCCACTTGTGATTGGTTTTCACCGCACAGTCACAGGCACACATATACACACGCCGCGTATATACATGTAGGGCGGCTTGGGGTAGCGCTGATATATTCCCACAGTAGTTGACCCCAAGTAACTCGATTTCTGCTCGACTTGGCCAGATGAAACTTTGGGAGGGCCCTGCTCGGGCCATTTAGTGTCGAATTTGAGCAGAGCAAAGAAATGCGCCAATTGGGTGGCTTGGTAAATGGCTTTAGTCCCTGTTATAACTCAAGGAACTGGACTCCTGATTAAGTTGGAAACTCCAAATGTATTTTAAACGCTATTTGGGTTGCCCATTTGAGGTAGTTCAACAGTAGAACGTCTTAGATTCAACAAAAGTCGAGATCTGAGCACTTTCAGTTTTAAAACCTTTTTTGATCTTTATTTTAACTTAGTAAATCTTAACTAATAAAATAATTTTTAAGGGAAATTTCATTCAGTATTAGTAATACTCAAATTTTTTGTAATCTATATATTTTATAAGCTTACTCAGAGGAAGTACAAAGATGGCAGATGTATAAAACTCGAATAATCTTTAATTTAAGTATTTGGCCAGTCGACTAACATAATTCCAAGGCTTAGCTTTATTTAAGAAATTAAATATTCCCTAATCTAGCATATTTCGGAAGTACAAGCGAATTGCCTTAGTCAAAGTTGAGATAAGCCCCGCCGCCCTATTATCGAAAACCCAAAAAGCACATTGGTCCGTGGTAAAAATAAAATAAATAAAATCGCCAAATTATAATGATTCACATGGTGGCTGCTGTTGGCTTATCGCGGAACAAATTAACCGAAACGAATAAACTGGTTTATCGATCGTGAATCAGAGCGCTGGCATGCAAGAGATCGTACAGAATCGGAATCGGTATCGTAATCGGTATCGAAATAAAAATCGTTATAAAAATCGGTGGCATGATATCGTATGTGCTTCGAACCGCGTTCGTCCATTGGCCCCTCCACCTTTTTCGGTTTTCGGTTCGCCTGTCGATAGCTCACACACATAAACACACACACACACATGTGTGGATTTTCGAAACCAGTCAGGCAGAGCGAACGAATCATCGGCCGTTCGGTTGTGTGTGTGTGCGCCAGTCAATAACGTCCAATCAGGTTTGTTAAAAATCTATCTATATATGATGTTCATGATGACGGCGACGCAGTCGATGTCCGCACACTCACACACGTGAAAGACAGAGAGACACACGGGCGAGAGATGTGAGGAGAGAGAGAGAGAGTGCGAGGGAGAGGGAGAGGAAGAGACCCTCTCGAAAAACGGACTCAACTGCAGGCGAACCCCCTCCACCTGCCCCTCCCCCTGCCCACCCAACCACCGTTGCTTTCATTCATTTGCTTTGCTCTGGGTTATCGAACACACATTGAACCGAACTGCTCTCGCTCTCTCTCTCTCTCTCTCGCATCCTCCTTCTCCCTCGCTCGCAGCGCTCCCTCTCTTTCGCTCTCTTTTTCGGTGGCAGTTTCACTCAATGATTCGCTGCGTATTGAGCCTTATTTTGAGTGTTCTCTCTCACTCACACTCTCTTGAAAAAAATCAAGCAAAAAACCCAAATAAATAATTGTTGTTGCCTGCAGTTTCTTAGCTGCAACAGAGAGAGAGAGCACGAACTAGAGAGCTCTCTTCGCTCTCTCTGCTTTCCTTTCCCTGTCTCCCTCTCTCTCACTCGCTCTCTCGTGCATTTTTTGTTTATTTCTTTTTTTTCACTGATTGATTTTCCATAATATCCAACCCCAGGCAGCGACGCCGGCAGAGGCAGCGCTGCCCGAGCTCCCCTCGATGTATGTGTGTATGTGTTAGTGTGTGTATTGAACTCTTGGCCAATGGCAAAAATTTCCAATTGCGTACGATTTTCCAATCAAAATGGCACACAAAGAAAATAAAACTGCTAACGACAGGCGCTGTCAGAAGAGGGATGCTAAAGAGGAGGAGGAAAAAACAAAGTGCAGCCACACTTAAACGGAAGTGCAGCCACACTAGGGCACCTATTATTGATGCATTAAGAGGGGTTCTTAGCGTAAAATGGATGTTCTAACTATCCTAGCCCCCTTCTATCACTAACTAACGACGCCCCACTTCAATTCTTACACAAAAATCTAGAGGTCCAAGCGCAGCAAGTCCTGGCTCCTTGTGCGCATCTCTGACATATTTCCAATATCATTGGTCGATAAATACCGAGTAAAACGAATCGAAACGAAACGTACGAAACGTGGGGGCTTCAGAAGGGGCACTTTAAGGGGCTGGCCTCGTACATAGATCCCTCCCAGCAAACACACACACACACTCACACACGTTTACACTTGGGAGGACAAGTAAAAAATGAGAAAGGACTTGCTTGTCGTTTATAGTTGGCTATATATATACATATAGGTGGTACATGTTTCACCACTTGTTGTTGTTAGTCGGGTGTCGATTTGTTGTTAAAGAAGAAGAACCATGTGTGAAGTTCCTAAAGGTAACTTTCAATATTCCATCTGATTTTCTCAATATCTTCCCAAGATGTTAGAAATAGCATCTCCTTGTTGGAATCCTTAAATCCCCTGTCTCATTTGATGCATTTTCTTTACTTGCAGTGCCTGGCAGAGATTTTCGTTTCCTCCCAAGATTTCCGATTACCGATTCCGATTGGTTTCCGATTGCCCAAGAGTTCCCTTACCCACACAAACACAAACACACACGCATACGAGAGACAAATCCCTCTTTTATCCCCATGGCCATAAACGAAGTCTGCCAATACAAAAAGAAGGCGTTGTACTGAGAGACCCGACCCAAGCCCCATACCCCCCCCCCTCTGTAGACTGTAGAGGGATACCCAAGGACCAAAAGGATGGGAGTTCTATAGGGTATGGTTTAGGGTATGGGGTAGGGTCTTTCGGGGAGTCAGTGTCGACGCACTCAGAACTGAACTGAACTGAACAGAACGGACATGGACAGCCGGTGAAGAGAGGGGAGGAGGATACCCAGTGCAGGCGTCGTCCTTCGTACTCGTCGTAATAACGAGTTGGGAAAAGGAGGAAGAAGAAGAAGGAGGAGCAGGAGCAGGAGGAGCTGGAGCTGGAGGAAGAGGAAGCACTGCCGAGGACTACACAAACGATGATGATGACGACGACGACGACGACAATGTCCTTTCACATTTGTCGTTTTGGCCGAGACGATGGCTTCACTGCTGTCTCTTTTCCCTCTGTCTGTGTATTGGTGTGCCTGCGCCTGTCTGTGTGTGCGGAGGGACTAGCTGTGTGTGTGTGTGTGTGTGTGTGAGTGTTTGAGGGGGTGGCATAAAAAAGTTTACTTGTCTGCGATGCTGTCTGCCCCAAACTGCTGCCAATTTTTATGCGCTCCCTACATTTTTTTTTCATTTTTTTTTATTCCACCTCCAGACCGATCCAGCTAAGCCACCCCCTATACCACCCTATACCACCCCCTCCTTTTGGCTGCTGCTGCTTTATTTCATTTCATCTTCACTTTCGGGTTTCGTTTTCTTTCTTTCTTTCTGACGTGTATAGATTTTTGTTCGGTAGGGATGATTGCCAGCTTTTCGGGGGGTGGATGGATATATCAGGATATATGTATAGATATATATATATAGGGGGTTGACTGAAGGAGGAGGAGTCCCGTACATTCCGATTCAAGGATATTTCCCGATATGTGGAAAAGGAAGAGGAGGGAAACGGGTAGGAGAAATGGAAAAAATGAAATAAAATAAAGAGAAACTCGAAGCGAAAGAAAAGACAGGAAAAATGGGAGGAAATTGGGTAGGGGGGGGGTGGGGTCTATGGGGTCTTTGGGAGGTCCTAGGAGTTCGACTCGCTCTCTTTCTCACTCTATAAGTATGAGTGTGTGTGTGGCTCCTGTTCTTGATTGCGCGCGTTAGCAGAAATGAAAATCGGGAGGAAAATATATGTACAAAAAAAATACAACAAAAAAATAAAAAAGACGAACGAGGAAAAATGAAAGAAAAACGAAGTTGGAGAAGAAGAAAAAGCAATCGCGGCATATAAGAAATAAAAAAAATAAGGGAATTTATTTCTTTTCGAGCGCGCGCAGGATTTTTGCCATTTTCTATATATATACATGGCCAGCAATCCATACATAGAGCCCCATGCATATATATGGGGCTATAGATATTTGTGTGCATGCTATATACAATCTGGAATGGCTGGAGCACTTTTCTGAATAGCTTTGGCCGTGTACATGGCAATAAATTGCCCTCTGCCAGCGCTATTTGATGATTTTTATGCTCCCTATCTTCACATCCCCCCCACCCCACTCCCTATTTCCTCCCCACTCTATGGAGTAACCTCACGTAACTCGGTTACTTGAGTGGCTATGAAGCTGAGACTTGACTTGGGCTTAAGCCCCTCCGCCTGGTCCATCAATAATAACTGCAAATCTTTCCAGTTCCGACAGCTTAGGGTCCTGCTGAAGCGGATTTTGGGAAACCAACCCAAGGAACTCGGCTTCCAAGGAAGCCAGTGATGGGAAACTCGGTCCAATTATAGCTTGTACCAGAATAACCAACATATATTTAAATCAATTAAATCCCCACATGCAAACGGCATTATAATAAGAAACTAATGATTAATGCTTATAATATAATTAAACCAAACCCACATGCAAAATGCTAATAATCAGCTCATTGATCGGTTCACCTTAAACCTAATTCAGTTGAAAACAAACCAGCCACCTACATGTTATGTCCAAGAGAAGCCCCTAGGCCAAAACTAACCCAAGTAACTTGACTTCTGCTCGGGCAATAATGATCAAACTTTGCACGATTGAAGCTTTGATTGGAAAACCGAACATGTACAACGAAATCAAAGAAATCCAGAGACATGCCAGCCCAAAAAGTAAAAATAAAAGTAGGCAACAGAAGCGAAGCCACATTTATGGCGATCGCGCAGCTTAAAACATCCGGTAGTTAAACAATCTTACAATGAGCCTAAGCTCGGCTAAGTTGACTTCAATTATCAGACTCGGTTTGGTTTCGGTTTGGGTTTTTTTTTTGGTTTGGGCTATGGGATATGGGGAATGGGATTGGGATTGTCTCGTCCGGCGGGGCCAGATAATAATCATTAGTATGATCAATTGCCCGGGTAGCGAGCAGAAAAAGTGTTGCGTTTAACTGGTAAATCAGTTCGACTACCGGGCTGAGTTCGTATCTCAGATATGAGATATGAGATCCACCGCCGGACGTTGGCGGCGGAAAGACACTTAATTGAATTCGATTTGACGACTGACTGGATGGATGGACTGACTACTGACTACTACGAGCGGGTCCGACTTTGGCATGTCAATGTAGAACAAACGGAAGTCGCTCCAAAATAAATTGAAAGCAAAGCAAGAGCAAAGCAAAAGCAAAGCTGAGCTCTGAGCTCTGAGCTCACAGCATAAATAGCCCGAAAATCAAAGGCAATCAGTAGGAGTGAAACCAAAGTCGAAACAGAAGCGGGGCCAACATTTTATTGTTCTACTCCATATCCATATGGGTTTTTCTTCTTTGGTGTTTGATGGTGTGGGGATGAAGCTGCTTCCTGTTCATCATAAAAAATCAAAGTAATAATGCGTGTACTTCTGAGTTTGCCACTTTATAGATTTATTAGGCGGCAGACCTACGGAGAATTCAGAGTTCAGACCCTCGATTCCTTTACAGATCTCGTACTTCTCTTCTTTTTTTTTATGCTCAACGGAAATTCAAATTAAAATTGAATAAGGGAGCGGGAGTGAGTGCATTGCTTTGCTGACAATGATGCGTTTCGCCCGCCTTTAATTTGATTTCTTCAGTTTCAGTTGGGATTTGGGATTTGCATAACAGAACAGAACTGAACAGAACTGAACCTCTATTCAGATGAAGTCGTGGCGATCGAACATTAAGAAGAAAAAACTGAGATATACATTAAATGCGCGGGCGTGCATATAAATCAAAATGCGGACTTATGTTTCTCCCAACAATGAAATATGTGATTCAATGACTTCCTCCCAATTAAAGGCTGCGCTTGGGCTGTCTATTTTTGGCTTCCTCAAGGAATTACAGACCTCGAATTTCGGTATCTCCCCCGTAAAAGGTGTGCCCATATATCATATATGTGTGAGCGAGGGATGTGCAACGAATTCAATGAGATGCGCTCTTTCGGGATCAAGTAGGGGAATATCCATATATCCCACATTTAAGATGGGAACCCAAGGAGCTATGAAGTGTTATGTCCAACAGATGTGCGATAAGTGCAACCAAAACATTATAACTTGGGGATATTCCTGGGTGTCATAAAAAAATACAGAAAACAGAAAACTATTTAAGCTAATATATAATCAAGTATGATAGCAGAGCACCGAAATTCTCTAATCTCTTAGTCAGTTTCCGTTTATTTTATTTTTTAATAATTCCCATTAAAAATTTCTAAGCCCAAAAAAGGGAAAAAATCAAATAGAATTCTTGTCGCCTAATCAGTTTTTTTTTCTTTATCACTAATTCACTTCCTGCCTCCGTTCCATGAAATTTATGTACTTACATTTAATTTTGATTAAAAACTAAAAGCATATTGGGGTCACACTCCAATGAGTCGTCAATGTGTACACATACCTGGAAATAAAAAATAGGAGAAAAAAGTTAGATACGTTTAAATGGGTGTTTTCTTATAAACGAACTTGTTAGGAATTTTTTCCTATTTATTATTCGAAATTTTAGAGTAGTTAGACTGCCGCGACTTTGGCTTCAATTTCAATGCGATTAAATTCGAGGCCTTGAGTTTAAGTTTTTGGCTTAAAGCCGCCCAACTGTTGCCACCCCAAAAAAGAGTGAAATGTTCTAATTAAAGCCAACAGTAAAAGGCACAAACACACACACACACACACACACACAGAGTGGCAGACGGGAAAAGACGGAAAATGTGCCAAGAGGCAACGATGATGATCATCATCATCATAATGACGACGACAACGACGACGACGACTACGTCGGCAGTGAAAACTAACCTCAGACAACAAAACAATAACGAAAATTCTAAGCAAAAGCCGACAACGACTTCGTCAGCTGGCCCGGCGAAAAACTAGCAAAAGAAATTAAATTTAAAGGAAAACGCTACTACTACTTCCACTACTAGAAACCCCCTACCCCTTCCAAACCCCTTCCGAAAAAAAATGAAAATAAAACCTTGCCTAGTGTAAGGCGCCCTGAAGTAAATTAAGCGCTCTATATAGCCCCCTCTCTTTCACTCATAGCTAGCCCCTTCTCTTTCTTCAGCTGGCAGGCAAAGTAGCAAAATTAGTAGCAAAAAGAGCCGAGCAAAAAGACGAAGACGTGGTCTAAAAAAGGGGATGGGAGAAGTGGAGTAGTATGTGTGTGGGGGGTTTAGGGGAGGGGGTTTTGAAACCCAGAGAAAGACAAGGCACTTTTGGCTTTGTATTAGTGTTGTTGTTTGTTTGTGAGTGTATTTTCTTCTTTTTTTTTATTTTTGTGCTGTCTTAAACTTAGACCACGTCCTTGAGCTTCAATATGCCAGGCTACATATATATCTAAGTGTGTGTGTGTGAGCTGTTGAGCCTAAAATGTCTAAAAGGCTGAGACAACTTTAAAGCGAGCAACAGTTTAAGCCCAAAGAAAGAGATGGTTGTAAGTGGTTAGGTGCCTTAAATGAAATAATTCAAAATAGGTAAAGGCCTTGCTTCTCTTGCGAAACTGGTCACTTTAATATTAAGAGCTGGTCACTCTTTGAAAAAGAAAACAAACGGGAATTGGCTTGAATTAAGTTGTTTAAAGACTTTTGTGAATGCAAAATGTTAACTGTAAACACACACACATACACCGGTAGTCACGCACACTACGGCACTTTTAATTACGCACGTTTTGCGGTGACGACAGAGAGGGGGGGAGAGAGAGATAGAGAGTTTGTGGAGTGGGAGTGAGAGTGAGATGGGTGGCCTGGCTGCATGTGCGCGTCTCGGAAAATGCCGCAAACGCATGATTCCCCCTTCTCAACCACCCACCCAAAAGCTTTGTTGTTGCTGGTGCTGCGTGCATTGCATGTGTCCTTGAAAGTTTTTGGCATAGTTTTTGGCTGGCACCGAAACACAAGCCAAAGCAGTTAATGCTCTCTAAAAACCCTCGTGTGTGTGTGTGTAGGTTAATGACACTGGAGGCTGGCCACACTAGCAGACGAATGTGGAGTGCGTAGAATGCAACACTGGCCACACCGAGTAGCGCAAATACCTTAAAACCTAAACAAACACCGCCATTTGATTCGGCCGAAATCAAATTAAACACTCGAGACCCTTCGGCACAGGCCACTTAAGATTCATCAGTTGACCCTCGTTGTTGTTGTCGTTGTTGGTTTTTATTGAAGCCAGGGCTTATCATAAGCCACCGATCTGGGCCAAGAGCATGATATGACAGAAATTATGACTTCATAAACGGTTTACTCGAAAAAAAAAGAAACAACAACCAAACAACACTAGAGAATTCAATAGAAATTTACCAAAAACCCTCGGATGCCAAAAATGTTTGGCAATTAAGAGCGAAGGGAAAACTTTTGGCCCAACAACATTATATCATAATTAAAGGGAATATACGATACAATATTAGTAAGTGTGTGTGTGCGCTTATCAGTGCTTGCCAATTATGAGGAGGGAATGGGGTGGTGGTGGGTGAATGGTCCTGCCCTCGCTTTTATGACCTCTTAAATATTTATGATGCCCCGATACCAAATGAGAGCCCCAGCCAAATGAGCAAAACTATCATGAACACACACCATAAATACTTATACCCATCCCCATTAAAACCGCGGGGAAAGAAAACACCACAAGAAACTGAACTATTTGAAATAAATTTTAACAAATTAACAGTGGCAAACTAATCCCCCGGAACATAACAATGGACCATCGCCCACACATCGAGGCAAAAGTATTGGCAATCACCATAAATTGTCACAACTGATATCCTAGACTCTATATAGACTATAGATATACCAGATCTAGTATATATATTATAAGTAGCGCGGCGTCGGAAAAAAGTTATAAAATTTTATGACAAACTTTGCTTTTCTTTGTTTTTTGTCTGCGCCCCTTTTGGATTTTCAATAAATTTTCCCGTTTTTTCTAAAAGCCCAGTAAAATTATTATTCGTATATTCTGTTTTGAGAATTTATTTGCCTGGCCCGATCGAAATATTGTGAAATCAAAAAAACAAATAAATTAAAAGGAAAATATACAAAAAAAAAAAGTATAACGTAGCGACATGTGAACTAGAAGAGACACCAGAACAAAGCATGCAATGCGCTCTAGTTCCCATCGAATCAAATATACGGCGGCAAGAATTAGTTCCCCAACAATGGGCCACGAAAACTATGCCAAATTGGGGGAAGGGTGGTGGTGGGGCCCTGAAAAAAAAACAAAAACAAGAACTGAAACCGAAAAGTCAAATTCAAATTCAAATTCTATCGATGTGTGGATATTTTTATCGAAGTCGAGTCGAGACCGGAGCAGATCACTTCGTCATGTCACATGAACAACAAAGAGGAAGAGCGCCATACCCCCTGAAACCCCCCCTGTCTCACACTCTTTCGCACGAGAGATATACATATATATATATTTAGTACAATATAATACCTTTTAATTTAATATGCAGCTGACGTGCGCTCTACGATCGCCGTCCGATCAGTCAGTCAGTTCGCTTTTGTCTCTCTGTTGTTTCTGTTTCTGTTTCAGTTTCTGTTTCTGTCTCTTTCGGGCTTTTCGGTTGAAAATAAAATAAATCGAAATGACAGATCATTAAAATTTACAACAACACCAGGCCCCACAGTTCGAAAGGCCCAGTAGTCACAGTCCCAGTCCCAGTCCCGATTTCTGATTCCGATCCCAGAAAAGGCAGGCATTATTTTTTCATGCCTCCCAAAACAACAAGTTTACAATGCAACGACTAGCTAATACCCGCTATTTGTTGGCCAAAATATGTTGCATACCCAAATCTAACTAAGCTAACTTTCTTATAAATGGTGCGATAACCACCATTTTTAGTATGGGGACTTATATCATTAGAATAAATAATAAAATCTATGTTCACTCGACTTGGCTCTTAAAGGTCCTGAGATTCAGAGCTAACTTTCTTATAAATTGTCCAATCTCCACAATTTTTGGTATGTGAGCTAATATCATTAGAATAAATAATAAAATCTGAGATTCAGTATACCCCTACATAATACCAGGGGTATACTGAAAAACTGAAAACAAAACGAAGCCACCGCCGCCGCACCGAGTTATATTTGTCGTTGTCGATCAGTTTTTATGTCGTTCGATATGGCAGCAGCGAAAATTTTTTATTAGCCTCTCAGTTCCCCAGTGACGATGGCTGCCAACAAGTGCAATTTGATTTTATGCATGTCTATATGTATGGAAATTGTGTTTCCTTGTTCTTTTGAAAACATTTCGAGAACCGTAGAGTTGAGTTGCCGTTGCTGCTGCAGATGCACAAAAATCAACTGAGATCATCAATTTGCCAAAAAGGAGAAGCTGCTGCATGATTATAAAAACAAAAAAAAACTTGTTTAATTTTTCCCCGAATTTCCACACACACATTTTCCTCTTTTGGCCTGCAGATCCATAAATTAATAAATGAAGATGTTTTTTTTTGTTTCTTTTGGTTTCCCCCGCACATTAAAAAACTGTTTTTCCACGCCCCCATATATTTTCCCCCAAAGAGCGGAAAACCATCAATGAAATGCATAATATTTACGTCCATAATTTTTTCTAATATTTTCAACAGCTGACATCGAGTAACACCAAAAACTGAAGAACTGAAGAGCCCCCTGGCTCATGTGTGTGTATAATTGACACTCAATTATTCGAGGGCGGGGGTGTATATGGTATTTTCTTCTCTTCTTTTTTTTTTTTTTTGAAGGGGAGTGGAAGGCATTACGCTATGCCATTATCTGAGCTACTTAGCAACCGTTCAACTGCCACTTGTTGGAGACCGACACCCCCCAAAAAAAAAAATATATAAAAAACCAAACTAGCTAATAATACAACAACAACGGCAGCAGCCACTTGAGGCCACATCACAGTATATATAGAGTGGCACAAAAGATTTCCGCTGACAAAAAAAAAAAAAAAGCAGCAGCAAACCAAATCTCTTTCTTCTTTGAAAAGAAGAAAAATTGAAGCGCGATTGATCACATTGATCGCTGGCTGCCAGTTGTGTGTGTCTGTATATCTAAACAGACAAAGTATTTAGTAAAACACAAGCACCAACAAATATCTCGAGTAGCTGTCTCTGCAGAAGCACTGAGAAAAATAGTGGGGACTATCAAAAGTCAAAGGAAGGCTTTCAACAGGCAAAGAGATATGTGATGTTGCTTGCTTTTTGCATACCATCTATCCTTTCATTAACTTTTAGTGTAATTAAATAAGTTAAATACAGTGTTGCACACTTTTCGAATACCAATCATTAAATATAAGTGTAAGTACATAAGTTAAATGCAGTGTTGCATGCTTTTTGAATACCAACTTTCTTTTTATTTAATATTTGTGTAAATAAATAAGTTAAATACAGTGTTGCCTACTTTTTGAATACCAACTTCAATTAAATATTATTATTATATAAATAGGTAAACTTCTTAAATTTCCATATATCATATAATCACATTTATTTTCTCCAGTGTCCCTGTCGATCTGTCCTCTCTTCTCATTGTCGCTGTACATTTGCAGCTGATCTATATAATAATTCATATGTTTAAGCATTATTTGGGAACAACAAGCGAAGATGATCATCGCACAATGAGAGGGAGAACTTGAAAAAGCCGCGTCAGCAGAAGTAGAAATCTATCTTGGGTTTTGATGAGGGGTCTTCAATTGAATGCGGAGTTTTGAGTTTTGGAGTAGCAGAAGCTTTGGTGTGTGAAAAGCAAAGCCCGATGAGAATTTTCCCAAATTGCATGTGGGCGTTTATTATCTGAAAATCGAACTCTTGAGTTATTCTCGAGTTGTGCCACCAAAGTTCTTGAGTTCTTCCATCAATCGTTTCAGTTCAAGTTGCATTTCGAGCGAAAGATGAAAACGATATGGTTGGGCAAACACACACAGGGTAAAAAATCGTGTGATCAATAGGGAAATCTCGAATCTAAATATAGGGAAGCAAAGGGAAGCCAACATGTGCGCATTGTTTGTCACTGTTTGGCCGCAGACTTTTGTCAGCCACCGTACGGCAATAATTAAAAACATAAAAAAATAAAGAACGAAAATGAAAATGAAAAACCGGCAAAGGGTAGCCCGAAAAAACTGAAAAAGACTGACGAACTAAAGACCGGGAGATCCGATCCGGAGAATTGGAGAAGAAGACTGAAGAATCAATGGAAGAAGAGGGAAGTGAGTGTATTTTGCCTACTTAATCATTGTCTTTGTGTTGTGTGCGTGCAGCATGCAGCATCTTCAACTCGATCTCCAGTCTTCAGTCTTCAGTCTCCATTCTACATTCTCCATCTCCATTCTCCGTTCTCCGTTCTCCTTCTCCATCTGCAACTGCAACCGTTGCTACTTGATTTGATTTACGCCTGCCAATGCTTTATGATTGAGTGGGGCACATACTCTACTCAGATAAAATGCATAAATGTGTTTTTATTTTACTCGGGATCGGGATCGGAATCGGGGAATCTTAACCAACCCCCGATATTCAGATGCCGCATATGCCGCAGATATACTATATTTCTCCCCTCTCTATCTCTTATTTTTTTTGATTTTTACGTCTGTTGCCTTGCAATGAGGCGCAACATTTTGTGGCATGCTGCAGGCATAGCTAGAAAAAATGCAAAAAAACACCGAAAAAAATATCAAAAAAATCGAGAATTTAATCCCAGCTGTCCATAAAAAAGAATCAGAGGAATATATTATTTCGTTTGATTTTTTTTGGTGCAATGCGCTCCTCTCGAATATAAAAATTGGAATTGTGCTCAGCTCATTGAATAAATCAAACTCATTTGCATACCAACTGATAAATTATAGCGAAACAGGCCCGACAATTGACAAACTGGCCCAACGGTCCAACGAAAAAACTAAAAACCGAAGCCAATCCAACCCCAGGACCAGACCAGACCAGACCAGACCACCAACCCTTCCGGCGGAAAAGAGCAACCCACCCATGTGAAAGGGTCAAACAGCAGGGAAAACCCTCCCAAGACAGGGAATTAATCGAACGATGACAAGATCCGAATCCGAGCTGCAAACGAGTTCTTCTCCTCGTGGGATTATGTCCTGGCCTCTCTATATGAGCAGTACAGTCAAGAAAATTAATTCAATTAGGTTAACCATGGAGAATTTGAAAAATATATACCGAGAGCAGCTTGCATCCCAAAGGGTTCTTTTTTAAAGCAAACATTTAAGAAAAACTATACTATACTCTGTAAAATACAACCCACAAATCACCATAGAACTCGGAGAAATTTAAACAATTATTTATTTTTAAATATTTCATTTGATTTACTCTGTATTTCGCAACATTTTAGAAAAACTATACCATACTCTATAAAATACAACCCACAAATCACTATAAAATTCGTCCAAATTTAAACAACGCATTTAGTTTTGGTACAGTTTTAAATATTTAACTTAATTTACTCAGTATTTCGCAACTAATTATCAAGAAGGTTGCTCAATCCCGCGCATTTGATTATAATTTTTAAAGCGAAAAGCCTTGTGTTCCCAAGTAAGTTTTACTTGGAACCCCTTCTTATCGCACAACACAAAATACAGCACCCGAAAATTCCAACGAGCTCTCTCTCTTCAGGAGGAAATTTCAAGGCTTATTCCCTGTGAAAACAATCAGCAATCTCACACACAAACATCATTATACCGCAGTGCAAAACCGCAGAAACGATATGGAATTCTTGGGGGGAAATTTCACATAATTAATTATATAAACATTTCGACAAGCTGCCGTTATTTGTACTGTGCAACTATAAAGCTCAATCGAGCGTCTGTCGATTCCGATGAAAAAGAAATATACGCTGTTGTGTTGACTTGGCTTGATTCTAGATCCTAGATGTGCCTACTCCTAAGGTAAACAGTCAAAGTTATGCCACATCAAATATTTCAATAACATCAAATTAAACATAAAACTGCTTTGCGCGCATAGGAAAACAGGGGCGGCGGCGGCGGCGGCAAAGAGAAGAAAGGGGGTGGGATTGCAAATGGTAACAAGCACTCAAAAGTCAAAGCGAATTAAATTCTAAACTAATTTTCATGTCGTGCCAAAAATAATAAAAAGAGAGCCGAGGCAGACGGCGAAATGCATATAAATGCAGGGGCGTGGGCAAAAGGGGGGCGAGTCTGGCGTGGGCGTGTTGGGCGCGCAAAAACCAACAACTTAATTAAAGCATCAATAAAAAATTGTAAAAACATCTGAAAAGCGTTGTAAAAATGTGGGCAAAAATTCGGATCAAAAAAAAAGGGGGGTGGGGAAAAAAATGAAAGAATAAAGAAAAGATCAAGAGATATTTCTTTTAAGTTTTTTATTCCTTAATGGAGTGAGCCCGCCAATAAAATCCTTGATCCCCCCTGCCAATAATGATGATTCCTTTTTAATGTGCACTCCTCGGGCGTTGGTCATTACTCAAGAAACGAACTTTTCAGGCGATTCTTCGTAGCTTCAGTTGGGACTCGGACTCGGACTCGGACTCTTCTCTTGCTTTTTGCATTCAACATTCAACGTATCGATCACACAAAATGTTGCCAATACCACGGGAATCCCGAGAGGAAGAGAAGCTCACAGCTCACAGCTCACACAAAACTCATCATCATCAGTTGGTTCGGTTTATATTTATTCTTCCTCTTCTTCGCCTTTTTCCTCTCGAAAAAAAGGGGCGTGCACAAAATGATATTTTATTCAATATCCTCAACATCACTGGGTTTTCAGTTTTTGCCTCTTTCGTTTTAACGATTTGTCCTTTTCAAGCGAGAAAAAGAAAAACTCGCCGTGTAGGAAATCAAATTGATGGAGAGACACACACACGAGAAACCTGAAATTAAAAACTCATAAGATATCGACTGATATATTGAGCTGCACAAATTACTGACAACTGAAAGATGAAAGAAGCATCAGCGCGCGGGGCTCAATGTGAAAAAAAAACCAAATCAAACAAAACGAAGACAAAGACAAAGATTTTGAAGACAGGTTTGCCACATCCTTTCCCCTTTTTTTCCGCTCTACACAGAAAAAAATTCGATATGAAATAGGGTCAATTCTAGCTTATTTCATATCAATAGAAAGCCGATAACCTGAAATTGTATCATATCAAATCAAATAATGTAAAATAAGATAAACATAATCTTTATTCATATCATTTTGATCTTTAAAAAATATCAAATTGACCAGCACATATCAATCTGATCTTCTGTCAATTTTTTTTCTGTGTGGCTCTTTCCTATGTCCCTCTGGTTGTATGAGTACATATCTATATATGCATATAAAAAGACAATTAGTTGTTATTAAGTTGTACACAAAAGCCGTCGAATCTTTTCTTTAACGCTGATGCCGCTTCTTCATTTTTGGCATCTCGCAGCTTTTGTGAGATGGTTTTCAGTTCGGTCGTCTAGATGCGGAATTAATGATGCAATGACAATTGATGCACACCACGCAAAGCGCATTTAGCATTTATGATATTTATGCTCAATTAGTGTCGCTGTTGCCGTGTGGAGATCTTTTCCCCCGCCCCCCTTGAGGTGAGTGTGAAGTTTCAGCTTGATTTGATGGCCGCAAGCTGAGTTACATGAGGTTGCTTGAAAGACACAACTGGCTGGTCACCATTTATATGTACTAATTTTGGTGTTTACTGCAAATATGCAAAGTTTCAGCTTGATTTAATAGCTGGAACCCGAGTTACAAGAGGTTGATTACAGTGTTTATC
This sequence comes from Drosophila lutescens, assembly GCA_037075285.1. Classification (NCBI taxonomy): domain Eukaryota; kingdom Metazoa; phylum Arthropoda; class Insecta; order Diptera; family Drosophilidae; genus Drosophila; species Drosophila lutescens. The sequence continues at coordinate 3,333,541 of JBAMCF010000413.1, read as the reverse complement.
ACAAAGTTTTACATTGATTTTATTAGCTATTTTACAGATGAACGAACTTAAATATCAATTTTAATTTTAAAAAATTTTTAAATGACCACAAGCTGAGTTTCCTTAGATTAATTATTTAAAACTTCTCTAACACAATACCCACATTCTTTTGAATGCCCACTTTAGTGGTATGTGAAATTTCAATTGATTAAGATGACTGCAAGCTGAGTTACTTGAGGTCATGGCATAGTTGGATGCTTCATTCGATTGAAAATCGGCTAATTACAGCCTAAACATATCACATGGGAAATTTGAAGTGCGTTTGATGGCTAGTTCCCAAGTTACTTGAGGACACTCTACACTCCACTCGGCCGGCTTCAATTAGCTTCAATGGCTATTCATAATTAATGCCATAAACCGGAAAGAGAGGGAAACAGCAAATAATCATAATAAAAATTGATCAAGCACACAAACAAATACACAGCACAGCACATCACATCTCACACACACATAGTTCATGAACTCAATTTTTAATAATAATTTCCAAATGATTTTTTATTTCACATTATTAGTTGCGTGGTAGTTCAGATCGAGTTCGAGTTCTCGGGTTCTCGGGTTCTCGGGTTCAGATCGCCGATCTCCACCCACAAGCTTTTAATTGTTCGATTTTCATTTCGATTCGTCTCGTTTCGTTTCGGTTTCGATTCGTTCGTCGCATTTTTCTGTGTTATAGATACCATATACCATATATATATACTGTACGATACGATGTGGATGGGATGGATATTTCGGTTTCTGCCTCTGCCGCTTCTGTTTTAATTTCCGTGCTGACAAATTAATTTAATTATATTAACATATCTTTCCAGCGATCGAACGATTGAACTGACTGAAATATTTTTCATCGTATATTGTATGTATATCTGCGTTGTGTGTGGGTGGCTTTCGAATTCGGTCTGTGATTCTTGGTATAACCCCTTTTTTCCCGGGGTCTCTGACTCATTAGCTAGCTGGCGAGTAAATTGCACTTAAAACGCTAAAAATTATACGACACACGCCGCTCAGATCTCAATCTATATATTCTGTGTATCTCTACTTCTGTGTATTATATATCATATCTGGGGAGGTATCTTCCTGAAGGGCTTAAGGGACAGCGCGACAACCCTTGGGCTGCTCATTTTCGATTTTCGGCATATGCAAATGCCCAGAATGAGCGCCATCTTTGAAAATTAAACTTTATAAACTATCAATGCTCGTCGTCCCCGGTATAATTCGTAATTCGTATTTCGTACTTTATATCCGTATCTGCATCTGTGATGGTGCCGGATGGTGGTGGTGACTACCCTATAAACCGGTTTCAATTCGATTAAAAACGGAACCCAAACTCGATTTTCTCTCATCTTTTTTTTTACTATTCTATTTTTTTTTTTTAAGTCAGCAAATGCATTTGGCAATTAGTTTGGTTTTGTTGTCTTTTCGTATTTCCATTATTTCTAGTTTCTAGATCAGCACAAAAATCAATTCAATGACAAAAAACCTCATCTTTCGTTTAGTTTTTTTGGGTTTTTCGGATTTCAGTAATTGTAGAAGCTCGAAAAAAAATCTCTGTTCGATGTTAATGGGTCAAGTTTATAGATTGCATTACGGAAATTAATTTTGCTCTTTTTAACTGGCGGTTCTTCTTTGGCTTTCTGTTTCTGCATCTTGTTCTACTCTTTTTTTTGTGATCTTTTTTCGGTGCCACCGTTCTATATATTTAATGACAAAACTTTGTGTTAATCAAGCACATTTTTTATGGTTCTTGTTGCCTTTTCGATTTCGATTTGTGTCAATTTTTTCGCGCGCGCTCTCTGTTCTTGAAATGTAAATAAATAAATAAGAGAAATACTATAAAAAAAGTATTTCATCAACTCATTTGGACAGCTGTAGACTGTAGTCTGTCTGCGGTTTGTTTAATTTACTTAATAAACTTCTATTTTTGGTTAGCAAATTGAAACAAACAAAACAAGAAATGTTGAATAACCTTTTTATTCGTATTCGCCGTAGTGAAATGGTATTTATGGATCGAGTTCTAATTTTGTTCTGAGCTCTCATACGAAAAAACCTCATATGCGAAGGCATGACGGAACCTTTCAAATATTGATTCATTGATTACAATCGATCATTCGACGGAGGGGTCTTGAAAGTTTTGGGCTTCTCGAAGCTTTTGAAATGATTAAAACCATCAAATGATCGTTAGGAAAGTCAGGGGCGTGTTTATATATAAGGTTATGGGGTTTATTTGGGTTATTTAAAATCTAGTAACTCGCCAAATAAAAGAATTATATAATTTATAAAAAAAAAATTTTTGTTTTTAAAACCCCCTTGATAAAATCCTGCGTACACCCCTTACTTTCCACAATCCTAACGAGTTCTGCGGCTTCTCATAATATTTTTTTCTGTTGTGTTTCTTGAGAAAAGTCAATGCTTATTTTAGTTTTATTGATTGCAGTTTGCATGCGAGAAAAACGCCATTCACCGACGGCAAATGTCTAGTTTTTCCGGGAACTTTTCCCTTGCTTTTCAGGATCAATCGAAGAAGAGACTCCAATTAAAAATTTACCCGGCTGTCGACGCAACCTAATTAACTTGCCAAACCATATAGAGAGTGTGCATTTGTCTATAAATATAGAAATATTCGCAAAAATATATAGATATATATATTCGAGTTGATATTTCCATGTCTGGTCGTCTGGCTGAATTTTCTTTTTTCCTCATTTTTTTCTTCTAATGTTATTTTGCCGCCTTATTTGTTCGGAGTCTGGCATTGGGCCAGCGAAATTCTTAGCCCCGTCTGGGCCACCCCGCCCACCGATTTTCCACGCCCCCCTTTTGCATTATCTCTCCTGTCTGTCTGTCTGGCCGATCTTCTTCGTCTGGCTTTAACTTTTTCGGTTCACTAAAACACTAAAAAAACGAACAATTATTCAAGCAATAAATTGTTCACTTATTATTTGCTTGTTGCACTTTGCATTTGTAAACAAATTTGTGTGTTCAGAAATCAATAATAGCAGTGAAAAAAATATAAATAAATTAACAACAAGAAATTAGACAACAATAACAAAAGGGGCGGTGGGCAGAAGGGGGGGTGTGGCAGCAACAATAAAAACACATTTGCCGTAGACACGCAAACTCAATTAGTTAACTTAAGTTAAGTTAAGCAGTTGGCGGGGCAAAAATATGGGGGCTGCTGGGGGGTTAAAGTGGGCGGCAGGGCGGCTGGGCGCTCAAGGGTTATTGTTGTCAAATGTGTGGGAGTTTTGAAGCGAAATGCTACGAATATTCTATGATATTTATTATTTTCATTTCATTATTGTTTTCCAATCCAAACAAATTTATGTTTCTTTAAAATTATTTTCATTAATTTTTGTATTTTTCTTTTAAATTCACTTGAAACTTTTCACTTGAAATTCCAGTAACATATTTATTTCATTCATATGAAATATGAAATTTATTTATCACGTTTTGTGGCCGCTGTTTGGCTGAATCAAATTAATTTCATTCATATAAACTTAAGCCAAAACAACAAGGAATCAAATTATAAACCGCATATAAGAGGTGTAATTTCAAGTTATTGTATAGAACCCGAGATATATCGAAGATAAACAAAGGATAAAATAACAAAAACATAAGATGTTGGGGATAAGAAACATTTTATAACCACAAAAAAAAGATATAATATCATTTTATAGGAATGGTAATTTATAGGATCTATTTGAATTATTTTCAAAAAAAAAGATGTAATATCATTTTATGGAAATAGATAACTATAGGATCCATTTAAATTATTTTCCCAAAATAAATATGTCATATTATTTATAAGAACAGAAATTTATAGAATCCCTTTGAATTATTTTCCAAAAAAAAGATATAATATTATTTATAAGAACGGAAAACTATACGATCCCTTTCGAATTATTTTCCCTTCGAAGCACTTGACATCACAGGTGTATTTTCACCCCTACAACTCCCACATTTGAGTTACCACTAGTACACCTCATTTTCGTAGTTTTCCTTACCTGTTGCCAAAACTGTGCCAATAAATAAATTTGCTCCTTTTTGAAAAACCAATCGTTGATTGATTGAACAGCCGTCAGATCCATATCGGCTGTCCCAGCGGCTTGTGGCAATGTTGGCTGCATTCGTGGGCTTTCTGGGGTTAATTCAATTGCTCAGTCGGTTTTTGGTTTTCCGGTGTTTTAGTTGTGTTTTTTCTTCGTTTTTCAGTTTTTGGATTCTACCAATTTGGGGCTAATAAGGCCTGGCATTCTACATAGGTTCTTAACTTTGTTTTTGTTAGTTGTTATTATATTGATTTCTATGTTTTTTTAGGTTTTAGTCATCACATTTACACCTTAAGTATTCTATGTTTTCAGTTACGTGCTCAAAAAAATTCATAAATAAGCCAATTTCTGTGTGTGTTATTTGTTAAATATTATTTTTCTATTATTTTCACTTTCAAGTTTCGAATCAAATAAATTCTGGTATTTATTTTTTAGAAGAAAAGGGGGCTTGTTGTTGTTGTTGTTGTTGTGTAGGGGGGATTGTTGTAGTTGTAGTTGTTGGCGAATGGTGAGGGTTTGATGTTGTTGTTGTTGTTTTGGTTGTTGGTTGTTGCCTGTTGTTGTTGGTTGTTGTGTGTGTTTGATTTCTTTCTGATTTTTCAAGCCATTATTATTATTATTATTATTATGATGTTGTTGTTGCTTTTTGGCTTTGGCTTATTTTGCACATGTTTGCTGTCGTTGTTGTTGTTGCTGTAGCTTTTGTTGCTGCTGCTCTTGCTGTTGTTGCTGTTTACACTTGACACTCATACACGCGCACATATTTTGATGTCAGCCAACAGAAATGCACTTGAAAAAAATAATAAACAGTTTCGCTTTTTAGTCCTTTTGTGTGTTTCGTTTGGTTTTTATCGTTTCTTCTTCTTCATCGATTTGCAGGTAATTAATACATTTGTATTTTGTATTCTTTTTCGTTGTGATTGTGTGGAGTAGTGGGTGTTTTGGATTCTTCTGCACGCACACACACACACACACGCGCGTACACACACAGTAGCAGGTAGATCGAACGAGCGAACGAGAGAGGGAGAGGGGGGCTGAACACACGCACTCACACACCCGCGCCGCGGCTAAGAAGAAGAAGAGGAGGCAGCAGAAGAATGCACTGCCGTCTTGCGGGGCAGTGTAGAATCCGAATCCAAATCCGAATCCGAATCCAAAAGTCTTCTTCCGAAATTCTCGATTTCTTTCGAACGAAGCGACGTTAACCAGGCGACGTTGCCAGTCACGAATGCTGTTGATGACTGAACAAATCGAACCCTAACGAAGCGCCGACAACCCTCTGCCACCGCCGGCAGCGACGTCGGCGGCGGCAGCGGGCGCCACGGCACGCCGACACTCGCTGCCTCTCTCTCTCTCTCCCACTCGCTCGCTCTCTCTCGCCGAGAATCTCACTCAATTTGCCTGCACTGCTTTTGATTTCTTTCAATAGCTTTTTGATTTTCTCACTTTTTTTCTCCATTCGTCTCCTCTTTTTTCTCTCGTATTTTTTACTTTTATTTACTTTTTTCTGAGCATTTTTCTGCGCCGCCGCACGTCAGTTGCATGTATTGAAATTCATTCATTCACAGACACTTGGTCCCCTGTTGCCCTCTCGCTCGCACGCCGCCTTTCTTATTGGAAACGAACGGGCCAGCCGCTCTCTCCTCTCCCGCTCCCCATCGCTCTTCTTGGCATTGTTGTTGCTGCTTATTGAGCGCAGGATTGAGTGCAACGGCGGCAGCGACGCCGGCAGAGGGATTTCGGTTGCGGATTTTTCAAAAACTTATATTTTGAGTGTGTGGGGGTTTCACCTGAAATTAATATTAAGGATAATATCAGGATTTCGGAAATTGCTAAGGATTTTTTCTGATTTTTTTAAAGGTGTTTGAAGAAGGTGAGTAGGATTGAAAAGGTTTTCAAAATTGGTAATTTTCGAAACACAACATAGAAAAAATAATAGAAAAGAGGAAAATACTCAAAAAAAGTACTTTAAAAATAAGTAACTAAATTATTATCAGCTTTTATTTAACAATTAAAATTTAATCTATAAATTTCTTAAATATTAACGGAAGCTTTTCAAAGATCAGAACATCATAAATATTAAGAACTTACCAAATTTACAGAATAATTTATAAGGCTTCAAAAATATCCCTTTATTCAAGGACTGATGCATATTTTACAAAAAAATCGATGCTTATCAAAGTTAAATAAAATGCAATATTAAAAAATAAATATTAAGAAACTTACCAAATTTACAGAATTATAAACAGGGTTTCCAAAGAAATCCCTTTTTTCAAGCACAGATAGCCTTGTCAATTTTTTACGTAATTTTGCGATGCACTTTAATCTATAATCCCAACTTAATCCCATGACTGCCTTCTCCGTTTGGCTCCTCAGAAATCCATGGAATATTTAATGGGGGTGTAACCCCCACTCAGCCTCCAGGTATTCTGTGTTTTATTTTTATTCCGCACACCCCTGGAATTCGGCTGTCCCGTTGCGGGATTTTCGCATAAAGAAAAGTTCAAATTGTATCGAAGCGCCAAGTGCAATGCAGACGCCCCCCCTGGATTTTCCCGCCCCTAGTTTTCCTCTTAACCCATGATAACTGGAAGGGGTTGGGGGGATTTTCCAAGGGGTTAGGGCTTACACCTAAACTGAGACTCAGAAACCAAGTCGCAGTCGCAGATGCGTTGCTGCAGTCTGAGAGGAAAATCGCTTGAAAAGCGGTCGGAAAATTAGGGGGGGGGGTCATATTGGGGGCTTGGATCTGCTCGGGGACTTTGTCGTCGGCTGGCAAATAACGAAAATAACGGGAGAGCCGAGAGAAAGGGCAGCGCCACCTACACGAAGACAAAAAACGATGCTCGGTTCCGTCGTCGCCGACGAAAAATGTACTCACCCCAAAAAAAAAATATTACTCATTTCTTTTTATTTCCCTTCCTTTTTTTTTGCCCCAAAGGTAAGGGTTTTTGGCCACATATTATTGGAACAACCAATGGGTATTATTCTATAATTTTTCTATGTTTCATAAAAAATCTTAGAACTTGAAAATCATTACAAATGTTTTTTATATCTAACAAATTAAGTTAAATATAATTTAAAATAAGCTCAACATATTTGAATTCTATACATGTACAATAGTATTTATTAAAATAATTATTCTCAAAAATAATTACAAAAAAACGGCAAGAAATACCAAAAAAAAGTTTAACTTTGTCAATTCTTTTATAATTAAAAAGAATATATAAGATAATCCAAGGGAAATCCCATAACCTACCATCTGTAACTATTTATAAATATTTTTATAAGATAAACTTTATACAAAGTTGGTGAGGTTTTTTTAGTTTTCTTTAAAACTCGTAAATATATAGCTTCTTCCATTAAATCAAAACATAAATAAAATGCATTTAAAGCCCCTCAAAATCCTCATAAAAAACAAGTGTCTCCGCCAACCAGCCAAATTCCATCTAGATTAAAATACGCGGAACCACTCAATCCAAAAACTCTCAAGATTTTCACTCACTCAGTCTCTCATTTGAGTCGCAATTGCAAGGGGTTCGAACTCGTTTTCGAAACATTTTCGAACTTGTTGAGCTGATAATCTTTGTATGAGGAATTCCCATTCATTGAAGGTTTGATTCCTTTTTTTACTGATCACCATTTTTTAGGATATAATTATGATATCTTATAGCCTATATTTTCTATCGATAATGGGATTAATTGATTAAAGGCTTCGGGATATTTATTGGGCTGTATTTCCTTGACACTTCAGATAATAATATTACTTTACACGGATTTTTTGGTTCTATAAAATCACAATAAACAGTTATTATTATTAAGAACTAGATTTTTTTTACTAATATTTTGAAGTCTTATTTCCTTATTATAGAAAAACATTTATTCATTATTTATAAATAGTTAAATCCTCTTAATATTCGTATCAAAAAATTTCGATGTTCATTTTGTATTTTCTAAAACTAATTTTTAAATATGATTTAAAAACTTTACAATAAACTAATTATTTTAAATTACAAATATTAAAAAAAAATACATTATAATTTTTATTGTTTAACTCGATAAAATCTATTTAATCCGAACAAATGAACAAAATCCGAAGGAATCTTTAACCCTCGATCGCTCGATTAACCCGCCACGGAAAAAAACTCACTCAAGCGCCAAAGCGAAAAAAAAGCGCTCGAATGACAGGCGCTCTCAATTTTCGATAATTCGCATAATAAAAACCAAACCAAATCGCAGGCACACACACACACACAGACAAGTGTCACATAAAAAGTCGAAGAAGAAGCGCGGCGGCAGCGACGCCGACGACCGAGGCAGCGGCTGGTGGCAGAGGGCAAAAGACAGACAAAAAAAGAAGAAAAAAGCGAGGCAAACGATTTAAGCCCCGCCCCATTTGATTGGCGAGCAAAAAGAAAAGCAGAAAAGTAGACGACGACACGTCAATGGACAGCACACACACACGTGCACATGCGACATGTGTGCATGTGTGTGTGTGTGTGTGTTTGACGTCGCTGCTACCTGCGCAGCGGCAGAGGAGCATCCAATATCTGTTGCTCTCGCAAAAACTTAAAAACATCGACAAAAAATTATGATAATCCCAAGAAAAAAAAACGTGCTTCTGGGAAATTAAGAAAACAAAATATGTCAAAAATGATACCACTAAAATTCTTGTTTTATTGAGTTCTTAAAGTTTATAAAAACCATCATCAAATCCTAAAAACATAAATAAAATATATTTTTCATGTTAAAATTTAAATATAAAAATATATGTTTATTTATTTACTTAAAATCTAGCTTAAAAATAGTATAAACGAATTTTTCAGAAATTTAAAAAAACGTACTATATAAGTTTTAGAAAACAATCTAAAACTAAAATGTACATAAAATGCAAAAAATTTAGTAATCACCCAAAAAACGTTATAAAATTTCGTTATAACATTTTGAGATGTGAAACTAAATCTCTAGAAATAATACCCAAGCGTAAAACTTAAATATAGATTACAAAAAATTTATAAACTTAACAAAAATGTTGTTTAATATTTTAAAAAGTAAAGAAAACCCCGAAGAAACTTAAATGCAGCTTGAAACTTAGATAAAATATTCATTTAACATTAAAATATAGTTTTGAAAAAATATTGTTCAAAATATTTATCCTCTTTTTTAAAATAAAAAAATAAAGACTTAAATAATCTAAAAAAAATTGCATCAAGAAAGGCTCAAAAAAACGTAAACAGAAATGTATGAATATAAAAAAAATGCAGTATAACCCGTTTTAACCAAATAGGTATCAAATTTATCAATTACTATAAGAATAGTTTTTTGAAGGTTAAAATTAAGGGCCAATACTGATGGTAAAAAATCAAGGAAAGGCGGTGATAGAACAGGAGAGAGAAACAACAACTGCCACGCTCCATCTCGCTCGCACCAAACGCCATTGAATGTCTCTTCTTTATATTTCCACTTTTTTTCTACTTTTTTTTCGAACAGCTTTTGGCTTTGATTTTTCTTCGGCTTTCAAGTTTACTTTTCGCCCTCTCTCGCTCGCACGCACAGCCCCCCCGCTCTCACTCTCGCTCGCACCAGAAACTCACTCCATCTCCACCGCTCTCTCTCTCTCTCACTCATTTTTTCGCACTCACACTCACTCACTCTCTTTCGAGGCGCGCGCAAGCGCTCTCTCGTCGTCGGCTTTTAAAAATATTTGAGTGATATTTTTTGCTGTTGCTTTACTTTTATTATTTTTGTTTTATTTCTTTTTGCGTCGACTGCGCTGCCGACTGCGGCAATGGTGAGTGCATGTGTGCAAGGGAGTGAGCGATATGCAGGTGCCGATGATGCTTTGGCTCTCCATCTCGCTCCCTCTCTCTCTCTCCTTTGCTCTCGCTCGTTCGTTCGCATTCATTGTTGTTGTTGTCGCTGATTGAAATTATGATTTTTTATTATTAGTTGTGCGTGTGTGTGAGTATGTGTGTGTGTGTGTTGGTCTAACTGTTAAAGTGTCATATTAGCGTTGTTTTTGGTTGGCTGATTCGACATGTGCCTCGCGTGTGTGTGTGTGTGTGCGGGTGTGTGTGCGTCGCAAATTGATTTGATTTGTTTTGACTTTTTTCGGGTTTCTTGGGCAACAAATGAATCAATTCGTTTTTGAACAGTGTACACTTACTGTTATTACTTGTAATTTACACTCATTGATTTAATCGTTAAATAATTGTATTAAAAATTGTAAAAATGTTGTAATTTTAATCAATTTAATTTTTATAAATAAATGAAATACATTATATTTTCTCTTAGGAAATTCTTATATTTTTTTTAGTTTTTACTACCCATAAAGGCAATCAAGGCAATTATTTAAGGTTCTATTTTAAGATATTGTATAAATCTATTGAAATATCTTAGTACACTAAAGGGTTTTCTGTTCAATAGATCAACAGAACTTATAAAAAATTATTTCAGTCTATTTATTTTTAACATAATACCATTTTCTATATCTAAAATCTATCCTTACCTTTTGTTATTTCCAAAAATGTATCTGTACTATTCCAATTTCACACACTGTTTCTATAATTATTTAAGGGCCTGGTGAAACACTTTCACTCCGAACAAAAAACCCATACACACGCCCATTTAATGCGTTAATTACTGTTAATTAGACGTAAACATGAAAAATCTGAAAAAAAAACCGAAAAAAATTTGCTTTCCCTTTCGCTTCCAAAAAAAAAGAAGAAGAACGACAACAACAGCAACCATACTGCAGATTGACAGCAATTACAGGAGTAGCTCTGTCGGCGTCAGCAGCGCCGCAGGACATCGGTTGCCTTTTGACCTTTTTGCCAAAAAAAAAAAAATAATAGAATGGCAAATTGCATAACACACGAATACAGAGCGAAAAAAAAACATGAACAGAATTAGTAAGTACATAAAATAAATAAATATAAATTTCTTGCTTAAAAAAAAATTTTTAATTATTAAAATGAATTTTTTTTTTTTGAAAGATGTACAAATTGTAATTATGATTTTTTCCTATGTATTTCTATTTTTCTCGCCTAAACTAAGGTACCGAGTTCGTGTCCCACCCACAGATATTAATTTCTTACATTAACGTTAGTGTCTTCGAAAATATATATTTTTCAGGTTATATATTTAATATTAGAAGTACTTGTTTTAATCTAAATGGTATTTAAGACCTTGTAAAATGTAGAAGAGTAAAATTTTTTTTTTCTGTAAGGATGTTTGAATTTTTAGACTTCAAAGGAAGATAGAGCAACAGTTGATAGAACCTGGACCTTTGATGCGTTGCCGCCGTGTATTTTGCATTGTTTCGCAATAAATGCGCGATAATTGCACACATGAGGAGAAAGGCGAATGGAGAAAGGGAAATGGAGAGTAGAGAAAGGGAAATGCCATGGGGGGGTGGCGAGTACGCAAAAGGTGTTGCAATTGCAAGGGGTTGAAAGAGGGGTGCTGAGCCTGAAAATGTGTGTGTGTGTGTGAAGGGCAAAAGGGTTGGGCGGACCGAAAAAGGGGTGCCGGGGTGCTTAACTTCAAGACGGGGGTAATAACAGTGCGTGCCATTGTTGCTCCTGCATTGTTGGTGGTTTGGGCAACAAAAAGCTGCAAAAAAAGAGTTACACCAAATTTAGCAATGCGAATTTGCGAGCAGAAAGTATCGGATGGTGTGGGTAATTCCACCCCGAAGGGGGTAAAAAGGAGCAACAGGCGGCAATTGTTGCGCCGTCGTAATTGCGTAATAGATAAATGATTCGCGAATTGTTGTTTACACGGCCGCAGGCCAAAAACGATGGAGTGAAATGAAATGCAGGAGTTAATGGGGGGCACGTTGGTATTTTCCAAAGGGGAATTAGTATTAATTAAGCACTTTTAAATACGTGGGAAGTACGTCTTAGGGGTAAAATAAATTAAAATTCAATTATTTAATTAACTTATAATTTTTAAATATTTTTTATTACGATATTTTATAAAAGAAATGCTAAATATATTTTTTAAATACCTGGAAAGTATGTCTTGAGGGTAAAATAAACTAAAATTCAATTTAAACATTTTATAAATTTATTCCAAAACCGATTCTTGATTTTATTTAAATATTAAGATATTTCTCCGAATATTTTCCACTTTTATTCAGTCTACCCTCTTGCGATTGATATTTCACACAATCAAAAAATTGCGTCTCAAAAAGTTAGCCATTGCCGGGCAATTGCTACTTTTTGAGGTCTCCAGCTGCTTTTGAGAAATACCTACAAAAAAAAAATCCCCTCGTCCTGCCAGCCGACAATTAAACACCTTTGCTCATTACTCGCCTCACTTGGAACTCGGAACTTTGGACTACTCACCTTCTTCGATTCCAGGGGTTTGTCCGCTTTTTGAAAAAATCGAAAGGGTGCCCCTCTTACGAGAGCCGGGTGTATTCTTAGGTATATATTGTAGGCACACCATACACACATATCTCGATTCGGCTCGTGCTAATTTGCATATTGCAGGCGCAGTTCGGAGCTCCCTTTAAACCATCCCACTTCCACTTCCACTTCCTAGGCAGCAATTTTTCTCTTTTCTTGTCCTTTGTTGAAGGCGCTTTCTTCGGTTCTTCGGTTACTTCTTATACGGCTTAAATTATTATAATCAAGCGGGGGGAGGGAGGTTGGCGAGTTTTGAGTCTAGGGTGTCAGGGTGCCGAGAAGATGCCAGCAGCAGCTGCCTCAAGTTTCGATTGCCGTGAAAATCGGCAACGTGGCTCTCGATCGGAATGATCACGCGGCTGCACTGCATAGCAAATTGCTTAGATACAATAAAATAAATTAAAAACGAAATAAAAAATAAAAGTTCAGGCTCATTTCCTTGCATGTAGGTTGGTACACGAGTTCGATTCACACACTAGAAATGGAAAATTGCTTTAATACATATTAAAAAAATAACTAGAAAATTCCAAAAAAAATAACAGACTCATTTCCTTGCATGTAGGTTGGAAAACGAGTTCGATTCACACACTAGAAATCGAAAACTTCTTTAAGAGTTTGTTATTTTTATAAAATGAAGTAGTTCAGTAAGTTCAGTAAGTTCAGAATTTAACACAACATTTACTTATAAGACAATTTTTTTTTTTAAATAAATTAAAAAATTTGATTTTAAATTCTAATTTATTTTCTTAGAGTGCCGCTGATAGATGAGATCGCATTACGCTTTGGTAAACATCCTTCAACGCCTGGGTAAGCGCCTCTTTAATTGGAATTAGAATCCGCCAGATAAATTTCCGTTGCATCTTTTTCGAGCTTTTCGTTCTAATTACGTCCAATGGACACCGATATACCTGGACTTGTGGAATTGTGACTATTGGATAACAAAAGACAAAAAGCCACAGATGGAGATACAGATACACAGATACAGATGGATACATAGATGCATAGAACCGACGTCAGCGATCTCGGATTTCGCTTAGCATTTGATCGTGTTTTGAATTTGTTTTGGATTCGTTTTTGGAATTGTTTTGAAAGCGTGATCTTCTGGCCACAATGGCCGCCAGTCGCCAGTCGCCAGTTGCCAAATGCCAATCTCCTGCATTTGCATTTCAATTAAACCGAGTAGCTTCCTCCTCCACCTCCTCCTTCGTTTCCCTCCCCCTTTGCGATTTGCATGGAAAACGCATAGCTCATCATCAGCAGCAGCATTTCGATGTAGATTTATGACTCTTGCATATGCCACACCGACTGGAAACATTAAAATCTATACGAGTATTCGAGAGTTTACAATTGGCAATCGCAGATACATTTACAGATACAGATACACATAGCGCATTATAGATAGCGGCGATTCCTGCGGGATTCTTGCATCGCACAACGGCACAAATGTTTGATTTTTCCAACCCACTTCTGACCTTTCTCTAATGAGTGTGCACAACAACAGGCTCAACCCCTGGGATGTTTAGCCCAGGAACAGTGTTTAAAAATATATTTTAATGGGATTTGTAATTAAAATATTTAAAAAGGTGCAAGCGAAAACCTTTAAATAAATTAGTAAAGCTAATATAGGTTGATCAAAAACTAAACCTTATTTATTCAAAAATCTAACAAAAAAATTTATAATTTTTCCATCCTTTTTTTTTAATAGCCAAAAACCACTAAGCAATTAAAAGTATAAAGTATTTAAAATAAATATATAAGTTAAGCTGATAGAAATATTTAAAATAAATTTAATCAATAAGGCAAACCATAACTTTGTAAAATAATTTTGCAACCTTTTTTTTGTATTTGTATTAATTAGTTAAACTGATATAAATATTAAAACTAATTTTGGTTATAATCCAACCCAAATATTATTTTTTTAAATAATTTTCCCATCCTTTTTTTTGAATAGCCACAGCCCACTGTGCGATGAAAAGTATCTGTGTCCTGCAATCAGTTATAAATATGCAAATTTCCGAATTTCAGGCGATGATCGCTGGCCTTTTTTTCCTTTTATTTTTCTACTTTTAGCAAGCTGTTAGCTTTTCGAGAGAGAGAGCCCACCTTTTCAATACCTTTCGAGATACCCATTTGTCTACTTCTTCTCATATTTCCCACAGGGGGAGAAATCTTTCTTGGTAAATTACTAACCAACTAGCTGCAGTTATACTATATAGTACATGGACTATATAATTTTATTTGAGTGGTGGGGGCGTGGCCGCTGGCGGAGTAAACTGTGTCGTTTGCTACGCATTGACACGCTCAGTAAGCCAAAAAAAAAAAAAGATAGCAAGAAAAAATCATAGAGATACAAACGTATCTAATAGATACATGTGAAAATCATGCATTTGACAGCGCTGGGAAAGCCAATGAATTGTACTATTGGATGGACTTTGTGTGTGCATCCATGAGATACAAAACCTCTAAGCGACGAACGGCACGGAAACGTGTTATGACAATGGATCCGGGGGTCTCTCTTCTTAGATTACTATTACTAGATTTTACTGGGCAAAGCAGAAGAAGAAGCCGGGGGAGTTCTGGTCTATTAAGCAATGCTGCGACCTGAGCCGCGTATCTTAAAGATACAAGTTAACTAATAATTAGCTCTGCCAGCCAGCGGCCACAATTGCAGACAGCGAAACTTACGAAATTTGTGGGAATATTTTCCCGTTCGATTGTTCAGTTTATATGGTTACTAATACAGTGGCTGTCAAAAGTTTAAGATATGTTTTTAAAAAATTATAAGATAATATTGGGGTGTGTCTAATTTTTTTTATATATGAAAATGAGATTTTTAAGATTAAACTTACTTACAAATATTACATTTAAAAACTGATTTTTTATCCACCTTTAATATTTATTGCTAAAATTTAAAAATCCAATTAAGGTTGTCAATTATTTTATATTAAAATTAGATTTTTAAGCTTAAATCAGTTTAATTTTTTTATATTTTATATAGAATTTAAACCGGAAAAATCTGTAAATTATCTAAAATAAAAATTTTAAATTTTAAAAACTCCCATTTAGGTTATACTCTTATGACGCGCACTGTGGCCGGCGTGTGAGTAAATAAGTTAACTCCTTGACTTATTGTTTTCATCTTTCGTTTTTCGTTTATGGCTTGCTTTGTACTTTGAGTTTGACTTTTATGGCCAACTTGTGATTATTTTCTGTTTTGTGTTGAATTATTTTTTCTGTATTTGTTTTTTGTTTTAGGTTTTTTGGTTTTTTCGTTCGACTTTTGGCCCTCTCAGCGTTTGGCAATCCGAGTTTTCGAGTCTCCGGCATTCGGATGCAATTTTCGGCTGGCATATAATGGACAACAATTTTATTGACATTATTTTAATTAGCAGTTTCAGTTCGAGTTTTCTGTGTTTTTTTGGTTTTTTTTTCTGCGTTTGGTTTGTGTGCTGCCATTGTTTTGCATCTCGTTCGTGGCCGAAGTCACTAATTGAGGTTAATGGGGCTTCTTGAAATTGTTTCAGCTTCCAAAAAAAATTAAAAATATTTAGGCATATAAAATAAAGCCAGAGATTTTTCCCTTGATTCTCAGCTTCAAACTATAATTTTTTCTTTGCACATTTGTATTTCCATATTTTGTTTTGTTTCATATTTATTTTCATTTATATTTCCATCGCCATTTCCAGCATCAACTTTAGTTTTTAGCTTCGGCTTCTGTTAATTCCCATTTACGGCTTGTATAATAATTCAGATTTGATTGTTCGTTCGGCTTCCATCACTTTTAAGTGCCCAGATCTTTATTTCTTGTTGCCAGGGCATTTGGCAGGTGGATTATTAATTTTTAAGTGCCAAAATAGCTGGAGATTTGCTGGCAGACGTGTGTGGGGGTATTTAAAAAATGTTAGTTTCAAGCTAGACGAAGAAGATATCGAGTGTTTTTTAATGAAGAAAAAATAGAAAAAATAATCTAATTATTATTAGAAATTAAAAATATTTATGGGAACAAACAAATATACTTTCCTGAAATTTTCTTACTTGCCCAAAAAATTACTATTACACTGTTTTTTGTCAATAAATACAATAAAATATAAGAAACCGAATATAAAAAAATGTCTGACCAAACATTTATTTAATAATTAGTAGAGGTTTTGAAAAAAAAAATTAAATATATTTAAAAATAATTCTCTAAAATTTTCTTACTTCTTAAAAAAATTCTCATAAAACATTAAAAAAAAATGAAATATAGTTTGTGGCTAGATTTGAATAAATTAATTTTTTTAATGAACAATATAAGGTAAAAAAATAATTTAATAATTAATAGAAATTTATATGGGAATTCAAAAATATTTAAATATTGATTTTAATACATGTAAAAGTTTTTAATAAATAAATACCAAATATAAATCAAAATATAACCCTTAAAATGTTTTTATATCGCAGAAATTCCCATGAAACGTTTCTGCCAAGAAATACAATAAAATGTGGAGTATAAAAAGCCTGAAAGGGAAAATCATTAAAAAACTATTTGCAAGAGTCTTGGGCAAAACAAAAAAAGAAACAGAGACGCATTCTCGGGGATCCTTTATTTTTTGGGCATCATTCATTTGCATTAATTCCGAATCAAGGAATGCGAGTCCTTTTGAATCGAATTACACGAATCGAGCATATGTGTGACAGGCTGGGAAAAGCAAAAAGGATCCAAGGAGAAAGTGGAGAAAGAGAGGAGCGAGGAGCGAGGAGAAAGCACGTCCTCCGCCTAATGACATTTTTGAGGTTGACAGCAGCAGTCGAAAAGGGTTTTCCACCGTCTGCAGATGCGCAGCGCATATGACATTTGTTTATTTGCATCATTTACCTTCCACATCCACTTCAGACTTTCTCCGGGGTTTTTCCTGGCAGAGTTTTCTCCACTTTTCCGCCGTTAAGTAGGCTATGTAACGCAAAGTAAAGGATTATTAATGATGCCGCTGACAAGTGAAGCGATGAGAAAACCGCAAAACTGCCTCTTTCTCTCTTTCGTATGTGATTTATTGGCATTTTCTGGCATTTAGCAAAAAGTCTCTGCCCTATTTTCCGGTAATTCTGGAGTCCAAAAACCCGAAGAATCCAAGAATCCAATGCATTAGCATAAAGAAACCGCCGTCATCTCGTTTGGCCCATTGATTAATGGCCCAGGAACAACAAGTGCGTGAGCCAATCAATGGGCTCCCTTTTTACTCCAACTTTATCTTTTTATTCGGTGGGAATTCTATCGCACAATGCATTATAGGTCTATATATATATATGTATAATCGGCTGCTCCAAATTTGCATAACCATTCAGGGGAGGTGAGTTTGTGAGTCCGTGAGAAGCGGCATGTCCTTGAGTTCCACAAAGGCAGTTACCTATATGTATACCTATTTCACATTATGCCAGGACAGGAGCCCAGGCAGCCCAGGATTCTCTCTGCGAATTTAGAGCAGTATTTCAGGGGGTGGGGAGAAAGGGGCGGGGAGAAAGTGCACTAGATGCACGCATCGATATGCGAAGCAGGGCAACAAGTGCGTGCCAAAGGAACACAGGGTTGCATTCGCAGGGTTGCATTCACAAAATATCCTCTAAGTTGAAATAGAACCAAAAATCAATTTTTGTATACAATTTAAACCATTTATTCTGCATTTACCCTACTTAAGATTATGTTCTTAAAGCTAATAAAATTCACTAGCAAAAACATTTAATAATTAATTTTTTTTCTTTATATATTATATATTATAGTTTATTATATTTAATTCTAGAATTTTTTTTACCTTAATTATATATATTTAAAAAATATTCTAACAGCTTTTTAACATTTTAAATGTATATGTATTACCATTTAAAATATTTGGAATACATACAAAAATTTATTAAAAAAAAGTATGGAAAATTAATAAATAAGAAATATTAATATATATAATAGATAAATACTTTTTAGCATTTAAACTTCAAACAATAGCCTCTAAAAATCTCCAAAAAAGTTTGCTGTATAGTGCTCTATTTTAAATTTAAAAATTCTTGCTTAACCCATGATACCCTGGCTGAAATCCAAAAAAAACCAAGGGAAGCGTGGGCGAAAAACCAACAACGACAGCGGCAACATGCTCATTATTAACTACTAAATAACATTGGCCAAAATGGGGGCGGCCGGAATGGGCTGCGGAGGGGGGCGTGGCAGTAGTAGCAGCCGTAGAGGCAGCAGTTGAGATGCGGCATATGTAAACTTGCCTTTTTGCCCATTTGTATCTCATAGATACGCAGGGCACATGGTTCGCAATTCGCAATTCGCCGTTTGCCGTTCGCATAACGGTGCATTTTGCTATGCGGCCCGCGAAAATCTAACAACAACAACAATGGTAGTAGAAGCAACAACAGCAGCAACAGCAGCAACAGCAACATGGCCAACAGCAACATGCAACACACACAGCAGCAGCAGCAACAACAGCCGCAAACGACGACCTTTTCAAGCCTTAGTGTCTGGTTTTTATCAGTGCCTGGTAAATCTGCAATGCCCCCTCCCTTAACCCCCTAAAGCCCCGCCCCCGCACATAGAACCATTGCACTTGCCGTTGGAAATTAATTTTCGTGCAACAGTCGCAGTTGCCTAGAACAATAGACAAACAGTTGCGACCACAGAAGCTTACGTGAACCCCCTTGGGTTCTGGGTTTTAGAAAAAGGGGGGTTAAACCACCGCCCCCCCCCAACTCAATAAAAACTGGCAAAAAATTCACACACGTTCTCTTGACTTCTCGACAATCGACAGATGATCTTGAAAGCAGATTGGTTATGGATGCATCTAGAGCAGCCATAAAAAGTATCTCGAAATGCAAGACGAGATTCCACATCGGACAAAATAAGCAGATGAAAGCGCAGATAAAGTGGGAATAACCAAGATATAAAATCTTTTGAAAATAGGGAGGGATCGAAATGAGTATTAGTATATATACAATCATATAAATATCATGTTGAGTTATTACAATTGACTAAATAAGTATGTTAGTAGATAAATAATAATAAAGAATAGATACAAAATAATTATATAATATATCTTTTAAATATACACCAAAAAAACTATAGAAAAATGAAAATTAATATAATAAAATGCATATTAAATTTTAAGTTTCGTATTAGGTATTGAAATTAAATACGAAACATATTCAACTATTATTATTATGTTATTTCATATTTACTTTAAATATATTTATTTCTATTTACATTACTTTTTTTTACTTATAAATATATACAAACAAATACAATCAAAATATTATTCATTTATTTATTTATTATTCGAATTTACTTAAAATTTTTTTTGCTCAATTTATTTGTTATTAAACATATTTACTTTAATCAAAGTTTAAAGTGTTTGAATTAACTATGATTTTTTAATTTAATATTTCCATATTTAAAGTAAATAAAGACCTTAATAGATATTAAAATTAAATATTTTTAAGTTAATAATAATAACAAAATATTTACATTTTTTTTCGCTTTCATTTTCAATAAATATAATTTTTTATTCTGATTTACCTATAATATTATATATATTCCTAAGTTTTATTTATAATCTCAACTTTTTCTCATCACAAAAGTTAATTCCACCAAAAATCGGTGTAAAATTTGGCACTCATTAGATCCAATCTGGCATATAGAAGTCAGCCGACATAAACGACAGATTAACTCCCGAAAAACGACACAAACCCAGCGGGAACTATTGTTTGGCACTTGGGATCTCGCATATCACTTTCCCAACAAAGCCAAGTTGATCTCATTACATGATACATGGCCTTTTTTTTTGGTTGAAAAGGGTTAAGGTTCAGTTTTGGCACTTTCACCCTTTCGCCAAATGTTTTTGCGCTGTTTTGCCAACTTTCCATTCACCAGGCTGGCAAATTTTTGGGTTTGGGATTTGGGTTCGATAATGGTTTTCCCGGACTCCCGTATCAATTACCACAAAATGCCACTCGAAATTGTCGCAAATCGCACAATGCGAACAATCGATTTGATTTTGGCAAATTTGCCAAATCGCAAGGTCCTTGAAAAGGATGTGAGATATATTATCGGTGAAATGTGAATTTCAACCCCTCCGAAGGAAAAAAAAAGATGCGGCAGTTGTTTCGCCCCGATTTGCATAATCATAATCTTGAGGCAAGTCTGAGGTATTTCCAAGGGTTGACGATCCCTTTTCCTGATTCCGATTTCAATAGGTACACTTCCTTCCGATCATTTGCATATCAATGCCAGCGGATATTATTTATTTCCATTATTTTCGGGCATTTCTCATTTCGGATTTCGCCAGTCTTCTCCTTCTTCTAATGGGTGCAGATGTCTGCCGCCCGATCGATTTTACCTTTGGCCAGCCCGATTTTCTCATAATTATAAATGCAGGCCTTGTCGATATACTTATATATATTTCAGAGTCTTCAGGGTCTTCAGTTGGAGATGGAAATGAAAACATGCTCGATTGTTCCCCGTCATTTACATAACCGAAATTCCTATTGATTGATCCCTGCTTCCTTCCTTTCTCGCTGGAATTTTCGGAGTTGGAATTGCAGTTTGTCAGTTTGTTTCATATGTAAATACCAGAAGGCAGCTGAATCCTAAAAGGTGAAACGGTAGCCGATCGGAGCATCAATGCCACTTGATGGCCGCACAACGAGATAAAGAATGTGTGAAATTTCAGGTTACTCCCAGCGCATAATTAATATGGATATTACCCCGACTTATTGGTGTGGAAAGGTTAGTGCTACAAGAGGTTTCTCAATATTTCTACTCATAAAATACATTTTCGAAGTATGTGTGTGATCAAAATATGAAAAATATGAATAGGTGACCCCGAAATTAAACATTTATAAACCAATTTCATAGTTAAATATTTATTAAAGGTGACGGATATATTCGCTAATGATTTTCATTACAATTTGCACTCAATGAAAGAACCACTTCTTGTCAGATATTTCCAAGTTTCCATTAACTTTCAAAAAGGTGACCCAAAATTGCCCTTCTAGAACTCATAACTTGATAATTTCTTACCCGATTTAAAAATGGCATACCTCGTTGAACTCCTGATAAAATTTTCAACAAATTGACATTTAAACCCATAAATGTTAATTTTTGACCATTTTTTGCAAAAAATCATGAAAATGGTAAAGGTAAAAAATTGGCCAAAATTTATTTTTCCCAAATCCACCGGAAAATTATGAAAATCAATTTATTAGATAGTTAGCTTTGTAAAACAGCATGTATCTTCGATTTGGGATAATTTTTAGTCAAGTTAGAGCCAAAATAGAGAAGGAAAAATAATCTTTCTCAGATCCTTGTTTTCCACCCAAAAATCGTTTTTTTTTAGCCAAACCAATAGAAATAATGATCAAAATATAGAATGTCATACATCGTTAAACTCGTTGTAAAATTTCCAATCGATTGGCATTTAAACCTGGAACTTTTAATTTTTGGCCAATTTTCGCAAAAAATTATGATGTTTTATGATTTTGAAAAATGTAAAAATTGGTCAAAATTTATTTTTTTACAAATCAGCTGGCAAATGGCGAAAATAAATATATTAGATTGTTAGCTGTTTAAAACTGTACGTACCTTTGATTTGGGAACATTTTTGACCAAGTTACAGTAAAAAAAAGTAAGAAAACTTCATATATTAACCAAAAACTCAGATCCCTAAAAACTCTGTTATGAATATGAAATAATGATCAAAATATGGCAATTCCCAATATTAAAATCTAAAAGTTCTTCAATATACTGTTAACGTTATATGAAAAATGCCATCAAAACGAACAAAAAGCCCTCCAAATTATATGATACATTTGATTAGCTCCTGCTGCCTTTCGATTACTGTATAATTATCGTATATCCACGGCCAAGTTAACAACTCCCTTAAGTCGCAATAACTTTAGTTTTTTGAATAGAATTAAAAGAAAAACCCGCCACCGGGGAACAAACCCATTTGGCCGCCGCCACACTTGACCACTCACACGAACCTATAAAGGTGGATATATATCCATCGTACATAACGAACCTTACACACCTACCTATATGTATGCCTATATAAAATGCTAATTTATGGCCAAAACCGATCTATTAACTTGAATGTCAAAATAAATGCGACCGAGCAACAACCCCGCATGCCATACTAAACACTATATATGGTATAATATGTATAGGAGGAAGGGTCCCGAACCCAAACTCAAACACAGAAATAAAACAAAAGTAAAAACCCTGGGGTCAGTGGAAAGTCCAGCTCGGGGACTCGATATGCCACCATTGGGTGTCATTTGATTAGCATAATGCAACTATAAATGTGCCATAGCTTACTTTTTACCAATACCGCGACCTTTTATCGCGACCCGGGGATATAATGTATATATATATATCCCCTGATATATACAATTTAGTTGTGTTAATGTTGACGTTTGGCTATTTGCCCGCTGGCCAGGTGGAAAAATGGTAATGGAAATGGAAATGGAAATTCGAAATGGGCGAGAAATGGTGAATACAAAAAAAAATGGCCGCTCGAATGGAGAAGAATAGGTGTAATTTGAATATTTATTACGTTATTACTGGTTCAACATATGCCATCGGGGAGGATTTTCATTACGTGACACAATACCAACTAACTTTTGGTGGGACCCCATACCATATCATTTCTTAAACTATGGTATATATCATATAGTTTATAAGAAAGTTACAAAATGTTCGGAAATCTTTAAGTTCTTAGTTATATTATAACTATCTTAGGATGTTATCAAGTTATCTATAGGATACCATATAGTTTATAAGAAATGTTCTTAAATCTCTTAGTAAAATAAGTATTTATACATAAAACAGTTCTAGAAGTTGTAGTTTATCTTTCTGTGTAATTAAGGTCAATACTATACCATACTATACTGATCCTAGGAGACACTATATAGTTTATAAGAAAATCTTTTAGATCTATGGTTGTATTCATACATAAAACATTTCCACAAGTTGTAGTTTATCTTTCTGTGTAATTAAGGGCAAAAGTTGAGAGTCGAGAGGCTTGTTCTTGACTTCCACGGGACTCGGCTTATCTGTCATCTCGCTCCATCATCAGCTTATTTGCTTCTTCTAGCTGAAATTTATTGTTCACTCCGCGTACGTGATCACCCATAAAGGTGTAATAATTTTTATCAAGTCCACATTCACATCCACATCCACATCCATATCCACATCCCCACTTCGCTTCTCCCTTATGACTTATGCGTGCGTTGCATTGGTACGGATCATCATCGTGATCGCCTTATGATGATGGGAATCTTTAAGCAGAATTCTCCGGCTCGAAGCTTTTGGCATCGCGGGGGCACGTGTCGGTATTCTTTAGGGCCCCGACTTTTGTTTTGATTTTTTGTCTTTTTTTTTTGGTATCCACTTTTGTTTTGTCTATCGATTTTCGGGGTTAACGATTGTCGCGATCGACGTGCCAAATTGTGATAAATTAGGAGAAATATAAACTTGGGTTTGGCTTCCATCAATTCAACGAGGCTTTCTTTTTAACACCCTTTTCTGATCTCACAGCTTTACCTGCACTCAAAACAAAGGAATAGATGAAGTTTTAATACTAGATATACTAGAATATGGTATTAAAGTGCGGTATGGTATTAATTTAATACTGAATCAAATACTAAATCGATATTAAAAGTATTATTTTAATCTCTTCTTATTAAATTAAAATTTTGTTTTTAAATTAAGAGTTTATAATTAATCTTATTTATTTTTGTTTATAATAACCTTTCATTTGAAGTAATAATATCTATATATTCAGCTAAAAATTAAGCACTTAATAATCCAATTACGAAATTCCTTAACCCCTTATCTCCTGAATTATCTCCTGATTAATGACTTCGACTAACACAAAAATTAGCATTTAAGCTGATAAAAAAGAAGGGCTATCCCACCTTTGGCCGCAAAAGGTGAGAGACGACCCCCATTAATAGCGCTCTGGTAGCCTGGTATGCCCAGACATGCGTCCAAGCTGCCAGGGACTTAACCCCATTTAACACCCCCGTCGTTCTCTGCCCAAGGACTGTTATCACCTTTCAATAATAAAATGCACATGACCAATTGGTGGCAACAACAACGGTGAAGTCGGGGAGTCAAGTTGGCCCCGAAACGAGGGCTAGAGAAATGACTTCAATTAACCATTCGACTGACCAGTGACTAACCAAAAAATGTTTAGTTTAAGGGGTGGTGATAGGGTAGGGAAAAAACAGAAAAAACATTCCCCTGGCAGGACACGCACATCGTATTTACGTATTTACAGGGGTTGAAGGGTTGACAGGTTCTGGAAATTAAATGAAATGTTGCTCGGCCGTTTGCGGCCCTAATGATCGTGGCGCCACCTAGCGGGCATCTAGGGGACTCGAAAGGTGAGCGGGGGTTTTTCTTCTTTTTTCACCAACCAGCCGACGGCTTATCGATTCGCATAAATTAATTTTCATTTAAAACGAATACGAATAAAGTCAACGACGGCATTGTGGGACTTTTTTCTTTGTTGGTTATAAACTTTTTTTTCGGATCAGTGGCGTAGTTTTTGAAAGGGGTTTTAAATGGAACTTTTAATATAAAATTTGGTATATAAAAAGGCAACCCCTTTTTGGGCCGACTTTTCTTCGCCACCTCTGTTCGCGATAATAGTTGGGTTCTATATATACTACGGATATATCGCATATATATTTACATTTTGTGTGCATATTTACATTCGTTGTATTGTGTGTTTGCATATAGAGCCAATAGATGACGAAAGTCGATGGGGCCAACTCACACACATTGCATGTGAGAACTCATTCGTTAGCTTTTGTTCAAGAAGTCCGAAATTTTCGGCTGCGACAAAGCACAGTGGGTTATATTGCTAAAAATTTGCGATAATTAGAAAATAAATAATAGAAAATTGTAACTTATAAAATTTTATGTTTTAGATATTTTAATAAAAAATCATCGAACTATTGTACTTTAATGTTTATAAAGAAAAAGGATATACCGATCAATAAACTGAATGATCGAGTTTCAGTTTTATATTCTTCTATCGATAACTAATAAAATTAGATATATTTCTCATGTAGATATTAAAAAAAAAAATCATATTACGTTTGTATTTTTAGCTAGATATCGAAAAAGGATATATCGATCAATAAATCCGATGATCGACTTCAAATTCTATAACTCTCTATTGATAAAAAATCGATAACTAATAAAAATAGATTTATTCTTGATTTTCTTTATATTTTGATGTCGAAAATGCATATATAGATCGATAACTCGAAAGATTGATAACTTCTTATATTGATAATTAAATCAATTATTTTTATTAAATATGTAGGATCTTCTTTTTATGTAAAATAAACTTTTATCTTATTTCTATCAATAAAATTTAGCCCATTTCCAAACATATGAAGCGCATACAATTCATATGCAAAGCAACTTGAACACACAGAAAATATATACTCACATATATATAGAGAACCAAATATATGTAGGTATAAACTTGACTTAAAGGACTCGAGGGAGATATTAATCTACTTTTTTTCCCCGTTGAGGGAAAAAGGCCAAAAGGGGCAGAGAGTCAGAGCCAAAAAGCCAAGCGTTTCATTCGTTTCATTTCGCCTCGTTCATTATTATTACCAACTATTCGCGGTTGTTGCTTTGCCGGTGGCTTTAACCTGATACCCGAAACCGAAAACTGAACGGAACCCGGTAACAAGTACAAGTACACACACGTACATACATTTTCAGGGGTTTTCAGCTGCTTTTCATTCCCATGTTGCTCCATTTTGGCCACCGCTCTTAACTTTTATTGTTAACATGCAATTCATTTATTAATAACACAGGTATTCATACGTCAGTGAATGTGTATCCTCGACATTTTTTATTTATCTTTCTTCGAATTTTTTTTTAGTAGGGTTACCAAAAATGATTGATTGATTTAGAAATTTTGTAATTAAAATTCTTTAAATTTACGACATTCTTAAGCTTTTTTTTTACCGTTTTTCTCTTCTTTCATCAATGAAATTGTACCTTTCTTATTTTTAAAATATATTTTTCTTTGAATTTTTTATAAGGGTTACCCACAATGATTGATTGATTTACAAAATTTTGGTTTGAAAATACTTTTAATTATTTTACATCATTCTTAGACACTTTTTTTTAATCGTTTTTGCTTTTCTTTCACCGCAGAAATTTTCCCACCGATCTTCTGGGCACCGAAATTCCCCAGAATTCCCGTAATAATCAAGAAACCCCGAAAAAAATAATAAAACTAACCGCCATATTGTGCGCCATATTAAAAAGCTTTTGGCTCAAGCAGTCTATCTCGCTCTAACGCCCCGCTACCCATCTCACTCACTCGCTAGCTAAGATCTCTTTTTTTTTTTTGGCTGTGTGTGAACTAAAATCATATTTTGTAATAAACTTGTACACAGGTTTAATTAACTTCACACGTTATATATGCAATGTCTCTGGCGATCTTTGTTTTTGGAACGGTGCTTTCTTGCCGTCTCACTTGCACACACAGAGAAAGAGACAGATATATCATATTTTAACGAGTTTAATTTGAAAAACCTTTAAAAGGCAATTAACGTATATTTTTGGCAGTTTTATGACAATTTTGTTGTTGCTTATGCTGTGTTGCTTAAGTAAGACACACACACAGAAAAAGTTATAACCAGATACGAGATTCATATTTGTTTAACTTGGGAGGTTTCTGTATTTTTTTTGGGACTGCTACCGCTTTTGTTGGCCAAGTGCGGAGAGTGTTTAAAAAATTACTTAATTGCTGTCATAAACTGGTGACTTTTTTCCACTCTTATTTGCTTTATTGTCATGACTCGGCCACTCGCACTCGCGCACACTGAGTGCCAAAAGTAAGCTGACCACAAGACCGAAAGCCTTTGCCCAGCGCCATCAAGGCGACTTTTGGGCCAGACTGTACCAGAAAAAACAGAAACAGCAGCAATCACAATAACAATAATAATAATAGTCGTCGCCGGGCAAACTGGTTGTTAATATAATAATATTTTATTGTTATTGCATTACCTGCTAAATGATTAATTCGAAAAATTGTTGCCTCAGTTTTTTTTTTTTAACCAAACAAAGGAAATCGTTTTCAAGGCGATCAAGGGCCTTGTGTAATGTGTACCTATAGTTGGAGGTAAAAAAAGGGTTTAATATCTGTAAGCTACGACTTACATATATTACAAGCCAAAACTTAAAGTGTCATTTTATATTATTATAGTATTATACATAGAAAAAAAATGACAAAAGATCAGATCGATATGTGCTGGTTAATTTTAGGTTTTTTTAAGATCAAGTTATTCGTATCATTTTGATATTATTTTACATTATTTGTTTAAAAAATACTAAATTTGGAATTTTATATGAAATGACAAAATATCATGTTAATATGTTTTATCATCAATTTGACATTAATCATATCGACTTTTTATTGCTATAAAATATGATAGAATTGACCCTTGTGATATGAAATAAGGTAGAATTGATCCTTGTTTCATATCGAATTTTTTTTCTGTACAGTATTATAGTATTTCATTCGATTTCGGGACTTCACTTCACTTCCTTCAACTTAATTGAGTTACTGGATGGCTGAAGTAGCGGCTACTGAAGCTGAAATGCGGGATTTGGGTTTGTCAGTTCGGTTGCATCATAAATTCAAATTCAAATAAAGTCGAAATTCACATTGACTTACTCATCGTGCGGCCACTTAATTGGTATCTTTGTTGTGTGTGCCTGGCGATCTTCGTAGCTCTTAGTAGTCGATTCAGATTCAGATACAAATTCCGATTCCATTTCAGATTCAGATTCGGTTTTTATTAAGTATATTTCTCTTGTTTCTTGCGATGTCTCATTATTTTGTTGCCTTCGTTTGCGGGCTTTAATCAGGAAGTTTTTAATTGCGTCGTACGTTTTAACTGGCAGCTAACCATAACCATATCAACCCCCCCCCCTCGTTATTTACCCTCCGCCCCTTTTTTTTTGAGGGGGGGCATTCATCGTGTGGCGTCATTTAATTGAATTATTTCGAACAACAACAAAACGTCGTCAAGAAATCAAAAAGATTTCTGTGCTTGATTTTCAGTTCCTTTTTATTTTTTTGCCAGTTTCCCTTTTTCGATGTACATATATAATTAATTTTTAATTTGACTCGCAGAAATTGGGTAATAAAAATTGTAAATTGTAGCAAAAAGGCTGGGGTGTGGTCAAAAGGGGGGTTAGCTCTAGACTTCAATCATTAGTTGCTCGAAGGATGAGAGGAGAGGGTTGGCAATTGTTCTGCAGGTTTATTGAGCTGAACTCCCTTTTTTCAGGGCTAGTGCACTTAGAAAAAATCAGAGATAAATTTAACGAAATAAATAAAAAGTAAAAATATAGGAAAAGGTTTAAAAAAAAAAATTCCTCTAAAATATTCTATGTTTTTTGTAGCTTTAAAAAAAAAAACTTTATTTTATAAAATATTCCATATTTTTTGTAAAAAAAAATTTTTTTTTGCTTTTTAAAAATGTATATGTATATTTTTTGTAGAAACGATTTTTTTTTATTTCCAATTAAAAATGTAAAGTATTTTTCTTAGTGTTTATCGTTTCTTTGGCGCTTTTTTCCTCAACGCTGTTCAATGTTTAATTTTAATTTTTTTTGGCCTTTCGATTTTTGCCTTCAGTCGTAATGCTTTTGCATTATTAAAAATGTAAACAGCGTTTCTTAGGCAAGACTAACAATCTGCTGCTGGCTGAACCCCCTCTTAACCCACCGAGTGTTCCTTAACCCCTCTTGGCCGCCAGCTGCCGTTGACCAGCAGGCAAAAAATAAAAGAGTAACGCCAAAGCAAAAAAAGTTATTATAATTTCCTCTTTTTTTACCCCCCCTTTATATAGAAATATATATATGAAAGGATATAACCCCTCCCCCTTTTTTTTAGTGTTTACAATTCTTCTCGTTCTCCCGGTAATCGCCTTCGATATTCCTCGACTTCGACTTCGGGTTTTGGACTTTTGACTTCGTCTTCGACGGAAACGGAAACGTAGCCAAAATGCGACGCCCTGCAGTCGCCCAACCGCCCTGCCCCCCCTTCCCCATTTTTGCCCCCCGCCACTGGCTTGTTGTTATTTTTCTGGTGTAACAATAAAATTTCCTTTTTTTTTTGCGAGGAAAAAAGCCGAAGAAAAGTAAATGAAAAGGAATCAAAGGCTGCAATATGCCGCCCAGCAATGTTGACGCCGTCTTAACCCTCTACCGCCCCCCTCTCAAACCCCATCGACACCGTCTGTTGCTGTAGTTAAAAAAAAAGGAAAAAGAAAAGAAAAGAAAAGAATGAAAGAAAGCCACAACCGACACCGGCAAGCAATTGTTGTGCTGTGTTTGGGTTATTTCTCCACCTTTTTTTCCGTTTGGTTTTCCTATTCTTCATTTTTTTTTACTCTCTTGTTATTTTCATAAACTTTCAATAATTTTTTACTTTTGCCCATTGGCTGGAGGGCGCTGTAATCGAAAGAGGGGGCTATATTGGCCTAAAAAAGGACTAAGAGGATTAATCTTATAGTTTATTTAATTAGGGAAAATATTTAATAAAAGCTAAAACTATGAGACATTATTAAATATTTTATATTATATATCTTGGATTATTATAAATTTGTTATATAGTTTTATAAAGGTTTTAATTATAAATTTATTTAATTATATTTAATATTTAACTATAATATAATAATCATTTTATATAAGTTTTTATCATTATTATTATTTATTTTACATAATATTTCATTATTTAACTATATATTTTCATGTAATATTTCAATATAAATATATATAATTTTTGTATAATATTTAATTATTAATTTTTTAAATTTTATATAATATATTAGATTATTTTAGATTTTTTTAAGGACCTCCAGACTTGTGTAGCTCATCCTTTGAGCCTTTAAAACCAAACCTTTTCACTCAAATTGCCGCTGAAGATTTTGTTACCCAAGTCGAAATTTCTTAGCTGTGTTTTTTTTGTTTCTTGTTGTTCTTCACCGACTCCTTATTAATTTTGGTGCAATTTTTCGCCCCTTTCGCTGGCGGCCCCCTGGAAATCCTTTCACCACGCCCCCTCCTCCCCCTGTTTCCACCCGCCCCTGGACTTTGCTTGTTTATCCTTGTTGTTTTTGGTGGGTGGCCGCCTGCTGCTTATCGTAATTCATTTGGCATTCTTGTTACCCCTTCCCTTATTTTCGCCCAACATTAATTTCTATATTGAATCCTTTTCTTTTTCCTTGTTTTTTTTATAGACTTTCCACAGACTTTTTCGCCTCCTCCCTTTTTTTTTGTTTTTTTTTTTGTGATTTTTTTTGTTGCGTGCGACGGATCGCGTTTTCTACCATTTCCATCTATCTTTCGCTTAAATTGTCAGTTAAGCGACTTTCGAAACACAATGCCGCGACAAAAGCAAAACTTTACACGCACGGAAACCCGGGGATTGGGATTGGAATGATACGAAGTACGATGTGGTAGTGGGATTGAATTGGCTGGATGGATCGGCTGAGTTCCCATCGTGGCTTATAATTTGCGATGGGAAAATCCACGACGGAGAAGGTGTACCTATCTGTATCCCATGGATGCGTGTGCTCCCCCTTTTTTGTTTCCCAGCACTTAATGGATTCTTGGTTCGGTCAATGTTTCCACTCGATATTTAAATATGGTTCGGATTTAATAGGCACTTGAGGCCGTTTTATAAATATATAGGTATAATATATGGTTCTATATTTTAGACATTTATTTAATTGAATATAAAATTATTAAGAAATTTTGTTAATTATCCATCTATCTACAAATATATTTCTAAGTCCGATAATATATCTATTAGATGGTTCTATAACTTAACAATTTATTTAATTGATTATAAGAAACTAAGAAAAAATTGCATAACCTTTATTAAGTTGTATACAAAATTATAAAAAAATTTAGTTATTTATCCATAGATCTAAAAATATATTTCTAACTCCGATAATATTGATAATATATGGTTATTTAATTTCTTATAAAATTATTTAAAAATGTACCTAATTATCCAACTACCTACAAATATATTCCCAGCTCCGATAACCTTTTCTATCCCCACTCCATGTATTTTATTTTTCACCCCACGGAAGTTGACATTAGTCCGGGTAAAAAGAAAAAATAATAGAAAAAAACTGGACAAACACAGAGAGTGGCGAGATGAAAGGTCTACACATGGAAATTAAAAAATAAATAAAACGAAATGAAATGAAATGAAATAGAGTGGGGAGAGATAGGAAAGACATTCACCCAGACACTCAAGACAACACAACATCCACCTTTTAATTGTGGTAAAAATGGAGTAATGACGGAGCTCGGCTCGTCTTTCGGTTTCGGAAGTTGGCATTTTGACTTAGTATTATGTACTATTATTGTTATTATTTCAGTTACCCGGAGCGGCCTTAGACAAACAGAAAGTCCGCATTGCATGCCGCTGACTCTCTGCGTTTTCTATGGGTTTTTTTTGGGCTCTCAAGAGGCTGAGTTGGTGGGGTCACCACTTTACCGCCACCACTCTTTCTACGCAACCACATCCGGGGGAAGTACCACTACTGAGTCCAGGTCTTCGTCTTGACTTGGAGTTACTTGGCTCCCACACACACGTGAGCTTGGCTTTGTGGAAAACACGAGAAAGTTCACTGGGTCAGGCCCAACCAAATCGGAGGGCCAGTTATCACTTGAAGATATTATCCAGAACATTGCCTTCGGTCGCTCACTCACTTGGCACTTTCGAAAGGAGTCGTCTGATGACTGTGGGAAATGCGTGAACTTCGGTGGGAAATGTTTAGGATATTACATATATGACTTGGACATAGGATACTAATTAACTTAAAGCTACAAACTTGAAAATCGACTTACAAATAACCGAGTTATGAGTTCTAAGAGTCAAGCGATCCAAAATTAGAATTTAAGATATTAATGTAGATTTTACATATTTAAACTGCAAACTTTTAAAGACATTCCTCTTGAAGATAGAGTTTATAAAGAGTTCCAAAAAAATATAAAATAAAACAAATATAACATATCTTGAGCCTTTATAAAGTATTCTTAAATAATATTTAAAATACCTCAAATAAAAAGGACAGAAATATTAAATTTCTTAAAAAATATTTAAAATACCATTAATAAATTTAAAAAAAATATTAATATCCTTTAACCTTTATAAAGTCTTCTTAAAAAAATTTAAGATAACCAAAATAAATTGAAAAAATATTAAAATCATTTAACTTTTATTAAGTATTCTTAAAAAATAAACCTCAAAAACTATTAAATTCCTTTAACCTTTTCCCAAAGAATATTACTAATATTTGATAAATTTCCTGCCCATTTTTTCTTTGCTGTTGCCAATTTGTTGTTTATTAAAATTCGCATGTCGTCGAATTTGACATACGCCTGTCAGACCCTGGAAATTACATTTATTTTTTCTCTCTCCCAATCGTATTTTTTTCCTTTGCCTTCCAAAGAAGGAAACTTTTTTTCGGGCTATAAGAATATACATATATTTTTTTTGAGGGTCGTCTGGGGTGTTGGCAATCGGTTTTCGTTTTCGGCAGTTGGGGGAGTGCAGGGTACTGGCAAGTCCATCAATCATCAGTCACACATCCAAAGCGGAGCAGAGCTGCGCACTCAACGTAACATTCAAATCAATCACAATGCGACTGCGACTTCTAACTGTTATGTTTATATACTTAGTTTCTTTTTTTTGGTTTTAGGGGAAAATTCTAGCCCTCAGTTGTATGCAAAACGCAAATCTAATTTTTCATCGAACGTGTATATGTAAGTATGTGGTGCATGCATGAATTTCCCTGATGAAGTTGTTCGAAATAATGAGTAATGTGCCCGAAAGTGGGGTGGTAATGCTCATATGGCGTGCAAATCCATATGGCAGTTGCTTCCTAACTTTTTTTTCGGTTTTTCTTATAACCAAGTAGACCTTGGAATCTAATTCCTGCTGTCCTAGACGAGCTCTATACTTTCCTACTCATTCAGTCATTGCCTTTCACAACAAAAGCACTAGTTTTGGTAGAGAACAAAAATATATAAGATTTTTTTCTTGTGAATAAATATTAGTTTTTTCTTTTTTGGTAAGTTCAAGATACGTTTCTAAGTAGTTTACCGCTGATTCTTTCATTTAAGATCATCGAAAGTGTCTGGCAAGAATGTTTCCCGTGAAGCAAAGGTCCTTTTTGATGCTAGGAGTGCGATCCTTTCGTTTGGGCTTTAACTATAAGCTATTGAATCGCACCAAGGGCTGTGACAAGACCTCGGCCACTGTGCTCACCAGTCATCTGTCTGGGGATAGCAAGACGGAGCTGCTGCCCGAGGAGCCGCGTAAACCGGAGGATCTACTGCAGCATTTGGGACCCCAGCGCAATGAACTCGAACAGCGAAAGATCCGGAAGGCCCAGTATGAGTCGCATCTCAAGGAGCTGCTCCACCAAAGACCCTCGGACTCGGAGTTAACCATCCAGTGTGTGCCCTTTGTCAAGACCCCAACTGGCCCGGAGAATCCCCTGAAGCGTCGTTACGATAGTCCTGAATCGCTGCTCGAGCAGGTCAGCGATCCCAAGGAACTGGCCAAGGAGATCATTAAGTTGTCCCGCGAGTTGAACACCGAACGGCAGAAGAACGAGATTGTCATGCAGAATTTCCTAGATCTGGAGGAGACTTTGTTTCTCAAGAATTCGGCCTCGAAGTCGGCACCCAAAAAACCAACTAATAGTTCCGATGGCAAGAAAACCAAGTGAAAGCTGCAGTTTCGGAATAATTTAAAGGATGGCGATTTAACATTCATTTAACATTTAAAATTTTGTGTACATTTTGGCCACCCTGATATAATTTCTATAATATACTTCATATTTCGGTAACAAATTAATTTCGTTTTTTTTTTAAGTTAACTTATTTTAAAATTAAATTGAAATTTTAAATTACTTTTTTTTTGGAAATTGTGGCAATCCTACAAAATCAATAATATATTTAATTTTTCGGTAAAAATGTATTTGTTTAGATGTTTCTATTGAAAAAAGTAGGTACTTATAACCACATCTTCAATGCTTTATTATTTGACTTCTTTTAAAATTAAATTAATATTTTCAAATACCTTTTTTTGTAAATTGTGGTAACCCTAAAAAATGTATAATATTTTTCGTTTAAAGTATTTGCTTAGGTTTTCCAATAGAACTATTTCAAAGGAATTAAAACAACATCGTTAATGTTCTAATATAAAATAAGACTTGAAAAAAAATTAAAATTTAAAAAATATTTTTTTTTGTTAAGTTTGGCAACCCTAATATAAATTTCAGAGAAATTCAAATCTATTAAAATAATTTTTTTTAAATTAATTAATATTTGCCAAACCAAAATCGAATCAATTGGCATATTTTCTTTCCACAATCAAGGAGGTTTTTCAATGAAAAGCCAACCTACGCAAAGCCCGGCTTTTCCCCCAAGTGAAGTTCGGCAACAGCGAGGAAATGGCCGAGAAGTCACTTGACTAAAAATAGCGATGTGATCGCATATAAATTATAATTGAAATTACCCATACACTGGCTGGCTGATAAAGAGCACTGCCTCGAATCAGAATCAGAATCTGGATCCGAGATATATATGATACATATACGAGACATATATGAGGACGGGGGAACGGAACGAAACGAAACGGTGCTGTTGATGACTTGATTTCAAATTTGAAATGATATTTTAAGAAACTAATGCCGGGATTCGGTGAGGCGGGAGTGTGCGGGGATATGCCAGTCTTATCCACCCTCGAAACAGACCCCACAACTGCCCCACCAGATCTCCACCCTGCGACACTTGGTGGGCATGTTAAATGTCATTTAATAGTTGACAGTTGCACTTGCTTTTGCTGTTGCTGTTGTTGTTGCTGCTGCTGCTGCAATGATTATTATTGCAGTTTATTTTTTGTATCTAGCAAAAATTTATGTGTAGGTGGTTTTAAATTTATGTGCTCGACGTTGTCGTTGTCGCTGCTGACGCCAAAAACAAGTCGCGAAAAAATTCTTTTGAATTTGTTTCGTTTTTCTTTAATAAAAGTAAATTTTATTGCTTACACTAAAAATGCATTGCCTTTGCATATATGTGTGTGTGTGTAGGCTAATGCTCTCGTCGTTTCTGAGATACAGATGCTGAGCAGCGAAAAAAAGATACATTTACAGATAGAAATACAAATACGTATGCTGATGCAGATCATTTGCTTATTGAAGACATCCTGTGACTTGCATCCGCTTTTGTCTTTTCTTCTGGCGCCCCAAAAAAAAATAAAGAAAAAATACAAGAAAAAAACACAGCAAACAATTAAATAAAACTAAAAAACGTCGTCATCTGTGTGGAATTTCTATTAAAATGGGGCAAACTTAACTGTGGCTTCGCGGAAATTAACTAAAATACTTGCCCAGTGCTTATCAACAATTTAAGTTGATCCATAAGCGTGGCAATCTTGGGCTCAAATATTTATTTTGGAAATTATGAAATATATTTAAATTATTAAAATGTAAAATTTAGATAAGCCAATTCAAATTAAAATCTTTTCTTAATTTCTTGGAAATTAACTAAGGGTGGCAATCTTAAGCTCAAACATTTTTAAGAAATTATGAAATAAATTTAAATTATTAAAAGTAAAAATATATGAAGCAATTCCTATTCTTCCATTTTTTATACCCGTTACTCGTAGAGTAAAAGGGTATATTGTATTCGTGCAAAAGTATGTAACAGCTAGAAGGAAGCGTTTCCGACCCCATAAAGTATATATATTCTTGATCAGGATCACTAGCCGAGTCGATCTAGCCATGTCCGTCTGTCCGTCTGTCCGTCTGTCTGTCTGTCTGTCTGTCTGTCTGTCTGTCCGTCTGTCCGTATGAACGCTGAGATCTCGGAAACTATAAAAGCTAGAAGATTGGCATTTTGCATACAGATTCTAGGAGTTCCTACGCAGCGCAAGTTTGTTTCAAAAAGGTGCCACGCCCCCTCTAACGCCCACAATCGCTTATATACGATTTTAAAAATTTCAATATTTCGGAAAAGTAAAAATGCAGTTTTATTGTGTTTATCAATACCTATCGAAATGTAGAAGACATTTTTCAAATCGGACCATTCGTTAAAAAGTTATGCGTGTTCAAAGTTTCTATCTCGATTTCCCTCGCACTCCCTTTACCTGAGTAACGGGTATCTGATTGTCGGGGCACCCGACTATAGCGTTCTCTCTTGTTTTTTTTGGAAAATATGTATAAGCTATTCCTAGCTAAAATCTTTTCATTCATTATTAATCTTAAGCGCAACCATTTTATTTGAAATTATTAAAATATATTTATATAAAGCTATTATTATTAGCAAAATTTCTTGGAATATAACTAAAAAAAATAAAATATCAAAAATTATATTATAATTTATTTATATATTTAAAATGTAAAATATATACAAGCTATTTGCATTTAAAATATATTTTTCATTTTTTCTCATATTTTTCTGCAAATTTGCTAAATTTCTTAGAAATTTTATAAAATATTTTTTATAAATTTGTAATAAATTCCAAGATATTCCTAATTAAAATATTATCTGAATTTATTTCATATTCAAGCGAGTTTTATAAATATCTTGGAAATGAACTAAAATATTTGCTAATGCAAATTTATTTTTTTTTGTTTTTTAATGTAAATAAATTCCAAGATATTTCTAACCAAAATCTCTTCTTCCACACTCATAGAAATTTTTACCTAAATACTAGAAAAGTCGCCCTAAAACCGAGATCGCCCTAAAACTACGAAAAATTTTCTTATTATACGGGTGGCTAGCCCTAAATATACGAAAAATCGCCATGGAAAATAATTTTTAGGGTTAGTTTTTTGAAAAAGGCAAATTTGCCCTATTTTTTAGGGCGACTTTTTATGAGTGGACTCCAAAAGTAAATTCTTATTTTTAGGGCGAAATCGCCCTAAAACGTAGAACAAAATAGCACCAAAAATTGCCCTAAAAACTACCAAAATTCAAAGGAAAATTTTAAGACGCAATAAACGGATACATACATGTAAAACATGTTATGTACATGTGTGTGTAGTTGACAGGTCAAAGCAAGTGAGTTAGAATGGGTAGCCCAGCGGTCTAAGCACTCGCACTTTCAGCTTTGCTGTTTGAAAATACAGGTCGTGGGTTCGATTCCTGTGTGAGTCAACACTTTTTTTTTTTTATTAGAGTTTTTATTACTAATAAAGTTTTTTGTCCACATGTTAAATTTAAAGTAGTCTTAAAACCTTATATACATATGGAAATTATGAGTTTAAAGACTAATTTATGTTAAGCATGCGAAGAAACGGCCCTAAGTATCACAGCCATCAGCAAAAAAATACAAGTTTTGTATGTATAACTTAGACCGCAAGAAAATACGATGTGTACAGTGTTTGTACGTTGCTTAGCGCGATGGGACTGTGGTGCAGCGCTAGAGCGTTAGACTCCAACTCGAGAGGCCGTGGGTTCGATCCCTCGTAGTGACCTTAATGTTTTTCTCAAGTAAGTTGTTTTTTCTCCTTATATATATCCCCTTAATTCGATTACAAAGATGATTTTTCAGCTATAACCGGCGGTTATACAAGTCTGCTGCCTCCTGCCCCCAACGGCATCGTCCGATATAGCGACAATTCAACAAATAAATTATCTGAAACTATGTTCGTGTGTGTGTATGTGTTGAGTCCAGTTCCCAGGAAATATCAACCCGACCCCCCTCCCCCCACCACGAAAAATTAATAAATTTTTTTGCTTTAATTTGGTTTTATTTTTAGGGCGATTCGCCTTTAAGAATAGAAAAAAAAACCCTAAATATAAGAAAAAACACCCTAGATTTACGAAAAACTGCCTTTAGTTTAAAGGTCCCATTTCTTATTTTCAGGGCAATTACCTTTAAAAATAGAAAAATCGCCCTAGATCTGCGAAAAATCGCCCTAAATGTATGACTAATTCACCCGTATTTTTAGGGTAATTTGCCCTTATTTTGTTGCCTAGTCGCCATTGACCCCCGTTTTAGGGCGATTTTCCTTGTTTTTAGGGCGATTTTACCGTAAAATTTCTATGAGTGCATTATTAAATAAACGCTTAATTTATTTGATATTTAAGCAAATTTGCTGCCACTTTAATGGGTTTTTGTTTTGCCTTGTGAAAACTTTCCACCGCCCAGCAGCAATTACTTGGGGCGAACTTTGATCGCTGCTTTGATTTTCACGCAACTTGCCGGCGATCTCTTGGCTCTTTGACCCCCAGACCAAAGGTGGAAAGAAAGTTTCTGTTTATTTTGGCAAATCACAAAAAAAATGGCGATGGTCATGGATCACAGCCCAAAAAAACACGAAGAAGCCAAGACACAAAAATTATACACAGAAATACAGGCGTACAGTTGCGGATAAGCCGAAATCAGTCGGATATTCAGTTGGTTTGTCAGTTAGTCATTCAGTCATTCAGTCACTTAGTCAGTCGGTCAGCCAAGCGTCTCCGAGTTCAAGTTGTCTTATCGGTGGTGCTGCTCAAATTCCACCTGCTCTTTTATTTTTTCGGCTCTGCGCCATTTTTGAATTTCGTTTTCTGGACGAATGCCTCTAATATGAGTTAACAAAAAAATACAAAAAAAAATATAAACAGAGAAACAGAACATAGAAAATGGAAAAGAAATGAAAACATTTTTCAAATTTTATGCTCATTGTTAGTTATGTATTTTTTATTTTCGGGTTTTTGTTTTTGGCTAATTAGCGTAGCCCCTGGGAAATGGAAATGGGAAATGCCTCCGCCCGCAGCTCTCAAAAGTCGAGTTTCCCTTGAATACACCACACATATAATCCCACATTCACATCCACATCCCCACATCCACTTCCATATCCATATCCAGGTTATAGTCGCTTTTTTTTGCATAAATTAAATATTTTTCGGTTGGGCCATTTGCCGGTGGGTGGCTTTTTGGCCCAGTTGACTGGGCATTCGAAGGTGAGCCGAGAGCATTTCGGGAATCTCAAGAGTTTGTAGGGGAATGCAATGCCCGTGGCGAATGGTGGAGGAAATTCGAGTTTGAGTTTATGGGTGAGAGGTTCGCAGGAGTTCTGGTCTTAATTCGAGAGATAATTAATATTCTAATAGCATTACAGGTAAGTACAGAAAACTATTAGTTATGGAAAAGCGTTAATAAACTTTGTATTCCAGATTCTAAAGTTATGTGGAAGTTAAATAAGATGATAAAATATATTAATTTAAATATTTAGAAAAAAAAATCCTTTTCCTAATATTATATATAAACATTTTTCTTATAACTATGGTTATTGAAACACCCTACTAAAAGTTGCGTAGCGAACCAAAGAGATCCGAAAGTTATTAAAGCGTAGATTTTTCGAATGATACAAATATTTATTAAAATTAAAACAAACTTTTCCTAATAATAATAATTATAAATATTTTTCTTATAAATCCAACTAACTATGGTTATTGAAACACCCTACCAAGGCTTGCGTTTGCGTATATATACTTATATATTTTTTTATAAATGATACAAAAATTTATTTAAAAAAACTTTATTCCTAATAATAATTAAAAATATTTTTTCTTATAAAACCAACCAACTAATAATAATTGAGACACCCTACCAAAAGTTGCGTAGCGAACCCAAGAGATCCGAAAGTTATTAAAGCGTAGATGCGTATATATATACTTATATATTGTTTTAGTGGGCTTTTGGCGCTAGATTCACACTATAAAAAAATTAGCTGGCCCCTTCTTTGTTGTTATGCTCGCATTTAGCTTATTACTATTATGATTTTGTATATTTTTCACGCCGCCGCCATTGTGGCTGCCCATTTGCCGGGTTCAATGACTAATTTATGAAAGTTGGCCTGACTTGACTTTAATTTTGGGTTTTTGGTTTTTTTTTTGTTCGGTTTTTTTTGGTTTCGGGGGGAGGAGATCAAAACTCAGACCACCGGAAAGCAGCCAAGTGTTTCGCAGGCAAATATGTATAACTAGGCGGATTCCAGATCACACAAATAGACTTCCATCGAATAAGTGTGGTTTTCATTTCGTTTCGGGTATTTTTTGTATTATTTGTGATATGATACAGAGATGCCCTAAGAACTTTCACCGACCCACAATAAATGCAGCGAGGATCTGAGGATTCCGGGAAGAGGATATTCTTGTTTGCCTGTGAAATTTCGCGTTCACTTGTTGCGGTCGCATTTATAGGGCTCAATATATAGATTACACGACCTGAGGTTAACCGACCTGCCGAACAGGTAGGTTGAATAGAGAATGCCGACAAAGGAGAGGTGGCACCTCCAGCAGGATCTTTGGGATCATCTCGTTTCCTAGGATATCCGGGGGGTGGGGATGCCAGCGATTTAACGCCTCTAATTGAGCCATAATGCCTTCGATATGGCCCCAAAATCGTAGTCTTTCGGCCTTTGGCTCGCTTTTCGTGTGCCGACGCAGCGTTGAGAGTAAATCAATTTTTATGCCGCACTTTGCAGTTAAAGTGGCGACACACAGCTACACGGAAACAAAATCCTTGATCTATTGAATGTAAAAATAAATGCTAGAAAATATATATAGAGATATATAAGCTTCTTAAAAGACGTGAAAACCTTTAAAAGGATTATTATAATATAGAACTTTTGAACTTTTTATGTTTTATACATGAAAAATAATCTAGGGTTTTTAATTATAGTGAAAAATCGAGATACATATTAATTATATCACTTTAAATGCTTTTAAAACTTTTAAAATTATTATAAAAAAATAAATAAATCTATAAACCTTATGGTATATTTTTGTAAAGATTTCTTTATTCAAAGATTTAAAGATAGAAATCTCTTAAACATAGTCATGTCTTGTTTGGCTTAGATTGATCAACTTCACTCACCTTTTTTTCTCGCCGTGCACAGATGCCATCGAAGAGATACAAAGATACTCGCTGGCCTCTCGTTACATTAAATATGCATCAAAAATTGATGATGATGCATTTTTAACGATTCGTGGGGATTTTTATGTCGCCAGAAATGCATTTGACAGAGCATCGAGTCGCCCCTGATGTATGGGGCTCAATACACATGTCCATCATTCCATCAGTGAATCAGTCCATCACATTCGACATCTCCATCTCTCTTTATTTATTTGGACTTGTTTGTCGCTTGTCTGCGCCTCAATTTGATTTTAATGGCCTTTTGATAAATTCCCCCGCATCTTTAGACTCTACTCTAACTCCCCGGAGAACTCCTCGAAGATGTGGAAAAACCTGGATGACTATATATATATATATTTGCCCTTGGATCTCGGGTAGTACATGTCATCAGCGCTGGGCGGCGCCACTTTGCGGCGCTCACACGCTGCGCGTTAACCTGGACAGTTTGTAATTATTTCTGTGGCCAAATTGAATTGAATTAAAGCGAAGAGGTGAAGTGCACACGGAGAGCAATGGCAGAAACCATCCGGGCAGGCAATGGGTCTCAGGTGGGGGATAGGCGACGTATGGATACCCTGGACTACGAAAAAAATTGAAATAAATTCCATTAAAAAATATTTAAGAAATTAATTTAATATTTTTTTTAACATATTTTTGTTTTATATTGCATTATACTCATCTTTGATTTATTTCCGAATTTCGGTTTTACTTTTAGATTTCTATGTAATACCATTTGGCTGCTGGCTGAACTTACAGTTTTTTGGGTTAGGACTTATATGGTAGTAATAGATGATTATATTAAAAGCTATGTTCTCAAAAATATTTTTCTAAAAATCTATTATATTTTATTTAATAGATTCCATTTACAAAAACCCCAACACAGCCCAATGTACCCAATATAGCCCGTTTACCCAGCACAATGAAGCCGGGAGTTGAGCGCAAATGAACAACGAACTTTTTGGCCACAGTTGAGTGATTCTTGGGTGTCGTCGTCGTCATCGTCTTTGGTCTTCTGGTCTTCAGGGCCTCTTCTTCGGCGGTTGCCTGCTCATCGTCACCAGTTGGTTGCACCTGTAGCGGTACTCGGTACTTGGTGTACTCACTACTCACTACTCAGTCCAAAAACCACCATCGATGGAGTCCAGGTCCACTGTCACTGTCAAGCGTAATCATAATTTATTGTAATTATTTTGTATTATTTTTTAAAATTGTTTTAATGAGTCTTAGTCGTTGTCGTCTTCGCTGGTTGGTTGTTTGGTTGTTAGCTTGGTTGCTTCGTTGCCTTTTTCTCTGTGATCGCTTTGGCGTTTTAGTTGATTCTCCTCAACAACAACTACCGACAGACAGTCACCTCGATCTGGCCGTAATTACATTATAGATATTTCCATGTTGTGATTACCGTTGTCTGTCTGTCGAACGAACAACGAACGAACAACTTCCAACTCTCTTATGGCATTTTGTCAAACGAACAAATTTCATAATCGGAAGTGTTAGGTGGGCTGAAGTGTATTTTGCGGCGGGCTCCCATTATCCGGGCACTTTTAATGAGCCGCAATTATTGAAATTTCTCGAATGCAACGGCCCATGGGTTGGGGTGTCTCAGTCTCAGTCTCGGGAGAGAGAGAGAAAGGGAGAGGTGTCTGTGTCTGTGGGTATTTCCTTATAAAATATTTTGATGAGATTTTCTCGTTTTTGGAATCGGTAGAAGATTGTGTGTGATTAGTGTGCGATTGGTTGGGGTTTTTTCCATGGGAAAATAGTATAAATGTAGTGGGTTGGTAATGAAATTAATAGTTTATAGAACTTTGCTTTATTTAATTATTTTTGGAAAGGAAGATAATCTAGTTATAATATATTTGTATACCAAGTTTTAGGCAGGCGAGTTTATTTTAAACAAAGCTAAGGAAGTTTCAGAGACGCAGTTTAATTAAATTTAAGGGTTTAGGACTATCCGGCTCGAAGGACCATTTGTTCGGGTAATTGTATAATCAATATAATGATATAATACTTTAACTACCTGTGTTATATATATTTTTTCCAAATAAATCTCCGATTTTAGCCCACATTTTTCCAAGTGCATAGATGATTGTTGCGCAACCGCTGTCATCTTTCAGTTTCGGGATGCTGACGCTGCTGGTTCGCTGGCACCTGTTGATCTTGTGCAAATATCAAATAGTTCCACACCGAAGAACAATGCGATCCGATCCCTGACAAAGTACACACCCTGTTTTGATCGTAGGTACTGCGGTACACACTTTCGGGTCTCTGATACTGATAAGCCCTAAATTTCCCGACTTATCAGGCGGGGGTGTTCTCGGTGTTCGGCATTCGGTTTGTTTGGTCTCTCCAGTAAGAGCTAAGATAAGATATAGAACCGAGAACTCTCCACTCCGCCTTCCTGGGCATTTTTTTTGTGGACTTCAGCTTCAGCTTGGGTTTCATCAGCTAGCCGCAGCATGCCAAAGCAATGAGGCCAATTTTCCAAGAATAATTTGTGATTTCGTTTCGGTTTCCTAAATACTCGAGGGGATGTTGTCGTCGCCCCCCTAAAAAACAAATAAGTAAATAGAGCGAATGCCTAAACAATAATAGCACTTTACTTCATTCGGAATCATAGAAATTATTTCATTGTTTGCCCTGCGATAAGGAGAATTCCTCAGCCCCAAATAAGTGGAAGCTCAACCGAAACAAGGTTGTTAATTTTATTATTTTTCCTTTTCATCACATCTCTGACATGTGCTTAGTACAGTTACGAAAGTCAATAAGATTAGCATCTGTCACTTTTTATCATCATGATCAAAATCTTAGGATCTGTTTTAGAAATGTTCTGGAA
The DNA here is from genome assembly GCA_037075285.1 of Drosophila lutescens. Lineage (NCBI taxonomy): Eukaryota > Metazoa > Arthropoda > Insecta > Diptera > Drosophilidae > Drosophila > Drosophila lutescens. Next base: position 3,289,191 of record JBAMCF010000413.1, on the reverse strand, counting down.
TTGTCAGATGATTTATATGCAAAGTGAGTACATAGGAAAAAAATTGACAAAATATCAAATTGATATTAAAGAATAACGATTAGGATTCAAAATTAAAGCTAATCTTTGGATTATGTTTATCTTATTTTACATTATTTGTTCAATAAATACTTGATTTGGTATTTTATATGATATGATAAAATATCAAGTTGATATGTTTGAATCATAACTTTGACATTAATCATTTCATATTTTTATTGATACGAAATAAGGTCGAAGTGACCCTATTTCATATCAAATTTTGTTTTCTGTGTACCATAATATCATAGTATAATTGTGATTCATGTAAAAATCATTTAATCTAGCTTAGATACCAGAACTTCATATTTGCGTATAACTAAGTGTGTGTTCGTCAACTTCCTGGCTGCCATACAATTATGATACGCACTGCTCCATGGGCCAGTAAAAACCTTTTGCTGTTCATCATCTCTACATCATGATTGTCGCCATCGTCGTCGTGCCCAGCTCATTATTTTTATGACTCTTTGTGAAGAGTCCGGGCCTCCAGTCTTCTTCAGACTTCAGTCTTCAGTCTTCAGTCTTCTGGCATTGCAAAGTGATCTAAATCTATTGACTGAACTCCCAGAAGAGGGACGAAACACACACCTGAGAACCCGAGAGCTACGAATGGATTGTTATAAGTTTTTATGATACCTACACATATTTTTTCCCCACTTTTCTGGTTAACTATTTATGCCAGGCAGCAGTTTTTATTGCCATTCATGCATAATGCCAAAAAGATAAATAACAAATAAATTTCCAACGATCTCACTCGCTCTTTTTTCTACTTTACCACGTTGTGTGGTAATTATTAATAAATGCCTGCCCACCCTTTGTCCCTCTGGTAGAGAAGGTAAAGAAGTAGCCTCCCCATTCGGGGCTCTCTAATAATATTCACGCTTCGCTTGGCATTGAAGAAAACCTAAGACAAGAGAGTAGTCGGAAGGAGAAGACGAGTCTTCTGGTGACTGGGCCGTGCCCTTAGCGTTCCAACAACAACGAAACAACCAAACAACCGAACAACCCAACAACCAATTGTCTTTTGGCATATTTTCAAGTTGAACGCTCGCCGCGTTTTTTTCGTATGTATTTTTTTTTAACCATCTTCCCTCTACCATTTCTAGAGATTTTCTAGTGCGATTAAGCGAAAAACGAAACAGTCTCATAAAAAGTATTCCTCTCTCCCTCTCCCTTTCTCGCTGGGCGATTGTGTGTGTGTGCTCCTCTGCTCATACATAAATATATTGTGGAAATGTCGGGGGAAAATGGTGGCTTAGGTGGCTTGGTCTTCGAATTGGAAAGCAAATTGCAGATATGTATTCTTGGCCAGTCAAAGTTCAATGGCAAATGTTTAAAGGTCAATGGGTGGATAAAGGATATTCTTTGGTCCTGTAAATCCAAATGATGGTGGATATATTAAGGGACAAGAAATAAAAACGGTTTTATAAATCTATATTTTTTTTCAAATTTTTGATGACTTTTTGTTATTGGTAATGGATTAAAAAAATTCCCCAAAAATATCTAAAAAATGTTCAAGCACTTTATATGATTGTTTCATTTTCAAAAAAGGATTTACCTAAAAAAATTTACTGGAAACCATATTAAAAGATTATTCCCTTAAAAAAATTCCCCCAAAAATATTTAAAAAAAGGGTATAAACAACTTAAATGATGGTTTATATTTTAAAAGTTATTAACCTAAAAAAAAAATTACTAGAAATAGGGATTTAAAAATTATTATTTAAAAAAAATTCTCCAAAAATATTTATACAAAAATTGATAACCATTTTTTTTGCTGGCTTAATTTTTAAAAATTATATACCTTAAAAAAAGTGCATTACCCTAAAAATAAATGTATAAAGCTACTGGAACCCAAATTAAACTGAATTAAAACTCACCAAAAATATATAAAAATGTATAATTAGTTTACATACCTAAACGAAATTTTAAAAAATTCTTAACCCTAAAAATAAATGAGTAAAGCTACTGGAAGATAAATTTAATTTAAAGAAATTCACCAAAAATATCTAAAAAATTGTATAACTAATTTACATAACTAAACCAAATTATCAAAAATTATTTACCCCAAAAATAAACGGTTAAAGCTACTGGAACCCCTAGTTAGAGATCAAAGAAATCTGTTTTCAGGCCAAGACATTCGGCAAGCTGTCAACGTCTGCTGTCAGCTCGCCAATAACCCATTCATTCAGTCATTCAGTCGTTTATACATGCATTCATTCGAGCTGAGAACCCCCCGATTGGGTTTTTTCCTTCCTTTTCTTTTTTTTTTGGCATCACCCTCGCAATTCCGCAAAACTGCTTTGCATATTGACATCATCATTTTGCCAGAGAGACGACAAACTGTCAAACAAAACAATTGCTGTCAAATTTACTACAATGAGCGTACCAAAAAAAAAAGGAGAAAAAAATGGAGCTGTCAAAGTTTTTATGGCAGGCCAAGAAGCAATTTCAACATATCAATAAATTTTTGACAATTCCCGAAGACACAAAAAAGAGAAGAAAAATTGTATGTAACGTAACGAAACGAAACGAAACAAATGCCAGGGAACACCTTTTCAATAAATTTGCTACAACTGTCAGCGAAACAATGTCATTGTCACGACGCCCTCGCCGAGGTCCTTTGGCTCAACCTCACCCCTTTTATAAGGAATATATATGGAATATAAGGAAAACACTGGCGAAAGGAAGCGACCTATAAACCTGTCACACGACCCGCGGCCCATTCAATTGAAGGGCGAAGGGCGAAAGGCGAAAAAGACTGGCAACGACGACATTATTGTCGCTAAACAAACGATCAAATGGCAATTTAAAAGTTTTTATTTAACACTAAATCACCCACACCAACGAGCAATGAGCGGCCCAAACTTCCCCAACTTCCCAACCACCTGACATTCGCTTTCTTTTTCAATTTCGAACCCTTTCGACGACGAAAAACCCAACAACCCCTTCGCGATTTTCAATAACTTTTGTATTCGGGGCGAACAAAAGGCGCCGAAACTTTAGCGACTTAAATTATGGCCTTGTTGTTGCTCCTCCTCAGTCTCCTTTTCATTTCCAAATATATATAGATATTTTTTTTCCATCGACTGCTTGAGTTTTGACTCCCCATGGAATTTGGCGCGGTTTTCGCTGTCTTGTTGCATGCATGGAAAAAATTGCCAAAAAAAAGGTTGGTTCGGTGGGTCAAAGCCATTGGATATTGTTAGTTAAAGACATTTGACAAGGGGTTAAGCTGCGAGCTTAACTCTTTTGATTGCTGACCTTGTCGCGGAAGTTTGAAGCCATTTTGGGAGGGATTTCATCGGCCGGAAAGGCCACCTGTGTGTTTTTGTTTCGTAGAGTTTGGTAGAAATTAGGTTAATAATTCTTAAATTAAATTGAATTTAATATTAAAATATTTGTATTTAAATTATTATGCTATTTAAATATAATTATTTCATTATTTTTTATACTAAAATAAATATTAAAAGTCCAAAAGTGGCAAATTACTCTTTCCAATAAATTTCCTATGTTTTAAAGGAATTACAGTAGAAAGTAAACAATAGCACAATGCTTAAAGCATGCTTATAAAGCATTTGCAATATAGGAATAATATTTTCATATTCAATATTCCATTTTGATAACTCATTTTACTCATAAGTAATAGATCATAATCTAAAAATTCTCATAAAGCATATGGGAATAATATTTCCCTATTCAATATTGATAGTTCTATACTATATCTGTGATATCTCTAAAAATTCGAATAAAAATCAACAAACTCAGTATGTTTATAAAGCATATTCAATATGGGTATAATGCCATACAATCGAATGCCGATTTTATAATTTATTTAGGTCCAACAAACAAATAGAATAGACACTTGGTTAAGCCAGCATCGTTGGAAAAGTGAGTGCCAAATGAATGAGAGGGTGTCTATATAGATAGGATCTTAAGTCCTATTTCCAGGGCTGTAAAGCTGCGCTGTTTCGTTCCGATCGCTTGTTCATAAAGGCAATGGTAAGATGACGTTTGGCCGGCGTCAAACCCGGCTTCGATTGCTCCGGCTGGCCCATCAGAGCGATGCTGCCCAGGCTGCTGTCCACCGGAACGGAACGGAACCTTCGACGGATCCGCGGACTGGAGTGTGGTCTAGTATTCTTGTTGGTAATATTCTTGGCCGGCGGGGTTATGATCCGCTCGCTGGTGGCGATGGGCTGGCGGCAGCGTCTGTCGTTGGCCAAACGCTTCATCCGCGAGCTCACGCGCTCCACAGAACGACGATCCTGCTGCTGCTTGGGCTCCGGTTCCGACTTAATCCTCTGAGGCTGCCATCCACCACCCCGGGATCGACGAAATACTCCCGATCCATGGCTCAACGGCTCATCGATGGCCTCTTCGCGCAGCAAATCCCTCATCAGACGCTCCTGCATTTGGCGATGGTGCCTCTGGCGACTGGTGAAATTCGGAGCTCGTCGAGACGGAGGAATTTGAGTTGATTGAGTAGCCGTCAATCGCTGATTGAGCTTACGGCTCTTTTCCCTGAGCAATTGGTACGGCGGTATGCCGACACCGGCATTCGGTATCTGCGTAGCACCGGCGGCACCTTGAAACTGATAGGGCGTGTACCACGGAAAGTTCACATTGCGCATTTGGCGCCCAACGTGGGACGGACGTTTGGCCTTCAGCTTCGCTGAGCTTTTGATGGCCTCCACCACCTTGCTGCTCCTCGCCGATGGCTGAGATTTCTCCTCCTTGCCGGACTTCTTCTCCCATTCCACATCGACTTTGTCCAGTCTCTGGGGTTTTATAGGTGCCTTCTTATTCCTTAGCTTGGCCACCTGAGATCCTCCGGAAAGTCGTCTTCTTTTCAAGCCTCTCACCAGCCAGGGCTTCTCGTAGCTCCGTTGCAGCAAGGGCAGCCTCTTCTTCAGCGGCCTTAGCTTCAATCTGGTCTTGGTCTTTTGAACTGAACTGGTTTTCATTAAAGGTTTGGTAGCTGAGTTTTTGGTGTCTCCCGCCTTGATGCGTTGATGGGAGGCATGACGACCTCTGGCATTGTTTCTCCTTGGAGATCTTGGCGAGCGAAGTGGTTTCTGAGCTGGTGACCCCGGCCTGGTGACCGAAGGTGGTGACCCCGATGGTTTCTTCGGCTTAGGCTTCGGCCGATTCTTCTCCGGCAGACGATTCTTCTCTGGCAGACAATTCTTCTCCGGTAGATGATTCTTCTCCGGCAGACAATTCTTCTCCGGCAGATGCTTCTTTTCCTGTTCACTTATCTTCTTATCCAGGTTTCTCTTCTTCGTTTTCACTTTCTTCGGAGACTGATTCCTTTCTCCTCTCTTCTCCGATGCAACCCTGGTCTGCGAAGAACGGAGACGCCTGCGCGAACGCCTGGTTAGCGTCGAAGGAACATGCAAGAGGATCTCCCGCTGTTCACCATCGTGCGGCAAATGCGTGTCGTCGATGATGACGCCATTCAGACTGCGACGACCTGCATCCGCCAGCTGGAAAATGGTGGTGGAGCTCTTCCTGCGCCGCCGATTCTTCGGCTTTGCTTCCGTCTTCTTGGCTGCCAAAGCTTTCTTCGCAACGCCACCAGCAGGCAATTGCGGTGGTGAGACCTTCATCTGTAGATTTACCTTTGAGCTCAGGGGATTCTTCGATCGAAGTCGTATAGTCGAAGGCCTTTTCGCCGAACGCGGCTCGTGGAGCAGGAGATCGTCGAAGGCCTCCTTCGACTGGGCGATCAGCTGGTGGAAATTCAAGCGATCCGGCTTCGCAAAGTACATGTGACCCTTGTAGTCGGCCACCTCGCCCAAGGTGTGATGCTCGGCCACCACCTGGGCCACCACACGCTTCATGCTGCTCCTGTTCAGCTTCACATGATTCGCCACATTGCGGGCCAAGGCCTTCAGGGCGCCACCGGAACCACCCACCTGCGGTGAACTCCAGATACTCTGCTGCATAACTCTTCTAATGGAAATCTTCGGCAAATGGAAATCAACGGGAACAATTAATTTAAACCGGGGGCCAAAAAGTTCTTGTTTAGCTTTTTATTGTGTGTGTGTCTTGCAATTTTGTTTTCCAATTTTTTCCGATTTTTTTTTGTATTTTTCCTGTCTTTAGGCTTTGAAGTGTGCTTTAAAAATGAAAATCGTTGCGTTTACCCGAAGTTTATCAAGATATGCTAAAAGCATTTGGAAAATCAATATTACAAAGTATTACTGGTGTCTAAACTGTTGGATAATTCCAAGCCTGCTGATTACTTTTTTGTACCGCTTTACTTTCAGAGTAATGTGTTCATTAATACCTAAAGAAATGTAGAAGAACGTTTTTAAATCAGTCCATTGATTATAAAGTTATGAGCAAATAATGGAATGGAATGGAATGCAAGCAGTGCAAGCAGTCGATTTACTCCCTTTAGCTTAGTAAAAGGGCATCTGTTAGTCGAGGTCCCCTTGTTTTTTTTACCATTGATTAAAACCTAATAAGCAAATAATGGGTGAGTGAACTGCGTGCACTGCTTGCATAATTCCCTTTAGTTTGTTTTTAACCATTGATTAAAAACGTATGTGAAAATAATGGATTGGAATGCAAGCAGTCCAAGCAGTTGATGTACTCCTAGCTTAATAACGGGTATCTGATATTCGAGGTGCTCGGCTTCTTTTTTTAATAATCATTAGTAGTGATCCTCCTTGGGGGGGACAGCTGATCACCGCCAAGCTGGTGACCCACCAGTAGCCACGTGCTAAGACCCAGAAAAAACTATCCCCTATCAATGAGCAATCAAGCGCGTCAGAAGGAAAACACACACTGAAGTACCTGAAAACCCCGAAGGAGAAAAGCAACGACCGCAAGACATCGACCGAAGTCAAAGTCGCAGGGGGTAGGAAGAGAAAAATTATAAATGATTTCATTAAGGGGCATCGAGGGTCGTCGTCGTAGGTCAAGAATGGAATGGTTTTCGAACGGTAGGTTCAAGCACCTGCAATTCGTATTGCACCTTGGGCAGGTGAGTCGTCCTCGTTTTCTCGTTTAGGGGTGGGAAAAATGATTTACGCAACAGTTCTGACGATGATGATGATGATCCGCTTCAGTAACGCCGTAAAGGGGAGTAGGTAACCCAAAACTCGAACCCAAAGCCGAACCCTTTGCAAAGTTCGATACGGAAGCCCCCCTCTTTGGGTTCTCATTCCCTCTTCCCTTTTCCTCTTCTTTTTTTTTTGCCTCGTTTTGGCCACTTAACCGTAATTAGGGCTTTTCAATATTATTAATGATGATGGTCGCTGGTCTGTGGGAAATGCATTGCGAATTGATGACGATGACGACGAAACGACGACGACCACCGCAGACATCAGACAATGAATGCAAAAATGCAAAATGCATAAAACAAAAATTGTAAACACGCAAACCCAAAGCGCAACAATTTTCGAACCGCTTTTTGCCTCGCTCTATTTGACTTTTGTTGTCTGTTTGTTTTTTTTTTGTTGTATTTTTGTTTGGTGGTTGCAAGTTGCAAGTTTCCCAGTTTGCAGTTGGCCCATCCATCCATACGTTTTTAGCGTTATCAGTGCAAAATAATCTTTCAATCAGCCCTATAACATCGTATGTGCCTACATATAAGGGGGTTCCCTTTTCTCTGTTCTCTATCCTGTTTTCTCTCTCTCCATCCATCCATCATTCATTCTTTCATTCATTCATTCTGGTCGTATGCAAACGGCCAGCGAAGCGTGACGCCAATTGTTGCAGTTTGCAGTTGCATTTCCAGGGGCGTCGGTGGGAGGGGGCTTTCGGCACTTGAAGGGCTTGCAATTACTGTGAGCCCAGGAACCTATCAAAAGGGGGGCATAGAACACACTTGTTGATCGACGGGTGTTGAAGTTGGAGCTTTTGGAAAGGAAAGGAGCCTATTTATACGGGTAAATATGGTTATCGGGGTCACCAAACTGCATTTTCAGTGCATCATTACTTTGCTAAAACTAATTTGTTCATAACATTGTTATATTTTAGGTGCTTGGTAATAATACTTGAAATTATGTATATTTTTTTATTAAATCCTTCGATTTTTTTTGAAATTTCGGGGTCACCTTTCTGGAAATCACTAAAATCTAAGAAATATCTGTTATAAAAATAAAGATACAGTTTTAATATAAATTGTTGAACAATTGTTAACTATTAAATCGTGTGACTAATTATGCTATAGGCTTATTCCACGTGAAACGTGACAGGCCCGTTTGGGTCAAATCTCAGAATCAATCGAAACTTTTTTTTTCGATAGAGGAATGAAATATAAGGATGGGTTTTTTTTTTTTTTTTTTTAACTCTTACCGTTTATTTAAAAAAAAATTTTTTTTAAATTAGCTCCGATTTTTCAGTTGTGCATCACTTGAGACTCGTTTGAGTCATTTTAATATTTGGTATGCAACTTTGTGGGATATCTTAATATCTTTCAGATAAATATTTTTAAAAATTTTTAAATTTAAAATTAAGTATTTTTTAAGGGAATTTTAAATTTAAAAAATTCTGTACGCCGGAATACACGCGATTTCCGAAAAAAATAATTATCCTTATTTTGCTTCAACAATTCTTCACGAAGTGGTAAAATAAAATTTTTGTAATTGCAAGGGATACTAGTAAAGACAACGATTTTAGTTTAGCAACTTTGCATCAAGCAACAACAGCGCAGCGTGTAAGAAAGGGAAAGCACTATTCCTGCTCTCCCGTGCTCGTATTGCTGTTCTCTTCTTACACGCTGCGCTGTTGTTGCTTGATGCAAAGTTGCTAAACTAAAATCGTTGTCTTTACTAGTATCCCTTGCAATTACAAAAATTTTATTTTACCACTTCGTGAAGAATTGTTGAAGCAAAATAAGGATAATTATTTTTTTCGGAAATCGCGTGTATTCCGGCGTACAGAATTTTTTAAATTTAAAATTCCCTTAAAAAATACTTAATTTTAAATTTAAAAATTTTTAAAAATATTTATCTGAAAGATATTCAGATATCCCACAAAGTTGCATACCAAATATTAAAATGACTCAAACGAGTCTCAAGTGATGCACAACTGAAAAATCGGAGCTAATTAAAAAAAAATTTTTTTTAAATAAACGGTAAGAGTTAAAAAAAAAAAAACAAAAACCCATCCTTATATTTCATTCCTCTATCGAAAAAAAAAGTTTCGATTGATTCTGAGATTTGACCCAAACGGGCCTGTCACGTTTCACGTGAAATAAGCCTATAGACTTTGGAAATGCAGTTTGTGTCACCTTTTTGGCAAAATATGTTTTTTTTTCACATTTTCTTACCAACAATTTGTGGCCTCAGTTGGGTTTACTTCCTTATATAATAACCTCCTCCCCCTCTGTGCTTTTAGCCCATTTTCACCTTGTTTACTCTGCAAACCAAAAAAAAAAAGAGAAAAAGTCGGGGAAAAAGAAGAGGAAGCGACTTGCGACCGGGAATCATTTAAGCATTGCGGTGTGAAATTTCACACCGATTGCAATAAACATTCAACATTTCAGGCGGCCCAGGCCCAAGCCAGGGCAACAATAAAACGAATAAAACTCGAAGTCGAGCGGAGAGAAAGGCCAGAAAAGCGGCGACCCTTGCATTGGAACAAAATCAATCAAACAGACGGGCTGCGCATGCGCGCACGCCGGATGTGGATGTGTTGGTAGCCCAAGCTACCGAGGGGGCGGGGGGCCTCAAGGGTTAAGAGGGGGGGTACAGGGGTATATGGGAAACTGTGTACTGCTGGCGTTAATGGTGTCACTAAGTACGCCACAACTGACGGCCTTTGAAGCCGCGCTCTCTGATCATCGAATGGAACCAATAAAAGTCGCCTTCCCATTGTCTTTATTTGCGCGGGTCTCTGCGCAGCCTGCACTCAAGTGCACTGAAAGAAAATTAAAGCAGTAAAATGTTAAAGAAATTGCAAGGAGTGATCATGAATAATCACTTGGGAATTATTAGACCAACAGCTAGGAGGCAAAACGATTAAAAAAGTATTGGAAATTATAGATAAAAAATTAAGAATAAAACTGATTAAATATTATATTAAAATGTAGAATATAAGACTTTAATGATATTTCTACAAAAAAAAAACGTAATTGAATAAATCCTGAATAATCACTTGGGAATTATGAGCCCACCAGCTAGAAGGTAAACTTATTACAAAAGTATTGGAAATTATAGATAAAAATGATAGATAAAATAGATAGATAGATAAAATATTATATTATATTTTAGAACGTAAGAATTTAATGATATTTCTGCAAAAAAAAACGTAGATGAATAAATCCTGAATAATCACTTGGGAATTATAAGCTGTAAGGTACAATTTTTTAAAGAGGGTTGGAATGTAAGAATTTTATGATGTTTTTAGACTTACTTTTTTTTTCTGAGTGTACCCATACGCAAACTCACACTTGTATTTCCATTTCCCATTTCATTCAATTTGCATTTGTGGCCAGCTCATGGTTGAATGGTCTTGCGGGTGCTACTGGTTGGGGGTGGAATGAGAGGTCGGGGTTTTATGGAGGGGTACTTTTTTGGAGGGGGTGTACGAAATACGAAATACGAAAAAAAAGAGTCAACCGCAGAGCCGAAACAATTCAATTGTCTGGCTGGTTGGGCATTCGGTGTTGGCTTTCTTGTTCCATCCGCAGTTCGTCAGTCGCGGTACATTGCATATCACACATCGCACATTAGCGCTGCCAATGACAATGAATGACGATTGCAGTTTCGATGACGATGACGATGACGAACTTAGCTTAACTAAATGGTTGAGCGACTTCTCTGTACTCGTTCTGCCCCGAATAATGAATAGATCTGCATTCGTATTCAGTTCAGACCACTTGAAAGTTAATCAAAAAAATGTAAAATATATTTAAAGTTTATTTTAAATATAAAGTTCAGATAGTTCAATAAAATATGATTTTTAAGAATTTATAACCATAATAATTCAGTTCAGACCACTCGATACATGTTCCAAAAAATACAAAATATATTAAGGGTTTTGAGAGTTCAATATGATATGATTTTTAAGAGCAAAATTTCTTTGAAACTTATTAAAAATGATAATAATATAGAGTTTATTACGATATGATTTTTAGAACTACATTTATAACCATATCCTGTACTACGAATCTCATATATCAACCATTAATCAACATTTCCGACTAACCCTGAACGCACTCAAACTCGGAACTCGAAAACTCCCACTACCCAAAGCGACCCTCTCTATAAAGTAGTCTGAGTGCCCTGCTAATATGCGGGCGCGATCGGAACCGCAAACGAAGCGATTCCAACCGAAGACCCAATGTTAATTGCACTCGGGATGATGGGAAGAGAAGTCCAACCGACCGACCGACCATACATATAAATATTTTTTCCAATGAAACATTTTTATGTTAATTCGAAAAATTGTTTTACAACCAATTAACTTAGCCAATGCACCAAAAAGATCAACGGACAAGATCGCACTGTGCACCCGGTTGAGGGAAGTGCACACATACATACATCTATCTATAAGAAAAGGGATCCCAGATCCCAGATCCCAGAGGGTGAGGGGACTTGACTGTCGATCGCATGCCGCTCGGAATTCCATTATGCGACTTGCCAGTTGATGGCCCGTACCAAAGTACCAAAGACTTCAACTTCTTGGCCAGCGGGCAGGCAGGTGCACTGAATATATATGGTAGGGAAAACTACAGAGCCCTGATGAAAACTAGATGGTGGTATCTAGTATGCTTTTATTTTGGTGGTGGTTTCCTTTCCTTTCCTTCCTTTTTAGCGGGATGGATGTCCTGTTGCTGCGGGTCAGTGCCGATCTCTAAATCAATCAAGCGCGGCCTAAAAATAAAAACAACCGAAAAAGGAAAGAAAACTAGAGAGTGATGCGATTGTGAAGTACCCTGGGAAAAGTTGTACTGAATTTATTAGTTCTAATATACCATATTGTATAATTTATTTATTTATTTAATAGCATTTAAATATTTTTCCGTATTTATTTTATACCAATTAAAATGATTTATTTTTTTACGTATTAAAATATTTATTTATTTATTTTATATCAAATAAAATGATTTATTTCTTACCATATCAAATTGTTTATTAATTTATTTTATACCATTTTAAATTATATTTTATTTATTTTTACCATATACAATTATTTTGTAATGTATTGTAATGTACTAATAAATTAAGTAATACCTAGTAGACATTATTTTATTTTTAAGAGATAATATTCTTAAGTCATAGTTTAAATTATTTTAAGTTTGAAATATTTATAATTTTAATATTTGAAAAATAATATTCTGATTTAATTCATAGTTCTTATAATTGTACCGTTTTAAACCAATAAATTTAAATTTAAATTCGAAAATATAATGAAATATATATAATGATCTTAGAAACAACATACTCTTAAATAAATAGTAAATAGGGAATTAAAAACACGAGAGACAGCAAAACCATTTCAATTAAAATGCCACTTGGGGTCGTGTGCTGACTCTTCCCCTTCTCCAACTCAGGTGAGCTACAGGTGCGAACGGACACCGGGTAACCTGACCTGCGGTTGTGTCATGTAATTAGGAACTTCCCCGAGGGGTTGGGCATTCACATTGCCTATCGATCGATCGATCGATGCCATTCAAATGTGGATCGGGATCGTAGCAATAAAGTCATTCGGCAGCTGCTTCTGTATTTCATATTTTGGGCTGGGTTTTCATCTACCATTTTTGGCCCAGTCATGACCCGGCTAAGTGGCCTCTGGTGATCTGGCAGAAAAGCGAGAAACTTTCCCAGGCCATCTATAAGATCCGGCCAAGGCGGAGATCTTTATTATGGCCAACTGGCAGGCTATCTGGCTGTGTCGATCAGCTGGCCACAGTTGCATCCAGGAACTCCTGTCCCTCGGCTCACATCTATCTATCCAACCGCCTTTGGATGCACTTCTTGGCCAATCCCAGCTAGCTTCTGGTAATCTTCCGCAGCAAATCGAAGTCACGTCGCCAAAAACCAACCACGCAGTCTCATTCTCACTTCTATGAAGCTACACGCAAAAGGAAAATGGGCAGAAAAAGTTAATAAATATTTAAATAAATATTTAATAAATCAACAGTAAAGAACATATTTTTTAAAAATTACCAAAGAAAATTTTTGAGATCCCGCGAGAATAATTGTTTATTAATTATTACGTGTCTTTAAAAATATTTTTATAAATATTAAATGACTAGTATTTAAAAATGTATCAACTAAGATGTAAGCTGGAACTAAGAACACTTTTAAAAATGTTTATTTAAATATTAACATTTATATTTATATTATTTTACTAAATATTTGCTCATGGTATAATTTTTTGTGGTTTCATTTAATTATGTTTTAAATATAAAAAGATTAGGTAAAATATTTTAGCATACAATTATTCGCAAATATATATTTAATAAAAATCGGAAATGGATCTTATATTTTGTTAAATTAATTTAATCTGACCAAAAAATATTACCAACGCATAACTGGTCTTAAAAATTCCAAATAAATGCCAAGATATGGATTATTTAATTTTTGATTTTTGGTTTTTAGTAAAAAACCTTTAAGATGGTGGACTTCCAAAGGCGAGTGTGCCTCCCAGGCGTAACCCTAATTGCGACGCGTCAGCGTATAGGTGAATTATGATATGGAAGTCGCACAGATATACCTATGGCAGAACTTCGGCTCCGACGGCCGCTGATCGCTGGCCAGATAATCGTTCCCGGGTTCCAAGTTCCAAGTTCCCCAGTCTCAGCCCCCAGTTCGGTTTTTGGCCTCCGTTTCCAGCCTCTATCTCTATCTTTCGGTGGCAGCAGAAATCAGAGCTCGTTAAAAACGCTCAACTTGAACCAATCAAAAGACGCGCCGTCGTCGACGATGCCGCCATCGTTGTGGGCCATAAAAAACAAATAAACAACAGCAAACAGCAAGAAAAATTATTAAAACAAAAAAAAACACAAAATAAAGAAAGAGAAAAAAACCAGTGCGACAGAGACGGGCAGTGAGGAGAGCTTGAGATAGATATATATAGATAGAAAGATAGATAGATGGATGGATAGAAAGAAGATTTCGAGACGTATGTATATAAAAATGGGTAACGCATCACAAAAATGGTGAAAATGTGCGACTTTTTTTTTTTGTTAGTTGTGTAAAATATTCATATCGAAAGTTCATTGTACGAAAGAACGAACGGCGACAGCGACATCGAGCTGAAGCTGAAGTCGCGGAGTCATTAAAATATGATCTATGATCCATTGTTCTAGAAATTCAGGGGTTCGGAAGTTGGCTTAGCCCGATTTCTAGAGCTAAAAGAAAGAAATGCGGGAATTTCTAAGGGACAGGAAATGGTCTTAAGATGCCAACCAAATGAAATTAATTTTATGCTTGTGCTATTTATGGCTGTTAGAGAAATTAAGTGGGGAAAACTGTTAATACAATTTAGTATATAGGATTAGGTTTATTAATAATATTTTAATTAAATATTTATAAAATCCAATTTTTATTTACACCATTGTAGAATTAATATTCGCTTAATAATATATAAATTAAATTATATATTAAGGGAGATATTTTTTAGATTTGATTTTATATTTTTATCTATCATTTTAATATATTTCATTTTATTTTATAAGTTATTTATAAATGATAATTATTCATATTAGAATTATTATTATTATATGAATTTTTTAATTTTATTTATTTATTGATTTATCTTACATTTTTAAGCTTAGTTCTACAAATAATTTAACAATTAAAACCTCCGTTTCCGTCGTAAACTTATGAACTTCTTATAGGTTCATTGAATAATTAAAAATTCCTAAGAGATCGCCTGCTATTTCTCCATTGAAGATACAAGATACTCGAGCATGTAATCCCCGGCATCGGCTTTAATATCAACTAAATTCAGTTGGGGCCTAAGCTTTCCCTAAGTCGTAACCCCAGTGGTTCCGGCAGCGTTTCTGCAATTGTCTGCCATCATTATATTACGGCGGCCATGGTGTTATATGTGTATTTGTGTGGAAAAACCTCTTTCCCAGCGTTCTTCCCACAGTTTTACCACCGAATCCGAATCCGAATCCGCGGGCTGCAGTCTTGATTTCCAATCCATCAGCATGACTCGTCCGCTTTCCGGGGCTCCAAAGACGCTGGCTTTAGTTTTCAGTAGTCGGTAGTGGGTATTCAGTTTTTAGTTTTCAGCTTTCAGTAAGTCGGTTTTATGTGGCTCGACTCTGGTCTCTGGACTCGGTGGACTATCTTGGCGGCAGCCCTAAGCGGGGACCATTAAATCAAACCACTCAACCACATCAACACCCGGGCGTGCAGCTTATTAAGTTGAATCATAATGGAATCTATATAGCCATAGCTGCAGCTGGGACTATAGGCTACACTGCAAAAGATGCCTCTTAGAAGTAATTCACAGATACGAGGGGGAAAGAATTTAGAAGATAGGTTTGCTGTTCTTATACCTAATGAAAGAAAATGCAATGAAATATACTCATAAAATACTATGTTAATACTATAATAATACTATGACAATACTATAATAATACTATAATAATACTATAAAAATACTATAATACTACTATATAGTAGAAATCCAATTTTCTGCAGAATTTATCCCTATACTTATGGTTTCATTAATTCATTTCCATTTACCCACACTCCAAAATCTATTTATTTTAATGAACAGATCAACAATCAATCATCATTTAAGCTAATATCACTGTGCAAACATTGATTGCAGTGTAACGTCTTTTTCTCTTTCGTTCTCCCTCGCGGGTTTATCAATTATTTTCGTAGAAGTCTCATCGCCGTCATAGATTCGACTACTCCACTCCGATCCACTTCACTCCCTACGGAAAGCTTCCTATAAATCCCATGCATATTTATGGGCTATGGCAACTTTTGCCCATATTTTACACGTTCATAATTTTTACATTGTTCTATCACGCGAATCGGTTCTAGATGGTAGATGGAATGGTATGGTATGGTATGGCATAGAGGTCCCACCTGAATGTATGGCCTATAAGAAACTGGGGGTTCGAACTGCCTTCGCTTCATCTTTCTGTTCTGTTCGGTTCCTTGTGGCTATGCAATGCATACTCCATTGCTTTCAGTCATTATGGGCCCTCTGGGCATAAATCAGAAGTTGCCACCTTACTTTCTTATACACCTTATACCTTATACCTTATAGACCCAACTTTTAGAACCCCCCTTTTTCTTTTGGCGTCGCATGTGCAGCATTTTGAATTATTAGCATTGGACGATGGCGTTGTTCTTGTTTGTTTCGGTTCTTTGATTGCCAACTTCTTCGAGTTAAGCGCCACAAATAAATATGTATACCAGTGTATATATATGCCCGCCCATATCCGAGTTATATATCATCATCATCGGGTTGCTGTTGGCCATATAGATTGGCGTTGTTTGGTTTGCTCGCATCGTGTAATGTGTGTGGTAAATAGCGGCAATTGGCACAGCTCCTCACCTGAGTGGAAATATGTGTATTGAGGGGAAAGTGGGAAAATAGGGGATCTTAAGGGTGGTGCCCTGATTTCTGGGGCACTGACTGATTGAAGCGGTCGTCTAGGGTCCGTCCTCGATATATTTAAACACTTGGATAATAAAAATAATAATTTTAATGATATTTACGAGTGTTTAAATAATTTAATAATTTTAAATATATATCTTTTAGTTTTTTAAAGGGAAAAATAATGTTAATGGGATTTTTATGGGTGTATACATATTTCAAATATTTGTATATTTATATTTTTTATTTTTGTAATAAGGGAATAATAATTTTAATGAGATGTAATATTTTAAATATATTTTTTTTTAATAAGGGAATAATAATTTTAACAAGTTTTATGAGTGTATAAGTATTTTAATTATCTTAAATATATCTATTAGTGATTAAATCGACCTATTTCAAAATGCGAGTATTTTAATATATGTAAATATAATATATATATATTTTTTTTTTAAATAAGGAAACAATATTTTTAAATTTTTTAAATATATATTCTTTAATTAATTTATATATATATATTCAAAAAACATAATTATCAAAAGGTTCTCTCTGTGTCTATAATTCCCTCGCACCTTTTTCTTTACATTTCGAAGACTTGGTAACGGTGCGTTATATCATTGTAAGCCCTGTTACTACGCAATGCCAATTTCTCATGGCGAACTCAATGCAAATCACCTCATTGCCCAACGGTGAGACGGAAATGAAGAGCAGCCAGCTACTCCATTAATTAAAACCACTAAATATTACCAACTAAACCTAAACCAAAACCAAACCGAACCGAACTGAACCGAAGTAAAAATGGAAATTAAGAGCCCAGACTTCAGGCAAAGTTCAGAAAAGCACAAAAGCTGAAGCCATGACTCAGTTAACCAGTGGATACCATAGACAATACAAATAAAAATGGGGGATGCGGGGCCGAAAGGGGTCTATAAGCGTAATCAGCGCATTGGCCGACTGATTTTTGCATAATAAAACACTTAATTTCCATGAGCATTTCCAAAAAAAAAACCCAAAACCAAACCAAAAAAAAAACAGCAGCGAAACTAAAATAATAGAAAAGCCCCCAAACATCTTCGTATGTAATTTCAAATGGGAAATTTATACAGCGAGTTGTAGAAAATCATTAAACAAATCGCACTTTAATAGGCAACAGCCAGACGAGGCCTACGGAAATTTACGACCCGCAGACTCCCCCCAAAAAAAACGAAAAAATCCAAAACGAAAAGACCAACTTGAACCGAGCTTTGAGCCTAGTTGAACTGAACTGAGCGGAGCATCCAAGCGGTGCAAAATTGAAGTGAAGTGAAGTGCAAAAGACAAACAACAATAGCTGCCGAGTTCAAAATGAGACTCTCAAAATAAAAAATAGAAAAAAAAGAAAACCCCAGACGCAGAGGAATAAAAACCAACAGCAGCAGCAGCAGCAACATTGCCGGCACAGCAGCAACACCAACAGCACAGCAGCAACATCGAGGCACCTGCGCCTGCGCGCCGCCCAAAAGCGCAGTCGAAGGCGCCTGCGCATGTGTGGGCGGTGAAAAAGGGAGTTAACTTTGCAGGGGAGGGTGCCAAGTACACTCGGAGAAAATCTAGCCACACTCAAGAAAAATCTTAAGATGAAAAGCACCAAAAATGAGTACCTCAAAAGACAGAAACATTTATTTTTGTACATTTTATAAAATAATTCTTAAAAATTCTTTTTTTTAACATCTTTTCTAAATAAATTACACATTTTTACTAAACAATAACTCAATGAAATTTTGCTATTGAAATATAATAAAGTTATTAACATTCAGAACTAAATATATATATTTTTTAACAATTTTCTTCATTTATAAAAAAATACTTTGAAATTGGTTTACATTTTATTTGCTTTTCTTTTTTGTACTACTTTATTTATAAAAGTATTCTTAGAAACTGCTTTAAATTTTTTGTTTGTTTTTCTATTTTATCCTACAAATATATGACATATTCTTCCAACAAAAAGTTCTATGAAATTTTGTGATATTATAATTATTAACAATTAAATATTTGTAATGTTGTTATAAATGTGTAACATTTTTTTTACAGTAATCTAATTTTTAATTAGTTACATTTTCGATTACAAATGGCTGGAATTTCATTAAACTGATTTATAAACATTTCTTTCTTCAGAGCTATATTTTATATAATTTTTTCTCTTAATTTTTTGTTTAAGTGCACCTAGTGCAAGGTGTTTCTCGTGCGTTTTTTTTTTTGGGCTGCCTGACTAGTGAGAGCTACGCATCTCAGTCGCCGCCGTCGCAAGAAGTCGAGTCGCCCATTACGTTTCAGTGCGCCAGCCAACCAAGCAGCAAATCCCAAAAAAAAAAATAAAAACACTGGAAAGAAAAATATATACATACACATACATACAACAACAATAAAGAAGCAACTGAGGCCGATATGTATGCGATTTTTATGTGTGAACGTAGACAAGTTCGGTAGTTAAATAGATGCACAAATACACGGTCGTCGAGTCACACAAAAGGCACTAACAACAACAATAACAACAACAACAACACTATTCCATCAGTTAGTTAGACGAACGGACGGACAACAATAAAAACAAGCCAAAGAAAAACCCCAAAGTTAACCAACATTAACATTTAATCGAACCTCATGTTCAGTAGAGCATGTCTCCTGTTACATACGAGTTATCATCCAAAAGAGGGAGGGTGCTTGCCGTGGGTTAAGCTAGCGGGGGGGAGGGGGCTGCCAGGGGTTAAGGGGGAGATGGGAGAGGGGTAGCGGCTAGTGGGTAGTGGGGGTGGGAGCGAGGCAGCGGGAACTACTGAAGCTCTGCAAAAAGACTTTGCCACACTTGAGCTCCAGTTAAGGGCTACACTGAAACAAAGTGTAAAAAAATATATAATTTTAATTGGAAAATTATTAAATAAACATATATATTAAATAAATCGGGACTCTTAAAAAATATTAGCAACAATATATGTATGTTACATACACAAAATCAAAATTTTGTTATTTTGTTTTGTTAATAATATTTCACTTTTCGTTAGAAATCTAATAAAAATCGAATCAAAAAAAATATATTTAAGAAACTATTTATAATTACCTTTTTTCTTTTACTGTACAATTATTATAACATTTTTGTTTTAATAATATTAAACTAAAATAATCGCTTTTCGTAAAATAATAATACTAAATATGTGTATATTTAAGAAACTATTTATTAGTACCTACCTTTCTAAATGTGTTCCTTTTTCTATAATTCATATAATATTTTATATATTTTCTATAATTGTTTAATATTTTGCATTTGTAATAAACAACAAAAGTGATGCAAAAAACATCATATATAATTTAAATATTTTACATATGATTTTACCTTAAAATCCATAATATTATATATTTTTTTCAGTGCAAATATCCGTATGTATGTATCCGTTCTATGTACTTGTGCTGCCTGTTGCCACTGATGATCGCTCAACGTCGTCGTCGTTAGCGTTGTCGTCTTTTGTTTTCGCATGCGATCGCTGCCTTTTTCCACGCCAACCGATTTTCATTTCCATTTCCATTTCCACCATTTTGCAGCAGCGTTTTAATTTAATTTTCGTTCGCATTTCATTTGTTTTGGGGTTGCGATTCGCGATTCGCAATCATCATCGACTCGGGTGTGTAAAAAATCACATAAAACCTGCCCTCGATGGCGCCTTTTTTCGAAGAGGGGGCCTTTAAGTTTATAGGGTCAGCCACAAAGATGGCCAACCGATAGGCAAAGTGGCTAGCAAAAGATCTTCAGGCTTGAGGGACCACCGAGATCTGATTTGGGGGTTATATGGTCTTCGGATCACAGTTCTTGGTAATATGTCTTTTATATTTGGAATATTTATATTTTAGAATATTATAATAATAATTATAATATTATACTAATAGTAAAACTAAATATGTTCGAAAAAAGAATATACAATCCAAAACCTATCAAATTTACGATTTAATTGAAAAATATTTAAATTAAGGTGGAAAATATTAGTTTCAATATATTAAGGAATTTAATACAGTAATAATTTTAGTGTAAAACTAGGCCATAAAATGTAAAACTTAATTCATATGTTCTCCTAATTATTTTACTTTTATGCTTTCTAACTTTAGCCATCTCAGTTCTACAGATCATTTCCAAAGTTAGAGGTTATAGGTATTAAATCCGTTATAATTCCTGCACTCTCGAAAGAAAATTAGCAAACCTAACTAAATAAACAACACTCAACTAGCGGCAAAAGCAGGGCGATCTTTGAACTAAACCAAAATTAAACCCAACCCCAAGAAATAAAACAAGACCGGTGGCAGACCATTATAAAGCTATGCTAAGCGATCCCAACACTTGACCAACGAAGACAATTTGGTAAAAATAAATATACCGCAGATATGACTTGAGATCATATATGAGATATGTATGCCGATATGGAGGAATGTCGGGCAATCACGATGGGTTTTGCGGTTTGCGAATGCGGCTTCCGAAATGAGCCCGCCATGATCCCAAGATCCCTTTGGGGATCCAGAGATCTTCAGATCCAGAGTTCCACAGATCCACGGCTCCACCTTAACCCATTAAAGGCGAACGTGCCACAATTATGTGTGCGTTCGCAAATTGCTCAATTGCCTGAATGCCTGACCACTGAAAAACCAAAAGAAAAAGATTCACTGGACCACCGCAAATGCGAGCACACAAATATTTGCATTTCGCCTGGCACCGCTTATACAATTTATTTGCAATTTTCAATCAAGTCGTGGCCAGAACAAACATACAACGGAAAAAAGGAAACCAAAATTGATTACTTTGCAGCATTGCGGTTACAGCAACTTAGTGCTAAGATACAGTGCGGTTCAGTGGTATAAGGCTATGAAACATTATTTATATTCACAATTTCTACCAATGGAACTTGGGAAAAAATATATAAAATACATCAACATTTCTTTTTCTATAAGGATTATATCCTATCATTTCATATCATTTCTTATCATTTCATATCATTTCATATCATTTCATATTATTTCGTACCATTTCATATCATTTCAAATCATTTCTTATCATTTCATATCATTTCATATCAATTTCACATCATTTTATATCATTTCATATCATTTATTATCATTTTATATCATTTCGTATCATCATTAATATCCGAATTCAAGCGAACTCAGTTAAGATCAAATTGTATTATAATTTTTGCATTTTTGAGAACAATTCAATGCTTATGAAACGCACTGTAAATCGCACTGGGGTGGCCCACACCGATTCGATCACGTTCCAATATTTTGAGGTTTTCCCTTATGGATTTGTCGGTCCATAATTTATAGCATAAATTTGATCAATTTCGATGGCGCTTAACTCACGGGTGGCATTCGACGAGTACTTGCATTATTATGGGTCTTTTCTCTCTTTTTCTCTATAGAGATCTCCATCTCCAACTCTCGATACGTTTTCACGCATCAACTAAAATTGAAGCCATGAAATGCAGGAAGCGCAACGTATTTTGAAGATCTTTGTGTCGGCTTTTAACAAATCTTTACGATATGTCATTAAAAAAAAGAAACAAACACACACACAAAAGAGGAATATATCTAGGTATATATATGGTATATGTATGTATATACAGCGTTTATCGCTGTCGGCAAATCGGAAGTTTAATGGGTTAATGATGGGCACACACCGAGCACCAGAAAGTGCGAAAGAGAGCAACCGATATCCCATATATATCCCCCTTTCCCAACTTGGTCTAAAACTAAGCATGGCAACAAATAAACATATAAAAATATAAAAAGAGAAACAATCATAAAAAATTGCAGCCGACACGACCGCGTTGCACCACCCGGTGGTGCTGGTGGCAGCCGCTTGGACCACCTTGGTGGTTCTCATCCCATACCATCCACATCCTATCCATGAAACCCATCGAAACTATGTATTTCTAGGGAGTTGGGGGCGGTTGCCCCAACACAATGATCTCTAGCGCCACACGGATGATCTTTATTAGCGATCCAATGAACCTATCACAATCTAATGATATAATATGATATGATATGTGGTGTGGCCCGACCTCACTTGATCTGAACTTAGTCTCGATACATTATATTGGCCGTAAAATGAAATGATCTTTTAGATCCGCCACACGGATGATCTTTATTAGCGATCCAATGAACCTATCACAATCTAATGATATGATATGATATGATATGTGGTGTGACCCGACCTCACTTGATCTGAACTTAGTCTCGATAAATTATATTGGCCGTAAAACGAAATGATCTTTTAGGTCTTGAGATTTTTGATAGCATCTTGAACTTTGAACGTAATAAAAAACTCCTCAAATTATTTATAATCTAATAAAAACAATCTATATTAAGGTTGAACTGTACGTAGCAAATGTTATTTAATATTTAATACATTTATTTAAGTGTTTCCTGATACCATTTATCTTAGACCTCCGATCTTCAGGGAATAATTTGATAAACCGAAACCCACATTTGTTAATCTCGAAAACCTATCTAATCCAATTAACCGAAGATCATTGCTGTTGTCTTTCCGCCACACACACTAATTGATCCTCGTCGCATAATCAAATATTCAGCATCCGCATGCTATGTGCGATGTATATATCCAAAGTGATCAAGTGATCACTTAACAAGTTGAACATGCCTCCTCCTAACGGAAACTCTCAAAGTGAATAAAAAACGAGAAACATTTTCAATTAAGTTAAATTTCTCCACACTCAATTGAATTGAAGCATTCACACGCCCTTTTGCCACACGATCGGCGATCCAACAACGATTGCATTGACAAGATGGAAAAAAAAAAGATGAAAAACAAAACGCCAAGAGTTGAGATGCTGATGAGCTGCCGTTGATCATATTAACACCAGGCGGAGTGCGGAACGATCATCATTGGCATTAATGATATCGGCATCGGCGAGGAGATGAGATACTCACAATTCACAATTCATATTCATACGCAGACTGCACTGGCGGCTTACCAATTTATTGAAATGTCACTTTCAATTAAAACTAACTGCTGAGCAAACATAATTCATGCGTCGATCACTGAGCCATAGCCCTCGCCCTCGCCCTCGCCAGCGCCCCCTAGCAGCAGATCTTTGCATTAATTGATGATATCAAACTGAAGTGTCCGCATTGGCACATTATCGTTTCGTCGGCACTGGGAGAAATGGGGAAAACTTAGTCAAAAAGGCAACATTTTAAAACATACTTTTAGTTTAAAATGCCTCTAATCATAAGCCAAAAGCAGACTTCTAACCTAGAGCCGTTTTCTCGTCCGCATGTTAAAGTTAAAGTCCGCATTAAACTCTGAATTCCCATACGTAACATGGAAATTAACATAAATTAAATTTAACAAGGGCCTTGATTTGTCCAAATTACGATTTAAAAACTGCAAAAAAAAAGTTATTTTCGTCTAAAATTCTAAATCCTATTTTCCAGCCTAAAATATCAGTTTTTTTGACGAAACAATGTAAAAAATGTTCGAAATATAGGATGTAATACCTCGTTGAACTCGTGATTTAATTCCCAATCGATTGGCATTCAATGCTAGAAATTTTGAATTTTTGCTATTTTTTGCAAAAAATCATGATGTAACCCCTTACCAAAAATGCAAAAATTGGTCAAAAAATAAATTTCCTAGCAAGTGATGGGGATCGTTAGTTTAGGTTATTAGCTGTTCAAAACAGTCATTCTTTTAGCTGTGGGCCTTAATTTGACCAAATTACGATGGAAAAACCGAAAAAAGGGTATTTTGTGCACTATTTGTTTTTCCTACCTACATTTTCTCTCAGTGCTCAGCAGCTGCAGCTTGACCCCGAAGACAATGCCCATCTTGGCACTCATTAAGCAAAGACCCGTGCCCAGTTCTTCTCGCTCCTCTGCTCTCCTCTGTCTGATATTGACTTATGGCATTTTTATTACCAGTACCCCTTTTTTTTCTTCTCTTTTTTTTGGTTAAGCTTGCAGCGGCATTCCGAGAATTTTTCAGGCTTATATTGCATTGCTCGTGTGTGTGTGGGCCGCAAGGAGCCACCAAGGACATCATTATCATCATCAATAAAGCATAATTCCTGGCAAACAATTCTATTGAACAACAACACGAACGAAGCACCGTCGTCGTCGTCGTTGTCGTTGGCCCACCAAAAGTGCCATTAAAAAAGCGAGACGAGACGCAGCTTCTGGCTCGTGTTACAAACCGCTGGCCAAGAATAAGAATCCCAGTTCCCAGTTGCTAGTTCCAAGTTCCAGGTCTATGATCAGCGATCGCTGTGGATTGCGGCTCGGTGGCGCGGCTACACAATAGGGGTCACAATGAATGGCAATTTTTTCAAACTGTCAAAAATTTATAGTTCGAGCTGCCTCTGTCTGCCAGGCCAAGCACAAGTCGAAGAGCAGGAGCGGTTCAGTTGCTCAAGGAATTGAGGGCGGAATAACTAAATCTTAACCAAAATATATAAAAAGATTAAAAAAAATTTGTTTCTAAACTTGTTTTTAATTTTAATAATTAATTAATTCGTAATTCAATTATTTTTATTTATTTTAGAGACAATCTAACTTTGTTTTTAACCCTCATAAGACTTATAAGCATTACAAGGCAAAGGCCCCACGTTGGGCGCCAAAAGTATGTGACACCGCCTCTTTCCATATTGTCCCTCCCGATCAGAGAGTGGCCATCAGTAGTCGCCCACCTACTGAGGGCGTTCCTCGCATAGCACAACCGAATCTGAATGTGAATCCCCTCATCCGAACCCGAGCCCGAAAACCGATGGATCCCCACCCACAGCTCGACGAGGAGCACACTCCCACCACCACCACCACCTTTTCCATTCCTTCCTTTCCTTTCCTGAGTAATAGACAAATAGTTACCGGGCGAGAGGCGCGCGCTGGTCGATTTATAAAGGTGGCTTATTATTGCAATTTAGCCACTGGTTTTGATTTTGCCAGGCATAAAAACACAGCGAGAGGTCTGCTGTGTAGTATGGTGTGTGTGTGAGGGACGAGACAAATGTCATTTGGCAGCATTCGAGCGACTATATAGGCTGTCATGATCATTATCGCAATATATATTCCCCTACCGAGAAACGGCACGCACAGGCCGAGTCTCTTGAGGTGTAATCCCAGCTCATCTCGCCCAGATCGCTGTGGTTGGTCCCCCGAATCCGAATCGGAATCCCTCTCTATGGATGAATTGTTGAGGCGAAAGTGAGTTATGCCCTCGGCGCGTGCACTGGGCCAATGTCCTGCTGTGTGTGACACTGTGGCTATGCTTTTTGGATGCCTTCGATTCGATCCGATTCGAAGCAAAAGCAAAAGCAAAAACCAAACCCATCCGATTCGATACTTCACCTGCCCTTGGACTTGGCAACTTGGGGACCTCTTCCTGGGCCACTCATTTGTAATTTATACCATCCAGCCAAGCAGTCAATAAATGTCATGTTTGTGTTGTTGATTGTCCACACCACACTATGCCAAGCCAGAAAGTCCGAAAGAGACCCGTTTTTCCTCCAGAAGTGCTGCTCCAGTATTCGAAATCGCAGGCATTCCTCTTTGCCACAGGCAATGCGCTCTGCTCTGCTCTGCTCTGCGATTTGCATACACAAGATCAATTGCAGGTGATTTGTTTAGCTGTCGAAATCGTCGTCTTATCGTAACTCATTACGAGATTTATTTTGTTCAACAAATGCAGAAGGTGTGATTTGTCTTTGTACCGATCACAGTCCTGCTCGCTCTCTTTCTTACTTACCTACCCTTCCTTCCGTCTTGCCGATCTTGGCATTTATTTTTTATTGAGTGAATCATGCATCAGGAGGCAGTTCGATGCACTTGGAGAAATGCATTGCAAATTTTTAAATTAAGGAAATAATATGGTTTCTTTAAGGCATGTATAAAAAGAAATTTTAAAATAAATATATTAGACAAAAATAATATTTTTTATTTTTCCCTTAATTTTTTACTAAAATTTAAAAACATCTTACTAACATTTTGAATTTAATAAAAAAAATTGATTTAAATTAATTCTAGTGTTGAATTGGAGTATTACCTTTTAATTTTAGTTACTATATAGCAAAGCATTGTAATCATACTTTCCTTAAAAATTGTATTATTTTTCTCCGTGTATCTTTGGTTCTGGCCTTTGGCTGGTGTCGGCTGAATGGACTTTTAGGCAATGGTTCAATAAATTCTCCTCGCTCCCAACGCACTTGGCAGCATCATTAACCGTCCGCGGACACAAGCACGGACACAAACGGACACGGACACGGACCGGCGGACAAACGGACAGGGACAGTGGGCCGCCCACAAAGGCCGCCCGGCCGCATGATGAGCAGCTTCTAAATGCGACCGCATCCAGTTGGTCCACAAGCGAAGCGATAATGTGATTTATGCCGTCCATTAATCTGGTAATTCATTTAAGCGCAGGAAACTGAGCCGCTATCCCAGCTAGTCGGTTCAGTTCAGTGCAGTTCAGTTCAGTTCAGACCAACTCCAGTGTCGGTTTGGCATGCAAACGAGGTGGAGGAGGAGGAGTTGGATTCAGATTCGGAGTCGCCCGGTGAACATATTTTATGGCATTGTGCATATGAATCTCTTGGTCGGCTGCCGCTGCCTCACCGCATCGATTGCAATTCGACTGCTGTTCATCTTTGCCGGGCAGCAACAGGTGAGGCGCGGATTTGGTGGGGGATTATGGTGGAGTTGGAGGAGTTGGAGGAGTTGGAGGACCAGGACCAGGATCATTGGGCCCCCTTGCTGTCTCCCAGCGGAGGGCCAATGAGGTCCAAGTCGAAGCTGGCAGCGATCGCTTGTCGCTTGTATTAATAAAACATTAATTACACACTTGATACTCGCTCAAGTTGCTGGCTTCGATGCTGCAGTGCACTGGGCGAAAAATAAGGTAGATAATAATTACAGAAAAAAATTAAACAAAGATGCTGGAAAAAAAACCTAAAAATGTGTATAAAAAAATAAATAATTTAAATATTTAATACAAAACAAAAGGTTAAACTGTAGTATAAATATAAAATCAATAAATTAGTAAAATATGACACCAAAAAAAAATGTGTATCAAAATTAATAAAATATTTATAAATAATTATTTAATATTATTTTATTTATAATAGATAAAAATATAAAGTAAATATAAAATCAATGAATTAGTAAAATATTACATTACAAAAAAAAATTTTGTTTCTGATTTTTGTGATTTTATAGGATTTATAAGCACAATTTATGTTACACTTAATTCTAAAAAATATTTTAAAAATTATATTTCCACATTCTACTTTGTTTCTCTGTGTGCCGCCGTGCTTCAATGCTTTTCTGCTTTGGTGCTTTCTGCTGCGTTGCTTCGGTGCTGCGATGCTGCGATGCTTCGATGGTCTATGAGGTGTCGTTGTAGGTGTTGCATGGGCTTGGCTGGTGGTCCACACGTTAGACGCGCCTGCTGATGCCGATGATGATGCGCAAAATTGATGGGCACACGGCCACCGAATGCTGTCAGTTCGTAGTTGTTGCTTTGCCTGATTTTTGGTCAAGGGGTTGGGGTCACCAGAGTGTGGTTTTCATTCACCTTTCGCAGGGAGAGGTAGTTGTGTTGCGTTGAGTTGAGTTTAGGTGCCGATTGATGGGGGTCACCTGGGGTTGAGTGTTTCCAAAGGGAGGAATTTCAGCGAGCTGCGTTTGAAATTGGGTTTTGGTTGGGGTCACCAAAAGGGCAAAAATGCGATAAACGTTTCGAAGAAAGAATAATTATTTATCTCACTTTTTTGTTTAATTTATGAATCAAATATAATTCTTATAAATTAGGTTTTCTAAGTGTTTCGGCCTCTGTTTTCCCTCCATTTATGCCCAATTTGACTAGCAAACCAATCAATTCCTATACCTGGCAATCGTCCAGGTTTATGAGCCAAACAAATTGATGGCCATGTCGTCATGCTAATTGTACGTGTGATTATTTTGACAGCGACGACGGAGGAAGCCATCCAACTTCCGTCGATTTGGATGTGGATGTGAATGTCGTTGTCAAATTGAAAATGCAATCATGCGTCCAAACGTCAAATTAAACAGCTCGGAACTGATTTCAGGCGGCAGATCGCCTCGAAAAACGACGGTCCACGGCCAGAATCGTATGAGCGAACACCCACTTAACTAATCGCATGATTAATGATGTCAAACTGACACTTGAGTTCCCTGGGCTCTTCCATCCAACATCCTCAGTCCTCCATCCTCCATCCTCAGTGAGGAGTTCCCAGTTCTCGGTTCTCGATTCCCCTTCCGATTTCCAGTAGGTGCATGTTGGGCCTGCCAATCGCAGCTGCGACGCTTGAATGACAGGTGCTGACAGGTGATAGATTATTGCTGGCGTGCTGCCGATGTTTCTGCCTCAGCCTTTGGACCTTGCGTGATTTATCCCAAAAAAAGGAAAAAATCAAGACGTTCAGGAGGCGAAAACACTCGCGCACACATCAAATTATATGTTCCTGATTATGCGGCACACAGAAAAAAAATAGCGTTGGTATTCCGTTTAAGATTGTATAAGTTATCGATAAATATTTTTTTGATAAAAATATATTGTTGTATTAAAATATGTTAGAGATTTTCAAATAAATTTTTGTTGCATTTTATAGATGTTTTATATTCCTATCGATAGCTTTTAGACCGATTATTTCGATTGTACATTTTTCGAATAACTAACTTATCATAATCGATAAATTTTTATGGTTATGATATAGGTTCTTTAACAGCAATTTGATAATATTTCCAGAACTAGAATTTTATGATGCAGGAAAGAATCGATAACTTAAAACCGATTACTTATTAACCGGAAGTTTAAACTTAGTTGTTAGTGTTATTTTAGCCTTCTATTGAAGATCATACGTCTTTTCGCTCTGTGTATCGCTTTCATCGAAGCAAGGAAGCACCGAAAAGCATCGAAGCATCGGCCAAGCAGCCAAGCAGTCGGCGGGTAATTGATCTGTTCAATCCGAGGCGATCGGCGATGGCCATGCAGGAATGGGACTCCCCAGTCGGCTGGATGTCGGGTGGGTGAGAATCGTTGGATTCGGGGGAATCGGAATTGGATGCGGAATTACTTGGCAGCACTTTGAGCGTTATTAATGATGGCAACGTGTCCGCTGGGTTTGCTGCCCTATTAGCCGATAACTCAATTCATTTCGACTAATTGAACGATGGGCGGGGGAGAACAGGACGAAAGGCTTACGCCGCCCCAGCACTTTCACTTCACTTCCGTTCCGGTTTGACATTCAACAATGAAAGGGATAAACATTGCTGCGGCTTGAGGACTTAATGATTCTGCTGGGAATTTGGAAGGGTCAAAGGTCATTGATGGGTTATATCTGACGTTACTTCTTTGTTAATAAAATAAAAAAAAGTTAAGGCTTCATTTAGTCATGTATTAAGTTCTGTTAACACTTGAAAAATATATTAAATTTTTCTGGGCCATTTTAAAAATATTTTAATAAAATGGTTAACATATTGCAATATTTTTATTTACAATTTTAATCTGTATTTTCCATGGTAAACTATCCGTTCGTTGATCGAAACAATTAAAAAAATTGTCGAAATATGGAATGTTATACCTTGCTGAGCTCGTAATGAAATTCCCAATCGATTGGCATTAAAATCTGGAAACTTAAATTTTTGACCATTTTTTGCAAAAAATTATGATGTAACCCCTTATCAAAAATGCGAAATTTCGTCAAAAAATCAATATTCTAGAAAATGAAGGGAATCGTTAGTTTAGGTAGCTAGCTACACAAAACAGTCGGTCTTTTAGCTGTGGGCCTCGATTTGTCCAAATTAAGACAGAAAAACCGCAAAAAAACACAAATTTTTGTATAAAATTCTAATCCATATTTTCCACC
The DNA here is from genome assembly GCA_037075285.1 of Drosophila lutescens. Classification (NCBI taxonomy): domain Eukaryota; kingdom Metazoa; phylum Arthropoda; class Insecta; order Diptera; family Drosophilidae; genus Drosophila; species Drosophila lutescens. Next base: position 3,258,680 of record JBAMCF010000413.1, on the reverse strand, counting down.
TTAAAATATCAGTATTTTGACCGTAACAATGGATATAATCATCCAAATATGGAGTGTCATACATTGTTGAACTCGTTATAAAATTCCCAATCGATCGGTATTTAAACCTAGAAATATTAGTTTTTAAACCATTTTTCGTAATAAATCATGATCAAATTGAAATAAAATTTTAGTTTAATTAATAAAATATTTAAAAGTTTTTTACCTTAGTCCACGACCCTTCCACTGACCATCAATGGCAGATTGCAAGGCATTCAAGCGATCTGAACTGATCCGATCCCACGTAGCGACCGCAGGCGCTGACAATTGATTTGTCATCACAATTGGACGTGGCCCGGCGATCTTGGCCCAGAGATTTGCCATAGTCGAATCAATCAAAGGCATCCATCCAGCCATTATGGAACCCGGTGATTTGGCTCGAGGTTAGGGCAAATCAAATCGCGTCGGGGCAAAGCAAATATAAGAAGAGAGTACGAGTACCCCAGTGATCGTGTCACGTACATGGAATTGGGTTGGCATCGGTTTTGGTTTTTTGAGTTCTGGTATACCAGTTCTTCATCTCCATTTCCATTTCTATCCACAAGCAACGTCCAAGACTCCATGGCAAGGTGCCGTCGAAGCCGTTTACTAGAACGAATTTCGTTAATTTTTATTGTGATTTCCTAGAACCGAACGACAGTCAAAGTCTTTGGCCTGGTAAATCACGAAAAAGTGTCGGCGGACACGCGCCTCTAAAAGCAAAAAGCCAAAAGCCCAGCGAGCGTTCCAATCGAATCGAAATGCAAATTATGCAACGCCGCCAAATGAGGTGGACAGAAATCAGGCGGGTAGAAGGGGGTTGTAAGGGGGTTTGGAAGGGGGTTGGAAGGGGGCTAAAGGAGGTAAAAGAGGAGTGCTCTGCAGTTAATTTTTAACGACGCCAGATTTGTGCATTCAGGCGCTACAAATTGTTTATTGTGGGTGCCCCGAACTCAAGCCCCTTGAGTTCTTCTCTTATTCTCCTTTTTTTTTTTGTTTTTTTTGTTTTTTTCACAGAGCAAAGGCTTTTTCCATCACCAAATCGAATTCGCTGTGGTCAGTCTCGACTTTTATCTTTTCCTGGGACATTCAATCACGTGTTTCGCGGCTGGACGGTACAAATTTTAGATGGTCTGGTGACAGACTTTTTGGAACTATTATGATAAATAACGTGTTTAGGTTAAGTGCAATTTATAACTTTAAGTTTATTAATCAGTAAAATAAAACCAAAGAAATATCTATTGTATTAAAAAATGTAAGCATAAATGCAATTAACTTTTATAAAACAAAAATACCCCCAAAAAATTGTGTTTTTAAATTTAATTTATTTTTAATCAAACTAAATTAATTCATTAAATTAATTAAATAAATACCAAGGCACTTGATAAAATTGTCATACATTTTACGAATTACTTTTTACATAAATTAATCAAAAGAAAATGTATTTTATTTTTAGTAATTTAAATAGTAAAATAATTAAATAAAATTAAAAAATTATCAAATAAATACCAAGGCACTAACAAAAAAATTGTCATAAATTGTATGTAATTTTTAAAGGATACATTTTTCTATAAATGTTTTTGTATTGTTAAAAAATGGTCACATACTATATTATATTTATGTAGAATATTTATGATGTAATACTTGTGGTCTAGTAGAAATAAAATATAGATGAAATAGACATTCAAGGTTTCAGCCAACCGAATCTGTCGCCTCGTCTTTGGTTCGGTTAAGAACCCTCTGATAGCCACTCCTTTTCGAGACCCCAACCCCCCTCGTCTACCCCCTTGTTTCTTAAGGAGCATAACCAGCTTGCTTTTAAGTCGGCTGCTTAAGCATGCAAATCACGGACTCAGCCAGCAGTCGTCGTCTCGTGTTGAGGAACGCGCGTCAGCATCATAAAAATGTCATTCCGAAAGAGAGGCCTCTGCGTATCCCCGTATTCCCGATGATGATTTCGGCCTAAACGGCCACATTTTTAATGGGCGAAAATCAGCAATTCGCTCCACTGTGCGAGGAGTGAAGAGGAAGAAGAAGCAGAAGAAGCGGCGGCAGGCAGAATGAACGATTTGTGTGTTTTAGATTGAAATCAAAATAAAGCTCAAAGAGCCCAGCCGACAACGAGCGATATGGCCCCTTAACTCTTTTAACTTCCCCTTTAAACTTAACCTTTTTTGTTTTTTTTGGGCCAGTCACCTTTTACAATGGCCGCGCATGTGTGTGTGTGATTTGTCAAAACTGTTACGATCGCCAAATTGCAGATAAGTTGGAGGATCCCCCTCTCCAATCAGAATCCTCATATATGAAGATTCGCAGACGATTATATTCCTTTTGTTGTTTCACTTTTTGTTCGGTGTCATAAACTTATTGAATAACCTGATATCGCCGCTTTTCGTTTCGTGTGAATAAGAATTAGCTGATCTCCGGCTAATTGGATCGACACCCTCAAAGGTCTGTATCATAACTATACTAAACTATGATGATATTATGATGATATTATGATGATATAATGATGATATTATGATAATATTATGATGATATTATGATGATATTATGATATTTTATTCTGAATTATATTATAATATTAAAAACAAACCAAATATAAAATATTAAACTGAAACTGAAGACTAAGTTCTAAATAATCTATGTGCAATTATTGAAAAATCAATTTTTTTCATTGATTTCTAGTTCGTTTAGATGAGTATGCCCATATAATTTAGGGCTCTTCATATTTTCCTCCACAACCACTTGGCTTGACTCGTGTGTCAATAATGTCAAACGGAATGTCAACAGGCCCATGGCCACGCGTCGGTCGCAGTTCATATCAGATATAGCGACCCCTCCGCCCCCTTTTCGGCCCCGCCCCCCCGGCCCTCCGCCCACTTTTCCGACAAACGATCCAAAACGACCGACGCGTCGGTTCGACTCTCATTAACATAACAAGTAAAGTCAACAATGGAAATTGTTGTCTAAACAAGACGCGAGCGGTCGCAACGTTTCAATAAACGATGCCGGTCTTCGTTCTTCATTCTTCGTTCTTCATTCTTTTTTTTGGGCGCTTTGCTGCAGAATTTATTGAGGCTGTGGTAAATATTCGGGGCTCGTTCAAAAGAAATCAAACAAGTAATTTGTTTATTTGGCCAGGGCAATAAAATGAGTAAGCGGCAGGAGAAAGCAACAATCAAAGGGCGAACGCAACGCTCAGGAGAAAGAGAGCCGAAGAATTGTAAGGGGGAGGATCGTTAACATTTTTTTGGGAGCGACAAATGCGGGTAATCACCATGGTCTCGTTATTATCATCCCGATGATGTGACAAGATCATCACTGAAAATCAGATAGTGCTTGCGAATAATGGCATAAATTAAAAGACTGCAGAAACGAACTTGCCAGGGAGAAGAGTTTTGAAGAAAGGAAAGAAGATAGGATCATTCTTCGAATTATTTCCGAATTTTGGTTTTCGTTTTTAGATTTTTATGTCAAGCCGCTTTGGTTGCAGAATTTACCTTCCCTTTTTTTGGGCACTCATTTTATTAGTTTAGATGGCTTATATATTTTATTAAAATTAATTAAAACCCTTTCTTAGCCATCAAGATAATTTGGCCAGATAATTAATCCCCAAATGGCCTTGCAAAAAGTTTCGCCCAACAACCGATCGGCGATTTTTGTGTAGATTGCAGATTTCTGATTGATTTATGGCGATTACCAAACTAATTGCTTGTTCACGATCACTTTATGGCTTGCTTTTGGCCCGGTGATCACGAACCGAAACCGATTCTCAGAGCTCAGACCTCAAATCGCATTACGGATGACAAACGATTCATTTCATATGCACACATGTGAGTCTGTAGGAACCAAAAAGCCAATGCTGAAAGATCTGAGACCTGAGATTTATCTCCCGTTTTGTAGGGGGAATTTCAAAGGGGGGATGGATCACAGATCACGTCTGCAACGGAAACTTATTAGGAGAATTCTGGGCTCTTTCATAGAATTCGTATGGATGCACCAAAGATGGATGGAGATAGGCCATGTCCGATGCTGACAAATCACCTGTAATAAGTCAAAATGGTTTGCTACTTTCCTTGAGATCCTAAATGGAAACTCTGTTTCTGTCTGTTCTTTAATATTGATGGCCCTGCCTGCCTACCTTCTCCTTTTGGGCGGCACTTTCACTTTCACTGTCCCTCTTCTAATGAGCATCCTTTACCTGTGCATCTGCACTGGAAAAAATACAGGGTACTAAAGTGTAAAACAAAAGAAAATTTATTTAGAAAATATGGATCAAATATTTATTTAAAAACCTATTATTAAAAAAAATTGTAATGTTAAATATTAATTATAAACATCATATTTACTTCTTTAAAGTCATCTTAATTTTTCCCAGTGTACAAGACAAGATAAATTATTGGGAAATCTCAGGCAAATCGATTTGATATCGATGGCTAGCGCTTTGATTTCTTTAGTGGCTGTGTTTTTGGCCCAACAAATGAGTTACGGGCTCGGAAATCGATCTCCGTTTTTTTTTGTTTTCGGCTACCTAAATCAACGGCCCCTAAAGACATACAAAATACACCTTATATACGTATTTCCCTGCTCCGATTTGTGGTCTCTCTTGTTTATCTGACGCTGGTGGTCCCTAGTTTTCGGTGTTTTTGGCTGCAACAAATTTTGATTTATCCCATTGGATGCACCTTTTTCCTCGTCTTTTGTCTGCATTGTGGGTTCTAAATTTAGACTGCTGCTGTTGTTGTTGTTGGTGTTCACACCTTCTGGCCAACAACAAAATAACTGGGCAAATGGACAGCGACAAATTCGTTACAAGTTAAGAGGTAGGAGGGGGGGAAAAGTGTTGGATTTCCGAAGGAGGCGGCTTGGGACAAGTCCTCAAGGATGGCCACTTGTGGTGGCTTTGTTTAACAGCAAAATGCAATAATTGTAGGAGCGACATCACAACATTGTGGCTGCACCCACAGGTGCACTGAAAAAAAATGGCATAGCTCTTTGATTTTTTTAAGAATTACTTTTCAAAAAATGAAAAATATTTTGATTCAGAAAATTAATTAATTAATTAATTTTGTGTTATAATTTAACCGAATTTCGGTTTTCTTTTTAGATTTTTAAGTCAAGCCTTTTTGGCTGCAGAATACATCAATTGTTTCTTTTAAGTAATCTTTTATTACTCCTAGCTCAATGTAAGGTATTTGTATCAGTGTATTAACTTCCTGACTAAGTTTTTACACTTCGTAGGCATTAATTTTGTTACATGAAGCACAGAAAAGAAATATTATTTTATAGGTGCTCGATCACCCTTCCAACTGACCTGTTCCAAACCTCCCGATTCGATTCGTTACAAATTGCTAAGCATTTTTTTGGTGGTGGCTCTGTTTGTGGTTCTGGTTTTCCCAGGACTTGGACCAATCCTTTGGGGGGTGGCAAATCCCAATCCGAATGCTTTACGCTCCATATGCCACGTGCAGCGCACAAAAGTCGTTTTAAAATTTAAGAAGACAGCCCAGCCAACGGAAAGAAGCCAAGTCAAATTCCTGGTATAAAATTCATTGAAAAATTTTATGCAACATAAATTTTGCGTGCAGGATTTGCCTGTCCATCGCCCAGAAAGAAAAAAATCGGGGAATGGGGGGAGGGAAAAGTGCGGGGGCGGAAAACTCAATCACAAGTGCAAGTGGACCGGCTGCGGGTGTTCACTGTGTGTGTGTGCGTGTGTATCATTTCAATTTTAAAACCAAACGAGCGACGACCCAGCGACCCTGACCCCCGCCCATCCACCCACCTCGTCCACCAGGCAGTTGAGAAAAAGAAAACATAAGAACTGGAGGGCTAAAGTGATTTTATGCATTGAATTTTGAAATACCCTCTCAAGAATTTTTTATACAATACAATCATTAAATATTTAAGTATTTTTAAATTAAAAAATAATTCAATTTATTAACCCTTTTACTTGAATTATAAGGAATCCTATAACTCTCCTCCTCCTCTTTATAGGAATAGAATGATAGGAATTTATTGGAAAATAATAGATCTACATTTTACTAACCCTAGAATAAATGATTTAAATATTATACTATATTAATATAAATATTATATAATAAACTATATTAATATAAATAATATATAATAATAATAATAATAATAAATTAAATATTTTGAATCAAATGAATAATCGCATACTAAAAATAGTTTTTGTACTTTTTATATGTTGGTAATTGGTTTAATAAAAAATATACCATTAAAAAATATTAAATTAATTAAATATACCGTTAATTCAATTTTAAATTGATATTGTTAAATTGATTAGCATTTTATTGGTTCCTAAATTCACAATTTAAATATTATAAAAACATCTATAGGTAGTTAGAACATGCAAAAGGACCAAACTCTTTGGTGAGGGTAGTCAAAAACCGCCCTTGGAAACCGCTTAAGGAGCAAGGACTTCGACACACGGCAGGACGACGACAAAACGGGACACTCGGCTGGTCCGTTTTTGGTTTTTGGGTTTTACTTTCTCGTTTTTTTTCTTTTTTGTCGGTTTTGGTCGTTTGTCGGTTTTTATGGCTTTTTGATTTGCCATTTCTGGTAGCAAATGATCAAAAATTGAATGAAATTGTTATTTTCAAGTGGAACATGTCCCTTTTTACAACCCATAGAGAACCTTTCAAGATTGAGGGCTTCGACATGCCAGTTTTGTTGCGGGTTGTTAGCCTTAATAAGAGGAGGCATTATCTGTTTTTTGGTGGGTGGGACTTTTGATTCCGCACTCCCTTACTTTATATACATTTTCTTCTTTTTTTTTCTTAGCCTGCATTTAAATCTTCATTTCCATATCCATTGTCGTTTCATTTGGAAATTGAAAAATTTCCAAGCGATAAAATTTTACCATGCCCATTGCCAAGACGCCCGAAAAGTCGAGAGTCGAGAGTCGTCGAGTCGAGTCACATATGTAAGTACTTTCAGGTGCCGTGTCGTCCCTGTGTCTCCACGGCAATGACAATGAAATGCTCCGGGACCGAAAACAATTAAAATATTTGCTTAAATTACATTTACACACATTTGTGTCCTTGCCATTCGCCATTCGCCATTCGGCATTCGGCATTCGGCGGGTGGAATGGGTTAAATTCTTTCTTCAAGGATTATATATACACACATCCTTATGTATATGTTCTTACAGCAAGCACAATATTAATTATGAATTTATTATCCAATATTTATTAGCCATAAAGCCCAGCAGGCGCCCAGCAAATCAAGAGCCACCCTCTTGCAAACGGATGTGGTGTCCACTGCTTAACCCACTGAGGCGGCGCTAATGAACTTTTGTCATCGCCAGCACACATGGCCAACATGTGGGTTAATTCGCCTCGCAGGGGTGGAGATAAGGTAGTGGAAAAATAATGCTCTCGATACTAATGAAAATCAATTGGGGAATCTGCGTTAACAGCGCCATCTAGCGGAAAATACATTATTTGCTCATAAGTTTTTAATGAATGGTTCAATTTTTAATTTTTCTTCGATAGGTATTAATAAAAGCAACATAACAATTTAATGGGGTTTTGTTACTATTTTTTTTAGGTGTAGACAATTTTTGTAATTTATAAAAATAATTAAAAAAAGAATTTGGAGCCTGAAAATTCCTTTGTAATGCTATTTTAGTAACTAATATGTAGTATATAAAATATATGTGTTTTATTGGCAGGTCAAAAAAGGTCAATCGGAGCCAAACTTTTAATTGCTCTGTTCGAGTGTTTTTCTTCTTTTTTTTGGCTTTTTATTATATTTTATTTTTTATGGCATTCCGGTCGCTTCAGTCCTCAGCCATTCCGTCCGTCCGTTTGTCCGCTACTCCGTTTGTCCGGTCTTGTTTGGCCATGTTTTATGTGTTTCGTTTCCATTGAAAACCCCAAAGAGCCGAAAAAACGAGCAGCCACAAAAATTATTTGTAAACGGCGGCTGTGACAATTTTTGTTTTCTGTTTTTTTTTTTCGTTCATCCCATTCCGTGGAAGTTGCTTGGCCACTAAAAAAAAAACAAGCCGGTGAAAAAAATTAATTGGAAATTTTTATGTCTCAAACATGTTGTAAGCGCTGAGCGGCAGCGGCGGCAACAGCAAGTTCGAGGTTAATTGTTTGATTTTCTAACAAAAAATATAAATAATTTTTAAGGCCAATCTCATGAGAGCGCTACTACCTGAGACCTGAGACGACCAAAGCGACAACGACGAGACCACAGGAAATGTTTGGATTGTTTTCTGTTGATTTTTCGGTCTTTTGTTACAAATTTCTCGGTTCGCGTTTCCGGAGAGTGTAAGTAAGGCAACAGCAAACAACGGCATGCAAATCACTGGAAAAAGGTTTGACCCGGTCCTAAAATGGTGACCCAAACGAAAGGTGACCCCCGCCCCAGGCGATCTGGATCGCTTCGGGGAATTTCGCAAAGAATATAAGTTAAATAAGTTAGGTAAGTTTGAGTAATTTTTAATTGATTTAATTTCGGTTTTTACTCACATTCAGCGCAGACGTGTCTAATTTATTTATTATTTTATTTGGAACATCTGATATCATCTAAAGTGTGGCAACCATATTCGCAATATGTTTAATTATTGCAATAATAATTTTAACATTTTTCGACCATGAGTTGCTTTACTTTAATAGTGTGATTAGGTAACTTATTCATTGATGGTCTACTTTTAAAATATTGCGGTGGAATTTCTTTCATTAGTAATATATTATAAAAATAAAATACTTCTAGAATTTTCCCAATTAAAAACTTAATTAAGAAAAAGTGAAGTTTTTCAGAAAGGTGACCCAGAATTTTCACATTTAAAAACCCCAATCAACATTTCTTGAAGCCTTAAATTTGTAATTTATTACGTGATTTTAAGTTGGAATATCTCTAAAAAATGGTGCTTGATTAATCTAAAAATCAGTATAAAAATTTAGATTTTTAAATTATTTTATTCAATTTTTTATATATTTTTTTTTGTAAATAGTTTAATAGATGAATAAAAAGTTAAGAATCTGGATGTTAATATTAGGTGAAAGTATAAAAATATTCATTAAAGTTATAATGTGCTGAAATTCTAATTTGGTGAACCTAAATCATCGCTGGTGACCCCGACCTCAAATTGTATTCGATAGTTAAGCTAGACCAACCGAAAGCTCTTTTTTCGCCTTTCAATTTCGCAGCCCTGGCTGTCGAGTGATAATAATATCGATAGTGATCGATCGTAAGTCGATTCCCCGCAGTCCAGTAAGTCCAGTAAACTCATTCCAGCCAAGTCAGCTGTGAGCTTCCATCAGTCGTTATTTGCACCCAACTAGAACAACAAGTGTCCCCTTTTGCGAATCGCCAAAGGGGAAACCCGAGTGCCGTTTTGTTTACAGCTCCAAGTGCTCCAAAAACCGATCCCTGGTGGGTGCCTGATAGACGCGTCACCGAAATCCGATACGATCTACGGTCTCTACGGTCGCCTAGTGCAAAAATTCCAGCGAAATCTGTCGCCGATGCAATCGGTTTGAGATTGCAAGTGTTCAATTGGGTCGCAGTTCCACGATTCAAAGGAGTTGGGGTGTTAGAAATGCCATCCATACGCTGGCGCCGCCACAAGTGACACACACTCGTTTCTGTCTGAGATTTTCGAGGCTCCTGTTTTTCTGGTCCTGGCAACAAGATCTCTTCCCTGAGTTCCCTTGTCCATTGTCAGTTTTTCAGACGCCACGTGCTTTGTTACTTGTTTTTTTTTTTGACTGTGGAGGTAAAGGGTAAGGATAATGGGTTTGCAGAAGGCGTCTACGATTTCCTGTCCATGGGCAATTGTTTTCCCCTCAAGAGGCGACGAATTCTCGATAGTTGAACAGGCCGATCAAACAGATTTATCTACTTTGCATAATGCCCCAGGAACTACGCATGCTTTCGCAGGCTATATGGATTGGTCAAAAAAATAATTATTATAATTATTAAAATATTAGGGAAATAAAAGAGATCTAGAAAATGGAAGAAATATATTTAAGACATTTTATTAGGGCTAAGAATTATCTTTTCTAGTAAAAAGGTCTCTATAATATTTTGAATAATAATTATAACAATTTTCATAATAAAGCAATAATATAAATAAAAAATATAATAATTATAAAAAGAAAGGAACTAACAGCTAAAAATTATTTAATTTTCATTATAATTATTGTAATTTTCAAAATCTAACAAATTAAATAATAATAATATTTTTTAATATTTTACAGATCCCGTGAAAATCTTCGCTTCAACATAGTAAATCTTGCCCTACGTATGAGCTATAATATATTTTAAAGTCTTAACTATTTGGTTGATCTGACGAAGAACCTTTAAGACATTTTTATGCGATAATTTTAAAGGTAAGTGGAATTTAAGACCCCAAAAACCAGTGCGTAGCGCATTTATTCCCCGGCACCAGCAGCTTCTTTTGTGAATGACTCTCGATTAAATTTCGGTTTTGGTCAGTCAGCCAGTTTGCAAGTCCTCCAAGCAAGTTGGTTGTTTCGGAATTGTTTATTTAACTCGCAGCTCTTCCGGCTGCTACTGGCCCGGCCTGGCTTTATGGTTATGGATACACAGTAGCCCAGAGCTCCAGAGCTACAGATCTCCAGAGTTTCTGAGTTTCTGAGTTTCGGGCAACTGCGATCGCAGGGAGCAACAGTAGCAATGAATTTGCATGTAGTACATGAAAACCGTGATCTCCAATTTGTTGTTGCCGAGGATAGTGAGGCGGGGATCGGGGATCGGGGGTTCGAGGATCGCGGAACGGGGATCGAGGATCGGAGATCGGGCATCGGGATCGGGCTTTTGGGTCTTCTGGCATGGCGTTGCTTCGAATTGGTTACAGGGCCGTACTTAGCTACATGCCAAAAAAAGTTTTGTAACATTATTTTAAGGTGCCGGCTTAGCGACTGCATTTGCTACCTTGCTTCTTTGATTCGCTGCTTTTCTGCTTGCCAGATTGCCAGCTAGCGGCACTGAGAGAAAATGTTTGAGGCTTAAAATAAATTGGGATAATTTGCCATAAGAACTTTTAATGGATTCAAACATTATTTTCAAACATAAAATAAAATGTTGCCACTTAGTAATATAAATAGGCACATTTACCTACCTGGCAACCACAGCACGAACATTTTTCTATGAATTTTGGGTAATTTGTGTATTTTGTTCTTTGCTAATAAGTGATTCATAAGAACTTGTTACTGGATTCAAAACTGTATTGCAAACTGAATGTAAGAGGTTGCCACTGGGTAATATTATTAATTCTATTTAACTTTGTGGCAACCCTTGTTTTTCAATTCTTTTAGAATGTGAATTTACCTATGATAAACCTATAAAACTATTTTTTTTTAATATTACTAACTTTACATTTTTGATTCGAAGTGTTGCCAGACATAGCATTTTGATTACCATATCGATCTGGCAACCCCAAGAAAAATTTTTGTTTTAATTTGAATTTTTATATTATTTTATTAGCCCATATATTTAAATTGTTTTATGATTTTTGATTCTGCAAGTGCAGTATATTTTTCCCAAGTGTACTTTGGCTGGCTTGTTGCAAGTTGTCAAGCTTGCCATGGCAAATTTGCGATCAAGCGACAACAACAGTGACAACAAGAGCCGGTGACGGGACGCCCAATGTCCCAGTGTCCCGCTGTCTTCCCCCCATCCACCCCTTTACCCTTAACCCCGTCGCGGTGCCCCCTTAACCCCCGCGAGTCCCCAGATTCTTAACCATTTCCATATGCAACACACAGTGTGATCTGTGAGCCGGGCTTCTTGGGTTTCAGCGCTGTACATCACGTCGCCTTGTTTGCCATCGCAGCTCCAGGCGGACAAAAACTTCTCTCTGGGGTCCCGAAAGCTAAGCCCCACCCCCTCTGTATCATCCCCCACCCCCTCCCGAAGTCGGGGCCTGAACTTTATTGACCATATTGATTGCTGCTGTATTGATCGCTTGTTCCTGATAACAAACAAATGGCCAGGGGGCACAGTGGGATCCAAAGCTGCAGATGCGAGATGCAAAGGTTTGACACACCATGCGAGACACATTTTTTTGCGCTCACTGTTTGCTTTATGATGATGAGCTGCTGCTGACTAACGAACGGGTTTATGCCTCGATATTGGGAGAAATGGGGATTTCTTATTAAAAACCCAGATTATGATTATCCTCACAAAAATATCAGAATTTTAGCCAAAACTAAGGAAATAATGGTCCAAATATTAAGTGACATACCTCGTTGAACTCGTTATAAAATTCCCAATCGATTGGCATTCAAACCTGGAAATTTTTATTTTTGGCCATTTTTTGCAAAAATTGTGATGTAACCCCTTATAAAAAATGTGAAAATTTGGTCAAATATTTATTTTTTTAAATCAAACGGAAAGTTTACTGATATTAATTATTAGGTTGTTAGCTGCTCAAAACAGTACCCCTTTTTGAATTGGGACCATTTTTGTCCCAGTTACAGCAAAAAATCGATTAAGAAAAATGTCAAATTTGTACCAAAAATCAAAATCCTGATTTATCACCAAAAAAAAATTGGTTTTTGGTCATAACAATGGAAATAATGATCCAACTATGGAGTGTCATACATCGTTGAACTCGTAATTAAATTCGCAATCGATTGGCATTTAAAACTGGAAATATTAATTTTGGTCAATTTTTCGCAAAAAATCATGATGTAACCCCTTATCAAAAAAAGCCAAAATTGGCAAAAAATTTAATTTTTATAAATTTGCCGGAAAGTGACGGTAATCTATTTAATTGTTTGTTAGCTGTTTAAAACAGTTTGTATCTTTGGTTTGGGACCATTTTTAGCCAAGTTATAGCAAAAAGAGTCTAAAAAATGTTTATATTTTCACCAAAAACACAGATCACGATTTTGCACCCAAAAATATCGGTATTTTGGCCGAACTTTAAACTCCTATAAACTCAATAAAATACTAAATAATTTATAAATTCTCTATAATGTTATTTTTTTTATAAACTTAACAAATCTCCCAGCGAACTTGTCATATCCCGATCTCTGCCATCGCATAAACGTAGACGGTAGTCTAGTGATGGGCTACCGACCTGGTACAAAAGTCAGCGGGTGGTTCCCCCGGGTGGATCCTCTGGGACTGGGGACTGGGAATCCAGGGTCCGAATAACTTGGAAGCTGGGAGCACTGGCACCGCGAAAAAGATTCACTCCGGCACGTTGCATATTCATAATTTCCAGTTTGCAGATTTATCAATTGCACATCTCAGTCATGAAAACGCATAAACATTTCAAAATGCCTGGCGCGGGTCAATAATTTGACATGAACGAAACAATATGCAGACACGTTCGCCATGGGTTAAGCTTGGCGGCTCTTTCGGAGGAGGGTTAAGGTCGCCTGGCAGATGGCAGACAATGAAATGTGGCCAAGAAACGCTTTTGAGCCAACTCAGCTCTTGGTATATACATATTTATATCTGCAAATATATTTATGCTTGGCCCATTGATGATGTGTGAATAATTGAAAGCGGCAGCAGGTTGAATTTTGCCAGGGCAAGCGGGGTTAAGGAGAGGTTAAAGGGGGGTTAAAGGGGGATCAAGCGAGAAGAGGAAGCACGAGCTTTTGCCCTTCTTAAGCTGCTGCCTTTACTTTCAAGCCTAGTGGCTGAGTTGTCTGCCAACAACAGGCTAGCAAACACTCCATGAAAAAAGACCTCAAGTGCCACAGCAAGATCATAAGCAAAAAGGGGGTATTTTTTGGTAGGGGGATCGGTTTTACTATCTCCAAGGAGAGGACTTGTGGTCAGGCGGAAAAAAATAATATTAACTTAAGAGTTAACCATTTTAAAAAGTAATTCAGAAATTCCTTAAATTATTAAAAATAATATTTTTTTCATTTATTAAGAAGTAAGTTAAAAATTCATATATTAATATTCATTTTTGTTAGATTTCAATAAAAAAGGTTTGTCATGAAAATTATTATGACTGGTTAAATATTGTAAAATGTAATTCAGAAATTCCTTAAATTATTACACTATTATTTTTATTAAATATTTACAAGTAGGTTGAAATTTGTACATTAATATTCTAGTATTTATTAGATTTAAATAAAAAGAAATTTTAATTGATATTATTTTTATAAAATACTTAGTAAGATGATACTTATATATTTATTTTCTAATATTTATTAGATTTCAAATAGATTTTAAAATATTTTTTAATAATATAGAAGAAAAACGCAAGACTGGTTCATCTCAAATAAAGTAATTACATTTGTTCTCTGTGCAGAAATTGAATTCCTGCGTTGTGTTAAAGACCTGAAGAAAAGGGAATGGAAGATTTGGGGGTTTGGGGAAGAGAGTATGGCAGGGAAGACTGAGAAAGAGACGCCCACACACAAGTTGGCAGTTTTTCTGATTTTTGCAGAGTTTTTTGAGTGCACACACACGCCCACCTTTTCGCAATTCGCAATTCGCGTAGAGACATGGCCATAAAATCTAGAAATCTCCGAATGCAATTCAGTTCATCTTCAGGGCTTTCTTTTCCATCTCTTGGCAATTTTGTAATTAATTTATTGCCCCGATGGCGCGACTTTGCGATGTGTCAAAACTATTTTTAATTGGTGTTGCTAGTCAGTCTCAGAGACTCCGATCCCCATTCCTATATTCTTATTCCTATCCCGATTCCGAACCGATTCGCGATTCCCCGAAGATCGTAAACCAGGCAAGATCAAAGCGGGTCGGTTCGGTCTGACTGCTGAAAAGAATTCACTTTCTATTTTCTGCGATTTAATTGATATTTCGCGGCGTTGTGTCTGTCGCATTTAGCCACTCCACTCCTCCTCACTCCTCAGCCCACGGGCAGCCACGTGACTAATGTCCTGCTCAATAGACACTAAAGATGCATTACCCACTAGCCGAGCAAGTGCACTGCAAGAAAATTTAAGTTAGATACTATAAAAAAATTAATTAATAATCCAGATTAAATCACGAACACATTAGACAGAAAAGGGTTTTATTATTTTATATATTATTATATTTAATTACATTTTAATTAATGATAAATATTTTCAGACTTGTAAGTCATTTATTTAAATACTCGTTTTGTCTCAGTCAAAATTAAAATATTAATATCTTGGATGTTAAAAAAAAAATTAAATACCAATTATAATTATTATTTAAATCATTTATTTATCATTATCATTATCATTTTATCATAATGAATGAATATTATTTATTTATATTATTATTGGTACTTAATTGTAATTATTATTTAAATCATTTATTTTTCGAATAAATAAAATTAATAAATATTATTTATGTTAGAGGAAAAATTGTTGTTTAATTATGATTAATATATTTATTTATTCAGTCGTGAAAAGGGAATATTATTTTTTAAAAATGAACCAGTTGTAAATAAAGTTTTTACTATTACATAATATTTACTTGAAACCTGGTTCTTAACTGAAAATCTCGTTTTTTTCTGCAGTTTCGCGGTGTTCTATACCATACCATTCCTAACCAAACCGAACCGATCCGATCCAAATGCGAGACGAGAGACGCGTCGCGAGAGCTGCGTTCACAATTGCATTTTAATGCAAATTTGGTGTCAACGCAATATCGACCATGACAGACGCAGTTTCTCCGGCTCTTCCGATCCAAACCGAACCGATCCTCCAGCAGTCGCCCCATCTCTTTCTCGACGCTCACGCACTTTTGCGCCCTCTCTTTCTGCTCCCCCTGAGGCCGTCTCTTTCTGCTCGGTGTGTAAGTGGCGGCTGCTGGGTGTTAAAGTGACTGATTAAGTTTGCCTGGCTGTTTTTTTTCCCCATTTTTTTTGTTGCCCTGGCTGCCTTTTGACGCTAAACGAATTATACGCTTACGTAGGTGGCAGACACTCTGGCAAAAATCGGAGAAAGAAGCAGAAAGGATAGAAGGGGAGGGGGGTTTGGGGATCGGAACCCAAATGAATTGAGACGCGCCACAAAAGTTATAAATATTGTCCCTAGAGGGGCGTCATCGCCGCCTTGTTGTTGGCTCTTTTGCGATTTTGGCCCGATGTTTTTGCGAATTCAAAAATGATCCTTGTGTGGGCGTAACGAAAAAAAATATGTCTCTTTGAGGAGAAGAAGTGAAATCGAGGGGGGTTTTTTTAGGGGGTATAATTTCCCCGAGGGATTTATGATCTACCTATTTATGACAACAGAGTATTATTTTTATATTAAAATTAATATTTATCATTTATTTTTAATATCAATAACATTTTTAATCCTAAAAATATTAATATTTATCATTTATTTTTTGTATAAAATATTTTTAATCCTAAAAAAATATTTTGAATCTTGTATACATTTTATATACTTCTTATCTGACTTCCAACACTTTTTAACTACTTGATTTTCACAACCGAATATTACTTTAATATTTTTATTAATATTTATCATTTATTTTTAGTATAAAATAATATTAATCCTAAAAAAAATATTTGTAATTTTTTATCCTGTTTTCATTTTCCATATCTCACTTGGATCTCTTTTTAACTACTTGTTTTTTATTACATCTGGTAGCCGAAATGCCCATTTTAATTCGATTTGACATCTAAATCAGATAGCACTTACTTTCCCATCGATTTCCGAGGAGGCGTTACCGCCGCTTTCTTTACCCATTTCCCCTTTTCCTTTTTCCTATCCCATATCCCATATTTACCATGACATCTAATAAAGTCGTAAAATATCGCCACGCACTCGTAAAAGTTCTACGGATTTATGATCGCACCGGTTGGCAGTTTCGAAATTCTTTTTATGGCGCCGCTGCTACTGTCTGAGGATCGGTTTGCCATAGGATCTATGTACAACCCATATAACCCGCTCTCGATAGTTCGATGTGCACTTGCGTAATTGAAACCTTTACCTCTACCTCTGTTTTATGGCGGATCGTAAAGCGAAACAGGCTACCTGTTGGCCATTGAGGGAATTGGGAATGGATATGGACGCCCATTGATGTTTATCGGCCTATCGGTGAAAGTTTTATGGCTTGTTACGCTCGTAACTGTCCTAGCTGCATAAATACTCCCATCGGGTTGCTTCCAAGCGGTAGCGATCGGTCTTTATGGCCCTCGAGATGGTATCTAATCTTCAGGTGATTTCAGTTTTAGGATATAATATATACGTTTTTAAAGTAACTAAGAAATCTATGGTAATTTTAGTGTTTTAAAAATATATTAATAATATAATCATATTCAAATCACTGAAATATATTGGTAAAAACTCATACTCAATAAGTATTTTTCTTAAATACGATTTCATACCACAATGGCTTACTAAATTCCTAGTTCTTTTTATAAGCCTCCCATTGATTAGCATTTTCAATTGCCTTTCGTGGGTCCATTGTTATTGAACATCCTCGAGGGCTTCAAAGGAAATATATCGCTGGCCAAAACGATTTTCAGTTTTTCGGGCTTGTCATTTCCTATAGCTCGATTTTTTATTACTTCCTGTCGTGCTTTTCGCGCTTCCTGGCTTAACCTGCCTCAATCCCCCTATTTTCCTCCTTTTTTGTGTTTGCTGCCTCGAATCGCATTTCAAAAGGCAACTTAATCGAGCAAAATAAACCGTTTTCATATGCTCGAATTGAGGCAAACACGTCGCATTACAAGGGGGGAGTATTGTCATTTGGTTCTTCGGTTCTTTGGTTCTTTGGGGAATTTCCAAACGGGCCAAGGGGTTGCCTCTCCTTTTCTTTTTTTTTGCACGGATTTTCTTGTTCACTTCACGCGCCGCACTGTGGGGCGCCTAGAACAAAAAGCCTGCCAAAATGGTTTTTTTTTTTTTAAGATATTCCAAAATGTGGCAATGCAACTTTAAAAACAATTGAATTCTCTATACAAATCAAAAAGAAAAAGTGATCTGTGATGAATGGTTCACCCACTAACAATTTTTAAAGTTGATTTTTCGAAACAGAATTTTAGCCAATAAGAAAAAAAAGGATTTTTATACATCTTTGAAATTTTTCTGAAAGCGTTTAAGGGTCTAAGTTGTATATGTAACGATTACAATTTTAAGAGCAACCAATTCTTAGAATATTGAAAAAAAAAAAATTTAAGTGCATAATTACTATTTTTTTTTAATTTTTTAAAAATCGGTCCAAAAAAATTGTGTTTTTTTGGATATTTTTGGACGTAAAGTAGTGTTACACCCTAGATCCCCGTTTAATTTTTGTTTTAAAAAAAAAGTTTAGATATTTAACTACAAATTCTGAAAAAATTAGCCTGCCCTTTTGTGCCTCTTCTGAGATAACCGCGGTTAAAGTTAGCAAGAAATGTTCGTAATTTGAATAGTCGCCAGCCCTGGTTTCTCCGCGCGCACTTACAGTATGAATCCCTAGTTGTATTACTAGTCAGCTGTTTTCAATTACTTTTGTTTTTCTTTCGCGGCAAGCTGTCCAATTATTTTGTCTTATCAAATTTAAATCCAATTATGATGGAAAATGAAGCCGGAGGTATTTATATTGTGTTCCTGGCGTCAAATATATTCTTGTTAATGTGCTGTATTCGTGTTTTAGAGCTTTTGTGATGTCTTAGAAGTGTGAAAAATAGTGATTCAATTTGTTGGTAAGATTTAATGTAGTACATGTGTGTTTTTACCACAACAAAGGTTAAATGAGTTGATATCTTTTTAAAACAGAACTATCAACTGTTTCTCGCACTCGCCGAGAGCTATTTTACATCATGCAGAGGTCTACGTACGATTTGTTTGAGGAAAAGTTTCAGCACTTGGAAACGTCTTTATGCGACCAAACTAAGGCAACCGGCCAGAGCTTGGAAAGTCTAAAAGAAAAACTGACAAGGTTTATTTCACAATTTAAGACTCGCTGGACTCGAGCACATAGAGTGGAAGACCGTTTTCTCAAGGCAAATCAGGCTTGGCTAGATTCAACCATTGATTTCTTTTGTGAGCTTAAACGAGGACGCAACGAGAAATCTTTTGAAGAATCCACCAACCGAACCAAGCTTAGAAAACCCAGGACTTGAGGGAACAACATTCTTCGACTGTGCTAGCATTTGCTACGCAATCTAAGCTTAGATCAGAAGGTCATGTTGAAGAATCCAAGATTGTATCTGCAGTATTCAATAAAAAGACTTTTGTAAGGCCGCTAGATGACAAAATGTCCAAAGAGGAAGCACTGGCAGTATTGGTCGAAGCACGACTTTCTCGATTTCAATACAATATAGTCCGAGATTCTGCTCCAGATAGATTCCCATCGTACTATGCTGTCCAACTAGCGAAAAAAGAGTGTTATCCAGAAAGCATTGTTATAAGTGAGTCAGTGGCCAAAGTTACTCTTCAAGCCCTGATGAATCACACTGCTCAACGGTTAATTCATTTAGAAAAACGCAAGATTGCCACTTTAAACCCGAGTCAGATGAGGAATATTTGCCTAATTACCAAGTGGGGTTTTGATGGAAGTTCGGGACACAGTTCCTATAAGCAAGCTTTTTGCGATCCGGAAGCTACAGATTCCTCTGTACTTATCACTTCCATAGTTCCAATAAAAATGACATGTGAAGAATATGTTTTATGGCAGAACCCACGTCCCGGCTCAACTCGTTTTTGCAGACCTTTAAAAATAGAATACATAAAGGAAACTTCAAGTGTCTCGCAGGCGGAAAATGATCGAGTAAATGCAGAAATCAGTCAGCTAGCTAAAACAGATGTGGACATAGAAGGCAATGGTGTTGAAGTGAGCCATACACTAATTCTTTCAATGATTGACGGCAAAGTGTGCAATGCAATCACCGAGACAACATCAACACGAACATGCTATTTATGCGGCTCAACGAGCAAGCAATTCAATAACATAGATAATATGTTACAAAAAGCTGTGAAAACAGAAAATTTGAGTTTCGGACTTTCAACCTTGCATGGTTGGATACGCTTTTTTGAATGTCTTTTACATGTTTCTTATAAACTACCCATTAAAAGATGGCAAGCAAGGTCAGTCGAGGACAAAGATATTGTTGCCAGTAATAAAAAACGTATTCAAAACGAATTCAAAAGTAAACTGGGTTTACTTGTTGATGTACCGAAGCCTGGATTTGGAAGTTCGAATGATGGTAATACTTCTCGAAGATTTTTTAAAAATGCTGAGCAGTCTGCAGAAATTACACACTTAGATGTGGATTTAATTAAAGAAATGCATACCATTTTGATCGTTGTTTCATCCAATGAAGAGATTGAAATAGACAAATTTAGAGAATACGCAATAAAAACGGCTAGACATTTTGTAAAGCTCTATCCGTGGTACAATATGCCACCAACTCTGCACAAATTTTTTATTCATGGTCCGGAAATAATTAAACATGCTTTGGTACCTATTGGCCAATTAACTGAGGAAGCACAGGAAGCACGGAATAAGGATTTTAAGCATTTCAGAGAACACAATTCCAGAAAAACCAGTCGCGAAAAATCAAACGAGGATGTGTTTAATAGATTGCTTATCAGCTCGGATCCCATTATTTCTAGCTTTTTTAAAACTCCTCAAAAAAAAAAGCAAAAATGCCAGAGTCAGCTCTGGATCTTATAAAAAGTCCTCCCAGTTCTCAAAATAAGTATGCAAATATATTTGACTGTTCTGACAGTAGTGATGAAGATGAAGAATGAATAAAAAAATGAAATTATAATTTAAATTTGTTTTATTTTGCTGAAAATATAAATATAAACTTAATTTGTTATCGAGATATGATCCAAAACCTGATTTATATGAACAAGTATTGAAATAGAACCGAGATATTCCCTTTGTAATAAGCGTTTATATTGCAGCTATAAGATATAGTTGACCGATTTGGATAATTTTTTTTTTAAAAAATCAAGTTAAATTAAAAAAAAATACTGGGAAACTAAGAACCCTATAGGTAATTTATTTATATTTTTTTTCTTTAAAAAAACATTTTTTTTTCTTAAAAATTTTCTACAACAAAAAAATTTCACTAAAAAAATTCACGTTATGATGTTTTTTTACATATTTAATTTCCTTTAACAATACCCCATCAAAAGATATTTGCTATAGGGCTCCGCTGATTTAAGGCAGACTTTTGGCTTTTTCGCCCCACTGTGCGCCGTTCGAAATGCGCGAAATCGCTCAGGTTCTTAAAAGGAGTTGGGGGAGTGGCTGCCTTTGTCAAAGGATTATCACTTCCTTTTGGGGGACATTTTAAAAGGAGAGAAGAAAGAGAGAGGAGAGAGTTCCAGAGCTCTGCTAATGAGCTGTGCCCGTAACCAACTCTCTTTGCTATACACGAACAAAAATTATAAACTAAAGTTGGGTGGTTTGAAACCTCTTAAAAAAGTGTCCCAGAAGTAGGCTCCTTTTAATCGTCTGTTTTCTAAAATGGAATGATAATGTAGCATACTTTTAGACAGCTTTACTAGTTTTATTTTTCCTGCTGGGAATTCCAAAGAACACATCCTATGGAATGTTAAATTTAAATAATCAGAAAATCTCTGGGGGGTTTGAAAACTCTTAAAAAGGCTCCTAAAAGTAGGCTCCATTTTCTAGATTACAATTATAATGTAGTATACTTTTAGACACCTTTACTAGTTTTATGTTTTTCTTAAAATGGAAACATCCTATGGAATGTTAAATTTAAATAATCAGAAAATATCTGGAGTTTCTAAAATCACTTAAAAAAGTGTCTTGAATGTAGGCTACTTTTAATAATTTATAATCTGGATTAGAAATAAAACATAGCATACTTTTAGACACCATTTACTTTTTTATTTTGAAATTTCGAATTTAGAATTCCATTTCTCTCGGTGTAATAGCCCCCAGCCCCACCTCCATCCCCGGTTTTTCTCAGTACATCTGCCAGCGATGTTGGATTGACAGTGTGCAATATGCGTTGATTTTTTATGGCCTTCAATTTGCCGTGGCTGTGGGGCCAAATGCCGAACTCTCCGAGTCGAAGTGTATACAAGTCGATGCCGATGCTCCGGAGTCGCGCTGTGCCGATCTCGAAATGCAGATAATAATTATTTCAATATGTGTGACTGACTTGCTTGAATGACTGACTGCCAGACGGACAAACGGACAAACGGACAGACTGACGGAGGGATGGATGGATGGAGATCGGAGATCGGAGGGCAATGCCAATGCCAAAACGTCGTCCCAGATCGTCATCGTCATGATCTTCATTATCATTATGCGAGTGGATCAAAACCGCGACGCCGCCAACAACATTTCCAGTATCTTCGCCTGCTTCTCTTTTTTTCCGGATCTCACAAAGGGTATTTCGAGCTTTGGCAAAAGCTGGGATTATTCGGGAGAAAGAAAGAAAATTTGTTGTTTTGGAAAGTATATTTTAGAATTTTTTAAAATATTCTAAAATTTATTTTATTAGTGAAAAAAAATATTTTTTAATTATTTCTTAATAAAAATAATACAAATCAAAGATATCAAAATTTATCTGACATATGGAATTTATCGTAACCCTAAAAAACGTACTGAAAATGATAAAAATCTAATTAAATTCTTTTTGAGAACCTGAAAACCCCGAGAAAATTTCATTTAAAAAATTTTAAAAAATCCCCCAAAGAGTATTTTCAACTTCGATCTTTATCTTGAATATTTTACTTTTGTTTTCCTTTACTTTACTTTTTTTTATGGCTCTTCTGTTGGTGTTTTTGTTTTTGCATGTGCTCCGTTTGGTCTTGTTCTTTTTGTTTTTGTTTTTATTTTTGTTTTGGTTTTGGTTATTGTTCTTGTTGTTGTTGTTGTTGTTGTTTTCACTTAATCACTTGTTGTGAGCGAGACGGCAAGTGTTGGGGTTTTTAAGTTGAAAATTGAATTTCTAAGAATTACAAAACAGCAACAGGGCAACAAAGTGCCGTTGGCATCTTTTCGCGGCCCCCAAAAGCCGAAACCGAATCAACCCCAATCGGAATCGGAATCCCCCGTTCATACCATACGATACCATCGCACCACCATCTTATTCTTATTCCACAAGTCCCCATATAAACCATATCCCATATCCCTTTCCACACTTTCCATATCCCGTATCATCGCGGCGGGCTTCGTTTCATTGCATTGCATTAATTTTGCCAATTAAAAAGTAAATAGAGCCTGCATCCTTTTGCTTGGATATCTACCCAATTTACCCCCTCTCTCTTACTCATCATCAGAAAGAGATGGCTATATGGGCGGGTGAAAGAGACGGGGGGCTCTCAAAAGTTTTCAATACAATTTAATCCAATCTGCACACACACACATAAATACATACAAGGCTTGAAGGATGTGAATATGTCTTTATGTGAACCACTGATGAATTCCACAGGCAGCGGATTCATTTTTGGATTGCCCCAAGTGCCTGGCTCAATTCAATCAGATTTCTTCTCTTCTTTTTTTCGGGGGAAGCCGCACAGTGGTTGTAGATTTGCCATGGCAACCGCGGTGTTTTGCCCACTGTACAAACGCACAAATTAAATCGCCAAAAGGCAATAACAAGTCTGCTTTTACCTTTTGCAGTTGAAATATTTATTAAATCATTTTATTTTCTTATTTGGTATTTTATTTGGTTTAAAGTGAACATAAACTTGTTTTAAAAAAGATAAGCATTTATAAAATATTTAAGTATTAAGTTATTAAGAAATTATCATATCGAACTAATTTGTAAATAAGAATAATCAAGATTAAATGGATTTAAAAATATTTATTCAAGATTTTGTTAGACACAGAAAATATTTTTTGTGATTAAATAAATATTGTAATAAAAATGGTAACATATTTAGCAAGTGTTTAAGAAATTATCATTACAAACTAATTTAAAAAATATATATTAAAAATATATATATATTATTAACACAAAAGTTAATAAAAAGAAGACTTTAATTTATTGTAATTTTATTTTAATTATTTCAATTCTTGTTTTCTTTGCATTAAGAATAATTTGTATATTTTGAGATTACTAGAGCTTTTCTCTGTTGGTTTTCCCTTTTCTCCTAATCATTTTTAGGTCTTTCCCTTTGGTGACAAAAGTTCAGCGAAGTCCAAATTACTTCTAGTACATATGTGTGTATCTAACGTGTTGCTTTTTTGGGCGTTCTTATTTTTTTTTTGTTAGGGGTGGAGGGGCTATAGTCTTCAAGAGTGGGGCAGGCAATCTTCTGGGGCATCCAGTCGCAACCGTTTTGTGGCGCAATTGTCTCAACCGTCGACGCGTCGCTTGCGTATCGCATATCGCACCTGATGGGCTGGTCCAAAACAGCCGGCTAAAACCGAACGAACCGCTCCACCCTTTGGGCCAACCCACCAACCCACCTTCCCCCCCTTAACCATCTTTTTCTTGGAGCTCGGAGCTCAGAGCCCAAAGCCAAAGACCCGGGCCCAAGTGGCAGCAGCAGCCAACCATTCGTATAATTGTCGATGCGTTAAGGTAATTGTACACCCAGCCAACTGGCTGCCAACTGAGGCAGCAGTTTAGACCTGGCCAAAAGCAGAAAAGCAGAGCGGAGCAAGGCCGACCCAGCCACAGCACTGAGAGAAATTAACTAGAAATTAAATATATTTTATTTGTTATAAAGCTTAAAATGCTTATTTAAATTTGTAAGTCTTTGAAATTTATTAGAAATATTTTATATATTTTTATATTCATCTTAGAAATATGTCATAAATTTTAATGATATAAATATTATATCATATTATTATTTTTTTACATATTTGATATTTATAAAGTAAATGAATTTTTTAAAGAATCGTAGGTTTTTTAAAAAGTTATTTACATTTTTAAAACAAATTTTTTTTTTTGCAAAATATTTGACTACGAAAATGTTGTAAAGCTTTTATAGGGAACATTTTAGGAGTTTTGAAAAGAAATCTTAATATATAATTTTTGAACAGTGCATATGTGTATCTGTATCTTGAAGCATACCATTTCCGTGGGGGGAGGAGGGGTATTGGGGTTTTTTAGTGGGTGGTGGGTGGAAGGGGGTGTCACTGGGATAGATATGTAGCTTTAGCTTCTGTTCAATGCCGTCGCCGCAGTTGTAGTTGCCATCGTCGTCGATTCACTCAGTCGTTTCTAAGTTTGCGTTTGTCGTCGTTTGCCATATTGATGGCACGCTCCGCCGCCTGGCTTTTCCTCTGCCCCTCCCACTTTTCCGACCCGCCTTCGCCCCCTTGGAGAGCATTTAAAATTTTAGTTTTGTGCTGACAACTAGCATTTTGCCATTTTGCCCTTAGACAGACATCGGTCTTAGTTTGGTTTTCGGTTTTCGGTGTTTGGTTTTCGGTCTGATTTGCTAGATTTGATTTCAGGAAATCTCAACCTCTCAACCTCTATCTTTATCTCTATCTCTATCCACCTGCCTGAATGCATTCGGTTTTGGATTCCGATTTGGATACCGATTCCCATTTGGATACGCATTTGTCAGGCCCTTTTGTTGGCCGCATTGTCTCCGTTCGCCTTTTGTTGCCACTTGCAATTGAAAAATTATAGCAATTAAATGGCATCCAACTGACCAAGGTCCAGTTGGTTTGGCAATGCGAAATGGTATTAGATTCACTGCGGTTTTCCCCCAACCATCGCCATCAATGAAAGTGGCCACTCGATAGGCTTATTCACTCGATGTTCTGCTCATTGCGCTTTGCGGTTGAGTTCCCTGTGGTCGAACAGACGTGTGATTAATCAGTTAAATATGTTAAGAAAGTATATTATTATTGATATCAGATGTTAAGGAGATTACTTGAAATATTTGGGAGTTTCCAAGATTTAGAAACTGGGAATTATTTTAAAAGAATAATTCAATTTATAAATTTGTACCCCATAATTTTGAAATAATATAAAATATACTTTCCCAATTCTTACGATTTGTTTTATGTTTTGATAAAAACTGTTGGGAATATTATTTTAAATATTAGAGAGTTTCTAAAGCATATAAAAAAATAAATACCATTTTTAGGTGAAGAAATCAATTAATTATTATATTTTTACCCATTTTTTGATATTAATTTGAAACATTAGAGAATACATAACAAATATACCAAGAAATTATATAAAAAATGCAACATTATTAATTAAAGAAATAAGTTTGTTATTTTATAAATATTTTAATTTATTTATTTACACTACAATATTTAATCCATTTATTATAGCCAATTATTTGAAGCCCCTGAATTTCGATCGTTGATCGCATTTCCCTTTTTTTTGGGCAGATTAGAGAAATCATAAAAAATGTACCAGGGAATTATATAAAAATAAAAGACTTTTAAGTTAACAAATAAATCAATTAAAGTTTAATTTAACCTTAATATTTAAACCATTTTTTACACCCAATAATTTGGAACCCCTGAAGGTTTTCGATTGTCGATCGCACTTTTATTGGCGCTTGTTTGTTTTTTTTTGGTTTTTCGGGAATTCTTTCCCGAGGACCGTTTCCGAAGTTCCCATTCCCAATCGACATGGGTACATGGCTACATGGAGCCAACTGCATCGGCACACATATATCACGCATATCACACATATCGCCGCATATCCGAGAGGTTTCCAGTTTGTTCGCTGGCAGTTTCGTATAATTTTTATATGCAGTCATCAACAGCTCATATATATTTTTATTGCCCGAGCGAACAGCGATATGCATCTGAGGCATCAGAAACAACAAGAAAAAGATCGGGCGGCAGATGAAGATGCGGCTGAATCCGAATCCGAGTACGAATCCCCATACCAATCCCAATCCAAAGATCATTATGACGATGATGGCGATGGGATGATGACTATTTCTGCGTACAGATTTCCAATAAAAATTCTGTCGACTTGAGTTCGGTTTTCGGGGCCGAGTCTCCAGTCTCCGTATTTCATTTGTTGTATGTGAGCGAGATTTACACGCTGATACAAGAAAATACATATAAGAGTAACAATAAAGGCTGCTACGTTAGTCACTCCGATTCTGAAGCCGATTCCGATTCCCATTCCGATTCTGAATCTGAATCTGAATCCGAATCCCCTTCTGGGCGTTAAGATTTATTTCTTTATTTTGGCAGCCAGTGGCCAGTTGTCTCTTTTCTGTTTTATTACCAGGAAATCTGTATTTAATACGTTTTTTCCGCGTTTTTGTAGCGGCTTTTCGGGTGCTTAGCCCACTGACCACCGCTAACCGAAGGGTTAACCGCCGGTTATCTAGGCCCTCGATCGACATGATCTACTTGGCCCAAAAGTGTGTGAGGTCGGTAGCCAATTTTCAATGGAAGCCACACACAATCAATCGGTTCGCAGAAGAGCTTCTAGCTTCTAGGCCTAGCTTCTTGTTGGCCTAATCGATTTCGGGGTATTACTATTTTTGGGGAAAGGTCTTACATGCTAGATAGATAAAGCAACTACAGGAAGTTTAGTTTGGATGTGGATGTGGATGCTGAGATGGAGCATTCCTGGCACTCCTCCAAGGAGCTCCCGCTTTTCCCTGCTATTACCAAAATTTAAAAAAAATATCTATAACTCTCTGGAATAACACTATTTTATGATATACTAAGACCCCCCCATACCGATTTCACGCAATTAAAAAGACCAGCAGTTAAGCGAGGAAAAAGAGCGGCAATTGTAACAGGCGGCAGGCTCATCGATCAGTTGAAATTAATAAAATACTCAATAAATGCGCTCAGAAAAACGTGTGCAAACAATCGATCAATCAGGCGATTTGACAGGCCCGCAAATCGCTGGCTGAGTTGGATTCGTTTTTAGTATTTTGAGTTGGAATTGGAAGTTGGAACTGGGAACTGGGAACTGGAGGCCGAGTTGGCTGACAGCCAGTCTGCTACCAATCTGCGAGAGTCGAGACTTCAAAACAATTACACAGCAACATTTCCAAGAGCATCTGTAGCTGTGTATCTGTGAGATACTTTGGTATCTTTTTGGGGGGACTGAGCATTCGAATCATAATCGAAATCGGACAACTGCCACCGTACAACTGCCGACGACTGTTGGCCTGTTGATTCAAGCGATTAATCGATAACAAATAAAAACATTTCGACAACTACTTCCAAAGAACGCGCTCCCAGCAGCCGCAAAACAAAAAACAGCAGTGCCAACTCCAGAACAAAACACATAACCAGGGGCCCCAACTCCCCTTCGCTCGCTACAGTGAGAGAAATATATGGCAATATAACAAAACAAAAATAATGGAAAAATAAATGCTACATCTTGAGTTGGGTATTTATCAATAGCAAACAAAAAAATCTGATAATTGAGAAAAATGTTTACAATATTGCAAAAAATTAAATTTTATTCAAAATATTAATATCGATTTTGTAAAAAAAAGTTGTAAATACAAAATATTCTAGAAAAATAAGCATTTCAACTTTTTGATATAATGCTCCTTTAAATATTATGTTTATAAAAAATATTCTAAATAAAATTATTTGATTATAAAATATATTCTATAAAAATATAGCACTATAAATATTTAATACTACCTTAAATTTTTAGAATATTTTAAGCAAGAGTTATTTTCAATTAAAGTTTACCTAAAGGTATTCCTTATTTAAAGTACTTTTTTTCTTTTTTTTTCTTTTAATTTATTACAAATTTCTTGCAGTGCACCCCGCCCCTTAAGCAACTCCATCGGCGGCTGTCAACAACTCGACATTGTGTGTATGAGTGGCGTGGTACGCATAAATGCCATGGAAATTTTCTTTTTAATCAATTATGAGTATTAAGCCAAGGGGCCAAGCGTCCATATGGGGATCGGGATCGCTGGGAAGACTCTGTGTATCTTGTATCTGGTGTATCTGCTATCTGGTATCCCCGATCGCCGATCGTCGGGGTGAGAAAAGAGTGGAAGAGAGCTCGTCGAATGCGAGGCGCGCGCGGCGGCCGCAAGATAAAAATCGCAAACATTCTTTATTGAATGCTGTAGATGCCAACGCCAGACATCTCCCTATATATATATTTATATATACAAATGTGTGTTTACCATACAAGTGTAATCCCTAAGACCAAGTGGAGTGGCACTTCGAGTACTTCTCCAGCTGAAGTATCATAAATGAGTTTTTTTTCTTTAAACAGATCTGCAGGATCTTCCGAGAAGGAATTTCGAGATCTTAAGGCTTAAAGATCGTTAGAGTCCTTTGAGATATGTTTTCTTTGAAGGTTTCTATATATATTTGATATACCTTCTTCCTAGTCAAAACCCTATTAACCTAAGTAGCATTTTGGTTACCCGAAGAGCTTTAATGTTTAGTTTAGTTAGAACTCAGATGCCCGACATTTCAAGGAGTAGAGCACAACGTCAAACAAATCATAATCGGTGGCTGGTAGACAGTAGCTGCATACGCTTCAAACGGTCGACAGTTTGTCTGTCAAATTGACATTACACGCAGCGACGCGACTGCGACGCCGGCAGAGGTTAAGTCAAGTGTAGGCAGAGGCAGAGGCACAGAGTCACCAACAAGTTGCATTTACATGGGCACAGGCTGAAGGCTCTGCTTTCGTACACTGAGCGAAAGAGTGCTAACTATATGTGGGTAAAAAATCAAAGACATTCTGAGTTTAAAAGAAAGTGGAAATAAAAATATTTGGTGAGGTTTAAAACCACTTAAAAATATGTTGAAAATTGAAAACCGTAGCATACTTTTAGGCACCGTTATAAAAGAATTCAAATCTCTAAAGATTTTTACTTTTAGGCATTTTTAAAGGTGATTTCAATGCTTAAGTATTTTTTTTGGAGCACCTGTATATTTTCCAAAAGAAGCATATTTCCGATTTTGGGCACATGTCTAAGATATTTCAAACCTCTAAAGAATTGTTTAATTTTCGTAGCTTACTTTTAGGCACGTTTAAAGGGGTGATTTTAAAGATCTAGGAATTTTTTCCCAAGAGTTTCTTAATGAAAAAACCTATTTCCGATGGCCCTGATATTTTTCCCAGTGCAACTGGACCTCTGCTTGGTCTTGGACTTGGACTCGGGGACTTGGTCTTGGATTTGGATTCAGGGACTGAGCACTGGGGTTTTATTCCGGGCGTAGGCCGCTTGACTGACTGACGGACTGGGCTGTTGGCTTCTGTTTGCGGCGCTGACTCAGCTGAATCTGAATGTGAATCCGAATCTGGACCCGAATCCTCCAGTTGGCGAGTCCAAGAATGAACCTGAAACCTGAAGATGATGAAGCCGAGGAGGCGAAGGCCTCCGATGATTTTCCGCTTGGCTTGGCTTCGCAGCAGCCTGGCAACCTGTTGGCAACTCATTAAATAATGCCGATGACTGGACAAATTCGTATTATATTTTTTTATTTTATTTTTATTTATTTTCTTTTTTTTTGTGGTGATTAAACAAGGCCCCAGCATAATCCTTGCTGTGCAGTGGAATTGCATTTGACTGGGGAGACCGGAACGTTGGCGTTATAATTCAGCCAGCCCACCTCCATTCGGGGTTTTCTCCGCACCCCCTTACAATCCCCTTCCCAAACCCCCTTCCCAACCCCCTTACAATCTCCTCCAGCTGACAGTTCTCCTCCTGGCGATGTTGCTTCTGGTTCCTGTGTGTTTGTGTGCCAAAGTGACACTTGTACAGATTTTCTTAATGCGCCAAAGTGCCACTTGTCGTCTGTTGACGCTCCTCGTCCTGCCCCCGGAATTCCCCTCCTCAAAAGTATCCACAGAAATCCCAGAATTCACAATCCACAGAGATCGAAGCCGTTTTGTACGTGTCTCCTTTGGTAGTGAAATTTTGTGAAATCAGCGCTAAAACGAAGACAGAAGTTGGAGGATTTTCGAATCCTCGAAAACTTGTCCCTGGCATACAAAATTCTAATTGCTGGCCAACGCACAATTTGTCACATGCCAAATTAATAAACGACTTTCGAGCCAAGTTAAGATGCGATGCGCACCTTGGCCAAAAAGCAGTAGCAGCTGATTTTCGGCCTCAAGTTGCCTGAATCGGTCCTTTGATTGAGTGGATGAGATGTGAGATGAGTTGTCGTTGCCACTGTGTGGGCTTCAATGGTGCCTGAAAGTAGTTTTCCTGTGCAAAGCAACTTTAACACTTCAGATGTGTGAGGTCTTCAGGTCTTCAACCGCAGGCCGTGTATCATTCATGAGGCAGGGGTCTTAAAGAAAGGGTTTATAAATCTGGGATATACTTGTTTACTTGTTAAGGGCTTTTGAACGACTTTTTGTTGGGTTGAGTACTAGCCCTAATAATGTAAAAATCAACCATGGCTATAACATGAAATCCAAATGATAACATGTTAATATAAATAATAAAAAATATTCACAACGATAATAATATAAGAGCCATATGGAAACTTCTTAATATAAATAATAAAAAAAAAACATATAAAAACTTGATAACGTAAATAAAATACAAAATTCAATTATCATCATAAAAATAATTATGACATATGTCAAAATAAATAATATAAAAAACCCAGAAAATTATTAAAATAAAATCTAAATGAAAACTTGTAAATATTAAAACTTTACCAAGTTAAAAAGCCATTTGAAAACTTGTTAAAATGATTAATATACAAAATCCAAATTTAATAATATTAAAGCTCTATAAAAAACTGTAAGTACCTATCAAATATATAAATAATATAAAAAATCCTAACCCTGATAATAACAATATATGAAAACTCCAAATCATTGAACGTTTTTTGTCGACGGGTGGTCAACCATTTATATATTTCACCTTTTGAGTCGCCATTATGAGTAATTACCTTCCTCCAATCACCGAACATTTAATAAATCCCAAAGGGGCGTTCTTAAGATCCAGCAAACCAGCGACTTACTCTTAATTGCAGCTAGTTGTTGTGATTATAATAGTGTATATCTAGAAGAATAAGGAAAAACGGGAGGGGTATGCTCAACTTTCAGTTCTTAAAGTTTCATATTTATTTATATTTATTATTGTATTTAATTTGTTTGTGATTGTGGGTAAATATATTTGGCTTATCGGAATACTCGCGAAATACCATGGGGAGCAGTCAATAATAATGCGATTTATTCATGTGATTGGCCTGGAATATTTATACAAAAAAAAGGGGTATATATATAAATTAAATTTTATTTTATTTAATTGTATTTCCTGTATTTATTTTTATAACCATGGTATCTCCCAGTCGAGAGAGTGACCCTAGTTAGCCAAGGATAGCCACTTGTTGCTGCTGGCTGAATGATTTTGTTGTAATACTGGGCAGAGCCCCGGGGCAGTCTTTATTTTCTTGGATTTTTTGCTTTTTTCCCCTCTCTGGTTGAGGCTGCCACTTAATTTATTTGTCACCGAACCGAAGCGCAAATGAAGTTCGAAAAAACCAAGCGACATGCAAAGGCATCCGAGAAAAGTCAACACACACATCGTTTGAAATAATATGAAGGAGGGGAGGTTGGAAAAACGAAGGCAGCGGCAAAAAAGCTGAAGAAATAATTACAAATTAAAATGAAACACGGAATGGGACAGACAATCAGACAGACATACAAGCATACACATATGAGGAAGAGAGCCGGGCTTTCAAAAGATGATATAGGGGGGCTTTGAGGGGCCTCGGAGTTTTACCAAGTTTATAAATAGCTGCGTTGACGACGCCGCTGGCCACGCATGCGCAAAGATTTGTCATAATTGATAAACGACAAACAGCCACATTCGAGAGACGACTCCTCCATTCGAAAATGGGAAATGGGAAAAAATATGACAAGACGGCCATCGAAGTGGCCCCTTTTTAGGGGTGGACCACGGCGATCTCCAGACCCCGCGGTCACAGTTCCCAGTTCCCCGGTTCCCGGTGACAATGATCACGCCTCGTCGAACACACAAATCGAAGGTACTTAAACTTCAGGGGAAGTTGCATTATTATAAGGAAGCAAAAACCAATAGCTTTAAATAAATACTATAACAATACTAAATAACTATAGTACTATTATCTTTCTCAAAGAAAGAATACTTGAGCCAAATGTTCTAAGAAACCTTTTATAATTTGGAATTAATTTTTTAACCAGGAGAAATGTTTTTAAAAAATCCTAACAAAATTACCAAAAAGTTTTCTTACTCAGTGGCAATAAAAATCATCTGGAATTAATGCGAAATTCTTATAAAAATCTCTAAAATAATAGATTAGATACAGTGTTTTTTTTGTCAACATTAGACTTAATCTAAACATATATAAACATATCGCCTACAAAACGGGAAGTAGCCAAAATCAACCAGAATGGCTTGACATAAAAATCTATAAAAAACCATTAATTCGGAAATAATAAAATAAAAAAATTAAATGCTATGTTCAAGTGAAAATACATTTTAAAAAATATATAGAAATAGAGCTCTGTAATTAAATATTATCTTTGCCCAAATAAATCACTGTGCAAATCCCGAAATTGCAATCGATCTTCGCACAGATGCTCCGCCAGATATCCAGATATCCAGATACTTTCAGCAGCAGCTGCCAGACATGAAATAAAAATCCGAAACGCAGACACAGGTGACGATGACAATGACAATGACAACTTCAGCAGCAGCAGCTTTAACTGCAACTTCAACTTTAAGTTGAACGATGACGCCAAATTGGCAACGCGTTTCAGTTCTTTTTTCCCCGTTTTTTCCCCCCAGTTCTTTGTATTTTTTTGTGGCCCGAACGTGAGAACCAATTGCTATGTATGGTCATTACAAGCCGTCCACGTTCGCGTCCATCCGAAGGTCCATTGGCTGTCCATTGGCCAGAGCGAGAGATATAAGCCATAAATATTTTAATGATGATTACATTTTAAAACAAGAGAGAACGCTATAGTCGGGTTGGTGTCCCGACTATCTAATACCCGTCACTCAGCTAAAGGGAGTGCGAACGCTGTACTCGGGTTGGTGTCCCGACTATCTATTGGGGCTAAAGGGAGTGCGAGGGAGATAGATATATAAACAATTTTGATTGCGTATAACTTTTTAATGAATGGTCCGATTTGAAAAATGTCTTCTACATTTCGATAGGTATTAATAAACACTATAAAATGGCGTTTATATATTTTTAAAATCTTAAAAGATGTGGCCTCCAGACACATTTGAAAATCGTTTATGGCGATTGTGGGCGTTAGGGGGGGCGTGGCACCTCGATGAAACAAACTTGCGCTGCGTAGGAAGCCCAAGAATATGTGTGTGAAATCTCAACCTTCTAGCTTTTATAGTTTCCGAGATCTCAGCGTTCATACAGACAGACAGACGGACAGACGGACAGACGGACAGACAGACAGACAGACAGACAGACAGACGGACAGACAGACGGACAGACGGACATGGCTAGATCGACTCGGCTAGTGATCCTGATCAAGAATATATATACTTTATGGGGTCGGAAACGCTTCCTTCTCCCTGTTACATACTTTTGCACGAATACAATATACCCTTTTACTCTACGAGTAACGGGTATAAACAGCAACGAGAATCGAATGAGAGAAATCAGAGATGAAACGGGGTGCTGTGGTATGGCGATCGGGATTGGAATCGGTGGAATCGGCAGCGAATCGGGTATCCAGGATAAAAGTATCCCAGTATTCGAGTATTCCACTGATGATGAGCTACTATCCCGGCACTGGGCGACACTGACGACATTTTTCGAATTACATTGACAGGCGGGGACGACGGGACTAAAAGCGATAATTATTGCCAACTTGCGGCGCTGTAAGTGTTGGCGATCGTGTTTCGCGGCAGCGTTTGTTGCAGCTGTTGCTGCAGCTACAGTTAAAGGCTTTCCCCCCTTTTGGATCCCTGGTATTCCCCGATGTCCCCAACTTGGCCCTCTGCCCGATCGACGGCGTCTTGCCAATGTAATTTCAATAATTTTATCTGCCGCCGCTCGCGTCTGCCGTGATTCGATTGGCGAGCGGTGACAGATCAAAGCCGCTGCCTGGTACACACAGAGAAAATAGTATAGGGAATGTGGAGAAAATTTAACAAAAATTAAAAAAAGATAATTACTAAATCTACTTATACTTTTTTGACCTAGAAAAATATTTGCAAAATATTTGAGCTTGTTTTTATCATATATTTAATAAAGAAAACATTTTGTAGGTTAGAACAAAAAATTTTCATTTTTTATACAAAATCTAAGAATTAACCTTTGTCTTAAAAGTTACAAACTCTTTATTATTAGTATTTTTTCTACATTAGTTTTTAGCCCTTGAAAAATCTTTGTAAAATATTTGAAGATATATATATTTAAATAAAGAAATATTTTGTAAAAATGTAATTGTAATAATATTTAATTCGTATATTTTAATACATTTTATAAAACTTGGTTCTCATACATTTATAATATTAAAAGAATTATTTGTAGCACCGAAAATGGGTTATTTTCTCTCAGTGCTTGTGCGGCGGCAAAGATCAGTGATCGGCGTTCACAAGTCAGGCGTTCACCAGTGAGGCGATGAGGCGATGGGTGGAGCTGCTCGATTCGACTGCTTTCGGAGCTGCCTGCTCCAGATGTTTAGCTGCACTTTGGCGGCTCGATGAGGAGTTCCTGCGATCGCAATCACATCCAGGGTTCAGGTTCAGGTTCAGCCTCGGATTTTCAAAGTCCCCGTATTCTTGGCGATGCGCAATCATCAACATCAGAGTGAGCGTCATCAGCCGACCACTGCCAATTACTCGGCAGCATTGTTGACATGCCTTTTGCCATTTGCATCGTTTTCGTATTGATTTGTTTAGCTCTCTGCCCCTTTTTTTCGGCTTCGGCTTCCAAAGCTCCAAACTTGCAACTCCGATTCCAAACTGATTCGATGGAGATCCGCTGCATTTTTCTCCCACGGCCCAAAAAGCGTGTGAATGGCCCAAAGGCAGTTCAGAACGCAACGCAGTTCAATGTGCCGATCAAAAAAATGTCAAAAATCTATCGAAGAGCGACGATCGATCGGTTGGTTCTTGGTTGCTTCTTGGTTGCCTTCTCCCCCTGATCACAAAATCGGTTGCATTCTTAAACGTTCTGTAGGTCAGTTATCGACCTAGTTTACGTGATCTTCGCAGGTATTCTTTGTTCTTTTAAAAAGGGCATAAGGAAAGGAGTTCCTTTTTAATTGATTTCTATTCAGAGAAAAATATACAATATATTTATGGGAAATATTAAAAAGTAATTGTTTATTAAAGTGTTAAGAACACGTTATATTTTAACATTTCTAAACAATTTAAATTAAATTTAATAGCCCTGAAAAATAATATTATATATTTAAAATTTGAGTTTTGTTTCTATAAGGTTTTCTCCTAGAAACTTAAAAACTTAAAACATTTACATTTATTTTTGAATTGTTTTCTATTGAAAAAAGTATTTTAATATAATTGTTTACTTATTGTTTATTTATTATTACAAAAGTATTTTCCTAAAAAGAATACAAAATTATTTATTAATGTATTAAGAATAGATTATTTTTAGCAGAGCAACAACAAATTAAAAACTTAATTTTATTATTCAAATTTAATCAAGTCCTCTTAGATTTTCTCCAAGATTAACAATCCCTTTTTCATTGATACAAAAATGTAGAAAGCAAATAACTAAAAATCTAGAAACAATATTAAACTATATTTTGTAAATATTACGGAAAAAGTTAACTCTCAGATATTTTGTAAATACTTCTATTATTATAACTAAATTTATTTCATGAGCTTTATTTATTTTCTATGGCTCAACAGATCAAAAAAATATTTCCATCAAATATTTTACAAAGATTTTGTAAGTAAATAGATTCAAGATTTAGTAATATTCTTTTTGGAAATTGCTTATTTATTTTCTGTAATTCCCACCTTCAACCCAAAACAACCCAAAAAGCGAGGCAATCTCTCCTCGATCGGTTAGATCCACTTTCGGGCAATTAAAATTCGATTGAAATCGCCACGAGGTGAACATGTTAATGGAGGATCGCCACGCCTGTTACCACAGTCGAATTTTTCCCACACCAATTGGCCATCGACCATCGAAGGGGGGACTCCAGGTGGAAGGCCCCGATATATCGGGTTCCCAAGTTTCCCTCCCTCCATCAAAAGCAAACCAAAACGCAGTCGCATTTCATTTGGGATTCCGTGAACGTTTCGGTTCAAACATAAAATAAACAAAAATCAGTACAATTCGAAGAGCTGTTGTCGCCTTTGAGCTTTTGCGACAATCACTCACGTTGCCATTTGGCGGTTCCGTCTCAAGACCCCTGCGGACCCCCTTAACCCCCTATAAGACCACCTTAACCCCCTTGTGCCAACCCTTTCCGCGAGCGTTCAATCATCGGCGATCGTCTTTGAGGCCCGATTCGTTCGTTAAACGTTCTGCGTATTGAAATGAAATTTGTGTCGCTCGACACGATGACTTATTCAATTATTCGATACGATACCACGTGATTGAATTATTGAAACAAGCTAGAGTTCGAATCGGTGGCCCATGTGGTTTTTGAAAAACCTATGGAGAGTCCATAAAATAAAATGAAATAAAATCTATTATATGTATTGAATATTTAAATCTACATTTTCTTTACATTTTTTTAATTAAATATACTATATGATTTACAAGTAGTCCATAAATTAAAATAAAATATATGAAATAATTTAAACTAAATTTCCTTTATATTTTCATAATAAAATAGATTTACAGTCTAACATGTAAATTTTTAACCATAATCTTTATAGATTAACCTTTAAGATTACAATAATTTTGGGGTTACATCCAAATCTTTTCAGAGTACTGAGATATTTGTTTGGATTTGCTGGGATTCTTTGAATCAGACTGCCTGACCTGCCGGTTTTTGATTTCCTGCAACGATTTCATGCCCAACTTCTTGGTTTCGAGAGATATACCATTCCCATCGCCCTGCTCTTTTTTCTCGGTCCTTCGCACGATCTTTAGGTAATCCTCCAGGCTCAGGGTTCCAACACCCCGAACCGATCCCAAGGTGGTATCATTGGTATTGAGACTCGCCAGGAATTCGGCAATCGAGGCATAACTAACGCCTTTGCGGCGACTTTGACTATATTCCAGGTCCGGATCGCTGCTGCTCTTTCGGATTTGATCGCCGTCCATTTGGGGGATTTAATTGTAGGACTATAAATTTGGTTGCTCTTTTTTGGAATTTTCTTACTCTTGAATTAAGTTTGTCTAGGGAGGGAAATGTAAGTCAAAGCCAACTTGGCTTTCTAAAAGGATTAAAAAAATTTATTTTAGGAAGTAAGCTGGATTTAAAAATACTCTAAATTAAATTTAAAAAAATAGATTCATATAAATTAAAAAAAAAATAATTTTCAAAATAAAAACTGATAAAAAGCTCTAAATTAAATAGGAGAAAATATTTATTTACAACTTTAAATTAAATAGAGAAAATAGATAGAAAAGTCCACGAGTTTCTCGAATTTGCATTAAAGGAGATTTTATAAAAATAATTTTAAGAAGTAAGTTTGATCATAAACTATAAATTAAATTGGGAAAAATATTTATTAAAAGCTTTAAATTAAATAGGAAAAAAAAGTAAGAAATGTCCACGATTTTCTCGAACTTGCATTACAAAAGATTTCACAAAACTAATTTTAAAAATTAAGTTTGATAAAAAACTATAAATTAAAAAGGGAAAAATATTTATTAAAACTATAATTAAATAGGAAAAAATAATGAGAAATCTCTTATAATTTCTGGGTAGCTTACCCAACAAATGATCTATTATCAAGCAATTTATGACTCTAGCAGTCTGCTGGATTAGTTTGATTAAAATGAATTTAACATGAGTTTCGAGCCAGTAATAAACATGTGGCTTTTCCTTTTCGGCGAATAAATTCCAAGGGGAAGGGGCTACGAAACCCCAATCGTTTGACAGCTCATTTTGCATAATTGTGCGGC
Organism: Drosophila lutescens; assembly: GCA_037075285.1. Classification (NCBI taxonomy): domain Eukaryota; kingdom Metazoa; phylum Arthropoda; class Insecta; order Diptera; family Drosophilidae; genus Drosophila; species Drosophila lutescens. The sequence continues at coordinate 3,219,842 of JBAMCF010000413.1, read as the reverse complement.
GCGACGGGCAATGCATACAAATCGATTATTGAACCGAATTCCTGATATATATTTTTTATGGTTTGATTTATGATTGCCATACAGGCAATCAGTCAGGCGGTCGGTCCGCAAGTCCGCTGTTCGATGGAAGTATGGAAGGGTAAGTGAGTTGAGTGGTTCTTTAACGATTGAGCATCAAAAATGCTAATTGAGCTGTTTATCGATTTGTCAACAACAATACTACAAACAAAGTCGAACAATGGCCACATCACTTCATTGTTGTTTCGATTTGATGGGGCTTTCGGGACCCCCTTTTGGAAACCCCCCTCTGGAAGCCCCCCTTCACGCTCTCCATTGAGTTTTATTGACTATTAAAATTGTGTCAAAATGTGTTTGAAATTTTTTATTGTTAATTATACGCGGCGGGCGTAATGTGGAACCAATAAACAATATCGGCATCGCAATTGAAATTCGGTATTAATCGTTTCTTGTTTTCCTTTCTTTTCTTTTTTTTTTGGTGGAAATACTGGGAATTAATTTGCCGAACTAATTAAAGTATAAGGCAGGCAAGCGTGAAACCGAAACCGAAACAGAAATCAAATCAAAATCGAATTCGAAAAACATTCAAATGAATAGACAGGCGGATCGGACAAGCCGACAAGTTTAAGTCCGTGATGCAGGGCTATGCACTGAGAAAAAGTAGGGGTAGGGTTTTAAGAGAATTACCAGAGATAATATTTAAAGTGTTTTTAAAAATATTATACAACAATAAGTCGAAAACATTTTTTTTTTAATTTTATGTGATCAAGGTATTTAAACATTTCCATATTGGATTATGTTTTTTAAAGTTTATTATTTTTACTCCAGCTTAGGTGTATCCTTATTCATTTATTATTTATCATAATGTTATAAAGTAATTTCTGGTATTTCTGTTATTTTTTCTACACATTTAATACATTTTCTGGTATTTCTGGTATTTTTCTATACTTTTAGTTAGAAACCATTAAAAAAATCGCGTTTTCCAGCAGTGCACGGCCAAACTAAAAATAAAAAAGGGAGCTTCGGCTGGAGTTTGAGTAATGAGCCCTGGAGTTAGAGCCATGGCAAAAACCGATTTCACTGACCGCCCTGAGTGAATGACAGAGTGAGGGACTGACTGACTGAGCGAATGACTAACTGACTAACTGACTGACTGACTCAACTGACTGACAGAACCCCAAAAGAGATCGCGGGGGGCTGGCCAGGCGGATCCTGACTGACATTTGATTATTGGCTTCCAATTTGTTGCAGATTTTTGTTCGTTTTTTTTATTTTATTTTCCATTCGAGCGCAAATTGCGTGCCTGGCAATTTGCGAGAATAAAATGGAAAAAGATATATCCCGGCGATGGAGGAAAAGAGAGGCAGCGATCGGCGAACAGAAGTCAAATTGTGGCCAACATGGAAATTAATGGAGCAATGGAGCGACGGCGATCGAAAAATAAGAGAAAAAATAAGGAAAAAATCGGGGAAGGAGATGGAGATCACGGCTGCTGCTACTTTTCTGCCGCAACATCGCAAAATCGGCGGCAGGAAAGGAGTTATTAAGACAGAAAGGGATGGCCAGAGGTTGCCCAGGTCTACCTTTATTTTTCCCTTTTTTCCCCTTTTTTTTGCTCTGTTTTTTGTTTAATGAAGGCAGTTCGATCGATTTGGCTGGCTGCGAATCGTGGCAGCCCCACCTCCTACCCATGAACCCAATTTCCAGTTCCAGTTGCAGATCCGATTTTTAGAGACGGCACTTCTACAGAGGAAGTTTAACCAAAACTAGCATTTATCATAAAATTAATCTCGGTTTTTTTTGAAACTTTTTAATCTATTTTAATGAGAAATTAAATAAATAAGCCAGCTTAAAATATTTTATAAGCCAAAAATAAATATTTTATAAATTGTATTTGCATTTAAACCTTTACTAGTTTTCTTTGTGGATTTTTAAAATATTTTAGATCTTTTTGTAAAAGTTGAATATAATTAAAATTTTTATTTTTATTGACCCTTCAAAATATAAATAAACCTTATTAATATTTCAGTTCAATTTTAAATTTACCTGTATTGTATAAAATATTTTTTTAGTGGATTTTTAAAGTTAATAAACTTTTTTGAGGTAATGACTTAATTTTGAAAATTACCTCTATTGTATAAAATATTATTTTTAATGATTTTATTTGCCACTTTTTGATATAACTTAACTTGAACTTAATGAACCTTTTACATATTTCAATTCATTTTTAAAAGTACCTGTATTGTATATACTTTCTTTTGATAAAGATATAATTTTTAAAAAATTCTGGATTGTGTTAATTTTTTTTTAAATTTACCCAATTTTACTTGCCATTTTTTCGTGTCACATGGCCGTCTCTAAAATCGTGCAATTCAGCGACCAGTCCCCGGCACAATTTTCAGCCGGTAGTTGGTAGTAGTTGTTGCTGCCGTGGCTGCTGTTGGCCAGGCCAAAAGAGAGCCGGGCCAAAACAGCGCCCAGGGTCCAACCAAACCGAACTGAACACCAGCGTTTTCGATCTGTCTGTCAGTCAGCTGCCATTTTTGCTTGGCTCGAGACTCGCGAGATTCAAGATTCCAGATTCAAGCCGGCTAACTGAAACTGGCCAAGAAATCAGCCAACCAAGTCGGCGAACCAATTGATTGACATTGCCCACAACGCCCTTTTGCCAACTTGGGGCGGTCTTTCAGTTTGGTTTTGGTTTGGTTTCAGCTAGCTTTTGTGGCCAACTGTACCGGAAATGTGTGAAAATGTTAAGAGCCATGAATGAATGGACAGTCGGGCAATTCTGCTGAATTATTATGCCCCCGACCAACTACTAATTATACAACAATAATTAATTAAGGCAAGAAGACGACGAAGAAGCCAAAAAACCAGTTGGCCCAAAGCCGAAGTTCATTCAAGAAAAGCCACAACTGACAATGACAAAAACAGTTAGCAAACCAACCAACAACCAACAGTCGTTGAGCGGTCAAAGCCGTGTAATTATGAAATTCAAAGAAATGAAGCATTAAACCAAAAGAAACGATCCATCTCGGAGCAAAACGAGAAATATGATATATGAAAAACATAACAAGTGTTCATAACTAAATTAGCATGAACTTACCACCGCCCATTGATAAATCTGCCTGGTTTTCTTTTAGCTTTTTTCATTTTTTTCTGCTTGACAAATTAATATACAAAACTAAACCCTTTTTGAAGTCAACCGACCAGCTGGTTGGGGCCATAATAAAAACCAGGTCCATACTTTGATTGCTCCGCTTTTCTCACACATTCGCTTTACGATTATTTTTACAACTACATATTATTATTATTATTTAAGCCGCCTTTTTTATTTACAATTTCCAACGAAAATTCCATACTCGGGCCTCTGAATTTATAGTCATTAAACTGTGAGTTATGTCTTTATAAATCCATGTTGGTTTTGGGGCCCAAGGGAAAGTCACTGGAAATTTCGGGGGAAGGCGAGAGGTGCTTACCAAGAATGTTTAGATACCTCAAGATCATATCTGGGTTTTCGCTTTATAAATCTAAAATTTATATGAAATTAATGGAGTAAGGTTGAGATGATAAAATATATGTTATTATCTTTCTAAACTTCCCAAACTAAACTACTTCAACTGCTTTCTTTAATTATTATTAAATATGAGAAGTGCTTCCTAGGAATGTTTAGCTACCTCAAGAGCATATCTGGGTGTTCTCTTTATAAATCTAGAATTTATACGAAATTAATCGAGTAAATTTTGAGATAATAAAATATATATTATTTATTTCCATTTTATTTTCTACTTCCTCTTATTTTTAGAATATACGAGAGGTGCTCCCAAGAATGTTAAGATACCTCAAGATTTGATCTATGATTTTTCTCTTTATAAATCCAAAATAAATATATAATGAATGTAGTTATTTTGAGTTAATAAAATACTATTATCTCATTTATGCAATCTATTTCCTCCCATCTATTTTTTCTCTTCTTCCTCTAATTATTAGAAAATCTTCTAATTCTCGAATCGGTTCCAGCAATTTTCCCCGGACAGACGACTCTTCAGCAATTAGTACATCTCCTGACACTTTCCTTGGACTTAGCTGCGTTCGGTTCTCATCGCTTCAATTGAGAAGATTTCCCATTTTCCCATGGCACATCGTCCACACCACAATGCCCGAGAGACGTGTACACATTTCTAATTAAATTTTCAAAGTTGCTTTTCCATTCTGTGCGATTTTTGATTGACATTTTACATTAAATGCTCTGCACCCAGAGTTCTGAGTTCTGAGCTCTGAGTTCTGAGTTCCTGGCTGCGAAAAGTGGACGCGGCGAACGGGCAACGTTGAAATTGATCAATTTCACATAATTTCATGGCAAGTCGGACGCGGTAATGCAAATCCGACAGATGCGACTCGCGAATGTTAGAAGATCTTAGATCGCTTCTACTCTTCCTTCCCCTTCTTCTTCCTTTGGGGATGTGTGGCTCTGTGGATTCCCGTCCTGATGCCAACGAAAGACTGGACCTGGCTTATGATTGACAACGGCTCTGGATTGAGCCGAGCTGTAAGTCCACGCAGGCCCAATCCCAAAAACCAAACCTAAGCTCAAACCCAAACCTAACCGAACAGATCTGAACTGAACTGAAAACCGAACCGTAGCAATCCGCGAATCCCTGACAGCTCGACGGCCTTTGGGCGATTTAAACGTTTCGGTTGCCTCCCTCACCGCTCCTCTAAAAAACACTAAAATAAAATAAGAAATTAAAAAAAAAAATTTCTTTCTGATCTTATTTTTTTATAAGAAAATTTAAGAAATTTATAAGAAATTAAATTAATATTAAATCATACAAAAAATAGTCCTGTAGCAAACACTAAAAAAATTACTCAAATAAAAAGAAATCATAAAAACCATAGGGTGTCGAACTCGGACCCTTTTGCTGTTTTGCTTGTAAAAACTTTATTAGGTGGCATTTTAATTTAGTAAATTTTAAATAATTTTTTTTACAGTGTATTGCAGCTCACCTGAGCTTGCCCCCCTGCCCCGTCGCCTTTTAATTGCTCGCCGTCTGCTGGATTTCTTCAGCTTCTTTCACAATTCTCATTGATCTTTTTTCGAATGTGCGCAACTGTCGGATTTTGTGAGCTGTCAGTGGCTCTCCAGTGCCGTGGAGAGACTGCGCGCCCCTGCCCCTCCTTAACCCCTCTGTGCCACCCGTTTAACCCCTCGGTGCCCCTGCCGTTTTGTGGATATGTGTCTGTGGCGTGGCATATCTTTGATTTGCTAATTAACGGTTTGTCGGTTCAGTTTGACATTTGAACATGAGTTCTTGACATTTCTCTCTCTCTCTCTCTGCCGATTTGTGTGTGGGGTGTCAAGGGGTTAAGGGGCCTGTGGGGGGAGGGTTAACAACTGGGTTTCGGTGGCAGCCTATTGATTTGATTTGACCTTGGATTAATTGGATTGTGCCGAATTCTTCTTCGATTTTAGGGAAACTTTCTGATATCACATTTTATTTTATTTTGTTTTATTATTAACTTACCAAACTAAATATATAAATTTAAATTAATATTATTTTAGTATTGAATTAAGTAAAGAAATCATTAATGGAATATTTTGTTGACTTAATAAAAAATAGTAGTTTATTTTCCCACTGATTCCGAGTACAAAACGCTGTAGCAGGCTGAAATTTATGGTCAGTTGGGATTTCAGACACGGCATAACATTGTTAACACCCTGACTTTCCCCCGTCGCCCGTTTCCCGATGGCCGGTTAATATTAATGATGATGTGGTGTTGATGTTAAGTGCAGTTTAATAAATGAATTGTCTCCCATTCCAGCCTCCGCAGCATTTGCAGCATGCAAAGAGGACTTTCCAGAGGACGAGCATTTCCCGTTGCCCCGAAGGCAGCTCGTAATCCATCACCAGATTTCGTTTGGGTTTCGTTTTTGAATTGCATTTGCATGTGCTCAGAGCAGCAAAAGAATTCCAACGAGTGCACTCAGAAAAATGGTTCAGAAGCAATGGTTTCGGGTCACCAAATCTCATTTTTAACACTTCTTACTATAAATATATATATAGAAAATATAGAAAGAGTTGAGTAATTACATTAATAACTTTTTAAGATACGCAACATTAAAATCCAATTACAAATGGCCAAGTTATTAGCTTTCGAAGTGCAATTTGGGGTCACCTTTGTAAAAGCCATCGAAAATGTTGACAATATCTGACACAAAAACTAGTATAAAATAAACATTATTATAACAAGTTGAAGATTTTTATAGAAATGACCAAATAATGATCTCAAAAGTTGCAATTCGGGGTCACCTTTTCGAGTTTCGACTAATTGATATAACTTTCTTTGGTGTTTTGTTCCACTGTGCCGGCGATCATTTGTCTTTTTTTCCTCCCTTGGCTCCCTTGAGCAGCTCATCGTCATCGGGGCAAGCCTATTTCTTACAACTTCTTCAAACAACTGCAACAACTGGCGTATCATAAACAACAACAGCAACATCGCGATGTTGCTCTTGCACTTGCAACCTGCAACTTGCAACTTGCGAGTACAAGCTCTTCCTCTGGGGAACCTTTTGTGGCAAAGTGTTTTGGAATCTCTCCGTCGTTTCGTTTCTTTTCGTTTCGTTTCGGTTGCTAACGTCTAACGTCTAACAAGCCAAAGAAAAATGGGCCCAACGCCAACTTTTGGCTAAAGCGCAAACACATTAAAAATTGCTCCTTCTTCGTCTTCGTCTTATTTCTTAGCAATTGCCTCAGTTTGTTGCTGTTGCTGTTGCTATTGGTGTTTGGCAAAATACCCTAAGAAATTTACTCAAATTGGAAGTAAAGTTTTATAATGTAATATAATATAATATTTTATATTAATATTTGTATTTATTATTTTATAAATTTTCTTTAGTTATACAATATTTTATTAACCATTTCCAATGGCTTGATTATTATTTCTGATTGGAATAAAAGTAATATAAGTTTCTAACAAAATTCTGATTTGAAGTATTTTTTCCAATTATAATTATAATAGTAATTATTCGTATAGATAATAAATAAATTAAATAATTGTGGAATTTTTGTTTCTGTGTCCTAAAGGCAATAACCTAAACGTTCCTATTGGGTTTCCATATTTGCTTATACGAATACACTGCTTTGTTTGGAACACACTTCTTATTGGCTTAGACTGCTTGCCATCTCATCCAATTAGGAATGTGGTTTATCAATTGGTTTTTGTTATTAAAACCTTTTCGATTTTGAACCTTTAACCAATTGGAACTTTCCGTTTACGTAGAGTATTTAATTTTCGAACCTTGTTAACTAATTTTTCCATAAGCATTGCATTTGGGCCCGAGGCCTCAAATGCACTTTGCGAAAAAAGCATTTCCTCCAAACTTGTCTCGATTTTTGCTGCCTGCCCGGCGGCGATTTTGGTGCGAAATAGCTCTCTTTGTGAGCTTGCAAGTCTGCTGAGATGCTAGTTTGATGCACTGAGAGAAATTACCCAGTAAATTTTAAATTATATAAAAACAATCAAAATTTGTATTTTTTTATTAAGGTTTTAAATTGGTAATATATTTAATTCATGGAATTTCTAAAAATTAAATATTTTTGTAATATTTAATTATGATAAAATAGCAAAACTATTTTTTTTATTAGGGATTAAAATGGTTAAAAAATTAAATTCCTGGATTTTCTTTAAGTACTTTTTTTTTTAAGATTTCTAATAAATAACAAAAAAAACTTTTTTTTAATAAGGATTTAAATGGTTAAAAAATCAAATTCCTAGAATTTTTAAAAATACAAGATTTTTGTGAGAATTTTATCCATTAATTCTAATAATTATATTTATTTTTCTCAGTGCTTTTTGTTAGTTTGCTGGCGCAGCAACAATTTGCAGCCTGGCCATGCGATTTATCTTTGGGCTGGCAAGTTAATGTGGCAATTGTATGCTAAGCAGCAAATGCAATGGTTTTTTTTTACTTTTTTGGGAGGGGGGTTGGTCTTGAGAAAGGGGGAGGGTCTTCCGAAAAGGGGGCGGGGCTGGGGCAACGGTTTTCATGAATGAATTAGGCGGTGGGCAAAGTTTGGCTCTCGGTGGCGAAAGGGCAACAACTCAATTTACAGTTGTTATATTTGCTGGCGTTTTTCCTTGTTCCTGGTGATTTTTCTTCTTTTCTTTTTCTACATCTATTTTTTTTATTTTTTGGTTGGCTTTCCTTTTGACCAAAACGGAATTCCATTGCCCACGGGTCGGCCATTTTTTCGCTGGAAAATTGCCGAAGAAAAGTGCAGAAGAAGACGCATTCTTTCTTCTTCTTTTTTTGGGACATCTCATGGGTGTGATTTTAATTTCATACACAAATGAACGCGAATCGAGATGTGTACCAAAAAAAAGAGCAATAACTCCCACGAAGATTAATAACATAGAGGCACGCACACATTCGCACCCATAAATAAATAACAAAAAAGAAATACAAAATGCACAAAAAATGAACAATAAGCGCGGGCGAGGGGCGAAAATGAAATTTATGCATAATGCCGAAAAGCGCGCTGGCGAATGGCCCATCAAAAAAGCGGCAAATAAAAGGCAAAACTGAAGAGGAATACTCAACGCAAAAAAAAAATACAAAGAAAGAAAAAATAAAATGCCAAACTAGGAAGAGCAATTGGATGAATTGATGGGTGGCTTTTGGGGGTGGGGACTTCTTTTTCCCTTCGCCTGCGGAGTACCGAGCACTTGACTTCGAGATGATGCTGAAAATTAAAAACGAATCATATATGCCCTGAGTTGGGGGCGAAAAATATGCCTGAAGGGATGGGAATTTACTCTTTATGGCCCCTGTATTTTTACAAATATTCTAGGGCTTATTTTTTATATAGGAAAAATATTTTTCGTATTAAGAAATATTAAAATCAAAAAACGAGTTGTTATAAATACATATATTTTGAATTATTAATTCCTAAATATTTATTTTCGTATGCTCGAAAGGATGGGAATTCACTTTTTATAGCCCCTGTATTTTTATATATTTTATTTGTTTAAAATATAGGAACAAAAAATTACTCAGTTTACAAAAAATATTTAAAATAAATAAACGAAATATAAGAAATACATATATTTTGATTTAATAATTTCTAAATATTTGTTTTCGTATGCTTAAAGGGATGGTAAATCACTTTTTAGGGCCTGTACTGTTACATATATTTTAGACTATATTTGTTTAAATATAGGAAAAATATTTCTCAGCCTACAAAAAATATTTAAAATAAAAAGGCGAAATGTTAGAAATACATTTATTTTGAACTATTAATAATTATAGATTTATTTTTGTTGCTTCCTTAGTTAAGCCTCCAAAAAATTACAAAAATATTTCTCAGTTTACAAAAAATATTTAAAATAAAAAAGCGAAATGTTAGAAATACATATACTTCAAACTATTCATTCTTATAGACTTATTTTCGTTGCTCCCCTTCGCTGGATTTAGGATTTCCAACACTCTCGCTGATCCCATGTACCCTAGTGATATACAAGCGAAATGGCTAAATGGGCCACATCCCTGCTCGTACATCAAGGATCAATGGCACGTAGCAGCACTAAAGTTATTAAAGCCATAAGATACACAGCCAGGCGGACGGGCGCCCGCAATCCAATCTCCAATGCCCAACCAGCCAGGCGTCCATATGCAAAAAATACAAATACAAAAACCAAGAACAACAAAAATCCTGTATATATTTTCGTATATGAAGGATATACATATATATATTTTACATATACATGTACAGATAAATTTATTATATACATATGTGTGCGGCTGTTTGCGTTTGTGTTTTTTGTGAGCGATACATTTGGACGCACCCCCTCTAGAAATCTAGAAATCCTTCCCCCCTCCCATACCAACTAAAACGGAGCTACACGACTTTAAACCCATCAAACCATTAACAACAACAACAGCAACAACAATAGGACGGGGACAGTTCCACCATCTAAATTTTACACAGAGAAAAAAAAACAATATATGCTAACTACACTTTTTAATCGTAAAAGGTTTTTAATCATTTACAATTTTTGTGAAATTTTTAAAAATTTATTTAGATATTTAATATTATATAATATTTAAGAAATATTTTCATTTTTCAAAACATTTAAATACTATTATATTTAATATTAATATATTTTAAATACTAGTTGAAACTCCCAAATATTTCTTACGATTTAATGAAAAATATAAAATAATATAGAAAAGGGCTTAACAATTTCTAGATATTTATTTTTATTGAAATATGTTCAGAAATAAACTGTTATATATTTTTCTCAGTGCTTGAGTGCCATCCCTACCCCATCATGTGAGTAAAAATTTGCGTATGAGTCAACGGCAACGACGTTTATCTTTCAACCACCACCCATCAGAAAATACAGGTATGCACCCCAGCCCCTCCCCCTCCCATTCCACCCCCTCCACCCACTTGATATGTATCGCCGTTGTCGTCTACAGTTATAAAATATATATGAGTAGGGGCGAAAAACGACAAACGACAGAACGCTTGGCTCAAGAAAAATCGACATGGCAAACGTGTCGGAAACGTGTCGCAAATTTGTCCGTCGAGCGTTGAGCGTCGAGCGGAATCGGAATGGCAACGCGTTCGCCCACTTTCCGGGATTACGGAGCGGTCCATTACATGTACTTATAGAGCAGGCCTTAAAAAACCAGATAGCAAAAAAGAAATCACATATTGCCTTGGCTTAGTTTTGAAACTAACACAGGAATATCCTTTGGTTATGGTGCGATTTTAGGGAATTATCTTTGGTGTTTCAGGGATGAGCTCTTTGGGGGATCAAGGGGCTATGTTTTGTATATGGAAATATTATTACTTTTGGAATATTTTTATAAACATTTTTATTTTTGGTTCCCATTATCCCATAAACCTGTACTTTAATGGAGAAATATAAAATATTCCATTTAAATTATATTTATTTTATTTTTATAAATAAATCAAATACCCCATAAACATATAATTTAATTGAACATTTTTTATTTTTATAAATAAATCAAATACCCCATAAACCTGTTATTTAATTGAAAAATTCAAAATATTCCATTGAAATTATTTTTATTTGTATAAATAAATCAATTATCCCATAAAGATGTTACTTAATTGAAAAATACAAAATATATCTATAAAGTGAATGTGGTCTGGTGAGATGGTCTCGGGATTTAGTGCTTTGGATTCGGGACTCAGGGACTCAGGACTCAGGACTCGGGACTCTCGGGGTCCAAACAACGATGAGAGCTGGTGCTATCCGCACATTAACGCCCGTAACGTAATTAAACAAAAATAATGGTCTCAATAATCAAGGCAGGGCCATTAAAGCCAGCCAGCTAACAGCTAACAGCTACCCCTTTTTATTTGGCCCCTTGGCTTTCTGGATTTCTGGCTTTTTATTCGGAGTTCGGAGTCTAGTGATTATTTGCTGCGGTGCTCTTAAGTTCCAAAAACCATCCAAACCAACCCCCTTTATTTAGATTTACACACATGGAGATTTATGGGCGGCCCGACGCTAGCGTTCTACATTCAGTATCAAAAATCAATTAATGGCAATAATTTTAAAATTAAAACAATTCTGCGTGGCGCCGCCAACATGTGTGAAATTTAATGACTTTGAAGATATTTATGGAAATAGAAGTCTTGGGGCGAAAGCCTTTTGCCATTTCGTTTGCAATTATCGAGTATATTGCGTAGCCGCCCCTTTGTCCTCTGTTTTCTATGTCCTGAATCCTGAATCCTGAATCGCATCCGAAATGGTCGCCTTTTCGTTGTAATTAGATGGCGGCAGCAGCGCAAGGGTTTAATTACATTTTGAATAGGAAATTTATGAAACAAGTTTCGGTGAGGCTCAGTTTTTGGGTTCTGTTTTGTTTCGGTTCGGTTTTCTCGTTTTTTTGCCCCTGATGGCATGTGTGCCCGATTGTCTCCACTTTCGCTGCCATACTTATATATTTAAATATATTCCTTCTCTCTGGCGGACTTCATCTTCATCTGTGTCGCCATCTATTTAACCCCTTTGTCTGCCTTCGCTATATAACCATAATGCCTGTTGCCCTTGGGCAGTCTGCGGAAAAATCTTTGTTTTATTTCGGGTGGAAAGGTGGCCGAAAGGGAAACTATTTATAATTAGTGCGGATAAATCGTTTGTGGCGAAAGGCAGATCTCTATGTCAATGAACATTGAAGGGATTTTTGAATTTGGTAGAAAATTGGTTTCGCTTATTTTCGGTTCTTAACTCTGTATTTTTGCTGAAAAATTGCAAACAAGGGTCAGAAAACGGAGTGTCATACCTCGTTGAGCTCGTTCTTTAATTTCCAATCGATTGGCATTTAAATCTGAAACTTTTAATTTTTGGCCATTGTTTGCAAAAAATCATGATGTAACCATCATTAAAAAATGCAAAAATTGATCAAAAAATGGATTTCCCGGAAAGTGATGGGAATTGTTAGTTTAGGTTATTAGCTGCTCAAAACAGTCACTCTTTTAGCTGTGCGCCTTAATTTGTCCAAATTATGAGTGAAAAACCCCAAAAAAAAACCTTTTTTGCTCTAAAATTCGAAACCATATTTTCCACCCTAAAATATCAGTTTTTTGGCCGAAACAATGTAACAAATTGTCGAAATATAGAATGTCATACCTTGCTGAGCTCGTAATTAGATTCCCAATCGATTGGCATTCAAACCTAGAAATTTTTAATTTTTGCCAATTTTTGCAAAAAATCATGATTTAACCCCTTATCAAAAATGCGAAAATTGGTCAAAAAATACATTTTCCAGAAAGTGATGGGGATTGTTAGTTTAGGTTGTTAGCTGTGGGTCTCGATTTGACCAAATTACGACTGAAAAACCGCAAAAAAAAACCTCCTTTTTGTCTAAAATTCTAATCTATATTTTTCACCTTAAAATATCAGTATTTTGCCCGTAACATTGGAAATAATGGTCCAAATATGGAATGTCATATCTTGCTGAGCTCGTAATTAGATTACCAACCGATTGGCACTATATCCTAGAAATTTAAATTTTTTCAAATTTTTCGTAAAAAATCATGATGATCAAAAATGCGCTGTGGGCCTTAAATTGTCCAAATAACGATTAAAAACCCATTTAATATTGTATATTTTGGTTTAAAATTGTAATCCCCATTTTCTCTTCTTAAAATTAATTGAATCATTCAGAAGCATTCCAAAAACCCATTCATAATTTGATTTTTCCCGAATAAACAAACAAATATTGAATGAGCCGCCGGCGGGATCGCTTTTCGTCAATATTTTCCACCCGATTTGCTGCGTTTTCAGCGCAACCCCAAAACCGAAAGACAAAAGTTGATGGCATGCCTACCTATATATACTTTTGATAGATATAATTACAAGCAAATATGCCGCTAACGCTGAAAATTCGCCTCAAATTGAGTTTCGACACGGGTTTTGTGGGGTGGAGGGGGTGCGGATTTTGTGCAGATTCGGTTTCAGTTTGGCCCGTCGAATGTTGTTCAATTAACGTTGGCTGGGTTGTTTTTGTTTTGGTTTGTCTGTCGGCGGCGAACCAACCCCGCACATCGCGAAAATTGGCAGCAAAATGACAACCGCGAGCGTTTTCCGGCGACTGCAATGTGGCAATGCGGCGATGTGTGCGGCATCAACATGTTGCACAAATATAAACATAAATCAATTAACATTTTTCGGTGCCATGCCAGTGAACTACTGGGTTCTGGATTCTGGCTTTTTGGTCCTGGGAGTCCTGGCTTTTTGGTCCTTCCCCCGAAAATTCGGTGGGCGACGATTTTTCGACGATTCGCCGGCGGCGTGCATTTTCCGAATCGACAATTTGCAAACGACTTTTCGCCAGAATTTCAGCGTTGCCTACTTTTAGGCGCCGCAACCAAATGAAAAGCAGCCGAATAAAACTGATTTTAAAGGATATATTTATGTAATAAATCAGTTTTTTAATTGTGATGATTAAATAATAGTTGTAAAAATTGAAGAATTTAATATAAAAGTTCATTGACCTCTTCGGATTTTTTATTATTAAAACTTCCATCTATTAATTTGTTAATTTAAATATTAAATTTGGTTTTTAATTGTGATAATAAAGCAATCATTCTTAATTGTGATGATTGAATAATCATTTAAAACTTAGAGAATTAAATCTAAAAATTAATGTAACTCTTTTGATTTTTAATTATTATTAAATTTCAATTTCAATCTATTAGTTTGTTAATTTACGATGATTATAAGATGATTAAAAAATCCTTTAAAAGTGGAGAATTAAATTTAAGTATCTCTAAGGATGCTTTAAAATTCAATTTCAGTCTGTTAATATTTTTAATTCACATTTGATTCACATTAAGCTGTTCTTTCTTCCCCAAAAACCTCCAGAATCGGACTCAATTTAACTGGCAATTAATGTATGCGTTTACTTGCTACTTTGCTCTTGGGTTCTTCGAAACCAAGTTCAATCCCATTCCCATTTCGAGAGTCCAGTATTCAGTATTCTGGCATTCGATCCATTGCCGAAAGTGGCAATCAGCAAAAACAACAAAAGCAGGACAAAAGGCCGCCACACGTTGGATGTTGGATGCCAGTTGCCACGCCCCCTTTGTCCTGGTCAAAGGTGGGCGGATGGGTGGATGTTTGTGTGTGCTTGTGTGTGTGAGAAGGCCATGTCGACACCTATTACCATTCATTGACTTTTGTCATGTCCCTGGGGTGTCATCTATGCAGGTTGCTTTGGTTTTGGTTTATCCTTCCATGTATCCTGATGTTGCCGTTTCTGCCCACGCGTTTGATTGCATTTGCAGGCGAAAACCCAACGACCGTTTGCTAATGTCCTTCGATAAAGCCGGCAAAATCAACACCACCAGCGACCAAAGGACACGGGCTCACTCCTCGAAATATTGTGGAAATGGGGATATGGGGATATGGGGATACGGGGATACGAGCCATACAGCCTGTCCTCCGTTTTCATTTGGTGTTTGATTGGATTTTCAATTATTCATTATTATTGGTTGCAATTTACCTGGCGGCCAGCCGGATGGACTCTTCCCTTTCAGCTGCATTGATTGCCTTGGTTTGGATCCATGGATATCCATGGATATGTCGCCTCAGTTTTCCAACTCATCAAACTCCAATTGCATCATTAAACGGAATTTTTGATGATCTAGCACATCCCTTTTCATTTGCATCCGTGTGTTTCATTTGTTTGCTTTCAGTTTTGATTGAGTTTTCCCCTTCTATTCGTGTGTGATTTTTCCATTGATGATATTTGGTTTTTGATTTTGATTCGTCGCATTTCAAGGTCTTCGTGGAGTTCATTGATCAATTCAACGCAAAAGTCAAGCAAATCAAAGCGCGAGAAATTCCAGCAAACGAAAAATGCCCCTCCCCAAAAGCGATTAACTGGCTGCTTAAATAGCACTCTACTTTTAAGGGATATGCACTTTTAAAAAAGTATATTTGTAGGAATTTTTCATTTCTAATAAATAAATAAATAAATTCTAAATTATATTTTTATAATCATTTATTTTACATATAATTTATTTGTAGGGCTTAAAAGGAATTTTAGGAATTTTGGTTTTAAATAAATAAATCAATTTTATATTATATCTGTGTTAGTCAAATAAATTTAAAGATTTATTTACAGATATCTGAATACTTAATAATTTTTTATGTATTTTATTTATAATTTATTTTTCAGAGTTTTTGAAAAAATACATTTTTAGGAATTTTTTAAATAAATAAATAAATTTCCAAATATCTGAATAATAATTTATATATTTTATTTATAATTTATTTTTAGGGTTTGAAGAAAAATACATTCTTAGGAACTTTTCTTTTAAAACAGTAAGTAAATTCCAAATTTGTTTTGTGTTGATCTATTATTTTTTTTTAAATGTATTTCCAAATATCGGAATATTATGGTAAAATAATTATAATTATAAACATATTATGATTTTATAACAAATCCCCCTTCATTTTTCTAGAGTACCTTTCCGTCAATCCCCCTTGAATTTCTCAATATTTCCATATACACTTTTACCATTTGTTTGTTGTTCTGCTTTTTAGCAATACCGATTCCCGTTTCGACCCCCGTTTCCGTTTAAGGTGGACAATTATCTGCTCTACGAGAAGGCAATACCCAGAATTCTCGAGGGGCTGGGGGAACGGAGAACACAAAACCGAGACTGAGACTCCAGATCGAGCCATAAAGATAACACACGACTACAAAACAAAGGCAAAGCCACGAAAAACAAGCCAACGAGCCACCGACAAAGTGTTTCCGACTTTTTCGTAGATTTTTGCTGCCAGATTTTTATTGGCAGAAAGAGATAGCTCAACGGATAGAACAAGAAAGAGAGAGAGAGAGGGAGAGAGAGACCGATTTGATTTTTACGACCATCTCATTTCAGTTTGCATCGGTTATTTGGGGATACTACATATAGAGCTACTTGTCTTGGAAACCCAACAAAAACTGAAGAAAAAAATACAAACTCTTGTCTGATTTCGCCGGCGACAATAAATTAAGTCGAGTGTAGCATTTAATTGATTTTAATCATAGATTAAATATCGTAAAACAACAAAAGCCTTGGCCAAGGCAATATAGGCCAAGGAACAACAACACCCAAAAGGCCGCCGTTGCGTTGACCAATAAAGTCAACAATCAAATCAAACAATCCCATGAAAACCCCCCTCTAACCCCCCTCTAACCCAAGGGAAAAGGGGGCGTTGGGCGGTGGGCAGGGCAAACAAACCAATTTGTAGCACAATAAGTTGTCGTTACTTGGTTGTTGTAATCGCTGTTTACCAATATGTAATCCTTAGGAACAACAAGAGAGCCACGACTCCTTCGCCTTCGCCATCCTATGCGTATCCTGGCTTTCGGTGTCGGGTTTTCGGTTTTCGGATTTTAGATTTCAGATTTTAGGGTGCTGGATGCTTGGTCTGCTTGCTTTGAATTTCAATTACCCTTGACTTGGATTTTCGGGGAGGGAGTTGCGGACTTTTCGGGGCTTTAAACGGACATCACTAGCTTTAAGGACATTGCGTTTGGCAAATATAAGTCTTTAAAAATAGAATAATTAATAAAAAACTATTTTTGAAATTATAATGGAAATATATAGAATTTATTGTGCTATTGAATTTTTGTTTAAGTATTTGGAAATATTATGTTTAGGACAAAAATGAGACGTTAAAAGTAGAAAAATAAATAAAAACAATTTATAAAATTATTTGAATATATTATATAAAATTTTAAGCTTGGAAATATTATCTAAAATATATAAGAAACATTTATAGTAAATAAAATATATTATTAGTAAATAAAAAATATTTTTAGCAAGTACAAAATATTTTCAGTAAATTAAAAATATTTTTACTAAATATTTCCGTCAAATGAGACGCACTGTATGCATATGCAGATATACATTTAAGCATAGGGGGGCTCTCATGGATTTCCCAACCCAGGGGGGTCAAAAGGTGAAAGCCAGGACAGTGGAAGAAAATATTCGCGTTGCTAACGAATCAAATAAATTTGTTGGTCAATTAAAAAACTGCAAAACGCGCACAATTTCCACATGTGTGGCAGCAGCAGCAGCAGCACCCCCTTGAACCCCCTTTGCCACCGCCCCTGGATGCTGGTGATTTTTGCTCTAATGGCTGCCAGCGCAAATGAAAAGCTTCGCGTGAAAAAAAATGCATTGCAAACCAATTTTTTCCTCTCTCGCTTTTTCTTACCAATCTTTTTATTTGCTCCTCTTTTTTTTGCCATGATTCCCTGCATGGTTTCTGACTAGCTTTTGACCAAAAATTCAACTCCCTTCTTTTTCCCTTTTTTTGCATACAATTTTTTATGATATTCTTTTTTGGTAATTTTTTCAGTACTTTTTTGATTATTTTCTTCTTTTTTGTATGTTAAACTTTGGCCGTAAACTAACTTTGTCGGGTGGGGCTTGATAGTGTCTAGGGAGAATTGATGTTGCCAAGGGGTAGGTGGGGGCTCCAAGGGGTTAAGGGGGTTAAGGGTACGGGGTAGCAGCAGTTCGAGCTGAGCTGGCCACGTTAGTTATTAGTCGGTGGCTCTGCGGGTCGAGTGAACATGAGAGCGGCGATAAATGTCTAGTTCAGCACTCGAAAAAAATATGCCCCCCGAAAGCGGTGCAAGCGGAAAACATTGATAAACCAGGGGGAAGGGGGAGGAGAGTCCGGAAAATGTGGCATCGGGAAAACTGCCAGATAATCGCTAGCTTAATTCCCCGTCAAAGAAAAACGCATCAATTAAATATTTTAAAAGAAATTTAAGAAACACAGATTAATTTTCAAATTTGCATTTTAAGGAGCAAGTTTATTTAATACTAAATATTTACTTAGTTTATTCTAATTTAATTTAATTTAATTTAATTTTAAATTGAAATGCTAGGAAATTTTATTTTTATACTGATTTATTCTTTTTTATTTTTTTTTATATTTATGTATTATTTATTTTTATTTAATTATTTATTTTAATTTATTTATTTATTTATAGAACTCCCTTTTTTTGTTTTTAGAACTATGACTAATACAAAAAATACGAAAATGTTATGAAATGCTCGGCTTATTTCTAAAAAACTTACAAAATAAATATTAATATAAAATATAGTTCGGTTTTTCCCTATTTCCCCTTCAGTTATTCAGGGAGTGGTTCAACTTTATCGCAGCGATTGCAGCTGGAAAATTGACATCGGCTGGCTGACCAGCGAAAACGAAAACTAAATAAAAATGCAGTGCAATTTACGGTTTGCCGAAGGGGTGGGGTGGTGGGCGGTGGGTGGTGCCTTGCACCTAGATGAAAGTCAAGGGGGAGGGGGTGGGTGGACTACCCAAAAGGACTGCCAATTTCATGCTATGCTCTCCCTCCTTTGTTCACATCGCTCTCATCTCTTGCAGCAATCTTCTTCGGTGGCGACTCCCATTTCCCCTTTTCCCCAATGAATTGTTGTTCTCATACCCTGTATACTGAATATTTTTGGGGATATTTTATCTTAGAATTATATACCAAAATTTTAGTTATTAGATTTCAACTAAAAAAAAATTAAATAAATATTAAATACCCATTTCGTCTTTTCCCCAATGAATTGTTGTTTTAATACCCTGTATTTTAGGTATTTCTGGGGATATTGTGGGTCAAAATAAAATCCCCAAATTTTTAAAATTAAATAAATATTCAAAACCCATTTCGCCTTTTCCCCAATAAACTGTTGTTCTCATACCCTGTATATTAAGTATTTCTGGGGATGTTGGGACTCAAAATAAAATCCCCTGATTTTAATTATGAAATTTAAACTTAAATAAAATTAAATAAATATTAAATACGAATTATAAAAGTATAATTTTTCATATAATCCCAATAAAAGGGCATCTCCCATTCGATTCGATGCCTGGTACTCTTTGATTTTTTCTGCATTTTCCGCTACCCTATTGCTGCGCATATTCTTTGGGTGTTTGATTAAATTTACAACAACAGAGCAGACCGAGTAGAACAAAAAAGCAAGAAAGAAATGCGGAACCGAGGGCTCTCTTTCGATAGGGAACCGCCTTCGGGTTCCACTGCGCCTGTCCATCGAATCAATCGATGGCCAATAACCAATACCCCATGACCCCTGGCCAATAACCAATACCAATGGCTATACCTATATATATATATTGCAGGCGTGGCACACAAAATGCCGAATACCGAGAGACCCCGAGCCAGGCCAAAGCTCCGGAACAGAAGCCGGATTCGGGCCAGGCCCGCCACGCCCGAGGATGTGCTGGAGAATCACCTCCAGAAGCTCCTCGAGGAGCAGGAGCTACTGCACAACCTGCTCATCAACCATCGGCCGGGGATCAAGGTGCAGCTGGAGGATCTCGGGGGCGAGAGCAACTACGAGTTCGACACCCAGGACGAGGAGGGCGATGATGAGAGGCTACTTAATGTGAAGGTATGCAAACGAAAATCCCAAAAAGTATTTGATATTAATATTTAACACCATAAAATAAAATAATAACATAGTTCAATTATTTAATAATGGATAAAAAAAATTTTAATGAGACAAAATCTCCTATTTTTTGCCGTTTTTTAAGCGTAAATTAAACAAATCGAGTCCCACAGCTAAAATACCGACTGTTTTGAGTAGCTAACAACCCAAGCTAACGATTCCTACTACGGGCATTTCGGGCATTTTACATTTTTTGGCCATTTTTCGCATTTTTGATAAGGGGTGACATTATGATTTTTTGCGAAAAATGGCCAAAATTAAAAAATTACAGATTTGAATGCCAATTGATTGGGAATTTAATTACGAGCTCAAAAAGGTATGACATTCCATATACTGACCTAAATTGATCATCATTTCGGCAAAAGTACTGACTTTTAAGGTAGGAAAATATAAATTTGACAAAAATATCCTTATTTTAGTTAATCTGATCAAGTATTTATGTATTTATTCTATATTTAATTACTACAAATACAAATTAATTTTTTACTCTACGATTAATGGTATAAAGATAAAAGGAGAAATAATTAAAGTATAAAATGGAAATCTAATAAATATGAACTATTGCGTGGCATTCCTTTCTTTCAATGTGATTTCAAATTTAACATATATTTTTTTATTTTCCAAAGGAGCCGGTTGACGAGGATCCAAAGCATTTTATTGGTCAACCAGATAACGTAATCCTGGCCGAAGATGTGGAGGAGGACTTCTCGGAGCCTCCAAAGCATTTTATTGGTCAACCAGATAACGTTATCCTGGCCGAAGATGTGGAGGAGGAATTCTCGGATCCTCCAAAGCATTTTATTGGTCAACCAGATAATGTAATCCTGGCCGAGGATGTGGAGGAGGATCCTCCGAAATTCGAGGACCTTCCGATCCTTCCGCCGCGAATGTATCCGTATCGCAAGAACCACATCGCAAGTGCCATTCCACTTCCCATTTTGGTGGGCAAATGCACCGCACCGAAGGTCGATGGACAGGGCTACGATCCGCCCTTCCTGTATCCCGAATTCATTGCCAAAAACGAGAAAAGTCGCGTGAAGTGTGAGTTATCTATGAAGAAGTTTGGGGATACATCATAAAACCTGTTCGATTTTTAAACTAATTCATAATTCATTTTATAGACATCTTCACTTTAGTGGATAGTTTGGTCCAGCAAATGGAGCGTTTTCTTAAACTCAACGAACATTCGGTGGGCGGGGGAGCCAAGAAAAAGCGTTCCACCGGAACTGTTCCCAAACCGAAGTCCCAGAATCAATTCAAAATCGATCAAGTGGGTCATGCCAAGTATACGATTACTGTCAAGCCTCGTTTGAAGGAGCCAAAGCAACACAACCAGTCGAGTGAGTGAGAAAAATATAGCAAAATCCAGGTATAATAATCTAAAAATCTAAAACAAATCTATGAATTCTGAAGAGAATCATCGTTTGGCCAAAAGTAAGATGCCGAAAACCAAACCGGAACCTTTTCCCGAACTGGATCTGGATTTGGATTTGGATTTGGATTGTGAATTCGGCATGGAGCACATAGAAAAATTTCGATCCAATACGGTTCGCGATGAAAAACCTGGGAAATCGGGAACCAAAAAAAAAGAAGTTCAGGAGAAACCCACTGAAAATGATGAAGGTGCTGAAAAGAAGGAAGAAGAAGGTACCTTACTTCACTAAATTCAATTTAACTACCTTACATTTAATCTATCTATATTCAGAAGATGAAGATACAGAGGTGGAGGAGGAAAAAGCAATAGTGGTAAAAGTGGAAAAGGGAGAGCCACCGAAATTCGGAACGATTTTGAGTAGAAAACCATCAAAGAAGGATGAATACTCGTATCTTACGATTCTTGAAGATGGCCTGGCCAAGGCCCGTAGAAAGCAGTTGAGACAGGAGAAAAGGTGTGGCAACGTCACACCGCGACCTTCGACGCCCTCCACGCGACCTTGCACGCCCACCGAAGAGCCGCCTGCCGCCCCGAAAACCTCGAAACACTCCACGTTTTATGAGCTATTTGCGGCCCAATTGGATGCCAATCAACTCGAAAGGAGCAACCTAACGCCATGGCGTCTTCTACAAGCCAGAGGTAAGTTACTAACCGTATTTATGGTCTAGACCAGGGATCTTATCGAAAATAGAATTATCGAAAATATCGATATTATCGACAAATGTGATGTTTTTCAAGGATTATATTTTTAGATAGATTTTATATCAAATTGATATTATTAATTTTAATTCCAACGATAAACTATCGATTTGATCGATACAGTATCGATATATCCCTAGTCTAGACCCATTTAGTTAAGCATAATCCCCCTGGTCACAGGACCCCCGCCATTGAAGAATTGGCAAAGGGAAATTGTTAAGTTTGTGCGAGAGTATAAGAAGGAAACAAAACGGAAGGAAAGGATCAGGAATGGCGAGGAGCCCATAGCGAAAAAAAAACCGAAAACTTTGCTAGAAGAAGTACTAGGAAGGAAGGGAGCGCGAAGGGAGCTGCTGCACCGGAAGTACCATTATGTGCCCATCAAGTGGAAGAAGAAGCGCCACCGGCACTACAAGGCCTACAAGAGGCAAAAGGAATGGTTCAGGGCGGGACGTCAATACAAGCGAATCCTGTACCTAAAGATGTTTCGGCCCTACGATCTCTACAAGACCAAGATGACCAGGAGGGAAAAGTGGGCCCAGTGGTGTAAACTCTTCAATATGCGAGTCCTGAAGCCGGTGAAACCTAGGAAATTTCCCAAAACAGTGATACCCGAAATGCCCGTGGACGAAGATGGATCAGAAGATGAGGAGGAGGAGGATCCCGACGCAAGTCCCAGGCCCTTGGACAGGGGTCAAAGGTTGAAGAACCTGCTCATGGAAAGCGTTCGCCTGAAGCGGCAGGAGAAGCTCCACCATCTGGTACTGCCCGAGGATCCCCTGAAGGCAGTCTACTTGCCCCTTCTAGAGCGACGAAAGAGTCTGGTCGACTCCACAGAAAAGGATCCTGAGGAGGAACCCGAAGAAGGAGTAGAGAATCAAGCCGAACCGGTGTTGATAGATACATTGGATAGTGCCAGGACCTTCTATAGCACATCCACCACTATCGAACCCCCCGTTTCCAATCCTCCAATGTCGATAGCCACCGTCAGCACTCTCTTCTACGAGTCTAAGCCACCACCAATCGAAGCAATCGAAGCCAAGGAGCCAATCGAAAACACAACCTCCGAACCCATCAAAAAGGAAAAGAACTTGGAGAGAAAGCGGGAAAAAAAGAAAAGACGCCATCATAGAGATGGTCCAAAAATTCGATTACCCGATGAAAAGTCGGAATTCAGGAGATACTTCGAATTGGATGGTATTTCGCTGCACTTCCTGAAGCGCATGTCCAAGATGGAGCCCAAGAAGGGCAGGCCACCCATCGAAGGGTGCGTGAGGATCTCCAACTATCTGACGCATTTCTACTGGCAGCGTTTGCGGCGCGATGATCCGTACTTCCATTGGTTCGTCAACGAGGGCTTCTACGCGGCTTACTACCTCACTAAGGTGGGTAAAGCGATCGATAGCACTATCGATGGGTTTAGTATGTAGAAAATATCGATGGTTTGGTTCTAATAACTAAAGTATCGCTCAGCAAACGTAATTTATCGGTTATTTTCTTTAATATTCGATAGCTTCGATAGTTTCAGGTTGGTAAAGCGATCTATATCACTATCGATACTATCAATGGCTTTAGGAACTTCAGGGAATATCAATGGTTTGATTTCAATAACTAAATTATCGCTCAGCAAACGTAATTTATCGATTATATCGATATTATCGATAGTCAGTTTTCACAACCGCTTATCTCACCCAGCTGAAAGAGCTCAAGGATCTCGAGGTCCAGACGAACGAACAACTGGATGAGGAGATTATGCAGTACATGGAACGTATGAATAAGGCGGTGAAGGAGGGCGAGGAGAAACCGATAGCCCTGACTTGGCAGATGGCCCACCTGATGGTCACCTCCTACTTCTGTGTGCTCTACCACCGCGCCACTTCGAAGCGCCGACCCGTTGAGGAGAGGTCCTTGGTCCGGTGTCGAATTGCCATCTCGGTGGTGGAGTTGTATCAACAGGAACTGGGTCGCGGATGGGAAAAGGGTATACGTGTGAATTGCCGGCGACTGATGAGCTGGGCACGCCGGCACGAGACTCGCGTTCGGCTGATCTACGAAGAGCCACTCGTGAATGCCGAGGAGCGGTCCACTATCGACACCTGCCTGGTGATGCGAACCCCGAATTTGGAGTGCCTGGATGAGTTCTACGAACGTTGTGTGATGCCCCGACCCGATGCCTTGGCCATCAATCCCTTGGCCCACAAGATACGGCGTTATCCCCCGAACAAGAACATGATGAAGAAGAAGAAAAGGAGACGTAGTGCTGGCAAACGCATGCGAAAGTTCACTTGTCCCATTCAGGGTTGCCAGATGGTTGTGAAGTCCAGTGTTGTCATGTCGCACTTTCTCAGCGATCACTGCCGCCGTTTGCAGGAGCTTTGGCTCACCGATCGCATGGTTCTGATGTTCTATCCCAGCTCCTATCCCCCCGAGCAGATCTACTGCATTTGTGTGCTGGCCCTGCTGGTCAGAATGCCGGCTAAGAAGGCTCCTATACCGCGGACCATACTCAACGAGCAGTTGCCCTCACAATATTTGTATTTTGCCGAACATGCACCGTGTTTTCTGATGTTCGCCCAGGTTGAGAGGTCAACGATTGAGGAAAAACCATCTGAGGATCCCAAACCCAATAATCGCGACTCTCTATACATCTTTTGGCTGACCAGTGCCGATTTCCATCTGAAGAATGTCGTCTGTCGCGTCTATATTTATTGCCAGGATCGCAGTGTCAAGGGAAATTCGCTGTTGAATTTCGTTAGCATGTCGGAGTTTAAGAGCGTTGCCCATTTGGTCAAAAATCAGCCGGGCAGCTATCTGGCCATCGATTATGACACTATGGCAACGCTGACCAAGGACTTTAAGGAACTGCTCTTTATCGAGGTGCGCTACCTCAGTAGAATGGTCGAGTATGAAGATTCCAATGACGAGACTTTTGATGTTTAGAGATATGGTTCGATTTTGGTTTAATCTTTATATGCAGCCTTCTAATCTATTTATTTGCCATTTTCATTGCAGAACCGCTGGGCAGAAAACTTTGAGAGGATATCGCCAGCTTAACTGGAACTTAACTGGAACTATATATATATTTTTATATGCTAACTTTGGAAAATTATATTGTATCATTTGAAATAAACACAGGTTGTGGGTAATAAATTGAAGAATTTCTTTGAGAATCCTTTATTCGTTTCCATTTTAATATCATAGCTATCGCCAGAAAAGCAATCAAAAAGAAAAATAGGGAACTTTAAAATAAGCAAAGCGAGGCAGCAAATCAAAAAACAATTACGCGGCAAATGACATTATCAAATGTCAAATGTCATGTTCCTTCTTTATTTTTTATTTTTTTGGTTCTTCAAACTCTCCCTTCCCCAATTTTCGTTGTATCTTGTATCTGGAACGTAGTATCTCGCGTATCTCTGAAATGCAAAGCAGCAAGAAAAAAACAAGAAAACAAAGAGAGCGCATCAAATTTGTTCGAGGCAATTTTTCAATTCATTGAAGTGGAATTCATAGGAAGCCCCCGAAGTCCGGACTTTGGATACTAAGCGCCACTTGACTTGCGACCCAGCGACCCTGCGACCCTGGGACCCCCTCGCTGACCTCCGGCCCTGTAAATGGAAACCCCCTTGGGTGGAGTGGGGGAGTATCTGAAATCAAAATCAAGATTTTTGATTCTTTTATACACGCGCATTACACCCCTCCGATAAAAAGTTTGGGGGTTGGGGGTTGTTTGGCGTTCACTTTGTTTGCCGGGGCTTCTTTTATTCTCTGGAAATTGGCTTTAAGCCCGTTGTTTGTAAATAAATCTCTGATGCCTGCGGATTGCCTTTGTATTTGAACATTATTGGTTGGCCAATACTTACACACAGCGAGCAAAAGCAACGTGAAGCTACTTGAATTGAAGAATAAACCAATCTTAAATCAATTTTAATTTGTTTGGAATTTTAAAAAGATTTAAAATAATTTTTAATACTTTTTAGTCTTAAAAAAAAGTATTTTGGCTTTCTCAATGATATTGAAATAATATTACTACTACTTAGTTAGTATTAAATCCAGTATATTTAAAAAAAAAAGGCGTATTGAAGCTGAGTCTTAACTTTTCTTGGGATACCATTTCATAGCTCATTTCTCCCAGTGCAGCTGACTTATTGCGGTTAGTTGAAGACGTCGCTTATGATGGGTGCCCTAACAACCGATGGACCCACCTGGATTTTGGCTCGGGGATCTGCGATTCCATATGCATTCGGCGACTTATTCCGCCTGATATTGATGGCCGCCCATTTGTCTCTCGGGGAGGTTGAAAAATCGCCCTGACAATGACCCTGGGCCATGGCCTCTAATGAAAGTCAACACGCAGGACGGCGAACTAATGACCTGCGGGAGGTGGTCACTGGCCACCCAGTGGGTGGTTTCGTCTTTCATCAATCGAATTGAAGGCGCAGAAGGGACCGCTCTCTCGGTCACTTTTGAATATGTCGATTACGAGAGACGTTTATTGATAGTGAAGGAAGAAAAACTATTAGCAGCGAAAACAGACAGCCTTTCGGCAGAGAGACAACGTACATATGTCACAACCCCAGAGGCAAATGCAGGGGAAAAATGAAAAATGATCTCATGGCTGAAATGGCATGACAGCAGGCCTGTGGCACCGGAGGGTTAACGCTGCTGGAGGGTTAAGGGTGGACTTCTTTATATCGTCTAGAAACGAATGATATTATATATCGATATAAGTTTATTTACCTCTAGAAAAAATGATTATTACAAAAAAAAAATCAATTAATCGATAGATAAAAGCGATTAATATGGAACATATATCAATCATACATTTTTATAATATTAAGAAAACAATTTTTTCTTATTATATAAATATTGTAATATGAAAAATTTAAATAAATCATTAAAACGATAGATTAAAGGAGTGATATCGATAAATTGTCAACTATTAATATGTATAATATTAGGTATTCCAGTAGGTTCTTGAAAATGCCCTAAATATTATCACTTATGATCTTTATTCCCTAAAATATATTGCCATCTCTATAGAAGGTGTGTCGGCATTCGTCCAATTGCCATAATTTATCTGTCACATGTCGAATGTGTGTCAACGTCAACGCAGAGTAGCAAAAGTAGTAGGATCACCCATCACCCATTACCCATTTACCCACCACTGAACCACCCACCCACCTCATGCAGCACCACACATCATCATCAGCGAGCCACCACCCACTGGGCGTTATTTGGATTTCCTTGCCGGTCGGTCAGCTGTCATTAATATTTATTATGTCACATGCATGCCGGGGCCCAAAACATCGACTTTGACTCCCGGTTACGGTTACGGACAACGGATCCGGTTTCCCCGCTTCCAGGCTTCCAAGCTTCCAGGTTCAACTTCCCAACCGAAATACATACGTGCCCGAGCAGCTGGCCAAGAAGTTTCGGGTCAAGGGTTTTTTAATATTCTAATAGGCCGCATGAATATGCCAGGCAATTGGCGACAGGAGAGAAAGACTTGGGCCAAAATGAGGCCTAAACTGGGTAACAACCCTATTCTGATTACTGCTGTCATTTTGCGGCTAATATAAAAATATTACCTATTTTTTCCAAATATTATTGTGTGGATTTTTTGGTAAAAAAAGAAATTTTTCTTAATGATTTTTTGCCGTAACTTGGCGAAAAATTGCCCCAGATCAAAGATTCGAACTGTTTTCTTAAGCTTCCAATCTAATTAATTGATTTCTACAATTTTTCAATTGATTTAAAAATATTAAATTTTTGGCCAATTTTTACATTTTTGATAAGGGGTTACATCATAATTTTTTGCAAAAAATGGCAAAAATTACAAAGTTTCAGGTTTTAATGCAAATCGATTGGGAATTTAATTACGAGCTCAGCAAGGTATGACATTTCATATTTGGATCAATATTTTCGTTGTGTCGGCCAAAAAACTGTTTTTTCTTTGGAAATTCGGGATTTCGGTTTTTGACATAAATATGAATATTTTCTTTTTGTTTTTTTGCTGTAACTTGGCCATGAACAGATAACAAAACATTAAATAATTCCATGACACTTTTCGAGTGATTTAAAAAAAAATAAAATTTTCGCCAATTTTTACATTATTTATAAGGGGTAATGGGGTAAGGGGTAACGGCAGAAAAACTAATTATTTTGGGACGAAAATTCGGGATTAGGTTTTTGGTAAAAATAGGAATTTTTCCTTTTCGTTTTTTTGCTGTAACTTGGGCAAAAAAGATCCTACAAATTTCCTAAAAATTTGGATTTTTGGTAAAAAGCCAAAATTTTCTCAAATCGAAGATAAATACTGTTTTGAACACCTAGCAAAATTAAATTTTACAATTTTCTTGGACAAACTCTACGAGTAACGGATATAAAAATATATATTTTAGATAAATATATTTCCTTCGCCCCGATAATTTGCTTTGATCTCCTGATGACCACCTGAACCGCATCGCGCCCATAATTTCCGGGCTTGCAGAATGTCCAGAAGCACAATGGGCTCATTAGCCGTTTAATGGAATATGTAATGTGCCTGGGCCGAGTTGATAAAGTGACGATGTGAGTGGCCGGTGTTTGGGTGATTTCTGGATATCTGGATTTCTGGTGGTTGTTGATGGCCAACGGTTGTCTCTCTGCCGCCCCCGAAAAACTAACAAACTAATCCAATATTTTTATTACGAAATGCCATTAAGGGTCATTGAATATTGTGGCATAATAAATAAATGGCATAGATATATGTAGTGGGTGCATGTGGGCACGAGTATAATCCCAGCTATCAACGGCATCATTATTCAAAGGCGGATTTAGCGGGGCGATACATATTACATATGGGAATGGATTTGCGGCGGGGGGTTGGGAAAACGCAGGGAAAACCCAGAGAAAACTCTGACACACATACATCAAAGCGTCTTAAGTCCAGAGAAAAGCAGACGTTTGACTGCTCAAAAAGCGATTTTTCTGCCTGTCTTGAATGTGCCACCGAAGCCATTTCCATTAATAGGAAAATTCTGGGGAAAATTCTGAGTAAAGTTCCATATGTGCGAGAGAGAGCGATAGGATTTTATGGCAAATCCTTTAGCCACTTGCCAATTGAAAATGAGCCAAGTGCTCGTTCTTCTGCGTTCTTCATTTTCCTTTCAAGGCGGCTACCCATTAATAAGCCAGTTCACACCCAAACACCTGACGCCCTTGGCTCACCTGCGGAATCCAGCCAGCCACCCATTCACCACCCACTCCTCCCCATTTTCCTGGTTAGCCACTCAAGGACCAACACGGCCAACGTGCGCTTAATTAGTCCGTTTTGTTTAAAACGATTCTGATGACCATGGAGCTGATGATGATTCTCATGTTGCCCACATACGTGTACGTATACGTATAACGTGTGTGCATATTCAGATAAATGCATGTACACATGGCCATTCCTTTTCCCTGCTCTTCATGGAGGTCCTTTGATTTTCGGGGTCCTTTGAAAATTCAGTATTTTAGTCTTCAATCGATCTTAATATTTTGGAGACCTTTAAAAATAAATACAAATAATTTTGGTGTGGCATACAAATATATTTAACAATTGATTTTTGATTTTATTTTTTTAGACCTTTAAAAATAAATCTAAACAATTTTGGTGTGGCTTAAAAATTTATTTGATAATTAATTTTTGTTTTTACGATTTTGGAGACTTTTAAAAATAATTCTAAATCCTTTTATTGTGGATTATACATTTTTTTAATAATTAATAGAAAATTAATGTACAGTATTTTTTTTCAATCTATTTAATTAATTATATTGAGATAATATTAAATTTTATTTTAAGTATTAAAAATAGATTTAAATATTATTACAAAAATAAATAACTGCTAGAAATTTTAACAAATATAAACATTTTTAAATATTCAAAAAATTGAAAAAAATCATTTTCCACCCTATTTTATTATTTTAAAAATAAATAACTGCTGGCAATTTTATTTTTTAATTTTTACATACTTATTTTTCACTTTAGCAATCGTTGAAAGGGCATTTGCAGACCCATAGCTTCACTTTTGATTGCCTTACACATTTTTTTTCGCCCATCGCACTTCCTGCAGGAGCTGCTAGCTGCTTGTTTGCCAGCAATTCAATTTGCCGGCTTTCTATACTCGTTCACCCACTGTTTTATGTTCGCTTCTTCCATTTTTTATTTTCGCATTTTCCACGCCGGTCACTTCGCCCACTTCTCCCACACTTTTCCACATTTCCGCCGCGCTTTTCTTTCAGCCCATGTTTGCGTATGTTAATCGAAATGTTTGGCGGCCTGAATGGGGGGCGTTCTATATGTACATATATAGGTATATATTTTTTCACATGTGTAACGCGGCTTTGTTGAACATTAAATGGAGGTTAATACCTGGCAGCACGTCCATTTCCCCATCCATTTCCATTTGGCGAGGAGAGGGTCAAGTGCAGCATCCAGAGGAAAATCGGAAGGGTTGTGCGATATATCCCATCCAGCATATTGTGGGGTTCGCATCCGTGCATCCGCAGTTCGCTGGATTATCGGGGGGCTAATGTTATTGCCACCGCATTTGATTGTTGTCCATTTTCCCGGCGCCAGCGGCACTTGGCCCCTTTACCCCACAACCCCCTCAATTTTCGATTGTTGTTGCAAATAGGCGAGTGATTTTACGGTTAATTGATTTTAAAGCGATTTCGCTTAAATGTTATCTCTGCATTGTTGTTATTGCGGCTCCACATCGCGAGTGGATCAAATTGGGATTGAGGTTTTTTTTTAATGTCTGATTACAAAGGATTTCCTTTGTTGTCGGGGTAATTAAAGTACTGCGAGTGGGTGGAAAACCTGGAAAACGTTTATTGCATTAAATACTTTCCAGCTTTTTATTAGTTTCTTAATTATGTGGTAATTAATATAAATTAAATCACTTTAAAATATTCAAATTGGTGTCTAAAAGTGGGCAACAATATATTTTTAGCCCAAAAGTGATAAGAATTCATACAGGAATATTATTCATTGCCTTCTTTTGGGCACCTATTTAATATAAATTAAATAAATATTTATAAGGACATTTTTAAGACCCTGTCAGATGCTCTTTATGTGAAATTCGCAACCGAAATTGTTTCATATCGACAGCGATATGGTTTAACCTGGGGGAAATGGATATATATTTGCCCAGCCCCAAGGCGCCGGGCAATTAGAAACCATCCACCCAAGTGGGCAGCAAAGGAGACTCGTGTGTTCATTAAAACAATAAAAAGAACACACGCTCAGATGCGGATACAAAAATACAGATACAGATACAGATACAGATAAGGAAATAAGGAACCGAAGGCCTAATTATGATTTCTCCAACTGACAGCGGTCAAAACAGCCTTGGGAGGTTATTATCGAGGGGTGGCAAAACCCCCCACCCCCTTTCGCTTTCCTTTCGGCTGTCCAAACGTCTATCTGTGCGTAACGCAACGTAATTACACAACATTCTTAGTTGGGCATTTGGCCAGTGGCTATTTGCCCATTGGTTTTACGAGCGTGCTGCACTTTTGCGGCCATCATCAAGGATCAGGAGATCCAGGACATTCAGGACATAGAGGACAGGCAGGACATACAACATCATCATCAGAGCAACCCCGAAACGAAAAGCGAAAAACTATCCCACAATAACCGAACTGAACGAACGGCAAACCGACTAACCGAAGCGGTAACTGTAACTGTTTACTGGAGGCTGTGCCACCTGTCCGCCCACCGATTGTGCGTGAGTGCACTGCAAGAAATTACATGAATATAGAATAATAAAAAATATTTAATTAAAATAAGTAAATATAATAATTAAATAAAATATTCAATTAAAATAATTAAAACAAATAAAATAAATAAAGAAAACATTCGAATAAAAAAAAAAAAAAAGAAAATGTTTAAATAAAATACATAAATAAAATAGTAAAACTAAATAAAGAAAAAATTGAAAAAAAATACATAAATAAAATATTCAAATGAAATAAATATTGAAAATATTTAATTAAAATAATTAAATAAAATAAATAAAGAAAATATTCAAATAAAATACATAAATGAAATAAAATAATAAAATAATAAAAAAAAAATACATAAATCAAAAAAAATAAAGAAATTATTCAAATAAAATAATGTTTAAGGCACCATATATCACAATATTCTTACAGATTTTACTTTAGTATTGGAACTTCCGTCCTCTTTTCTTGCCGTGCACTTTTAGTCCCTGGAATGTTATTAGCAGCTTGCGTGCAAAAACATTTATGAAATTCCCAACCCCACCGAGCACATCCTGTATATCCTGGACATCTCCTGGCCTCGGACTCCCACTCGCTTTCGCCCATTCTCGGTCTTTATGTGACGACGCAGAATGATACGAAAACGTTTCGTCATAAACTTCAATAATCGTAAATATAGATTTCTCCATTTCCCCAATCCCCTTTCGTAGGTTGAAATTAATAGTTTTAGGCTTTCGTCCCAGCATCATCGCATCGCATTTCATTTTCCCGTTCGTCTGGTCAGTTATATTGCCACCCCCTTTTTGGCCGCCCAGTGGCGTAACGCCCCCCCCCCCTATTGGCCGCTTGTGGGTAATGCACATTTATGTCGCCGGACAGTGGCTAACAGTTTTATCGTTTCGTCAATGTCATAAATTCTGATCTAGTAGCCGAAATTGAACTTAATGCGAAGTAGACACAGCAGTGGGAAAGTCGCATCACAAGATGCTGATGCTCGGAAGTACAGTTGTGCTTGAATAACTATTTAATAAAGGGTGTCTAAAAGTATGCAGCAAAAACAGAGATAATTCGAAATTCATTGCTGCATACTTTTAGACACCTTAATAAGTGAACTTAAAACTTGAAGAAGTTCTTAGTAAATCCTTTTCCTTTCCCAAGTTAAAAAGATATAATTGAAGACCCCTGAATCTTTGTTTTATATCCTCATATACTTACTATCCTTGCCAATAATTACCGATTTGCCTGCCCTTTCGAGTGATTTACGCCCAGACACATCGATAATCGCGTCTGGATAAATTATTAAGGCAAACCCCAATGGAGTTTCAGCTGGTTTCGGTTTCGGTTTCTGATTCCCATTCAGATCCTGGTTTGGGCTTATTATTTATGTGGCAATTAGCGGTGCATGCTTTTAGGAACTGGCCAAAGGCGAGCGATTTTAATGACCATTTGAAGCGCATTTCGTTGTTGGCACTTTATTTTTATTTATTTACGTACGAATGCGAATCGAGGCTTTGGGTTAGGGAATTCCTTATCAAGATGTTCGGTCGCCAGTTCTAATTGATAGGGCGGGCACGCCCACTTCCCCACCGCCCACCGCCACCCAAGCCGTTCGATATCGTATAGTCGCGTGTTCATAATTTGAGCCAAAGTGGAGCGGGGATTTTGTAGAGCCCGAAAATGCCAGGGAAAATCCACAAACACATTGTGTGCTAAATTACTAAATCAAAGGGTGGTTCGACCTGGGATTTTCAACGGGTGCGGGTCAGTTTCCAGCAGTTCCACCAGTTTTACCAGGGATTTGCACAATTTTCCCGGTACTCATTGTAGTAGTCGCGCTATGTTGGCGTGTCGATCGCTCATAATTCGCTTTCAGCCCGAAAACGACATGCAAGCAAACAAAATCGAAAATTCAGCACGAACATTATCGATAAAATTGCCATTAAAGCACCGCCCGACGGACCTTATCGATAGTTTGCATCGCTCTCTGTCGGAACGGAATGGAACGGAAGTCGATTTGGATGATGAATGAAGCCCGATGAAAAGGGGCAGATAGCCCAACTTTACCATATACCCATACCCCCAATACAAGCTGGCCAATCGACCCGACAAGGGTTAACCAAATGCCAAAGGGGCGGGCCTTCAGGATTTTTGGGATCGGGGGACAGGGCTTAAAAACAAAGCAAATACTTGGACTGTTCCATAAATTAGATTGATAGATTACAAAAAGTATCAAATTTAAGGGCAAAGCCATAATATTAAATTATAATTTATGTTACGAAACTTAAACTAGGAACTTAAAAACCATTTTAGATTAATTAGATTAAGTTCTGGTTAAGTTAAGGCTAAGTTTAGGTTAAGTAGGGTTAAGTTAAGGTTATTTTTCAAAAGCTTCCCTTTTAAAATAAAAATAAATTCAATAAAAATGTCTCTGGCATAAAATCCATTATTATGGATTCCATATTCCGCATATATAACAGATACCCGATGATTTATTCAAATATCGGGCTTGCTTTAATCTTTCATTTTTTAACTTGGCCTCTTTTTTCCCTCTCGATTCACCCATACTCACACATTTTCATCCATTGCAAATAATACAATTAAATAAATTTACGTGCGCCACGCAATCTGCATACATAACTTGGTCATAGAAGGAAGCACTTCACTCACCAGAAGCCCCCCCACCCAAGACACCGCCCACTCAAGGACGGGGGGCAGCGCCTGAAAGTATGCAAGAATTCATAAAACTCCAGCGCCAGCGACTGTAAAGAAATCAAATGAGTTCGACTGGAATGGAAATACTGGGGGGTGGGGAAGGGGAAAGCTCGAGAACTCGGTTCAATCATGCAAAGTGGCGACCAACTACAAAAAAACGCTAAGAAATATTTCTGGCGAGAGCATGACGAAAATATTGCCAGCAAATGAAGTCATTTGCATGCATGACAATTGTTATTGCATATTTTTTGGCGCACGCGCTAATATCGAAATTGACAGAATGCCCCAAAAACCAAAGAACCGAAAAAAACCCCCCCTTTTCATCAATTGAACTACCCTTTTATGCCTTTTATTCTCCCCCTTGTCGACTCGGAAATTTATGCCACATAAAGAACTATAAACGTCTATAAAAAATAAAATAGAAAAAAGCTGACAGCAAGGCAATAAAAATGAATTGGCGACAACTCCGGATATATGAGAATATGCTATCTTTATAAAGACGGAAATCGCCAAAAAGAGCGAGAGATTTAACAGCATTTTGCGGCTTGTCTGGATATTCTTTTTGTTCGTTTTTCGGGGGACATTGAATCGGAAAGGGTTTAATATACAGCAATCTGCTCTGAATTGATCTCGTATTCAAGATGAAGTCATCGTTTTTGTGTGGGATGGGGGTTGTGGTCTTAGGGGGTGTTGAGAATGGAATATGGAAATGCATAGAGTGAAAGCTATTACACACATTTATATATTATTTTATAAGATATTTCCTATACGGATTTTAAATCACTTAAAATTATCATTTTAGACAAAAATAACCTTTTTTGCGGTTTTTCAGTCGTAATGTGGACAAATCAAGGCCTACAGTTAAAATACCGACTGTTTTGAGCAGCTAACAACCTAAACTAATGATCCCCACCACTTTCGGGAAAATTAAATTTTTGACCAAATTTCGCATTTTTGATAAGGGGTTACATCATGATTTTTTGCAAAAAATGGCAAAAATTAAAAAGTTCTAGGTTTGAATGCCAATCGATTGGGAATTTAATAACGAGTTCAGAAAGGTATGACAAACCGTATTTGGATCAATATGTCCATTGTTTCGAACAAAAAACTAATTATTTTTGCGTGCAAAATTCGGGATCTGGGTTTTTGGTAAAAATATAAACTTTTCATTCTTGTTTTTTTGCTGTAACTTGGCCAAAAATGGTCATACACCAAAAATACATACTGTTTCGAACAGATAACAAAATAATAAATAAATCCATGACACTTTCCGTGTGATTTTGAAAAAATAAAATTTTCGCCAATTTTTACATTTTTTATAAGGGGTAACATCATGATTTTTTGCGAAAAATTGACCAAAATTAAAAGTTCCAGATTTAAATGCAAATCGATTGGGAATTTAATAACGAGCTTATAAAGGTATTACTTTCCATATTTGGATCATTATTCCCATTGTTACGTCCAAAATACTGATTTTTTAGGGTGGAAAATATGGATTCGAAATTTAGACAAAATATACTTTTTCGGTTTTTCAGTTTGAATTTTAAATTTTAAATCTAAAAGTATGCAGTTATAAAAGTTTTCTGATTTTAAATATATTGTTGCATACTCTTAGACACCTTAGTAATCCCTTTCACCTTTTCTTCCCATTTTCGGCTTCAATTCGAGAGTGCGAGTTTGTTTTAGGGGTATATCGCATAATAAACCAACACGCCCAAAAGGTGCAGTCGATGTCAGTTGGCTTTTGGCTTTGACATTTGATGAATTACACGCATGGCAGAGGCAAAAAAAGCCAACAACTAGAATCAACTACACATCTAATTAGACTGGGGACACAGTTTTATTGCACACTCACTTGGAGTTCGTAGGTGGGTGTTTAGGGGGTGGTTGGGGGGTTTTTGTAAGAGGGGTAGCGGGCTGTGTGCCTTTCGAGGTGTGTCCCGGCTATTTTTCACACCACTTGCGGTGGCTGTTGTTGCCGCTTCTAATTAATTAATTAGCTTGATGACAAAACAAACGCGCTGCTGATGAGCTCGAAAAAAAGAAAAAAGAAGAGGAATGAACGTAATGGAATTGGAAAATGTAAATTTAAACGGGGCGACAAGGTTAAAACTGATGTAAAATTGGCATACGAAGAAATGTTTAAGTATAGAAAAATATTATAGCTTCAATTTAAGATACAATATTTTAAAAAATCAATAACTTCCCCTCTTCCATTTTAACTCCCACTCTCCAAGGAAAACTCTCAAGGCCGTTTATCATTTGCGGCTCATAACTTTGTGCAATATGCAGAAGGCGCCCTCTCCCCTCCCCCTCCCTCTTCCAACCCCCCGGGAAAAGTCCCCGCCCCCCGTGGCGACGGGCGCCCTGTGAGAACGCAAAGCTGTCAATGAGTTATGTTTGGCGCTATCATAAAATTTGACAGGGTTCCCCTTACCAACCTTTCAACCATTTCAAACCTATCGAATCGCCCGCTTTGGAATATGCAAATATTCCAAGGCGGAAACGGAAGCTCACATTTAAGAAAGTCGATGGAAAGGATTGCGGATGAAGACGGGGGGTTTCCATCAGCTCACTCTCCATTAGTCTGCGTGTCTGTGTTTATTGTTTTTACACTCGACAGAAAATAAATACAATAAATGTATTAAAAACAAAACCAAAAAATATATATCAAAAAATAAATATTAAAAACATTTATATATCCTTGTAAATAAAGTAAGAAATTAACTTTACTATTTATTGAACATATTATAAATTCCAGAAGCATTTGTAATCGACAAAAAGTAAATAATATATTGATAAAACAACTTCAAGTAAATATATTTTTAAATAATAAATATTTTGTTATGTTCTTATAAATTTAGTAACATATAACAAATAGTAATACATATTTATTATATATTAAAAAACGAATTATTAAAATATATAAATATTTTATGTATTATTAATTATTTTTATCATTTCTTTTGATTTTTAGTTACTCTATTATTTATTGTAAATATTTTGTTAATACCAAAAGTATCTTTAAATTATTGTCTATTTTTGTGTCTGTGTATCGAGTGAAAGTGCTGAAAGATTATTGGGTGAATACAACTAGACAGCTGGTTATCCTTATTGAAAATCAATGACGTCATGTGGCGCATTTGTCTGCCAAAAGTTTTTCGGGTGAGCCCAAGATACAACACAAAATATATGCCTTAAACTACAAGGAAAAATCCAACCAGTTTCCCCAGCCTTTTCCTGTTGAAAACTCCTTTGATACATTAATATCTAATGCACACTGTTCGTGTGTTTATAGCTCTGTCAATTGTTTGTGTATTTTGCATGTGCAATATTCAACAATTTTCGCACTTATTTTTGAGTATTATCGAAAAAGTTTTCCCATCATCGAAGCGAAGCAAAAGGCAATTGGCCAAACCAGGCACGTCCTCGCCACCCTTTTCCCCCGCATTTTCCCCGGCATTTTCCAACCATTTCATTTTCATTTTCCCCACTTGTTTTACGTGTCCGATTGCGAATGCGAATATTCATTTGGCAACTAGCAATAGGAATATGTGTGTACAGCTGTGCAAAAGTTTATTGCCAATTTTTGGCCATTTTGTGAAGCGTTTTGCAAGCGCTGAAACGTGCTGGCATAAATATGTGGCTTTGTTTTTCGGAAGATTTAGTCAGCAATTATTTATAATATTTAAATAGGTAAATAAGAAAATAATACTAGATAGTTTTAAGATTCTGAGCACTTAGTTACAACTATTTTATATATTTTTTATTCCCCTGAATATTTTATCTCCTGTTTTCATTATTGAAAACGTTTGTATGCTCAAAATAATAATTTCTGTTTTGGTTTTCACTCCCCCTGAATATTTTTCAACCTATTTGTATTATTTTTCATACTAAAAACGTTTAAGATTTTAAGCCTTGAATTACATACATTTTATAAATTGTTCACTAATATTTTTACGCATTTAATAATAATTTCTGCTTTGCTTTATACTTCCCCTGAATATTTTATCTCCCATTTTGCTTACTTTATTTATTATTATTAATTATTCCATCGATACTCCTTGGTTTTTCCTGGCTCCTGGCCGAAGTAGAGTTAGTCAAATTGGCTTCGGAGATTTCGGGATTTGAATAATCAGTTCTGGTGGCCCACCCCCCTGATTTTCCACCCACCAACCCACCTGCCATCCGCCCAATCACTCAGCCAACTGTTCATTTTACAGCTTCCCCTCTTTTTGTTAGCTGCCCGGAGTCGGTTTAACGCTTAAATTAGCCCAAAAACACTAAGGATCAGAAGATATGGCCCAACCCACCACCGAACTACCTATGAAAATATTTTAAACATTTTCCCCGGCCTCCTTGACAGCCGCAAACTGAGGATAAAAACGGTAGAGAAATTACCAGAACAGAGCGCAGAAAAAAATATTCATTTCGCTTTTCCTTTTTTTTATGCCGTTTTTCTGATCATTTTTTCGCTGCTGCTTCTTCGTTTGTTAATTTATAAAAAACGCTTGAGGCTTCTTCATGGCGAAAGGGGGTGGGGTGTGGGGTGCAAGGTGAGGCCAAGTGTCGCCTGGTGGGTGGGGAAAAGTGGGCGGGGTGGTGGAAAGTGGGTGGTGGGGGGGTGGCGAAGGTGCGAGACACGATTTTCGGTGGTGGAACGAGAAAAACTTCAAACGAGATAAATACAATTTCCATTAGGCCTCGCGGAAAATCCCCTCGAAGCACATTCATACTTTTCCTTATCCACATACATGCACTGGAAAAAATTCCATTTATATACATTATACTTTTTTAAAATTAGTTTATCATATGAAATCAAACTGAAATAGTTAAATATTGTTTTATGAATATGTTTAATGTTTCATAAGAAGCTATTTTAAAATAATATCTACATATAATTTTGTTAATTTCAAATAAAAACTTTTTTTATAAAAAAAAATTGTTTCTTGAACCATAATTAAGAATATACAAAGTTAATGAACAATAAGAAAAGTATAAATATTTTTAATGATTTCTTAGTAGCTATTTTAAAATGGTGCTTACATATACTTTTTCGACATAAAAAAAATCTTTAAAACAAAAAAACAATTTTTTAAACAATATTTTAGAAAATCCAAAGTTTTATGAACAATATTTCATAGTCAATAAATTATAGCTTAACAAAAACAGTTTAATATTGTTTCTGTTTTCGTTTTTTGTTAATACACAATCACTTCTCTCAGTGCATACATGCAGAACTTAAACATTGTCAGTTTTTCACGGCCCCCCGTCCACTTGAGGTTTTTTCCTATTGATTTTAGGGCTTTTTCACAGTTTTTTCCATGCCATTTTTTCCCCCAATTTGTATTCTTATTTTCTTATTTTGAAGACAAACCCCGTAGCCACAACCCCCACTTGGTGGCCCTTCTTCTTCGGCCTGTTTTACGTTAATTTTTTAATTGTAAATATTGCCTAGGGTCGAATTTTTCATCTGGGCCCGCAGTTGTCCCTGTTCTTTTTCGCCTGCCAACCCAAAAATATATATATGTATTCAGGAATATATAAAAAAAACTTCTCTTCAATCTGCCTAAAGGTTCATAATTTTTCACCCCCTCGACCCACGATGTTTACATAATTTGTACGTTACAACGCGCACACGAAACTCACTTTTTGGGCTACTTTTGCCCAAAAATGTTTATAATAGATTTCTGCGGTGGGAAAAATGCGCAGTTGTTCTTGGATAATATAAGAGAACACGTTCAATTATTTCCCTTGGTTAAATGGGAAACGCCCCAAGACCATTGGCCGATTTTTCTCGATTATTTTTATGATGATGTCCATTTTTATTGCCCGCCAGCTAATTGCAAACTATTGCTCCGATAAAGTTGGCTTATAGAGCCCCCTATTTCTGGGTTCTAAGTATTAGAAATTATGACAGCCCCTGCTCCCCCATAAATCCCCGAATTTATAAAGACCGAGAGCAATTTTCTTCTTTGACGAGTGTATTTTTGTTAGTGTCTTCTTCCACAAAATAGTTGTCCAAAAGGTGGTCTTCATACGAGTCGAGACGTGTAGAGTTGTTTGACTGGTGGTACAGCACGGGAATTTTGATACAGCAAATTTGTTACTGCGAATTTTGAACCATTTATAGCCTTTGTCTCTGGTCTTCTTATGTCATATTGCCTTTGAGAAAGAGGTCCCCTTCCTGTGAGATGGTTTCTTCAGCTTCAGCCGGCTCGTTCAAAGTGTACTGTAGTTAGTTAGTTTCCTGAAAATAAAAGTAAAATATTATTAATCAATTTAATACATATATATATATGTATAGAAGTTTTTTTTTTAATACTTACCCCTTTTCACTCTTTATAAGTTTCAGTGTTGATAGTAGTGTTTCTTTTTTTTGCTTTTATCTTGAAGTGTTGATATATTATAATTCTTCCAGTGTTGATATATTATTATTCCTCCAGTGTTGATATATTATTATTCCTCCAGTGTTGATATATTATTATTCCTCTAGTGTTGGCACATTTCGAATCCCAGTGAAGCAAAACAGAAAATGATAAATAAAGCCTCGGATCTATCCTTATAACTAGATGATGAATGCAGCTTCAGGCTGGCCGAGATGAGAATGCTGGACACCCTCGTATACTTTTGACTTTTGACTTATGACTATATTAACACTTATTACTATTACACCTTTACACTTTATGCTTAAGCCTAATAGAAAATCGAACAAAAAAACAAAACAGCACAAAACTAAAAAAATTGTTCACCGAAAGTAGACCGAAAATATTTTTGTGGGTTTTAATTTGGAATTTGGAAGTTGTTACCTCTACGAGATGTGTGCGCTGACTGAATTCTGAGGCGATCGGGCCGCCTTATATAGGGGACTGGGAATGACATTTCAACGCCCGGCCTGCTTTGATCTGAAAAATTTGAAAAATTTAACAGGCACTTAACACTTGGTTGCTGGGATATATATATATATATATAAATATATATGTAAAGCAGTGTCCTATTAATTGTGCTTAGGGAATTGTGCTGCCCATCCTCTGCCACTCACGTACACTGTAGAACAGCGGTCTACACACACACTGCTGCCCCGTGTAATTTACTCACACAAATATAAAATAAATATAAATCATTAAGTTATTTAGTTATTAATTATCAATAAATTTATTTCCTATTTATTTAAATATATATATTTATTTAATATTTATTGCCAATGTATAAATTATTCTTCCTACAAATATTTAACTTAAATCTATGTGTAACAATATAACATTAATATTATTATTTATGGCTTCTGATTTATTTAATATAATATTTACAATTTTATTTGATATAAGATATTGCTTCAGTATTTTCCAGCTCCATTTCTTTTCCCCTTTTTAGGGTGGACACACATGTGAAGGTCACGACCCAAAGAAAAGAAGAAGAGGGAGAAAGAAGGTGGCGAGGGCCAAGAAAGTCGCTTTTTGGCT
This sequence comes from Drosophila lutescens, assembly GCA_037075285.1. Taxonomy (NCBI): domain Eukaryota; kingdom Metazoa; phylum Arthropoda; class Insecta; order Diptera; family Drosophilidae; genus Drosophila; species Drosophila lutescens. The sequence goes on along the minus strand of JBAMCF010000413.1, from coordinate 3,177,726 downwards.
AATGAAAAAGAAATAAAAGTGTCGAGTGCATTATTGCCAAAACACACACACACATATGCTTACATATACAGCCTGACACACACCAACACACCAACACACGCACAAGCACATATCATTTTCCCTGGTTTGGTAATTGTTGAAACATTTTTAGTACTAGTCTGCGTGCTACGTGTCTGTGTCTGTGACCCACCCACCCCATTTTCCACCCCCCCAATTTCGACCGCCGGCTATTATTTTGCACTTACTATAACATGCACATAAATATTTTTCCTTCGGCCCCCCATTTTCCCAGCTACGTGTGTGTGTGTGTGTGGCTATTTTATTGATACTAACACAGAAAGCCCACGCATCCTCGTAAAAGGACATGTGAGTATGGACTTTTCTTTTCCTTTTCCTTTGCGTTTTCCCCGGCTTTCCACCGTTTTTATTGTCGCCTTGGCGAATCTCTGTCAAAAAGCAATAATCATCAATTCTGATTCCTTGTTTTTTCTTTACTTTCTTTATTTTCCCTTTGCTTTTCGGCAAGGACATTGTCGTCCTTTGGTGGCTCGATTTGATATCAAATTGATTATTATTTATGTCGGACGGGGGTTCTTGGTTCTTGGCTAATTGGCGAAAGATTTCGCCTGGAAATTGGGCATATTTATAGGGCTTACATATAAGTAAAATGGAATAATAATAATAATAATGAGGAGATATTATATAGAGTCAATAAAAAAATCATAGTAGGCTTTGCCACTCAGATTTCCTTTTATAAAATCATATTGCAAAATTTTCCCATCAACTTAGCCTTGAAGTCTGGATTGTCAAAGGCCTGGGAGGTAGAACGGCATAGGGTCAGTTATAGAAGTACAGACCTCCGAGCCGGACGTGTTCTCCATAACAATATTATATTTTTTGTTCTGAAAAATTTTCATCGAAAAAAAAGCGACTAAATATATATATTTTGTAATTTCTTAGCAACTGTGTGTGTGTGAAAAAAAGATGGGCATCTTGAATTTCTGGACCCAATCGCCCTCGGACGGAATCGTTGGTAAGTTCTACTCTAGTTCCAAGTTATTCAACCAGTTCTCATTCGGCTTTCGACTTTCGTACGTGGGTCTAAATTACTTAATTTTAATTTCCCGTAGGCGCTCTCCTTAATCAGCAACTATTAATGCTGCACTTTGCTTATTTACGAGCTCCAAATGACTTCCATTGAGTGTCGTCCGTTTTCTGCGTGGGCAGCTACTGTTCCACATCCTCGGTTCTTTTTTTTGCATTCGTCTTTCGTCTTTTGCCTTCTCGTACTCTTTGTCCTCCCCTCGCGCCACCCAATCGTTATTTATGGGGACACCCAAGAGCCGCGAATGAGTCAGCTTGTGCGAAAAGGAGTGGCATTTCCAAAATGTATTGTAAAGTTCGTATTTTCATAGTCAAATGTCAAGACTCGAAGAGCCTACTTGTTACTTTAATATGACAAATTTTTCAGTAAAGTACTTTTTTGGTTCACCCGAATCCCCTTTTCATCGCATTTAATGATGGCTTTTATTTTCTTAGTCAAATGTCAAGATTCGAAGAGCCTACTTGTTGGTTTTATATGACAAATTATACATTAAAATACTTTTTTGGTCCACCCCAACTTCTTTTCATAGCGTTTGGTAATCACTTTCATTTTCTTAGTCAAATGTCAAGATTCGAAAAGCCTATTTGTTAAATTAATATGACAAATTATTTAGTTAAATACATTTTTGCTCCACCCCAACCCCTTTTCATGGCATTCTGTGATCACTCTTTGCCTATTTTGCCCATTTTGCCCACAGTTTGTCACACTTAATTAAAGAAAATTTTAAGCACTTTAGATGTCAATTTGTGCCCACTTTTCGCAGTGCCCAATACGATGACAGTTGCCAGTTTAGAGACCCCCCTTTGCCCCTTTTCCCCGTTTTTCACCCCCACCCATCCACTTTCAATTGCGTCAAAAAAGGGGCAAAAAAGTAAAAGTATACGAAAAAAGAAGAAACGGTTTAATTAAGTTGAAACCCTTTCGTGCGTGCCGGGGCCAGTTGGCAGTGCCATCCGAGAGCCGAGAACCCAGACCCCCGAGATATTCCGATCCAAGTGGCTCAAGTGGCCAAGTCACCAAGAGTCGAGTCGTCCGCCCAACTTGGGGCGTGTTAATTTCCAAGGTGTTTGCTATTCCAAGCTGTTTCCGTTCTAATATAAAAAATCAGCGTAATTAAAAATCAAATGATTTTTTCAGCTTGGTCCTCAAAGGAACGGAACCCAACCGACGACAGCGAAATATCTTCATTAATTTTGCTCTTTTGCTGCGGGACAGCGGCAAATCCTTCGCCTCTATCCTTTCCAATTCATTCAATGCTGCACAATTTTTAACTCATTAATTGGTGTGGGCAACCCTTTTCTTTGCGTTTCTTTTCGTTTTCCCTTAGTATTTTTTCTACCCTTTAGGCTTCAGGACGAAAATGTCCTGAAAACGGAGCCAAGTGATTTATTTGTTTAATCCCTTTCATTTTCGACCGATTTCTTTTTATTTATTCTCTTGCCCGGCCACTTCAAATGTTGCTGATTAGAGAAAAGAACGGGGTATTCATTTCTTGGCATTTTTATTAAAAGTTTATATATAGAATCTTCATTTGAATACTCCTCGTTAGGCAAATAATTAATATGCCCTAACCAAATGCGCAATATTCTTCCACGAAGAGCGCCTAATTGATTCGTTATCGATTCGCTTTGACCCTCTTCATGGCCCATCAATATGGCTAAAAGTGAAAGGGGCAAGGGGAGCAGGGGCAGAAGATCGACAGACATTGAGCGACCAATGCGACTGGCAACTTGTTTAGCTGATTTTAATCCGCATTCGATACGGTAACAATTTTTACTTCATCACTCTCGCGGCAACCGAATGGCCATCTCTTCATCGGCCGCCGCAGAATCTCGTGGCTTCCACACCACACCAATCAAGGAGCCTCTCGAGGAAGGGGGGGCGAGGTGAGCGGGGAGGGGCAGGGGGGTTGGACGAGACGAGCTTTTGACATTCGCATAACTTCCGATTTAATCCCAGCGCGTGAACGTCGTCGATCCCCATGTTCCAATCGCATGAGCGGTTCCAGCTTCAGTAGGGCACCGAAAGAAAAAGTTTTGAGTTATAGATTAGCTATAAATAAACGTTGGATTTAATGTTAAATCGATTTCTAAACAGCGAATATTATATATATAATATACAATATATAAATGCCCCACGTTGGGCGCCACATGTTCAATCGCGACCATGTCTTAGTGCTATTAAAATTAAATGTCACTTCTTTTCTCTTAGTGTACCACAACTTCTCAGTTCGCATTGCCTCTTGCTCCATCTGCTGAGTTATGCGCTTCTGTGCGTTGTCGTATTTTGTAAGCTTTTACGCGCCGGCTACCAAGAGCCTCAAACTCGGGCCCAACTAAACCGAACCAATCCGATACCCCCTTCCTCTTCATTCCTCACCTTTCCCTTCCGATCTGATACGATCCCCGATTCTCGCAGCAGCAGCATCGTTGAAGCGATAAAAGATCAATTTAGTTGCGCCACAGCCGCCGCTGATTTAAATCCGATCATTGCGCGACGATTTGATGCAAACTGAAACATGCACAAGGAATTTGCAATTATCGAACTTCAAAGGCCCTCTTTCTGGGATCTCCTCGCACCACTCGCTTTTATCGTTCTTGTGCTGATCATCTTACAAATTTGATCGCGGCTTGGGAATCACTGGTCTGAATATTAGGTGCGAGATGTGATATTGGAGATCGGTTAAATGGGAGAGCTACTCGTAGAGGTTCTTGGTTAAACGATTTAAAATCGGAATTCGTGACAAAGGGTTAAGACACTGGGTTTGAGTTTGGGTTAAGCTCGCAGCTCGAAAAATCAAATAGCAAAGAACTACAAATTACATGCCGAAATGCACTTCAATACAAAGCACTTGGGTAAACAGCAGCAGACAGATGAGGTGGTGGGTGGAAAAGGGGGAGGGCACACCTGTGGGCCACTCGGAGTTTTCCTGTTTTCCCCGCTCCTTTTCCCCATTGACGATGTAAACCTTAAGGTATTTTGCGATAATTGCACATCGCTGTTGTTGCCTTTGCTCCTTTTCGTCCTTGCCAAAAAGAGTTTTGCCCGGGTAGTCCACCCACCCACTCCACCCACTTTCCTATGTCTGTGCGCAAGATAAACAAAAGACACAACTGTTCCACGTTCCATGTGTTTGTGCCTGAGTTGTCTGGCACATGTCTTCGCTTTTCCAAAACCCCACCCACCCACAACTTCTACATCCACTACTTTTCGGCTATTAATAAAGCGAAACTTCGAGCCTGGGGTTTCCATATCAACTTGTTTGCCGTAGCCGGTGACGACTGTACTTACTACTTAATTAATTCAAATCTTGCTAATTGCATTTTATTTGCCTTCGCTGCGCAGATTTCAAGTTTTTAATTGCAAATCTCTTTTTCGCATTCACACACACAACCTATATAAACAGTGGAACTTTCTCATCCAATATTTAAATTTCGATATTTTTACCTGTATTTCCAGATGAGAGTGTTGGCATGCTGAGCAAGTTGGTTCTGAAGGTCTATCAGTTGGTAGACTTTGTGCTCGCTCGCAATGAGACCCACTATGATACCGCCATGGTGGTTGGCCTGGTCGGCGCAGCCATGGTGATTGCTGGAATGGTTCTATCTTTGATCATGCAGTGCCAGAGATATCATGTGAGTCCTTCATAGAGCTTGAAAAGTACCGATATTTTCGTTAATATCTATGTTTTCAAGGGAAAAACTATGAAATATCGATAAATATCAATCGACTTATGCTTATATCTCCCAATAAAGCTTGAAAAATATCGATATTTTCGATAACATCGATGTTTTCAAGGGAAACAATATAAAATATCGATTAATTCTTATATCTCCCATTAGATTTACATCTCTGGTTCGAGCAGCAAGGTTCGGCCCAGCTACACCCGTAGTGATACATACACTACTGATACCGAGGAGATCTCGGCAGAGCCAGAGGCCGATGCTGATGCCGATGCCGATATCTTGGTGGATGAGACACTATCGGATGACGAGTCCTGTTCAAGCGAGTCCTCCGAGGAGAGTTCGACTCCCAGTCAGCAAAGCCCTCGCAAGAGGCTGGCCGGGGAGTTGCCAGAAGATATTGAGGTGCCCGAGTTGGCGCTCGGCGAAGGAGAAAAAGAAGAAGATGAAGATGAAGATGAAGAAGAAGAAGATGAAGAAGAAGAAAAAGTAGAAGTAGAAGAGAAAGAGGAGGAGGAGGAAAGGAAGTCCGCCCCCGTTCAGGGTCTGAAGAACGCGTCGGGAGTCAAGGACATCGCCACGCTCTATAAGAAGGAGGAGAGCTACAAGTACTTCACGGCCAAGGAGGCCGAGACCGTGGCCGCGATCAACAAGCTGATAATGGCCCGCACCTTGGTGACCTCTCCCAGGGCTCCGGTTCCGTGGCCCAAGCCAAAGCCCAAGGCCAAGGGGGATGAGCGTCCCGGTTTCTCGAAGAGGGGTGGTGCCAAGTAAACCCCCCTCCCATTTCTGTTGCAGTTATTATTTTTAGTTGACTTCAGTTACTTATATATTTTTATATGTTACCACACGTCGTTCACTCTGCGAGTCTTTTTCTTATAGAGAGACCCCAGACAGAGAAATTCCGTCAAAAGCCAAAGCTTAGGACATGACTTACGAGATGGCTCGCTAGATTTAGGGTCCTCTCGGCAAGAACATCGTTTTATCGTTCGAAACGAGCTGTCCGCCCAAAATTCCGATCGTCAATGTTTCGCAGATCCCCTCAAAATTTAAAGAATAAATACACTTAATGTTTCGATCAAAAATCTAGTAACTATGGTTTTATTATTCTGAAATATTTGGTATATAGAACCTAGAACCCAAAACCCTAAACCCAAGGACACGTTCCTGCCATCATCATGTTCAATGGCCGCTCAATAGACTCTCCTCGCATCCGCTGCTGTAATTTGCTGGCCCTGCCAGCTGTCGCTGCGGTTGGCCGCCTAATGGTCGTCAAAGGGGCGGAATGTGGGGCTACAGAACCCCTTACCCCCCCTAAAACAGAGCCATGGCCATGGTCATATGGTGCAGACAGAGCGAGAGAGAGAGAGAGGCACACATCCCAATGGCCTGGGCGCCTTTGGATTTCATTAAACGCAAATTTATGCCTTTACTTGAATGTCAAATATTGCAAATGTCAAACGATGAGGCGTGGGGATATGGGATAAGGCACTGCGAGAAATAGTTATGCAGTATTAAAAGAGCAATCAATAAGTTCATGGGTTACTGTGGGTTTGTATTTAATCAATCCTTGTATGTTCTTTATTAATTGATTTATTTATTTAAATTTGCTTAAGATCTGTAATATTTGAATTTCCTTTACAAAATATCTTATAAATAGTGTAATATATTTTATTGTAAAAAATTAAATCTTTTGTTTTTAGATTAAGACATACAAATAAAGATGATAAATTGTAAAGTAAATATTTAAATCAAGAAAATAAAACAAAAATTAAAACAAAATTAATACAATTTTTAATTTATTTTTCTTAATTATTATGCACTAATATTTAATTTACAAAATATATATTTTATAAGAAAATAATTATTTCTAAATATTATAATATTTTTAAGATATATCTTTCAACTTCCCTAAACACTTAATCGTTTTTTTACCATTTTAGTTAACCCCCTTTTTGAGCAGTGCATGGCATGGCATGGCATTGAGTCCCGTTAGACAATAGTGTCCTTCCTTGGGGTTAGAGCGGGATGGGAGGTGGAGTAGGGTGGCCCATCGACGAACCCTGTCTCTGTTGGTTTTTATGCGTTGTTCGTTTTGTAATTAAGCGACGCACTTGGTTGGATTTGGGTTGGAATGGGAATGGAAACGGGAATGGGATCGGGGAATCGGAATTGGAATGGCGAGCGGATGGCTTTAAATGGTTTGGGTTTGTATACACGTATAAATAGATATTTAAGTTTCGGTCTGGCGACTGATGGACTTGCGGAAGGTCCTGTCCCGTGTCCTGTGTCCTGAGTCCTGCGTCTCGCAAATCGCCATGAATATATTTGTGCTTCTGCATTGACCCAACATCCCAACCATCTAGATTTGCGGTCAAAGTTGGCGTTTGACATTTATGCCGGATGTCAAGTCGTCGTCCGAAGGACCAAGGAGCAGAAGGTCCATTGTCACCATCATCATCTCGGAGTAGTAGTGGTAGTGTCCGTTTTGTGCTTGTTCTTGTCACTTGTATACTCTCCTTTGTCCATTTTTTGTCTCCGGTTTACAAACTATCAATACCAAAAATGGCCATGATGGTATGGGGGTTCCATTCCGAGTGCTAACCTTTTCCGGGTCCAAGTTATTGTTTGTCTCGTTATAGTTTCTAGTTTCTAGTCTCCATTCAATAGGAATGGTCGGGTCACTCAGTTCTGGCTGGCAAATGCACCCCGGAGGGCGTTTTCATTTTCATTTTCATTGCCACTTCCACATTTCGGATATATTTGTGTATTTGACATTTGGCTCAAGTGTTGCTGACTTTTCGGTTAGTTCTCTCCTACTTTTTTGGTCCACCCCATTGTTTTCGTCTTTGTTTGTCTCTGTGTTGTGCTCTTAATTAAAGTTTGGTCAACTGTTTAATGCTCAATGGATCGGTCAGCCCGGGGTCATGATGAGAGTTTGAATATTGGTTGGGGGCTGTGGTGATGATTTTCCATGGGGGGTCTTAAAAATAAACACTAGTAGTTGTGTTTCCAATTCGGAATAATGAAATGTTATCCCCAAAAACAAGTTAACAAATCGTTTGATCTTGGTAAAGAAAATTCAAAGGGGAAACAATAAGGTAAGTTAAATTTATTTAATGTCGAAAAGTATGCAACAATATTTTGTTAACCCAAATGTGATGTGAATTTATACAGGAAGTCGACTACATTTTTTCCTTGCATACTTTTAGGCACCTTTTTTGACATTTATAAGTGATTTTCTGGTTTTCAGCTTTCCTTATGAGCAATAGTTTTCCGTACATCTTCAGATACTCCTAGAGACCTTCTGCTGTTTTTTCCGACCACTTCCTCTCTTGTATTTTTTGTTAGAACCTTTTTACGACGCTTGGCCCCAGAAGAGCATCACGTAGCGAATCACTTAACTTGATTCCATGACCACCCCCCATTTCGCCCATTTCTGCCCATTTCTGGCATTTTGCCGCCTGATGAGGCCGATGAGCCTGATGGCACAATGGGGAATCCCCGCTCAACAAAGGAATACGAGCGACTGAAAATAATTTGCAGTTATTTGGGGCAAGCACGCAAATGCGTTCGAATCAATTGTCCGATTGCGCCGATTGTTCAGATTGTTGATGGTTAGTCTTCTGCTCCCCTACCCTCTAAAAAATCCTCCTTGTTTTGGCCGCAAAAAAATGCGTTCAAATTGAAATGAAAAGCTCAGCGTGCAACGCATCCCAAATGAGGCAGTTTTCACGGGGGAGGGGGGTTGAGTTTTTCCCGCCGCTTGTTTTTCTTTTTTTTCCCCTTCCAAAAGCACTTATTAGTGTAAAAGGTATATGGGTTTGGAATATTACTATTAAATATAAATGATAATAATAGTGAAATAAATATAAATAATTAAATAAAGTTTTTGTAAAGTAGTTCCTATATTTTTAAAAAACTATTTGTTAAAAACCAAGAGCATAAATTATAATATAATGTTATAATAAATAATTATAATAAAATAAATATAATATATATACATGATATATACATGATATATACATAATATCTGTTTTTTTGTGTTATTTATTAAAAATCAAAACAATAACTTAAAAGAAAATAAATTAAATTTTAGTCTTCAAAAAATAACATCTAATCCCTGAGTAGTCACCAGTTATCCAGGATATCTGATAGTTGAAACAAAACATTTTTTCCAGTTGTTGACTTCTGTGGCGGCCGATCAAGACATAATAAAAACGCAAATTATTTTCTGCTTGACAATTGCAGTACGTGCGTGCGACGAGCGGCGTGCGTCGTACCAAACGATGGCTTTATTCGTTTAAGGCCAAGCGTGAAGCGTCAAGCGTCAAGCGTCAAGCGTCAAGCGTTTTATTATCTGGTTTTTAAAGGCTTAAATTAGAACACAAATTCGTTTTTATGCTGAGAGTACGTACCAATCGTTTCGGCTGAAAGTACAAAAGTGGCAACTCTATCGAGCCTATCGTGAGCTTATAATCGTATGTGATCGATTACACAGTAATCGTTTCAAAGTAATCGTTTCAAATTAAACATTAAATGATAAAGGGTACAAGTATTTGAATTCATCTTGACTTAATTTAAATGAAAATTATAATAATAAAGAGCATTTCTTAACATTCCGGCCCCCGTGAATAGGAGCCTGCTGAGATTCACCAATGACGTCGAGGACGGCCAATTTGGACGCTGGTCTTCGAAGTACTGCAGTTGCAGTTTTTACCGTTGCTGATCGCACTTGTCCGTCCTTTGCTGATTGAATTTCAATGATTCTTCCTTTCCTCCATACACCACGGCTATCGGTCTCGTCGCAAATCAGGACCACATCTCCAATTTGTATTGGCTCCACACGGTTGAACCACTTAGTGCGTCGGGTTAGGGTCGGCAAGTACTCCTGGATCCATCGTTTCCAGAAGGTCTGCATTAACTGCTGCCGGATATGCCATTGCTTCTTCAGGCAGACGTTTTCGTCAACTACCGGTGTTTGTACTTGGTTTGGGCAGCCAAGTAAAAAATGATTTGGAGTAAGCGGATCGTCTTCGTATGAATCGATCGGTAGGTGTGTTAAAGGACGAGAATTAATAAGGTTTTCAGCTTCATTTAACAGACCTTGAAGAGTTTCAACCTGAGGTACCTTTTCTTTGAGGGTTAATGCCAAAATACGTTTCACACTACGCACCAAACGCTCCCATGCCCCACCAGCAGCAGGATTGCCTGGCGTGTTAAATACCCACTCAATACCGCAGCGACCACTCTCCATTGCAACCGCATCCACCACCTCAATCCATTGCTCTTTTCCGACACCGACGAAGTTCGTTCCTTGATCACTTCTAATTCTCTTTGGTACTCCTCTTCGGCAACAAAAGTTCTTGAGACACATAATGGCGGCATCCGATGACAAATCCTTAGACAATTCGAGGTGTATAGCTCTTGTAGTCATACAGGTGAATAACGCTACCCACCTTTTTTCACGTCGCCTGCCAATAGCTACCAATAAGGGCCCAAGATAATCGAGCCCTGTATACGTAAAGGGTCTGACAAAGGCTGCAACTCTGTCCATAGGCAACTGTCCCATCAAGGGTGGCTTTGGCATTGCGGATAAGTTTTTGCATAATTGACAGTTGGTCTTAATAGTTTTAGCTAAACGGCGAATAGATGGTATCCAAAATGTTTGTCTAATGGAACAGATCATGGTATCCACATTTTGGTGTTTACACAGTTCATGATGATGCTGGGCGATCAGTAAAGTCAGTTTATGGGTTTTGGGTAATATAATTGGACGTTTTGTCATAGGACCAACGCAAGTAGCCTTATCTATGCGACCTGCTAAGCGAAGTACACCGTCGTCATCCAGTTCGGGCGAAAGGTTCCATATGGGACTGGAATTGGTTATGGGTTGACCATTCTTTAATTGAGTTACTTCTTGGTGGAAACAAGCGAGTTGGACTGATTTACATAATAGTTTTTCAGAACTACAAATTTCTTCAGCTGTTAGTACTGTAGACCTTTTAAAGGATTTATTTTTGAACCGCTCGATGGCACGGCGAACCCAAGAATAGACTCGCAATAGTTTCTCGTACTTACTGAATTTGTCTATCATATCGAGTGTCATGTCCTGAGTAGCAACAAATACAAATTTTGGACGTAATTCGTTGTCATGGTCGTGATTTTTTATAACATCAGGTGGTGACGGCCACTCGGAGCTGTCGAGATATAAAAATGGAGGTCCTTCAATCCAGACGCTTGGATCTGCCTTTGAGGACAAGCGTGTGGCGGCGTCTGCGGGATTTTTCGTTCCGGGAATCCATTTCCATTGGTCGATCTTTGAGCTTTCCAAAATTTCTGTTACTCTGTGGGCGACATATTGCTTATAGCGACGGCTATCTGATTGTATCCAGCTTATTACAGTTTTTGAATCCGACCACAGATAAACATGTTTTGGGCTGACTTCATGGTTATTTATTATGGCGTTTTTAAGTCGAACTCCCAGGACTGCAGCTTGTAGTTCGAGGCGTGGTATTGATAATGTTTTTATAGGACTACAGTTAGCCTTACCCATCACAAACACTATTGCCACTTGTTCCTGATACAGTACTCTCCAGTAAGCGACGGCGGCAAAGGCTTCTTCGCTTGCGTCTACGAAAATATGAAGTTGCAAGTCGAGATCAGGTTTGGTGAAATTATTATGATAGCATCTGTGAATCCTTACGTCTTTTACCTTCTGCAGTTGGTCGTACCAAGTAATCCACACGTTGTGAAGGCTCTCGGGAATAACCTCATCCCACATTGTATTTAGGCGCCATAATTCTTGAATTATGATTTTGGCTTTTATTACAAAAGGTGCTATAAATCCAAAGGGGTCAAATATGGACATTATCATGGACAGAACTTGTCTCTTTGTTGGAGGTGATTTTGCTTCAGCTACGTTGTTCGGCACTCCTTTAAACTTTACGATGAAACAGAACTGGTCTGATCCATGATCCCAATGAAGTCCAAGTATTTTTTCAGTGTTCGGCTCAGAGTGATTTAATGTTGTTGGCGACGTCATGATCTCTGGTGAGTTGTTCATCCTTGCCAGAAGCTTCTTTGAGTTTGACACGAATCCACGAAGTTCAAAATTTCCGTTCAAATGAATTTGTACGACCTTGTTAATTACGTTATGTGCTTCATCGATTGTGTCAAAACTGTCTACATAATCATCGACGTAATGATGATCAACAATGGCTTTTACTGCTCTGGGACTCTCGTTTTTAAAGAACTCGGCATTAAGATTTTTTACATATTGAGCTGAACAGGGTGAACTGGCTGAACCGAATATCATCACATTCATCACATAGACGTCTGGTTCTCTCGAGGTATCGCAATCTCTCCATAGAAACCGTTGATAATCCTGGTCTTCCTTTCTGATGAATACACGGTGAAACATTTCTTTAATATCCGCACAAATTCCTATTTTACGTTGACGAAACTTGAACAGTATAGACGGCAACGGGATTGGCTGATAGGCATCTGGTCCTTTCGAAAGACATGAGTTCAGTGACACTCCATTAATTTGGGCGGCGGCGTCGAATACTAGTCTGAGTTTATTTTTATTTAAATTATTGACGGCGAAATGCGGCAAATACCATTTTTTGCTTAAATCCGTTTCAGGTTCTACCTTACTTAATTTACGCGCATATCCTTTTCTTTCATATTCTTTAATTTTTTCTGAATACCATTTACGAAGAGATTCATCCTTGGACATTTTACTTTCCGCTATTTTCAGTCGACGTAGCGCCGTGTCGTAACTGTCTGGCATTTTAATAATATCGGTTTTCCATAAAAGCCCAGTCTCATAGCCATTTTCGATTTTGTTTGTCGTCTCCTTCAAGATCTTTTCACTTCTTTGGTCAATATCTGATTTAAGCGGTAATGTTAGTCTAACCCCAAACTGGTCAATGTTTATGAAGTTATGTATTATGTTTTGGATGTCGTCCATTGAATTTTTACATTCTTCTACATGGCATACTACACCGCTGTGTCTGTTTTCGTTCGACCCGAACAATATCCATCCTAATTTGGTTCTATGAGCTGAGAAGTTTTCATTTAGATTAATTATTTCCAAAGGTCTGACTAGATTGATATGGGGCATTCCTATTAATAGTTTCGGCGTAGCATTAGTATAATTTTCAATAGGCAAATCTTTTAGGCATGGAAAATATTTACAAAATTTTGGCAAATTTAGATCTTGGCATGGTAACATTAACCTTTTAACTGTTCTTACATTTTTCATATGGCAAAAAGATAGAGATCCTGTAGGGTTTCCTTGTAATTCCAGGTTTATTTGTTGAGACATTTCTGTTGTCGATTTGTTACCTATCCACTTTAATGTCATATGGCTTTTCGATCCTTTAAGACCCAGCAATTCGGCTGTTTCCTCTTCGATAAGAGATATAGTTGAACCCTCGTCGATAAAAGCAATTATTGTGCATTGTGATTTAGGACCTGTAACGGTTATAGGCACGAACTTAAAAAGGGTCGTGTTCGGTGGTTCATTATCCATTATTGTTGTAGAAACTATGTCGGTCTTTGTTTCGTCTGAAATATTCTCAATCTTAGCGGATTGGTTCTTTGAATCGTGAAGAAGACGATTGTGATATCTTTGACATGAATCGATTTTGCACTCTCTACGGAATGAGCAAGTTTGCATAGAGTGCCCCGGGCAAAGACACCCAAAGCAAAGTCGTTGTTTCTTAACGATTTCCCATTTTTCAGGTAAGGTCTTCTTCTTGAAATTGTCGCATTGATAGACCTTGTGGTCGTGATTACAAATTGGGCATTTGCGGGAACGCTCCTGTTTATTGTCAACTGTGAAAATGTGTTTAGGTTGACTTTTCTTTTCCTGTGTTTTTTCGGTCGTCATCGTCGATGTACTGCCCATTGCTATTGATACATAGCTTGCAATGTTTTGAAGCCATCCTGCAAATTGTTTGACTGACGGATATACAATTCCTCTTTCCATGATATACTTGGCCCACTCTTCCTTTTTGTTCATCGGCAGCTTTGTGACTAATTCATCAATTAGTGTAGGGTTATGAAGATGTGGTGTGGCGTTACAGTTCTCTAGAAATGCTGTTAAATTGGCTGTCATGACACTGAAGTCGATAATATCAGTAATTTTGTTATATTTAACTGGCGGAAATGCTCTAACTTTATCGAGCTGACTTCGTATTAGCACTTCGGGTCGTCCGTAGTGGTTATTTAATGTTTGCATAATTGTTTCGACATTGTTTGGATATATAAGTAATGATGCTACCAAATTCTTAGCTGGACCATGCAGTGACTTTTGAAGGCGAGACAAATTCTCCAAATTGGTATAACTGTGGGCGTTTGTAGTTTCCCTATAGGCTACATGAAACATTGGCCACTGCTCTGGCGTTCCATCGAACGCCGGAAGATCCTGTAGCTTGCGTGAATACGGCTGATATAGATGCGGCTGGCCTGGCTGCTGGGCGTGCGATGAGGTTGAAGGCGTTGAGAAGATCGGGAGCGAGTGAGCAGATGTGGGCGGCGGTGCGGTAACCTGATAGGTACTGTTATAGGAGGCTGGCGGAAATGATATTGGTACATATGGACGACTGGCTTGAGAGCTGTAAACTGGCAATTGCTGCTGGCATGGCAAGTGCACGTCCGGAAAAGTATATGTCGCAGTGAAGTTTGGCATTAACTTACCCATATTTGTCTGAAGTGGCTCACTACTAATCAGTGCTTGTGCTTTCTTCTGTTCCTCATGTTCATGTTGGCTAGTTAGGCGGCGCAGTGATGAACGAAGATCGCTATTTTGATTTTGCGATTCTTGAAATTTGAGCTCCAGCTCTCGCAGCTTCTCTTGAAGTTCGTCCATCTTGTTGAGCTCGATTATGGTTTCATCTGTTTCATCCTCTGATCCTGACATCTTGTCTTCAAATCCTAGACGGGCTGGTGGCTTTCCTTTATTGCGACGCTGGCTTTCTCTTATTGCGACGCTGGCTTTCTTTTGGCATTCCAGTTTGGACTTTATGTGTGAAGGCATTCACAGTATAATTATACACATGTGGGGTGTAGGCGGCGTTGGAGCAATCAATGATAATGCACCTTATTAAAATTGTTGACGGTTCTCAACTGTATATTTCGGCGTGGCTTTTTCAAGTTCTTAGAACGGCGTCGTGTGTACTTATTAAGAAAAATGGCGTCAAATTTTTTCTCTTACACTTATACATACATACAAGCGGCAGGCTTGTACAAGTTTTTTTGTGCGGCGGGCTTGCACTGAGATTTCTTAAGAAGGACGGCGTCAAATTATTTTCCAAACATATACATTCAGGCGGCAGGCTTGTATATTGTTTTTTGTGCGGCGGGCTTGCACTTGGATTGATAATAAAAAATGTTGACTTCTGTGGCGGCCGATCAAGACATAATAAAAACGCAAATTATTTTCTGCTTGACAATTGCAGTACGTGCGTGCGACGAGCGGCGTGCGTCGTACGAAACGATGGCTTTATTCGTTTAAGGCGAAGCGTGAAGCGTCAAGCGTCAAGCGTCAAGCGTCAAGCGTTTTATTATCTGGTTTTTAAAGGCTTAAATTAGAACACAAATTCGTTTTTATGCTGAGAGTACGTACCAATCGTTTCGGCTGAAAGTACAAAAGTGGCAACTCTATCGAGCCTATCGTGAGCTTATAATCGTATGTGATCGATTACACAGTAATCGTTTCAAAGTAATCGTTTCAAATTAAACATTAAATGATAAAGGGTACAAGTATTTGAATTCATCTTGACTTAATTTAAATGAAAATTATAATAATAAAGAGCATTTCTTAACACCAGTTGTTCTTTTTGTTTTTTTGGGTGCGTGCCGTGTGCGGTTAGAAGGTTTCACTTTCACTTTCACTTGGCCAGTGCAACTTTCACCCGGGATGGAAGAGGAAAAGGGGGCGTGGCCGAAGAGGGTGGTCAACTGGCGGCACGTGTCCTAATTTTTTTCGGGGGTATCTTGTTGTTTTTTTATGCCTTTGGCCTATAAATAATTTGTGGCGGGCGCTCAATGAGCTTGCTTCTTTTTTTCAGTGATGTCATTTGTAAATGGCATGTTATCAATTTTCGAGATGATTGAATCAAGTGATTTGTGTGCGTGTCAAAAGGGAGTTGTCCGAGAATTTTGGGATGGGGTTTTGGTATAAGGATTGGGGATATATAAGTAGTATCTGGGATCTCACACACACACGTGTCTGGGGAAACTCCTTTTGAAGTCTCGAGGCCTGCTTGTTGGTTTTTCGGCTAAGGAAAAAGGAGAAATATCCCTAGACTGTTTGCCTCTCGGCTTATTAAGAGATTATCAATTTCTTTTGATGCAAGACGCGTTCACTATCTACGTGGATGAGGAAATATGGTAGGTAATGAGAAAATTGAGCTGGGGATAACGAGGCTAATGGCAACTAATGGCAGTTGGGAAAAGGCAGGGAAAAAAGCTGGAAAATCAGGAAAATATCCACACACACATCCATCTTTTTTTCGGGTAGTTTAGTTTTCCCAAAATTGACTTGCAGTTTGACTGGCAACAGATGCGAACCGACAGGCGACCGTTGTTGTCTCATTGCGAATGCACAAAGACAAAGTTGTCCGGCGGTGCTTAACCCTTTGCTGGCCCCACTCCCTACAGAAACACCCCCATCTGCCACACTTAACCCCCTTTGGAGTGCCCTTTCTGCATTAAGAAATTAAAATCTGCCCTAGAAAAATGCACGGAAAAGTGTGTGTTTGGCTTGGTGCACATGTGCTGCTGCCAGCTTTCCACCAGCTTTTCCCCCCAGTTTTCCCCCAGCCCACTTTTCCCACCCCCCTCGCTTTCCCCGACATTCAGCGGTGTTTGCCGCGCGAGTGTTTTGTTATTTTTGCGGAAGTTTTGTAATTGCGGAAACGGCAACTGCTTCAGTTTCGGTCTCAGTTTTAGTCCCAAGTCCCCATCTTCAGATTGTGCACTCTCCGAAAAAGGGTTTTGTTCAAGAAAAGTAAATATTCCTAGGAATATCTTAAGAATCTTGATAAATCATTATAACGAACGGGTATAAATGCCTTATTTTTTTAGCCGTTTTCATTCCTAATTTGGACAAATCGAGGTCCCCAGCTAAAAGAGTGACTGTTTTGAGTAGCTAACAACCTAAGCTAACGATTCCTACCACTTTCGGGAAAATCTATTTTTTGGCCATTTTTCGCATTTTTGATAAGGGGTGACATCATGATTTTTTGCAAAAAATGGCAAAAATTAAAAAGTTCTACGTTTAAATGCCAATAGATTGGGAATTTAATTACGAGCTCAGCAAGGTATGCCATTCCATATTTCGATAATTTTTTGCATTGTTTTGACCAAAAAACTGATGGTTTAAAGTGGAAAATAGGATTTAGGATTTTTGGAAAAGAATATCCTTTTTTTTGCTGTTTATTAGCTATAATATGGACAAATTAAGGCCCACAGCTAAAAGAGTGACTGTCTTGAACAGCTAAGGACCTAAACTAACGATCCCCATCACTTTCTGGGAAATTTATTTTTTGATAAATTTTCGCATTTTTGATAAGGGGTTACATCGTAATTTTTTGCGAAAAATGGCTAATAAATAAAATGTCCAGGTTTGAATGCCAATCGATTGGAAATTTAATAACGAGTTCAGGAAGGTATGACAATCCATATATGGATCAATATTTTCATTGTTACGGCAGAAAAACTAATTATTTTTCGTCGAAAATTCGGGATCTGTTTTTGGTAAAATTAGTCATTTTTCCTTTTCGTTTTTTTGCTGTAACTTGGCCAAAAATGGTCCTACACCAAAAATACATACTGATTTGAACAGATAACAATATAATAAAAAAGTCCATGACACTTTTTGAATGATTTTGAAAAAATGAAATTTTCGCAAATTTTCACATTTTTTATAAGGGGTAACATCATGATTTTTTGCAAAAAATGGCAAAAGTTAAATATTTCTAAGTTTGAATGTCAATCGTTTGGGAATAAAATGACAAGCTCAACGAAGTATGGCATTCCGTTTTCTGAGCCTTTTTGGGCCAAAAATCTAGTTTTTCAGGGCAGAAATAGAGGTTATTACATTACATGGGGCCCAATATACTTTATAGGATCGAAAACGCTTTCTTATACCTTAATCACACTTTTTAACGAAAGCAATGTACCCCATTGCTCTACGAGTACCGAATTACAAAAAGCAAAACGCGAATTCTTAAGTTTCTTTTTAATCAGAAAACCGATTTCAGTGTTTTCTCAACTACCTTTTTTCGCTCAGTGCAGAT
Source organism: Drosophila lutescens (assembly GCA_037075285.1). Classification (NCBI taxonomy): domain Eukaryota; kingdom Metazoa; phylum Arthropoda; class Insecta; order Diptera; family Drosophilidae; genus Drosophila; species Drosophila lutescens. The sequence goes on along the minus strand of JBAMCF010000413.1, from coordinate 3,159,625 downwards.
TTGTCTTAGCTCCGATTTCAGCTGCAACACTATAGCTCTGCAGTGCTGTGTGTGTGTGGGTGGAGTATCTGTGTGTGGAGTATCTGTGTGTGGCTGCTGCTCAAGTGTTCGATATGCGGCCCGTCGACAACTTGTTCCTTCGGGTGTTGCTCGGTAGGTAAACTTGCAAAACTTGAAGTTATGGACGCGTAAATTGAAAATACACATGAGAGTGCACATAGACACACATACAGCCGCCTTTTCCCCACTTTTCCACCCTTTCCCCCCACTTTTCCCACCAACAATGCAACGGTTCGTGGAACGCGGTCGCCACATTATTGAAACTATAAATTTCTAAAAGCAATCTTTTGCGGGCAGACAACAACGATGCACTGCGAAAAGGGGGAGGCGAAATTGGAGAAGTGGGCGTGGCAGGGGGAGGGGCAGTGGGGTATTTGGCGCTTTTCCACGAGCATTGGTGTTTGTATTTGCGTTGTAGTTGTGTGGGCCGCCGGCTGTTAACGCTTGCCACCACGTCGATGTTGTGGTCGAAAAGTTTTCTCATTTCGCATGTGCAGGCGCGTGTACTTGGCCCAGACTCAAGTTGTCCCTCCCAGTCCCTCCCCCTGAAGCCTGACCCCTCCCCCTCTCCCTTTTTAGGCATACCGCCTGGAATTAGGCAACTCAAATTTACACACAAAAATAAAGAGTGTGGAGGAGGTGGAGAAATGCCAACGAAAACAAGGGGTAATTGGCATTCGAAATTGGCCAAAAGGCATCACTTCAATTGGCTAAAACTTAAGGGAAAATTGTAAAAAAAATATGTCTACTTATATGTACTTAAGATTCATGTTTAAAGGTTTTTTTATAGTCAAATGAAATACCATAAAATTATTTGAAAGGGAAAAATTGTGACCAAAAATTATTTCAAATTGGAAAATAAAATAAAATACCACAAAATTATTCAAATGTTAAAAATTGTAATGGTTTATTTTGAAAATAGAGTTTTAGAAAATTAGCTAGATATAAAATCGATTGGTATCTTAAAAATTGTAATAAACTGAAGTTTAAAATTTCCACAAATTGCCAAAATGAGTTAATATATTTTATTAAAACATAAATCAAATGTAAATTAAACATTTCTTCCAGTGATCTTAGACTTTCAGCAATATTCCAGCCAACTTGCCATTGATTTGCCTGCCCAATTCATTTCCAATTTGCAATTAATCAAATCTCGAGCAATTTCCCAACTTCAATCTGCCGGCGACTTGAGTCCTTGAAGGACCAAGGACGAGGCATCTTCTTCTCGGTCTGTGAAATCAAATTATAGCAAATTTCCCATTAGTTTTAATGGAGGTGCGCTCCTTTCCCATCTCTCATCTCTCCTCGCTTGGCCATCAAAACGCTGCAGGTGAAATGCGGCTAGCGTTTCGATAGACGACGTCGATTTTCCCCTCTGCCGAGCTTTCCCCCCCCCCCCTGCTTTTCCACCCCCTGGCGATTTTACTGGTGCCTTGGTCATTTTTATGTTCGAGCTGCGTTTTCTCATTTTCCATTTATTTATTTTTTATTATTATTTCGAGGGGGCGAAGAGGAAATATCTTTGGGTTCCTGTTTCGCTTTTCTCCCATATAAATGACAACGCCTCATCGCGCAATTTGTTTACCTTCCATCTGGCTATCTCGCTTTTTACTTCGCTTTTTTTCATCAATTTCAAAATTGCTACATTAGTGTTGCCCACTTAACAAGTTTCGAGGGGGGGCGAGGTGGGTTTTCCCTCGGTTTTTCCTTAGCTTTTCCTTTTTTTCTTCGCTCTCTGTTTCGGCCTCGTTGCGTATTAAAATTAGTGATTAATTTTTACGCCCGAAATATGCAAATGTGTTGTTGCATTGATGAATACATTCACTGGCCCACTGAGAGGTGGTTGGCAAAAGTGGGCGGGGGTGGGCAGGGAAAAGTGGGCGTGGCGCTACTTCATTTTCTACTTCATTGCCAAAGTTCGTCGTCCGCTGGGAATTGAGCTTGAAAAATCCACCAGGCGACGCTTCTTTTTTTTTCGGGACTTTTTTCCTTGGTTTTTCCTCCTCAAGGAAATGAAAAATTTTTATGTCATATTTTGTGCTTTTCTCTCCGCTTTTTTCGTTCGTTTTTCGTTGTGTCTGCGGGGCCAGCGGCTAAAATTGATTATGGATGAACGCAGTCGGGGCGCAATTAACATTACTTTTAATTCGCAGAGCTCCACGGACCGCGCTAATGAAGCATGCAAATGGGAAAGCCGGGAAAGCGGGAAAAGCGGGACAAAACTGGGCGGATAAGATAAGTTGATGTCGTGTCCTTAACTTGATTTTCCCTATTAGTGTATAATTTTTAATGTATTTTCTTCGCGGCAATTGATATGCAAATGTTGACAAATTTTTAGGAGTTTTTTTTTTGGCTGCAATTTTTGGTGTGGGAATCTGATTTATATTTGTTTAAATAAATATATATTTACTTTGATTTTTATTATTATTAATTTTTTAATTTATGGCTTAATTTATAATTTATAATTTAATTATAATATATTATTTAATAATTTATTTAATTATAATTATTATGTTAATATATTGCTTAGTTTACCCAAGAATTTTGAAGTGATAGGGCTGATGATATACTAATATATAGATATAGACATATAAAACACATGCCACATACTTATTATGCTATCGAAATAAATCACAAATAAACATAAATAAACCAGAGAAAAGGCCCAAAGAGATTTGTCAACGAGTAGTTGGCAAAAAGACGTGCTCGAAGGATGCAAAAATGTTACTCAAATGAAAATAACTGACAGGAATTTATGGCTGCTCGTCGTCGGCTGCAAAATGTCAATGCCTCGCACTTTTCCCTGCCCCTTTCCACTTTTCCCGAATTCCCTCATATTTATTTGGTCACATATCAAAATAAGTCTGATGATCCAATAAAGTGCTTATATCGCAACGGTGGCTTATGGCCAGGACCCTTTTCCTTTACTTTCCTTTATTTTCCCTTACTTTTTTGCGGCTGTCACATTAGCGACGCATCGCAGCCTAAGATTTTTGCATAGCATACTTTTGCGGGCTCCGTTTCCCTGTAATGAAAATAAATGCGTTACATTTCAATACTTTCGCCTCAATCCCTTCGCTTTTTGATTTATGTGCGCGTGTATCTGTGTCTGTGTTTATGTGGCTGTGTGCGTTTGACATTTGTTCGAGACACGTGAAAATATTTCGAGTGCCAGCGAAACCGAAACTACTTCAGACAGTCATCCCAATCTGAATCAAAAGCCCATTTTTCCCCTTGACTCGAAAGCTGAAACTATGGAGGTGGAAAAAATAGTGGCAAAATAATAAATAATAATACTAAAAATAATTTATAAATATAAATAGTAATATTTCTTCTTACTAAAAAAAACTTTAATTTAATATATTAAACTATTTTTTATTTTTTACATATAAATTTGTATGTAATATTGAGCCTTCCTACTGCACAAATTATTTTAACATTTATAGAGAAAGCTGAGATAATAAAAATGCTTATATATATTTTGTTACTATTTTTCTCGCCTCGTCTGTACTACAGATACACCCCGCTATCTGTGCACAAACACACACATCTCAAGATGGCAAAAAGAAATGATTTATTTGTGGCATTTCTAGGACTTCCACGCAGGACTCGCAGCTGCTTTTAATACATTTTTCTACTTTCGGCATATTTGGCGCTCCATGCATGACAAATTGTTAAGAAAGCGCAGTGGAAAGGCACCGTCTTTTCCCGCTTTTCCACCCACCCCCATATGTGGTCCTTTGGCTTAGCTCTTTTGGCCTGTTCCTTATCATCGAAATGTACTCGAGGAAATTCCACAAATAACGCGATGCCAGCTCCACTTGCACTCACTTTGCTTCGGATTTTCCAAGGACTCGAGATTCGTGATTCGGGGAAAGGGTCCTTGCATGCATGAGCAGTTCATTGAGTTGACATTGAGTGCCTGTGATTTATGTTGGATTTTTGCCACTTCTTTCCGAGCGGCGGGGATGTTGAAATAACACAGGAATATTCGAGGGGTTCAGGGGATTGTCGTCGTCCTCGGGCAATTGGAGGGGGGAGTTAAGCCAGTGAAAGGGGTTTGCTCAGGCCACACAGATCCGAATTAAACAGGTGCTCAAATCGTTTATCAATGTCACTTCAATAATACGTATAAAATAATGGAATAATATTTTAGTACATATTTTATATAATAGCAAATATATTTTAGAAAAATGTCACTACAATAATAAGTATTATAAAATAATATAATAATATTATAGTAACAATTTATATATTTAACAAAAATTAAATGACATTTGAATAATTTAATTTAATTGAATTAATCGTACAATATATGTACAATATAAAATAATGTAAAAATATAGTATAGATTTTTAAATATTAGTTTAAATAATTTAATTAAAAAATTAATATATACTAAATATATTATAGTAGGTATATATATTTTTGAAAAATCAAAAGAAATTTGGATTATTTATTTTAAATTAATTGTTTATCAATGTCACTTAAATAATGTGCACAAAATAATATTATAAATTATGGTATATATTTTTAAAAATGTAAATAACTAAAACCACACCTGCGGTTAAGTAAAAACCATCGACATCTTCAGTTTCCGACAGTTTCTTGCTGTTTTGTAAACCAAATTGCGTTTACGTCATCAGCAGTCGTCAGTCAACCCCCCTTCGTCCACCACCCCTGGCATTTTTCCCCTCTCCACACAAAACCATCTACGTTCCGATGCTCGTCTGACTGACGACTGAGTTGCCATATATTCAAACTAAATGTGTCACGTCCAAACAACAAAAATTTCATTTATATTCGCATATATACGCAAAAAATAAAGAACGAAAAAAGCGAATGAAGAATGAAGAATATTCAGAAGAAGCTAGAAGAAGAATGAGCCAGAAATGTTATAAAGTTTGAAGGGAGGAGCGGAGAAAGCAGGGTGATATTTTTTGGGGAGTTGCCTTTGGTTTATTTTAAATTTGGAGCAATTTGGAGAGGTCCTCCGCCCTTCATCTTCCCTGAAAAAATATAAAAAAATATCCACCTATTTTAGAGGAAGGGTGTGAAATGGTTACAAATTATGTGCAGCATAAGCTGACGCTGCTTCTTCTTCTTTTACACTCAGTTCTTATTTTCCTCCTCCCCTTTTTTTCTAGCATTTTTTACTCCTTTTTCTGCGTGCGGCGTTCTAAGCAGCAACTTCCTGCCACGCCCCTCTCTTTTTTAGGGGCGCCAGCAACAAATCAACGGAAGCGGAAGTGGCAATGGAAATGGAAATGCGACGGCGAATGAAGCGAAGCCGCAAAAGGTGTGAAAAAATAAGAAAAAAGTAGAAAAAAATCCAGAGAGCCAGAAGAGATGAAGATGAAAAATCACAAAAATGTTAGCGTTAGTCACACACAGAACACAAAAACGACAAAACGACATAAGGTGGAAAAGCGGACGCGGACATTTGAGGTTTTCCGACGCAAAGTCCTCGAGGTTTTCCATCGGTTGGGTTTTACTAAGTTAAAAGAATGGGTAAGATAAGAGCAATCTAAAGAAATCCTAAAAAAATACTCAATACTACAAAATAGTTCTTTAGGTTCTTGAAATATTATATTATATTTTAGGTATTATATTATTTTTTAATATAATCTTAAAATAGTTCTGAGTCCTACCACCAAGTATTGTAAATACATTTCATAATCTTTAGAACACACATATGATTTATTTCTACCTATTTATCTCAAGATGTTTATCTTAGATAGATTTATCTTAGACCCCAAGTCGGTTCGTTTCGATTGTTTTGGGTTTTCGGCACCCTGGTTCTCCAAATGATGTTTCCCCCTTTTCCCCTCACCTCCTTCGCCAGCTTTCTCTCACATTTCTCTGCACTGGAAATTCTTTTGATTTATGTTAATTTGAATAAGTGCGCACCATCTATTTTTCTCGTTTTTCGTGTGCTTTTTTTTGTCACCTAGCTAGGGAGTCCAATCCCCTTTTTTTACCTTTCTCTGGCATTTCAGCCTCAACTGCTTTTTCAGATATTTCCTGGAATTTTTTCAGTCTTTAAATATATTTCATCTAATCCATAACTAGAATTTTCATATGATATAATTTTCAGCCTGGCGAAATCTAGTAAATATTGCTTAGACTAAGACTTCTCCTCAACATGGGACTGGTTTTCAGATACTCGAGTGTGAGATCCGACTGGGATCGGGTAATCTGCGGCAGGAGCTCCTCGGAGGAGTGCCAGGATTGCTCCGTCTCCACTTCCACATCCGCAACCACATCCCCAGAATTCAGTTCATCGTTCGCATACTCCACATAGTAATCCTCCGAGGGCAGCTGCTCCTCCATTTCCCACAGCTCCTGCTGCTCCAATTCCAATTCCGATTCCGAATAGAGTAGAATCCTGGCCCTGGGTCGCATCCATCGGCTGCTCCTCCTCTCTCCCTCGATCTTCCTGATCTTCCTCAATCCCTTAAGGATTTTAGAAGGCCTTGAGGCGGGTTTCCCAACCCGACGAACTCTGGCATAGTCCACCAGCGGAGCGTTGAGCTCCACCAGCAGTCTGGCACAGCATCGGCCGTCCATCCAGGACTCGCCCTCCCTTACCCCCTTCAAATTCAGGGGAGGAAGACCCCTGGGCTCGGGGCGACTGCACAGGCATCTGATGAGCGTGGGACTGTCGTAGTGGCGCCGATCATAGCCCACGGCTCCCTCGGACTCTATTGGATTACTTAACTCCTTGGCCCTCTCATAGAGATCCGGCAGCACGTGCTCGAAGATCCTGTGGGTCAAGTAGGGTGGTTGATTCACCCGCAAAGTGTTGGGCAATAAAGAACTCAGAGAGACGGGGGGAAGTATCATCTCGGGATAGGGAAAGTTGCTCAGATTCTTGAGGATCTGGCGGCCAGTCGTCTCGAAGTCGTAGGCCATCCCCTCCGGCACACGCCAGTCCCCATAGGCTGAAAGTTCCTTCAGTTGGCTAGCTCCCATTAGACTCCTCTCCGAATCGGAATCCGAAATCGGTTCCCAGAGGAAGGACCATCGCTGAATGGATCGTTTTACCTCCTCCTGCGTCCAATAGTAATCCTCTGGATTGATACGATCCCTCAAAGGACGATGCAAGTGGGGTTTTCGTATCACCTTGGCGCGACCCATGTTTTCTAGACTTTTTACTAGTAAATATTTCGAAATTACACTTATTTCGTGTGAGAAACTTGGAACAAACTGACAATTTTTGATTGCTAACTATGTAATTGAATATATTTCTGTTTTGCTGGTAAGAAAATGTATGATTTAATTAGATCTTATAGTTAGGATTAGTTGTATTATTTATGCTGTATTATTTCTTGGTATTTCCCTTTATTTTTCTCCCCCAAAAAGGTAATCCCCCTGGAAGTTATTGAGCAGTGTTGTGGTTAGCATACGGAAGTCCTGCTCGAGGAACCCCAGATGGAACCCTTTTGTGAAAGCCCATAAGCCAGCCACTTTGCCACCGGGGCAGCCAGGGGTTAAGGTATGCAGATGGGTTAAGAAGAAGGCCCGTCAAACGGAAATCAGATTTGTGTCTGGCATTTCTTGCGCTTGATTTGTTTGCATAACAAAAAGGCGAAAAGGACATGCGTGCAAGTCTATCAAAACTAATGTTACACGCTCCTCCGCCCACATTTTCCACATTTTCTTGGGGGGGAAAACGGGCAAGGAAAATCTGAAGCCCCCGGCGGGCAGAGCGAAGTGGACTCTGCTGTTTTATTTATTTTATTATTATTTTTTTCTTGCTTTCTCTGGGTAGACCGCAACTCGACCTTAAAGTGTGTCATTTTACGGTGCGCCTGCAACAACACCCCTTTTTCCTCCCTTTTCAACCATTTTTCCTTCGCTTTTCCTCTCACTTTTCGGCCCTGCGAAATGTAAAATTTTTATTGTTTGTGTTTTTCTTTTATTGCCAGCGGGCGGCGCATCTTCAGCCGTCGATCTGCCACACCCCTTTGCCCACTTTACGCCCCCCTGTCTATATTTTTGATACCCCTTACACTTTGAGTTGGAGGGTATACCCGCTTAAGGGTATACAGGTAACATAAATAAACACCTTCACTTAAGAAAGAAATGGAGATCTGTAATTATTACCAAAATTTCATATATATTCATATAAATATTATTTTTAAGAGGGTATCTTATAGTTGTATAACCTGATGTTTAATGTAAAGCTTCTTTTGAAGAACAAGTAATTTTGTAATTTGGAAAATCCAACATATAGAAATTATTATTTTAAACAGGTCAGCGAGTAGAGGGTAATTTATAGTCGTAAAACCGGATTTTTAATATAAAGCTTCTTTTAAAGGACAAGTAATTTGGTAATTGGAAATTCCAACACATATAAATTATTATTTTCAACAGTTTTTTTGAGAAGAGGGTATCTAAAAGTCGTATAACCTGGCCTTTGCCAGTGACTTTTCGACTTTTCCCACATGTCGTATCAGCGACTTTTCCCGCGTGGCTCTTCGCCCACTGTCCTTCCCTTCGCCACATTTTCCACCCCTTCTCCTTGGACTTTTTCACTCCACTCCCCCTTTTCCCCTCATCCAATGGCACCTTTTTTTACTTTCGGCCCTTTTTCTACTCGGTTTTTCGGATTTTTCGCGATTTTCAACGCATGAACCTCAGGGGTTGTCTTCTGCTCGCCACCCAACACCCCCACCCCTAACTTTACTTTCGGGTTCCGTATTATTTCGCATTTAAAAATAGATTTGCATTTGTTTGTTTGTCTGGGTGTGTTTGGCGTGTCCAATTGATTTATGGTTTTTGTAAATAACGAAGGAAAAACAGTGCTCGAAAAGGTTGCGCCACGGGGGCAGTTGAAAAGCGAAGGGGGATATATATATATATCTATAGTGGGTTTTATCGGGGGCGTTGGTAGAAGGGTAAAGCACCAAGTAAGCTCTCCGCCGTTGTTTACTCTTTGCGGTTATTTTGCGGTTTCGCCTTTTCCCCCTTTTTGCCCACTTTTTGCCCACTTTTCCCATTTTCCAATACGCGCTGTCCGCGCGAGTTTATTGACTTTTCAACTGATCCTTTGGGTGTAATTGTTGTTATTGTTTGCATTTTAAAACTCAAAGATGCCACAAATGGGAAAACAAAAAAGTCAGAATGGTGAAAAAAAGGAGAAAAAATGGGAAAACTCAAAGGGACTAATAGATAATAGGAACAACGATTTAATGCATTTTAATTTGAATAAAATGTTATTTTATATAGTATTTAATTTTTTTTATGGTTAGTTAGTGTTAGTATGTTTATAGTATGTTTATAATTTTGGATAAATGCATTGATTTAAATATAAAATATTCCAAGGCTGCTTGAAGCATTTTAATATTGAATTAAATCTATTAAAACTTCATTATTCTTAAATTAGGCAGTATTTAATATTATTAACTAAAATATAAAATATTCCTAGGCTATTTGAATAAAAAATAAAAAAACGTACAACTTTGTACTTATACCATCCATTTTTATTCAGTTTCCCACACTCTTGATTTTCCTGGGCAAAAAAACCAAAAAAAGGAGGAAACACAATTAACTGACTTTGGCAAACAATTGGCAATGGAATGCTGTACCCTCTTTTATTTTTATCCGACGCCCCCTCAAGATATTGTCACCAAGAAATAAAAAGCCGAGGGCGGTCCCGGCCAATGAAAGGAGGCGGTGGGAAAACCAGGGAAAGCCGGAAAAGCGGGGGCAATGCGAGGAGGAACAAGTAAACAACAATACACAAATAAATTGATGTCATTTTCGTTTTCGTTACGTCTCAAATGGAATTAGTGGCACGCTAAAAAATATACGAAGGCGGCAAGACGGCAAGACCTGTGCAGAAAGGACAAATCCGAAAGAAAACCCCCAGCGAAAGCTCCATACAATACAAAAAAACCCAAAAAAGACGCGAGAAAACTTGGGAGGCGAAGGAAAAGCGACAGACGGCAAGGGAAACGCAAAGGAAAACAGACGGCAATGAAAACGCAGATAAACATATTCGCGAATTTGTTATTATCAGAAAAATATTGCGCAAATAAAGCCAGGGGTGTCGTCGAACGGGGGTGAGATTGCCACCAGCCAAAAACGAAACACAGAAGCACAGAGAGAAAAAATCTAGGAACTAGGAGGCTTTGCATTTAGATAGATATAATATTATTTATATTCAAATTAAGGACATTTTTGAATTTCAAGATATTAAATGAAAATATATTTTCATAACCCAACTTCTTATATATTACTTACTAATTTATTATTCTTCTAGCCATATATATTTTATTCTTATTATTTTGTAGTTTGTTTTTTTTAGTCCAAGATTACTTACTTATAATTTTATATTCTTCTGGATATAGAAATTTTGATTTTTGTATTATTAATATTATTTTGAGCTTTATTTTTTTTAGTCCAACACTAATTACTTACAATTTTAAAATATATCGTTTGGAAATTAATATCCTTCTAGCCATATATGTTTTATTTTTTCTATCCACTATTTTATAATCTATTTTATTTTTTTTTCCAATATAATTTACTTACAATATTTAAATGTATAACTTGTTTAGCAAAGTGTGTTATCATTTTGTACTTTAAAAAACTTTTTTTTTTAGTGTATGCAAAATATGTGAGGAGTGTGTGAGTGTGTGTGGGGCGTTAATTCCCCAGTGACTGCATGTGACGCGTTTTGCATGCGGTTTTCTCGCGTTTTCCGAGCGTTCGAACGTCTGTGGGGCGAAATTAGCCTGCGGGGGTGACTGAGGGTAAAGGCGCCTGCCGTTTGGGGTTGGGGGGAAAATTCAAATGGGTGTCCCAAATTAGTTAAAAAGCCCAGCCAGACAATCAAAGATCAAAACTTTTTGATAGGCAAATGCGAGTGTGACATGTGTGTGTGTGGCTTGATACTTTTATTATCCCGTTTTTTAAGACCCTCTTACTGTCAGGAGTTAAATGGCAGCTGACTTGTACGATTTTGAATTTGATTCGCAGCGAAATTGATCGCTTTATCCGCTGGGAAATGGCTGGTGTGGGTTAATTGATGGGTTAAAAGCGGGTAATGGGATGTTATATGTGGGAAAAAGGGAATTTTTGAAGAAATGTAAATTTGGGGAAGCTGGTATTTAAAAAATAAAATAAATATATAAAATAAATGGAATAAAAATTATATTTCCAATTTTCCAAAGCAGCGAATTCAATTATGGAAAATTCTTAATTGCCAAAGGATCCATTTCAGTGCCATTTTTGTAGAAATTTAAAAGTGGGAATGGTGGTATTTAATAAAGGAGAAATTGCTAATATATTACATTTAATATAAATAAATAAAATAAATGGAATAAAAATTATATTTCCAATTTTCCAAAGCAGCGAATTCAATTATGGAAAATGCTTAATTGCCAAAGGATCCATTTCACTCAACTTCACCCCCACCCCCTCGCTGATTGTCAAGGCTGTCACCCCGAAATTAGGCGCGTGTTGTTTGTCAAAAATATTTAACGCTCAAGTGGTAAAATGGTAAACGAGAATTTCTCTAAAAATTATCAAAGGAAAATGTAGAGAAAACCACCCAAAAAACATTGATAAGGCCGGGAAAATTGTAGCCCACCCCTCAAAAAAAAAACATAGCCTTCACCTTTCCCAGCGAAACGTGTAAATGGACTTTTCTTTTTTTTTCCTAATTTTTTTCGTTCGCGTTGACTGAGTGACTTACCACCACTCAAATGCAAAATGGCGATTATTCATAAATCATTAAACACCATTTGGCGGGGGGCCTCTAAAATTTTTATCGCTTCTCCGAACAAACTGGCGAAGAAAAATTCCTAATGAGCCAAGCGAAAAAAAAACCGAAAAAAAAGTTAAAAACTTCGGAAAAAATCAAAGGCCGTTTCCACCCAAAAAGAGGGTGGGAATTTTGGGCTGCAGAATTTCGCGGGCTTTTTAACAAGGCGCCCAGGCAGAAGACACCAACGGAAAGGAGAAAAAAATAGAAGCGAGACTCGGACGAAGACATTAAAAATTTTGTTTGATACTTTGGTCGCTGCTGCCACGCCCCCGCCCACCTAAAGAGGAAAACTCAGCCACCACCCCCAGAAAATCGTATGCCACCACTTACATCACTTCTCCATTTTTTTGGCCTTAGCTTTTTCGGCCGCTGTTCTGGTCGTTTGATTTCCGCTTCCGTTTGCCGTTGAGATTAAAAAACATTTTCGTGCGTTTTTTCCCTCATTTCCCTGATGTTTTTCATCGTTCCTCCTTTAACCACGGATACGGATACGGATGGCCGTGGCCAACGGTTGCGTCTCTATCTGCGAGATACATTAAATTAAAAATTCATCTTTAATCAAAAATTATTGTTGGCATGCCCAAGACAAAGTGTATGTATATTTTTAAGGGGGGCTGTGTCCTAAGCGCTGGGCAAACATAGTTGACAATATATCAAAGTTTCTGGCATCTTCTTCTTCAGGGGAGTGGGCCTTATTGTAATTGCTCTGTTCGGGGGTTTGGATTCTGGGGTCTTTTGGCTAAGGAAATCTGCGAGGAAAAAGTACAGTGCGGTCAGAAAAAATCAGGAAAAATGTTTTAAATAAATTTCTAAGCCTAAAACGACTAGTGCTATTTAGTAAAACCACCCACATCACTTTCTTAGCTTTATTCAATCAATATGTCAGCAGAAAATACCAAAAAGTCTGCAGCTCAGAGATTACCTGGCCAAAAAGTTGAGTGATTGTTTAACCAGGCAAAACCTCAACCAACAATTTCAACTTAATTAAATGCGTCTTTAATACTTTTGGCTTGATGGCAAACAGAAATACGGGGAAGCGAGGGGCGCCCATTTACATTAATGCTCATATGTGTGTGTTTGTTTGGCCAAGAAAAAAGGAGCCAGCAAACTTTTCAGTTTGAGGGGTGGGGGAATCAAGGGGTAGGTGGGACGTGCGTCTGGGCCAAAAATAAAGTTGATTAAAATTTGAAAGATTTTTGACAGTTATTATGCGCCGTCGGGTGGATAAACTGAAACTGAAGCGAGCAAACTTGTGCGAAGTGTCAATATTGAAAGTTAAGCTCGCTGTCTTCCCAACTCTTTCTATTTAATTTTCGCTTTGGCAAGAACCAGTTGGGAATTATAGCTGCCTTTTCGCGTTTGAGGTTGGTACTGAATGTGTTGCTGGGCAGACATGATGCAAAATAAGGTCGAAATGCGGAGTGTCATACCTCTTTGAACTCGTAATTACATTTCCAACCGATTGGCATTTAAACCTGGACATTTTAATTTTTGGCCATTTTTCGAAAAAAAATCATGATGTTACCCCTTATAAAAAAAGTAAAAATTGGCGAAAATTTTATTTTTTCAAAATCACTCAAAAAGTGTCATTAATTTATTTATTATTTTGTTATATGTTCAAAACAGTATGCATTTTTGGTGTAGGACCACTTTTGGCCAAGTTAAAGCAAAAAAACGAAAAGCAAAAATGCTTATTTTTACCAAAAACCTAGATCCCGAATTTTCGACCCAAAAATAATTAGTTTTTCTGCCGTAACAGTGCAAATATTGATCCAAATATGGATTGTCATGCCTTTCTGAACTCGTTTTTAAATTTCCAATCGATTGGCATTTAAACCTGGACACTTTATTTTTTGGCCATTTTTCGCAAAAAATCACGATGTTACCCCTTATAAAAAATGCGAAAATTGATCAAAAAATAAATTTCCCAGAAAGTGATGGGGATCGTTAGTTTAGGTCGTTAGCTGTTCAAGACAGTCACTCTTTTAGCTGTGGGCCTTAATTTGTCCATATTACGACTAAAAAACCGTAAAAAAATGTAGTTTATTTTTCAACAAATCCTAAATCCTATTTTCCACCCAAAACTATCAGTTTTTGGGTCAAAACAATGCAAAAAATTGTCGAAATATGGAATGTCATACCTTGTTGAGCTTGTAATTAAATTCCCAATCGTTTGGCATTCAAACCTAGAAATTTAAATTTTTCTAATTTCTTGCAAAAAATCATGATGTAACCCCTTATCAAAAATGCAAAAATTTGCCAAAAAATAGATTTTTCTGAAAGTGATAAGGATCGTTAGTTTAAGTGATTAGCTGCTCAAATCAGTCGCTCTTTTAGCTGTGACCCTTAATTTGTCCAAATTATGGTCAAAAAACCGCAAAAAAAGTGTAATTTTTTTGTCAAAAACATTAGTTTATATTTTCTAGTTATGTAAGTCATGTTTTGGGTCACCTTCCTTCAAGGTATGGGAAACCTGGAAAATGCGCGGCTGTTTTCTCCGTGTGCTGTCACTGTACTTGATCGTTTAGAGGCCATAAAAACCGCACACGGCCAACTGCAGATGGAGTAGCATTTGAGCTGGGCTCAATATAAAATTACATTTAATAGCAGTCGCCGGGGGGGCGGAGTGGGTGGAGTGGGCGGCCAATTGGGGGCGGCAAGGACATTCAAACTAATAAGGCTGGTTCAATTTAATGAGCAGACGTCGCAACTTTCCGCTACGTTGGCCGCGTTAAACTAATCAACGCAGTGCCACCCACTTTTAGTTCACCCCAAAACCGAAAAACAGAAGGCAACAGTTGTTTGTTTGTCTGCTCAATTGCTTGTTAACATTTTGCGCAATTTGGCCAAAAAGATGGGGGTGGTGGGGTTGTGTGGGGTGGCCTAAACTACCTGCAAACATGGAAAAAACCAGAAACCAATTGAGCGCGAATGTATGCTGTGTGTGTGAGTGGAGGGGCGGCAGACGGAGCGGCAGACGGAGGACGAAGGACAGTGGCCTGTAGAAAGTCATAAAATTTTATAGTTGCAAGGGGAAGGGGCTGGTTGTCCAAATAGCCAAATAGGAATCGGCCGTGTGTTATGACTGTGAACTAATCGCCGCAGCGTTTTCGGTTCGCCTTGGGTCAGTTAATGAAATGGCCATGGTTGAACTGAATTTCGGGGGGGGGGCTACCATTTTCAGGGGGGCGCGAGATGACCTGGCCCGGGGTCACTGGGCAATTAAGGGCCATCCGGCTCTCTTTGGACATAAAGATGTCTTCAAGACATTCGAACAGAGGTCAAATAGCCACCCCAAAACATTGCAATTACAATTCTGAGCCGCAAATTGGTTTAGATAAGTTTCTTAGACACAAAAAAATATAGAAAATATATAAGAATTTAACTTATTTAATTAAATGTATAATTGCAGTTGCTACACTAATAAAAAAACACGTAATAAGTCCAATAACATTTCCAAACATAGCGAAAAGTATATAAATTGAATTTTAAAACATTTAACTTGAATAGTATATATTTTTCGATTTATCAATTATATGAGAATATTACACTTAACAATTTCAATTAATAATAAAAATACGAATAATATTTATATTATATTCTTTGATTTTTAAAATAAAAAATGCACCATTTTTTAATGGCGTAAAATATTTAAAATTATTATGACGAACATTGTATCTAATATTTTTAACCTTGGTTCAAATTATGAAATGAAATCATGAAATTAAATATTTTTTATATTAAATATTACTCTTTTTATTTAATTCATATGTGTACTACGAATCTTTGCATTCAAATGCAGCTATTTTTTTACTATTCTATTTTTTATCAGTGTAGCTAATTCATAATTTTATCTTACATTATTTTTGTGGTGCCACCCATCCATATTTTAATTTAAAAATCTATGAATTTATATATATGAGCCCAACTAAATGTATTATCCACTTATCGTCTTATATTTATGCTTTTTGAATTCAAGGGAATAAAAGATACCCCCAAGAAAGCCTTAATTTAGCAAGTACTTGTTTATAAATTGCCGCCCATCAATAATTTCCTGATTGATTCGAATTCGGATTGATGGCGCACTTTGATCCCGAGAGCTCAATGGACAGCCTAATTGGGAGCCCGGCAATCCAAATCCAAACAACTCCGCTCAGATCACATTACACAGAATCAAATGAAATCAAATCACACAAATCAGGCCAAATCGCTGTCGCAATTTGCCGTTGGCAAACATCGGACCCAAGTCGTCCATATATGATATGATATGCATATATATTGTGGAGGCCATAAACATGGGCCAACAACCCCAAGGAAACCGAACACGGAGATCTGGCAAATCTCGGGCATAAAGCATAACTCACGCTTATGATTTTTAAGGGCACATCAAAGACCCCGGGCCGAAAAAAAGAACCCCTTTCTTTTCCAGTTTTTTCCTTTTGGATCCCCCGAAGAACACTATAACCAATAAACATTGTTGCAGGATTGCTTGTTTTTGCAGCTAATAAAATCATAAAAAATAAGCAAATAGCCGGGCATAAGTGGCCAGAGGGTTAAGATCCAAGGGGGGCAGGGGGGGTTAAGGTCTGGGATGGCAATGACAAGTGGATTCTTTATCACTAACCTCGGTAAGAAGGCGCCGGCCTCGATAGCCCAGGGAAAATGGATGTATGGATGAATGGCCTTCTCTCTTTTTGTGGATTTTGGGATTGGCAGGCACAGAGAGAAAATTTTGTTATAATTGTGATATGTAATATATAATCTTGGAAGTTATATTTTGCAGGTTAAACTAACAAAAAACTTGTTTCACTTTTAGTTGATTTTAAATTCATTTGATTGATTTGAAAGTCAGTTTATTTATTTGAAAATCAGTTTATTAATTTGAAAATAGTTTGATTGTTTTTAAAATCATTTGATTGATTTGAAAATCATTTTGAAAATCATCAATATATATTTATTTAGAAAGAAATTCTGCAAGTCAATAGGCAATTTCTCCATGTGCATTAAAAGGGGGATGTGGGTGTAACTTTGCCGAATGGCACCACAATGCATGCAAATTGTAACAAGGATAATGGCAAACTCTCAAAAGACCACCGCAAACAAGACGACAGCAGGACTATGACGACAAAGTAGAGCCCCCCCCACCAAAAAAAAAACCAAATAAAAGCAAAATATATAACCGAAAAAAGTGAGACGCACACGCTTTAGTGCCACTTGACAAATTGGTCAAGTGATTTTGCACAAAAAATGGACCAAAAGATGCGGGCGAAAAGGGGGTTGGCTATGGGACATGTGGGTAATACTGTAATATTGTAATATTGAGAGGGGGTCAGCAGGTCAAGCGATAAAGGAAACTCCGGGCGGGGGTGGAAAACTAGACTTCCGTTTCCAAAACGGGGCAGTAAATATGTTATTGGGTAATATTATTCCGATAATTCAGCAAAGGCTTCGTTTGTTGTACTTGAAGATCTTAAAGATATCAAAAAAATATATTTTAAATATATTAAACTAACCAAATATTTAAATATTATATAAATATACGATATAAAGCTTTTCAGAAACGATCCCTAAATTCAACCACTTAGAGTGACATGTGCTTGTCCCAGTTTCCCAACAACTCCCCTTCGATAAATTGCAACTCTTTGGTCGTTTTTTATTGCCGCCTCATCGCGAGGGTTCCGAGGATTCTGAGGATTGTGAATTTTGGATGGCGGATGGCGGATTGCGGATGCGGATGCGAATGTTAAGCTCATCAAATCGAGCGATTGACAAATTGCTTGTCTACGTGTGTGTTCCTCGGTTTCTTGCCATCGTAATCGTAATTTTTCCCGGTTTGTTCGTGTGCGGACTACTGACAACTCAACTGAGAGGGTGGATTGATACCCCCGATTCGCATCCGCACTATATATACACCATATATATAACCCGTATTGTTGCCAATTCTCTGGGTTGTTCGGCAGAATGTATTGCTTGTAATTGTCTGTTTGATGGACCAAACAATTTTGATTGAATTCAATTACAACGCCAACCCCTTTTCTTTCTTATTTTTTCTGTGGGGTGATGCCGATTCCGCTTGTTTGCCATTTTACTGGCTTTTTTCGTTGTTGGTTTTAGTGATTTGCAATAATTTTGGATGCCCGCCTTGGCTCATATGTGAAATATGCCGTTGTCATGGTTTGTTTATTCAGTGCGGATGTCCTTCGGCTAACCCCAGAACCCAGACCCCAGACCCCTCAACCTTAACCCACTCAAAGGAAACCCAAGTTGTTCACTGGAAAAAAAGGGGGAAGAGTCTATTAAGTTGATAACTTCTCTTCTTTCTTATAATATACAGTTATTTACATCCGGAACTTGGTTGTGAGTGGGCTTTACTGGAAAAATGGTATATTGCACCCTTTGTAAATACCACATTTCCCCTTTTTGGATGAGAAGTTCTCTTCTTTTTTCTATTATACATATGTTTACATCATGAACTAGGTTGTGGGTGGGCTTTTCCATCAATAATTGTTAGTTGCATACTTTTTGAATACCAAATTTCCCTCAAATCTAAATGTTTTAAGGTTTTTAAAGCTTTGTGGAGTTAGTTTTATTATAAAAAATATATAAAAAATCCGAATTAGCTCTCCTGACTCTTTGGATAATTAAAAACATTTAATAAATTTCTACAAAGTATTTCTGGCAGTGCATCCACTCTGCAGCCCGCATGTGCTTCCTTTTTGTCCTTTTTTCTTGGCCTTTTCTTTTCTTTTCTTGGGGGCTGGGCCCTCAAGTCGAAAGGGTTTCGGTTTCGGTTTCGCTTTCGGTTTCTTTGTTTGTCCCCCGCCTCCACTTTCTCCGCCTTTCTTGCCGGCCAAGTAGATTAAGTGATTTTCAAGTCATGTCCTTTTTTTCCCCTCGGTGCTGGGTGTTTGGTGTTTGCACCCTGATGGACTGCTGCCAAAAAGAAAGTCATGTCATGTCGGGTGCCGCCGCGTGTGTGGGTATTTAGATATGTGGGCCCTGTGTTTATATTACAAGGGTTATTGAGCAAATCACCGGGCGACAAAAAGGCAACGAACGACAGCAATAAAATCTAGTTTGTTAGCATAATTTGTTTGATTTTTATTAGATAGACAAAATAACCGGACGGACCTTCCTCTGGGCTCGGGCTCCCTTTTTCTATTCTATTATTATTATTATATTTTTTCGTTTGTGCCAAGTCATATTAGTGGCAACGCATAGCAACTCAACTTTTTGGCCCGACACGTTTTCGTTATTAATTTTTATTACGAGTCCGAATAAATTGCATTACCTCTACACACATTTTGTAAATTGAATTTATTTACAGGAAAAAACAAAAACCCTTTTTATACTGACCAGAAGAGAGCCAGGAAAAAGGAGAAAAATTACTGCACGCCTAACAAGGCCATTAATGAAATGGAAATGGGCTGGGGGTATTGCGATGACTATGGAAAGTCTTTGAACAATAGCACATATCGAGTCCCCACGGGTCTCCAAGGACCTCTCACGAAGAAGAGGCATAAATATCAGAATGCTCATAAATTCCGCCAAGTGCCATTAATTTCTTGACATTCTATATGCATATGACCTCATCCCCCAACGCACTTCTCTCAAAATAATGATTTACTCGAAGCGAAAAAGTTTCGGCTGGCATACATTTTTAATATCAAACAATTTGTAATAAATAAAATGGCAATGGCATAAATGTCAGCTACGACAGGATGGTAATCCTGAGATGTAGTACAGTGGTAACTGGTCGAGGGAGAATCTTGAATTTTTGTATTATAAATTATTTAATAATTAATATAATCATATAATCAGTTTCCATTCTACTAAATGCACATTGATTCAATAATGATTAATAAGAAATGTGACCATACATTTGCAAAGTTGATTTTTTGCTTGGCTTGGTCACTCTAATTTTTTACTTTCAAGCTAGGGGAGCTTAATAAACTCTTCCTTTTAATCCAGCAATTTCATAAGATCATTTTATGGATTGCAGAACACCCACACATATTTACTGTACCCAAGTACCTGCTTTATTTTTGTTCCTTGAACGATATGAGGTACAGTTGTGCTCGCCAAGATTTAGCCATATTGTTATTTTAATTTCGAAAATTGCAACAATCACAATGCTCGGCTCCTAACAATAACAAACACACGCACACATATGCATATGCATCTCGGCTATTGCATATGTATGGGACATGGGACAGTACACTGTGTGTGTGAAAGAGACGGCAGAGGCAGGGTAAGAAAGAGATGGAGGGAGTAAGAAAGCGCTGAATGTGTATTTGTCTACATGACAAGTAGGCAATATTTGCATACTCAATTGCATTGTAAATTTTTCTATGCAACACACATGCAAAAAACACACACACACACAGAGACACAAGTAAAAAAGTCGCGCCTAAGTGTATGCAATGCAAAAAGATGCAGAAAACTGAAACAGAGAAAAGGAATTGTGAGGAAAAAAGCAAAAAATGTAGAAAAAAAAGTGCTGAACAAAGCAATCAGAGCAGGTGTAACTGTGTGGGTGTGTGTTAGGATTGTGTGTGTGTGGGTGTGTTTTTTGTGTGTGTGTTGAGCTGTTGATGATGACTGTGACGACAAAGAATCTGAGAACGATGACGACAACGTA
This sequence comes from Drosophila lutescens, assembly GCA_037075285.1. NCBI lineage: Eukaryota > Metazoa > Arthropoda > Insecta > Diptera > Drosophilidae > Drosophila > Drosophila lutescens. Next base: position 3,139,145 of record JBAMCF010000413.1, on the reverse strand, counting down.
TATGTACAGTTTTCATTTGAATGACAAAAAGTCAGGTGGGCCACCACTCAAGCACCTGTACATGTATATATATATATACAAATATATCTGTGTGTGTGCGTGTGGGAGGGAGTGGGCGTGGCCTGACTCCCACTGACTGTATATAAATATACAATATGCGGTGCATATTTCGCCCATCGCCACCCACCAAACACTTAACATATTCTAATTATTCATGCTTATTTTATATTGTGTATGGGCGCTGCTTTGTCGGCGGAAAAGGGGTAGCCAGGGGCGGGGCAGAGGGGGTCCGAAATGGGGGTTATGGGGAGAGGGGAGGGGATGCTAGACCCGGGCTGTCTTATTAAAAATTACAAATAGTCAACGCTTAATTATGTGTGTGTGAGTGTGCGTGTGTGAGAGGGCATTAGGAAGGACCGGAGATTAATGTTAAACCCAAGGGATAACTATTAAACATTTACTTTTCGGACAAGTTGAAAAAAACAACAAAGAGTATAATATAACAAATAAATAACCTAAAGTCCTCTATTTATTGAAACCAAAAAGAAAGTAAGGAATTGGTACAGTACCCACAAAACATTTTTATGAATTATTCATTAAATTTGTTACCGGAATTATAAAACTAAAATATAAACTTATAATTTAACATTATTTTGAATCTTCGTATTTGTTCGAGCTTAAAAAAATATATTTTTCTACCAATATAAATATTTATACATTTTCCCTTGAGGTCCACCCTATTGTACAATAATGTTTGTGATTTCCGTGTGTGTAAGTAGCCTACTTTCGGCGGCTACCAATAAATAGTGCGAAGGCGAAAGGCGGCTAGCCAAGGATATCTACGATACACTGCAAACATACAACTGTGCTACATATTTTATTAAATATTTTAAAAGATTTTAAAATTAAAGATAATGAATACAAATAAATGAATAGTAATTAAAATTAGTATAATAAATTAAATCCAAACATCTATATATTTTTCACAGTGCACACAAAGGCACAGTGAATATAACTGAAGCATTTTGCACCAATTTTCGTGACGATGTCAACAGCAAAGGCAAGCTGGAAACACAAGAAAATGTTGAGGGAAAGGCGTAACGCCACCTAGTGGCCATTCCACGCACTCCACAGCACACACACACACACGCAGTGGGAAAACTAATGTTGATGACAATGTTATGGGCGTCATGACAGCCATAAGCGCACTCGACAATCCAAACTGGGCGTGACACCTGCACCACGTAGATGATGCAACCACCTTGCACCGCCCACTGCCTCTTTTTCCACATCATTCCCCTCCAAACCCCCTTCTAAACCCCCTTCCATTCACCCCTTTCGCGTCAAGTTCTTAGCAAGGCGGGGGAAAAATTATTATTATACAAAATATTGCAGAAAAGTAAAAAGAATTGGAAATGCTAAAAGAAAGGTAAATAAAAAAGGCTATAGATATCTAAAACGGAGTGGAAAAGAGTTTAAGACACTTCTGGACCAAGTTAATAACCTATTTGGAATAACAAACAGACAGGATTGTGAAGGTAAGCAAAATATTGATATATATACGACTTTTATGGGAAAATATATAGAAATTAAATTAAAAACAAACTAAGATAACAAGATAATGGATAGTAAAGTCAAGTTTTACCAAGCTTATGATCTAGAAATACTTTGCGATCCCTGATAGATAAACTTAATCGGTAATAAGGGTGGACCAAAGTATTAAAATTTGCCTAAACTTCCGAAGATTCTGAAGCAGACAAACAGATGCCCTCAAAAATAAGCAGGGAATATTTATCGATCAGGAATCGATAGCAGGGATCAGGGATAGATAAACTTAATCGGTAATTAGGGGGGACCAAAGTATAAAAAGTTGGCTAAACTAGGGAAGATTATCAAACAGACAAACAGATGCCCGCAAAAATATGCAACGCCAAATGCAGACCGAAAGACACACCTGAGCAGATGGAAAATGGAAAATGGGAAATTCTGGCCATGGCTATGTGATATCAAGCGTTGAAGTAGCGTGGGGAAAATGGTAGGGTGGCTGTAAAAAAGGGCGCCCATCTTTGGTGGTGTGTGTGTGCAAGAGATTTGCAAACTAAAGCCTCATCACAATGTCCTCAAAATTCAAATAGCAACAACACAGCAACTGTAGTTGTGCACGAAAAGCAGGCCCCTGCCCCTTTTTTCTCCTCCCCTTTTTCTAGGCTCAAGATCCAAAAAGGGGTGGGAAGGGGGAGGGGTTTGGGCCAGAGCCTCGGCAATTGTCACACGACGCTACTTTTGCAAATTATTTTTTTCACTGCGTGTGTGTGTGTGCAAAGTCTGCTGTATATGAATTGCAAATAACCCAAGCCCACCAGCCTCCTCACACTGAAACCCAAAACCCATTCCAAAAAAAATGCGAAAAAGAAATAGAAGCCAAGCCAGCCTCTTTTTAGGGCCAACACTGGGAGAAAAAATACTACCCAATATAATAAAAAATTTGTGGAGCAATAAATCAATATTTTTTCCAGTGAGCATCTTAATAAAAATATTAAAATTAGTTATTAGATATTATAATGAATGTTAAATATATCTTTATTATTTTCTTAAGTGCAATTCTACACATAAATATTATATTCAAGAAATTATAATATATATATATATTTTTTTTACTTTATATTTAAAATTTAACTTTCATTCTCCATTCCCAATTTCTAGCAGTGCATTCCGAGTTGCTTCTTAACAAGCGGCACCTGTGAGCTGGCACCTAACCCCCTACAGCCCCCCACCCCCTCTTAACCCCACAGAGCCCCCAAACCCCTGCTGTTACACATGTGTGTGTGTGTGTGCAAGTGGAATATGTTTTATTTAGCATTTTTAAGTGTTTGCTGGCTCTGCCCAGTAAGCATCTCCGACACCAGCCAAAAAACCCCCCTTTTTTCGCAGAGAGCATTCTGATTGTTTGGGCTGACTGCTGGCAGTCCGGAGCCCCCTTACCCCCTTACCCCTTCCCACCCACCAGACGACACCCCTGCTTTTTTCCTTGGTCGTTGCTCGTTGTAGCTGTAGCTGATGCTTGAAGCAAAATAATAATTATTGTTATAGAAAGGACAAAGTATAATTTCAGATATGTGTAGTAGCGCCCAAGAGGAGGAGGCTGCCCTTAAAACGAAGGGGTTAAGAAGGGGTTGAGAAGGGGTTAGAAAGGGGTTGAGAAGGGGTACCAGAAGGGCTTCTCTGGAGGGGCCAGAGCTCGTTGCACTCTCTCGGGCCCAAGACAAACAGAAATAGAAATTAATGAGTTGATACAAGGTGCTGCAGTTGAAGATGATGAGTGAGAAAAATGTTTAGCATTAGTTGTTGGGCTTAGTCAATATTATAGTATTTTTTGTGACAATTAAAAGTAGAGTGCAACTAAGTAATATAGTGATTATAACAATAAAAGGTTGAGATACATGGACTATATAAGGAAACAAGTATTAATATTACTATTATTTATAATGTATTAACTTGATTCATTAAATTTTAAGGAGAGTTTTATATATACAGAAGATTGAAGATAGAACCTCCTTTCCATTTACTTATTACACAGAAGCATATATTTATTTAATTCCTCCACTCACTGCCAATTAAGTGACCCCTGGATTTTCGTACACTCACTGGCGGAGACATCTTCATCTTGCCCACTCCACTGAAATCGACTAATTAAAGCCCGGGAGTAGGGCTCCCGGGGTCCTGACAAATGGTTCAGCTGTCAGCTGTGACGTTTGGCTGTCAAAATATCAGCCAATCACCAAAGGAATGGGTGGTTTTCTCAGTTGGTAGGGGTAGTAAAAAGAAGAAGAGGAGCGCCAAGAATTCCGTAACCCCAAAAATTGTGTCAAATTTCGGAGAGAGAGAGAAGGCAAAAGCACGTTTGTTCAACTGGAGAGGAAGAACGTTTAAATTAAAATATTCCCATGTGTGTTCATACAGCAGGGGTCAAGAATATAGTTCCAAAAAATATCATAAAATTTAAAAAGGTTATTTTGTATAAAATAAAATATATAACAATCATTTTAATTAAATACATTTATTTATTAGCTTTTGCTAAGTAAATAGAAACACTCCTATCGTTATGACTTCAACTGCACAAACAGGACTTTCTGGTTACGGTGGCTCAAGTGTCAAGCTGTCAAAGTTGCCATTTTTCATAGGCACTGCGGACTGTAAATGTTTGTCAAATATTGAAAAATGCCTAGGAGCTTACTACCCACCGCCACATGTGCAAACCCAACCCCCATCCCCTTCGAAACCCACGCCCATGTGTGGCTGACACTTAAGCCTTCATGGGCTTTCGTTTCATCATTTCGGCTAAATCATAAAAATGATGACACAACGTCGCTGATGAGTTTCAGTTTCAGTTAGCAAAAAGTAGTGGTAGCCAACCCCCGGTGGCTAATAACCCCATCTCCAAAGTAGAGAGAGTAAATCCCACCTCCATCTCGCCAGGAATTCCACTCCAATTCCACTTCCAATTCGAATCCCCGCACAGCTGCAGCTACTTTAAATTCCATGTGTGACATTTGATCATTTGTCATTGGACTTGAGACAGTGTTTGGAATAGGACTACGGCATCCGAATCGGAATCAGGGGCTTTTATTCTATATGTCATGTGGTGGTGGCTGAATTTTGGGTTTCGCTCATTACTAATGATGATGATGACCAATGCCCAAAAAAACCAACAAAAAAAGGTTACTTCTCTGCACAGCCACTGATATGTCACTTAATGGCCTTGGAGATAGGCTCATATGATATATAAATCGGTTGAAAGGATTCCCTTTTCTAGGGTTCAGGCTTCTGCTCATTAGGCTTTGTGAATGGGTTGTATGATTTATTTCTATTTTTGATTAGTTTTTGATTATTTAAATCAGGCATTTTTTATCCCACCTGATTATTAGCTCTCCGAGTTTCCAGGTGTACATTTCCGATACCCCAGTTTCTAAGTTGGCCAGGGGGCTTTCACCGTTTCCATCGCCCGCTTAAAACCATTTACAGTTGTAAATTAAATTTCCAACTCAAACAAATCAGCCAAAATACCTTTCAATATCTCCGCCCCAAGCACTTTTTGTTTTCTGTTCTGTTTTTCCTGCTGTCGTCGAAGGTGCTCGATGCTCGATGCTCGATGCCACCCCGCATCTAAATTCTCATTTGGGGGAAGTGGAAGTGGAAAGGCCCTGCGGGTCCCAAGGAACAAATGTAAAGTATACAGGATATATACATAAAGGCCAAGGCGACTGGGGTAACATTTTTTAAGCTCGGTAATAAATTTTTAATAAGCTTGCTTGTTGTTTTGCCTGGCTGCCTCACTGCCGCCGCCGTGCCAAAGATATTTTTTAATAAATCGTTTTCGAGTACATCGAGAAATGCTAAGACGCGCCTTCCCCATTACCATTTCCCGATCCATATGAAAAATACATACGACCGAATGGATGGATGGATGGATAGGTGGATGGATGGATGGATGGGTGGATAAATGGGTGATGTCGGTAATGGTTACCCCCGGTGACTTTGGTGACTCCGTGTCTCCAAGTCTAAGGGTGTCTTCCGATTGTCGTCAACGTTGTCGTTGTCGTGTCTTTTCCATCCAAAACCCCACCTATATTTTCAGCCTAACTGAACCAATTCAACCCAAAGGTTGGCCTAATTACAGGGTAACAGCCTCAGTTTACGGCTGCATAAATTAATCTACATAAATATAAAACTATGCTCACATTTTTAAGGAGTCAAAGCCAGAAACCAAACGAGTTTAGCTAGAAGGTTAAAATTTTTACCAAATACTCTTACTGTAGAGTAGGTTTAAACTAGGAACTGATATTTCTGTAAGAGACCTCCTTCAGTTTTAATTAAATATTTTTCAAGATTTACTTTTATTATTTTATTTTAGTATTTAATGTAGTATTTAAAAAAAGATATATTGTTAATATCAGAAAAAGTAATTTTAAATAACTAATAAAGTAATCCTCTTTAATAGGTATCCTCTTATTCGATCCCCGTTCAAATCATTTATTTATTCCCGCTTTCATTGACTGGCTTTTTGTCTTTGCTCCGCGATGTGAACATTAGCAGAGCGAGCCGCGTTTCGACATCAATGATATTGAAATGATATGAAATACCTGACAGGGGGTGAACTTTTGTATTTTTCAATTTTAAATATTGACAAGCGGCCGAGTGGGCGGGGTGGGTGGTGAGGTTATGGGATGGGATGGAGGGAAATGCCCGCCCGGCGGCTGGCTCAAGGTAATTTGACAAGTTGTCGAAGCTTTAGCAGTGTCACGACCAGGGTGCAAGTCAACAGGACTCTTCTTTATTTTTCTCCGGCTGATGTCTCACTCTTCTGAGGATGAGGAGAAGATTTTCCGGCTGGCCTCCAGGCAATATCCGTGTTGTTCGGCGTCATTGGATGCACTTTGATAGGAGTCGTGTCACTCAAATGGATGCTAGAACCCCCCGTCCGGAAAATGCGAATGTCAACATTCCAATTACGCGAACATTTTCCGCACACCAATAATATGCCCTGACAGCTGGACAGCTGGATGGGCGGAAAATGGGGGGGCTGGGTGTTGGGGTGCTTGGGGAAAATGGGCGGGGAAACTGCGACAACAATGGGACAACAACCGGCAAAGGTGAGCCAAGCCAAACCCAACAATGCCAGGCTCAGTGCACTCAAAACTTAGATTTTAAAGCAGAAATCTTGAAAATAATGACATATAATAATAAATAAAATAATAATAAAATCAAATGATTGACTTAAAATACTGATAAATGTTTTTAAATACATATTTGATAATTTAGTAATAATAATTTAGTTTTTATATTGCCTTGAAAATGAAACCTCAAGATGTGGAAATTATCTACAAGGCCCAGGTAATTTCTGAATTTTAAAAGACCCATTTTCTCCCAGTGCAGACGATCCACAAAACGCAAACAGAAGATGCCAACGAATGAGAACGAGAGCAACGATGACGTTGATAATGGCGTAAAATGGTTGAAGGCAGACAGAAAGCCGGAAAAATACAAGTCGAAAGTAGTGGAAATGTGTGTGTGTGTGGAAATCCTTGGTCCTTCTGCACAGGAGGGAAAATAAAAAACGACTGAGAGGAGCAGAAGACCAGGTACGAACAAACAAATTGGATGCGAATGCAAATAAACGAAAATTATAAATAACAGCAGCAACGACCAAACGGGCAATGGAAAATGGAAAACTCCGAGGAAACGGAGGCTGCTGGGTCTGAGTTTGAGTTTGAGTTTCGTTTCCCAGCCGAAAGATGATGAGCCGCAATAACAAACAGGTGGAGCCGGCAAATGGAGAATGGAGATTGGAGACTGGAGGCCAGACCAGATGATGATGGCTCTATAGAGGAGAAACGAGAAGAGCCGAGAAGAAAGCAAGTGCAATATGTAGACGGAGCGACTGATGAGTTGCAATGAATAGAAATTGCCAAAGCAAATGGGCCACAACAATGCAATGCGATGGCTGTGAAAATGGAAAATGGAAAAAAGAAGAAGTGGCAGAGCTGCCTTAGGCCAAAACTATTGCTATGACTTTTCGGGGAAGAACCGAAGGCGATTTTCCACCTGGTGCCATCATGTTTTATAGCCCAGCAAATGAACTGAAGTCTCCTGCGAAAAGCCGATAGAGGTTCCAAAAATAAAAGATTAATCAAATGGAAATTAAATATATCTCTAATGAAAAAATAAATTGGCAAAAACAGGATAATTGTATTTGTTTTTTTGCTGTAGTTTGGCCAAAATCAGTCCCAAATCTAAACCACGTACTGTTTTGAACAGCTAACAACCTAAACTAACGATCCCCATCACTTATCGTAACATTTAATTTTTTACCAATTTTCGCACTTTTGATAAGGGGTTACATCATAATTTTTTGTAATAAATGGCAAAAATTAAAAATGTTTAGGTTTGAATGCCAATTGATTGGAAATTTTATTACGAGTTCAACAAGGTGTGACATTCCATATTTTGACTTATACTTTTTTTGTTTCGGCAAAAATACTGATTGGTTTTAATGGAAAATCAGGATTTGAGTTTTTAGGCCAAAGCAGGATAAAACCCTGAAAAACCCCCCCTAAAAAGCAAGAACTTCGGTCCTTGAATATTGATATACCATTGATTTCCATTCGCAATTAGATCCCCTTTTCATAGGTTCTCAAGGGTTCGCCTTCGAGGACTTTGAGTTTCGAGAGCGTGAAATAATCGGGGGATCCGGCAATTGGACCCATAGAGCACAACAGTTCTTGAGTTCCCGAGTTCCTGGGGACTCGAGTGAAGTGAGCCGGCGCTCTGGAGTTCTGGAGTCCTGAATTCCTGGATTTGTGTTCCTTTTTGGTTGGATGCTTGGTTGCCTAGAGACAAAGCCGCCGAGATGCAAATGCAGATGACGAGGACGGTGTGCGAATTGATTAAAATTCGATTGTTTCTTTTATTCCGAGGGTTGTTGGTGGCCCAGAGTGAAAGGGTTGCTTCCCAGTTCCACCCAGTTCCCGGTTCCGCATCCTGTCTTTCCTTTCTTGTTGCTATTTATTGGCTGTGCCTGCCTTGGCATTTATTACACGGCGCTGCGAGTTTTAATTATGCTTTCCCCCTCCCCCCCTTTGGATTTTCCCCTGGAGCGCTGCCTAATCAGCGGCGGTATATCAGGGAAAAGCACCCCACCACCCACCACTCCCTTGGCCTAATCACATTTCACCCCTTTCGGTTCACTTCTCGTTTTTTTCCACCTTTTGTTGTCGTCTCGTTGTCGTCGTTGCCTTTCGATTTTTAATTTTTTAATTCGTTATCCTTGCGCCTCTCCTTTTTTTCCTGGTCCAACTTTTTCCGAAACCGAACCGAAGCGTGTGTCGGCAAGCAAGGGTTAAGCATTAAACGCTAAATCAGATAATGTTAGACAATTGAGCAGCGACGTCGCTGACATTAAAACAAAAGTCTCGGGTGGGTGGGAAAATGCGGTGGTTTCGGGGTCGTATGCGCCGCGACATGCAAATCGAGAAAAGGGTTAACTTTTCATAAAATACTGCATATATTGACTCAAGTCATGTACACCAAAGTAAACTAAGTAGAAGGCGAGAGGGAAGGATGGGTTCTAAAAGTCGAGATTTGAATACCCTTTAACTTGAAAGCCCAAAAGTAAATCTGGATCAAATCGATATGTGCATTGTAAATTTCTGGTACTTATATATTGCAGTACTGGTAAAATTGATATTAAATAATTTGATTTTCCTTTTTTTGCGTAAAAGAGGATTAAAAAATAATAGTAAATCGGGATCAAATCGAGATGCGCATTGTAAATTTCTGGTATTTACATATTCCAGTACTGGTAAAATTGATATTAAATAATATAATTTTTTTTTGGGGAAAAAAGGATTAAATAATATTATAACTAGTCACTAAAAATACCTGAAATACCCCGCGAGGGCATTACAATGTACAAGAATAAAGGAAGGGAAAAAAGGAGTAAACTACAAGGACTCGACAAACTTCGATTACAAAAATTCGCATTATCCGATTAAGCGGCGGGACAGCCAGGAGTAGAAAAAGAAAGGAACATTTTAATTTTAAATTATTACCATTCGGTCTTTGGGCTTCGGTTTTTGTGACCCTCCAGCTAACCGCACCGGAAAGTATGCAACATAAAAATAGCTGCGAGGACAACGGGGCAAAAGGATTGAAAACCTCAAGCCACCTGACCAAAATAATGAGAAAAACGCGCCAAGTAAATAAAAACGCGTGGGACAAAACGGAAGCGACCGGCGACCCTTTTTTTATTTTTATTTTCCACGCTTTTCCCCCCCGAGTCGCTTTGCCTTTGTCTATTTCTTCGCGTTGTTTGCCAGTGCGTTATGCCGTGGAAATTAACGCAAGTAACTGCGTGGAAAATATGCCGTGTCCTTTTCCGTGTTTGCGCTCGCTTCCGTTTTGTTGGGCCACCTCGATTGTTTTTTGGGCCACCTCAAACGGAAAGCCGTCGATGTCCGCCTTCGATTAGATTAGCCGGAAAAAAAGAGAGGCGGAAAAATGATGGAAAATTCCGAAAAGGTAAAGGGAGAGTTGGGGTAATTTTCTTTATAAAGAAATTAAACTTTCTAGGCAATATTGGTATTGAAATCGCCTGAGAGTTTTGAATTCACCAATAAATGCTACAAAAATGTTTTGATCGCCAAGAAAATTATTCAGCATACTTTTAGACACTTTAAGTGATTTGAAATCTATAGAGTTTTATTTGGCATTACCTATCCTCGCCTTAAAAATCTCCCCTAAAATCAATTTAAAACTTTAAAAATTGAAATTCCATTTAAAGTTTTGCCGAGTACTTTCGGAAAATTTTCGAACTCGCCGGCTAAGCCAACAAATGAGTTTGCTTTGGACTCCTCGCCATTCAGTTGACTGCCTTCAATTTCCCATTTTCCCCATTTTCTTCGACCATTTTTCACTTTGCCTTCTTAGTTCTTTCCTTTTGAAGGGCAGTGTTCACTTTTGGTTTTGTGCATTTTTAATTATTGGCTTTTTTCTTAGACGCTTTAATTGTATTTGCTTAGCATTTTGGCCAAAGTGCACACACACACACACACATAGAAAAAGGGGGGTCGCAGCCACGCCCCTGCCATTCCGAATTTAAATTGCATGGAATTTGCAAACTGAAATTAAAATAGTTAATGATTTTTTGGTCAGGCGACTTAAGTGGCGACTCAATTGGCCAAAGGGGGGTGGGTTTTCTAGGGGTTTTTCCAGGGGGGCTAGACCTGAGTAATTGAAAAAGCATCGTCTGTGGAAAAGTGGGCGGAAAATTGCCGGGAGAACTCGGGATGGTGGTGGCTAAAACTGGAGGCCAAAGACAAATAGAGAGCGCAACTGTAGTGCAAACTTTTGCGGCGACAACTCTGGCACACAGGGCAACCCTGCCCCCTGAAATTTCGCCTTGCATGTAAATGCTGTAAAAGTTTTTACGATTTGCCAAACTATAAAAGAGGGAAGGGCCTTTCAAGAGGGGGGTTACGAAAAAAAACAGTAAAGGGGGGCTTACAGTGGCGTAGTTTGGCCGGTCCACTTGGATACTTGCAATATAATAAACTAAGTAATTACATATGTGTGTGTGCGTGTGGGCGTGGCCCGGAGAACTATTTGAATTCGCCCATAAAACGAGGCGAGTGCAAAAAGTGCGCCCAAATTACCTTGACATGTGAGAACCGCCCCCTAAAACCCCCTAACCCCCCTCCCCCTTAACCACCCCCTTCAGGTTCCCCAGTTGCCTTTCACTTTTTATGACAATTTCACTTTCACCAGAAAGCCGGCGAAAGCAAAAGCAGCGGAAGGGGAAGGTCCTTGCGTGTGTGACCATTTCATATGGGCATTTGTCATTAGGACTGCTCTACGACCACCACCCCCCAAACACCATCCCTCCCAACCCCCAACCCCCTTTTTGCACGCCCTTTACAGCCAAACGCTGAATGACACTAAAACGTCAAAGAAGCCACATCCATAAACTTCCATAATCGTAAATATAGATTTGTGCCGACACGTAGGTAGCTAAAGTCCGATGTCCGCCCATTACTACTTTTATGACCTTGACTGGGATAAATATTTATAACTACATAAATGAGGTAAGATAAATATGCCTAAAAATTAGGGATAGTTTATAGATATTTTCTAAATTACTATATTAAATTTTATGAATTTATTTAAGAAATATATAAAATTAAATACAAAAATAAAATAATTATGCCTACAAATAATAATGAGTATTTAAATATAAATATATATTTCTTAAATTCAAATTGTATTATTATTATCATTTTATATAGAAATTTCGGAATATCTTTAATAATCTTTAATCTCCACTGCCATTCCCTGGCCTTAGATTCCTGGCTAATCAAATGAAGGGAATAAAGATTGAGCCACCTCAGAGATGAATATACGCATATCCTCGAATACAATTCCCATTTAGCCAGGAGATGAAAATTAAAGATGGGGCCTCATCCACATCGCGGGCATATTTCGCTCTAATGACACTTTGAACAGCTGTTAGATTTCCCTTGCTCTTTGGCCCCGCGATAAAAAATATGAGAGAAGAGAAACAAGGACGAGGAGTCGCCTCGCACATATTTGAAGACATAAATAAATGTCAAAAAATGCAGATTACTTATTAACCCCTGTGGCGTGCCACAAAAATACAAAAAAAAAGAAGAACGCGTTTCGCCTTCGCCTTAGCCGCGATATTATTCATTAATACAAAACCCGGGGTAGAACCACCCATCCAAACCTCCCACCCAACCACCCACCACCCCCTGGCGGCCCCCACGCGGCGCTTTTGCCACCTTTTCGGGTATGGAAAATGGATGGGGAAAATTATTAGCTCTTTGGTAATATTTTCTTGCATAAATTTTTGAATAATTCTCAGCACTCCTCCTTTCTTTTCTTTTTCTTTTTCCCGCTTTTTTGGTATCTGTGTCCTCTTTCGGGTAACGCTTTATTTTCAATTTAACCCTCATTGTTCTCTCTCCGTTTCACCTTCTCGCGTGTGGCATATAAAAATTGAATCCTAATCCATGAATATAGATGATTATTATATGCCCCCCACTCTTCTTTAAAAGAAGGGAATATAAAAGCAGAACGAACCCAGCGGGATGGCAGCCATTAGAAAACGCCGCTTCTCCTTCGGTAATTTTCCCTTTGTTTTGCATTTTGCATCCAGTTCAGTTCAGTCCATCTATATCCAACCGAATCCCGAATCCCCAGCACCAAATCTCGTATACCCCCCAAAAAAAAAACCAACAAAGTTGTCGTAAAATTTTGTTATGACTTTTTTCTTATTGCCATTCGAAATGTTGCTCTAGGGGAGCTGATCCTGAATGCCTAAGTTACTTCCTGCTGGTATTTAAAGTTGTAAAAATTGATGGCTCGCTGGCTAGGATATTTCACAGAAAATGTATTTTTCCCTGACCAAGTTCTTAAATATAAGCCATCTTTATGCACAGAAAATCTTATCGATATGAAATGGGGTCAATTCTACCTTAAATCATGTCAAATTTATGATTCAAACATACCAATTTGATATTTTATCATATAAAATACAAACAAATAATATAAAAAAAAAGATAAACACAATCTTATTTCATAGCAAAATGATATGAATAACTTGATCTTAAAAAAATATAAAATTGACCAGCACATATCAATCTGATCTTTTGTGAATTTTGTTTCTGTTTGGTTAATAAATATTTGAATTTTTCCTATAAAACCTAAAACTCTCCCTTCAATTTACACAAATTTAGTCCACTGCTAAACATAAATAAAAGCATAAATAAATTATCAGAAAATTAACAATTTTTGCAATTAAAACTACAAAACTAAATTACAAATGCATTGCATTTGAACAAAAGTTCAAAGGGGGCAGATGCAGAGGTTCGCTTAACGAGCAAATAATAATGACCGCGGCATTTGTAATAACAATAATGAAAAGCCATTTGGCCATTTGGTCATTTGGCCCCAAAAAGCTGTGAACTCTCGGCTGTGAACCAAACGAAAAACAACAACAACACCCGGCCATAACAATTAATTAACAAATAAAATGTCAATTAATTTTACAAACATTGCAGCGATGCAGCAAAAATACACGGCGAAAAAAAACGTGCACACACATATGCGGGCATAAATATATACATATAACAATAAAATTTACACTGGCACACACACATTACGCATACGCAGGGAAAATCAACAAACCGCCCACAATTTTCCCCACCCGTTTTCCCTTGGAAAACTCAGCATTCGCCAGCCAACGCAAATTTTCTCATTTATTTATGATTTCAATTTCAATATTAAAGGTGTGTGTGTGTGTGGCCTGTGTGTGTGTGGGCGTGGAAATTTAAATAAGTTGGCCGGCGGTGAAAGCATTTTTTGGTATTTTAAATATTTAATTGAATGATAAATAAATTTAAGCCTTTTCCCATCCGCGAAGGCCAGCAATTGAGGGCTATAATATTGTAAATTACGAGGAATGGAATCTGGAGAAAGAAATAAGGACAGCATGAAAAATCAGAAAGAGAGAAATAAAATAAAATAAAATAGCAGCACGCTCATGTGTGTGCTTGTGTGTTTTAATATGAACCAATGATTGCGGCCAAGGCATATAAATATTTATGCTGGGCATCGGGGGACTTTGGATGAGATTTACCCAGGAGTTTAAGGCATTAAAAATGGTTATTTTGAAATATATACTATTAAAAAATTAATATTTTCTGAATTTTAAAGTTTAACGTTTTTTTTTTTAAATTTATAAATTTTTATATATATTCCATAGGGTAGTAAATAGTCCTAATCACTTATTTTTAAACTATTTTCTTATTAAATAAATAACATTTTCTTAATTTTAAAGTTTTAAGTTTATTTTGCAAGTTTATAAATTTGTATATATTTTTTACAGAGTAACAAATAGTCTTATGCACTTTCCCCACTCTTCCGACCGCACACACACTCACTTATTCGAACGTTGGCCGCCATTTTGTTTGGCCGCAGACGCAAAATGCAATTTAATTATTACATTTGGACTTTTTGGCCCCCGTTTTTGCCCACAACTCCCGTTGCCGACTGTCCACATATTTATTTACTTATTTATTTAAACATTTATTTATCGTATTTACTTGCGTTTCATTTGCCATTCATTCCCCAAAGGGAATTGGGTTCGGGACTCAGATTCAGATTGGGTGGGTGGCATTTTCCGCTTCCGTTTGCAATCATTGAAACGGAACTTTCCATTCGGACGAAATTTACATTTCAACTTCATCTGCATCTTCATTTGTGTTTGTGTATTTTTGTGTGTGTTGCATATTTTCTTTTATTACTTTTATTATATCTCGCCGCCCATTCCACGCCCATTCTCACCATTCTCACCGCACAACTAATAAAACTTTATCTTTTTTAATATCGACTGGCGGCTGCTTCGGCGAGGAGGGTGATGTAATATTTTACAGTCTCGAAAAGTCTGCGAAATTTTACTTTTACTCATTGTACAAGCAACTAGCTAAAGTTCGGAAAATATGCAAAATAGATGAGCGGGCTGGGTCGTTGAGATGGGAAAATTGTAGAGGGGAAGGCCAAAGCCAAAGCCAGGCGAATTCCTCATCAGCCAGTTGCATATTGACTGGGGAATACCAAAGTTCCAGCGGGAGAATTGCGCCGCAGAGGAGAAAAATTGATGCAGACGAGAAATGGTAACATATATTTCAGATGGCTGAAAATGTAGGGAGTGAAGAAAAAGTGATTGAGTTCTGTAAATGTAATTTTCGGATCATCTATATATATAAAACTCTGGCGCTTATATTAAATAATGTAATAATAATTTAGAATATTTATTAAATAAATATTTCGAGCCACACACACTTCGTAGCTTTAACAGTCAAAAGAAAATCAAATCAAATTGAATCAACAAAAAACCAAAAAAGTCATGAGGTGCCGCCTGAAAAAGTGCTGCATCATGATTACCCTGCGAGTGGGTTGTATGATCAGTTCCCTGATTTTGGTATTTTTTGAACTCCTCGCCGTTCCGCTGAGAAGGGCAGAGCCCTGCTGCGATTCCTTCGAAGGCGTCCTCGTGGTGGTCTATAGGGTTCTGGAGATACTGCACTTTGTGGGCTGTCTGATGCTTTTCGTTGCCTCTTTTTTGGTGAGTTGTTATCTCTAAAAAAAGTATTGTAATATTTTGGAAAATATGGAATAGAAATTTGAGACAAAAAAAGATTTTTTTTTGTGGTTTTTCAGTCGTAATTTGGCCAAATTAAGGCCCACAGCTAACAGACGGACTGTTTTGAGTAGCTAGCAAGCTAAACAAACGAATCTCATCACTTTCAGGGAAATCTATTTTTTGGCCAATTTTCGCATTTTTGATAAGGGGTTACATCATAATTTTTTGCAAAAAATTAGAAAAAATTAAAATTTCCAGGCTTAAATGCTAATCGATTGGAAATTTAATAACGAGTTCAGAAAGGTATGACAATCCATATTTGGGTCAATATTTCCGTTGTTACGGCAGAAAAACTAATTATTTTTGCGTCAAAAATTCGGGATCTGGGTTTTTGGTAAAAATATGAATTTTTCCTTTTCGTTTTTTTGTTGTAACTTGGCCAAAAATTGTCTTACACAAAAAATTTATACTGTTTTGAACAGATAACAAAATAATAATTAAATCCATGACACTTTCCGTGTGATTTTGAAGAAATAAAATTTTCGCCAATTTTCACATTTTTGATAAGGGGTTACATCATGATTTTTTGCAAAAAATGGCAAATATTAAAAAAATTTAGGTTTGAATGCAAACCGATTGGGATTTAAAAAACGAGCTCAACGACGTAAGACATTCCAAATTTGATCCATTATTCCCATTGTTACGGTCAAAATACTGATATTTTATTTAATTATTTACCTTCTTAATTCCCCAGAAAACATCCGTTCTGGTACTCATCTTTCTCGTCACGAGTTGTCTACACTCTTTGCTGTTTCCCGCTTTCTTGGTGGCCGAAGTTATGATTTGGAATGCGGACATCATTGACATTGGTCTCTCCATCTGTGGTCTTCGTAAGTCAAATATATATATATTTTTTATATTTTTAATAATTTCCTATCCATAGTTTTAGGCATTTACTTCTGGGTTGTGGCCTACGCCTTTTATCACCAGTGCAAGGAGGAGGTGGTCGCCGATTTGACTCTCATAAGCACTATCCAAAAGAAGGTATCATTGGCATCAGTGGTTTAGTTTACTAAATAAAATTATTTGTGGAAACAAAAATCTAAGAAATCCCCCAGGAAAAGCCTTTGAAATTTAGCAATTTACACACACATATATATTCTTGAGTTGACTATCGAAAAAAAAGAGACTTAGCTAAAGGATTTGCCCGTGTGACGCGTCGAAGCCTGATGAAGGAGGTTTAAAAGTGGGGATCAGAAACCCGCTAACCGGAGGAAGCCGTGGTCGAAGGAGGAGGTCCGCAGCGACCGCCCGGTGGAGGACCCGATGGCCGAGGACCCGAAGGCGGAGTGCCACTGGGCGGAGGACCACATGGACCACCCTGGGGATAGGCCATCTGGAGGGATAGCAAATACAAAATATTAATTACAAGTTACCTGGGAGAAACAAAACAACCCCTACTCACAGCAAAAGAGCTGCAAAGCAGCACCACCAGCAGACCAATGAAATAGTTCAGGTTCAGATGCATCTTCTCAAAGTGTCCAGACGTTAACTGTTGCCCATTCGAGTTTCGCCCGCTGCTTTTATAGGCCCCCGATTAAATCAGCCGAGCGTGTCAAATTGTCATTACGAAACCCCACGATCAACTCGCAATTAATACGAATTGAGTTTTTAGTTTTTTTTAGTTTTTTAGGTGTGAAATTGGGCGAAATTGTTTGCCATGTGCGATGGACGGCAATTAACTCGAGATCCGCAAAACAATCAGACAGTGTGTATTAAATCATTATAGATCAATTGCTGAATGGTCGCTAGATTTGCGCTCTCATAACTCCCGTAACGCTGCTCTTCATTAAATGATTGTAATTACAGCAGCCGACAGCTGCTACGTGGCGTATGAGTTATATTCGCCCCCCCACTTTCGCGTAAGACAACGCGGCGTATGCGTAATTTTCGCTTGGCTGGCTAAAAAGTTTTGTGCCGCGAGCGAAAAGTCGAAAGCCGGTCTGGAATTTCACACCTTATTGCCTCCGCATCTGGAGCGAAGGTCCTAAAACAATTAGCGATTGCTTCACCTTTCGCGCAGCAGGAGAATTGTACACCAGAAAGTATTCTGGCTTTTAATTAGGATAAAATAAAATAAAAATTAAATTAGTAGTTTAATTAATATAATAAAAAAAATTCAGAATTATTATAAAATATTAAATAAATATTATAATAGATTTAAAGTCGAAAAAAAGGTAATCTCTTTTAAGCCGAAATAACTTTTTACCACATCATCTATGGATGATCCCTTCGTGGGCCTAATTGGCGCCGCCTGTTCAATGGTTTAGGTGTATCTCATCCATGGAGGTGGCTTAGAGCGATGGTTGAGAGGTGGCTCAGTTCAGGTGGCCAGGCAAAGTGGGTTCGCCTTGGTGCATTTTGGCTCGGATTGCATATTCATGTACGAGCCGCCACTTTGGTGGCCTGCCATGTTCATGTTCCGTCTGAGGCTTAAGCTCAGCTAGCCGGGTTTTGCTGTTGGCTTGTTGGCTTCTTGGTTGGCCGTAAAACTAAAATAATAGCCGCATAACATTTTATCTACCGCAGTAATAAATATTCAGTTAATTATAGTAACCAGCGAGGAGCGGCGAGAGCAGTCTTCTATGCAAATGTTTACAGTAATAAAACACCGAAAAACTTGCTGGCTATCTAATACCGAAAAATAGTTACAGGGCAAAACTAGTGAATCAGCAGGGGTTAAGTGGCGGCCACATTGTTTATTCTACTACCACCAGTTGGATTAGTCGAACTTGAACTCCATTGCGGCTCATCGGCGGGTTAAGTTCAGCGATGCGACCACTATGACGAGCAGGATAATCAGGGCGATTATAACGTAGAAGCAAATGCACATCGTTTCGATCCAGTTCCAGGTGAGAGCCTCAGTTCGAAGTCGAGATTTAAAACGTGTATTGTACAGTTTTTCTGACTTAAAAAACACTAAAGCCCTTTCTTAATCGTCTATTTGATTCTATTGTTTACGATGCATTACTTTTTTGGCGCCCAACGTGGGGCATTTCCTTTGACTTAAGCTTGTATGTTTTGACACTTGATTTTTAAGATGTTTAACTGCATAAAACTTACATTTTCCTCAAGGCAATGCATAAGTTGGTCTTAAATGGATTTTCCCTGCATTTCTGGCATATTTTTGTGCCCAATGTGGCACTTTCCCTTTCGTCTCCTCGTTTATCTCTAGTCTGGAGTTCTCAGGGAAGAAGTCTTCGGGAACGAGACCGCAAAATGGCCCCGCCCACTGAACGATCGCCCCCCAATCACCACAAGAAGGGGCCAAAGGACTCCTCTCTCGTTGTCGTCGACCCTTTTTCGACGTGGCATAACCGTTAAAATTTGTGTTTTTGCGGCACTTGCAAGCACCCAACCTCCCAACCACCCACTCACAATGGCAAATGGCATTGTTCCATTGTTGTTGCTGCTGGCCTGTATTCGGCGGTTATAATAATTAAAATGAGCAAAATAATTTCAGCTGAAAGCATCGATGAAAGGCTAAAATGCTCAATAAATGGCATGCCCCATTCCGTTGACAGCAGAGCGAACAGTAACTCAGCGCTTGTTTTAGCACCAATCCCCCCTTTGGGGGCAATTAAAGTGTGTATACAAAAAAGGCGAGCGAGCGAGCCAAGAAAAAGTTGCCAAAAGTTTTCCCATCGATGACTTGCTGGCGCTGCAAAGACAAAGGGGTTAGGAGCTGCCATGTGATATCGATGCTGTGGATGGTGGATGGTTAAGGGAGGAGCCTGCCACCACAGTTGGCAATGCGTAAAAGTGTTAACCAAAAGCAGTTAAAATTACAAAAGGCAGAGTGCCATGGCAATGGCAGTCGGGGGAGGGGGGCTAATAAAATGGATGGGGGTGGAGAGCCCCCAAATAAACGCCGAAGGGGGCTGGCGTACAATGTCGTTGGCTCTTTGAAAAATTAACACCTAATATCCGCAAAATCGCATCAAAGTATTGTTCGAGTTGCCTTTGTTACGAAAACTTTGCAATTTCTTAAAAGTGTCGCTCAACCATGGCACCCACATCCACCCACTTTTCGGAACCCCCTCCCTAACCACTCTCCCATTTTGACCCCGCAGCTGTTTTCTGTTCTTAGTTGTAGGCGTTATTAGCAACACTTAAGATGCCGGCAATTGGGAATTGCTGGATTGGGGGCCCCAGTTTTTTCCATCGCCCCGAAACTCGAAACTCGAGACAAAGGAGCGAAAAGTGGTTGGGTGGTGAGAGAGTAATGTTGCCATATTTTAGCCTTTGTTTTGTTGTCGTGTAAATTGACACCGCAGCAATGAGTTAATAAGGCGATTTGGCTGGGTAGAATGGATGTGCCTCCCAGGATAAGCTCTTCTCTAACCCTTTCACAAATCAAACATTTTTTCCACCTCAATAATTCATTCAACTTAACGTGTTTGCTCATTACTTTCTTCAAGGTAATTTACACATGGTCACATATAAACAACAAAAAAAGGGGATGACATTAAAGGGATACCCTGTTATATAAAAGGGAGAAAATATTAAATAAAATATAATACTAGCTTTAAATCAGTTAAAGAACACTAAAGCCCTATCTTAATAGCATGAATTACTTTTTTGGCGCCCCACGTGGGGCTTTTTCTTTGATTTAAGCTATCCTATAGTCCTATCTCATCCACCCAGCCCCATATACCCCATTGAATTCATAAATGCACACTTTCAATGGCAATCTGGCCCAAATGGAAATGAAACCAGTTCGACAGCCATATCTTGTGTGCCCATAGATACTATAAATGTTCTCTATAAAAGCGTTTATGTGGGCTGAAATATAAGGCACACACGCCAAACACCAAACACCACACACCACATATCGCATATACGCAGATGTGTGCGTTTTTTATACATATTTTTAATTATTTTCATTTCATGTCTTTTAATTAACATGCCTAATAAAACACATGCCCGAAAAAGCGAACCAATGGAGGGGTTGGTTGCTGTAGCTGGCTGCTGGCTGCCAAAGCATAAAGCATAAAAAGATATTGTCAGTCAGTCAGTCATTCCAGTCATTCAGGCAGTTCAGTTCAGTCAGTTCAGATGTATGCAAATACCATCCTAACATCCCTAACATGCGAGAGTTTTGAGAGTTTGGCTCTTGGAAGGAACGCCTTTGAATCAGCCTACTGGCAACTGCTACTGCCTAAAAATCCCCAAATATAAATAATTAAAAAGAAAATGTTGCTGGCAAATCAAGCGAGCATAATTACGTGGCTGAATATCCATCCCAGCACAGAACACGGAACCACCCCCGTGGGCGGAAAAACTCTTTTGCGGTTTCTGGTTTTTTGCTTTGTTTGTTTCCAAATGCATAATGTTGATTATGGCAATAATTTTATGAATTTATGTAAACATTCCTCTCGCCGGAGCCGAGTGATGGCGCCGGCAAAGCCAAGGTGGGCATTGCGATAAGAGCTGAGCCCACTCAGCCCTCGTGGCCCACTTAAGGAAACCCACCTTCGTCTAGAAACCCCTTCGATGGACTGGAAGCCAAGACGCTCCAGGATTCTAATTGCAGTACCCTCTTCTGCTTTAACACCCTGAATTAATATTTTGTTTTAAAGGGTTTATAAGGGAATAGATTATTTCCAATATATTTAATTCCTTTTATTCCTAACTTTATTTGTAATAACAATATATCAATACAGTAGGAATAGTTTATTTCCAATATATTCAATACTTTTTTTTCCTATTTTTCTAATTTTTATTTTTAATCAGTAAAATACTTAAATATTATTATTAAGTTTTTAGATTGGGTTTACCAACCCTGCATTTCTACATTTTCATTTCCCAGAATTCACTTAGGTTTTATGCCAGAATTCCATAGTTTGGGCTCTACTCCTCCTTTCGGCTCATTTAATTTACCGTTCAATTCCACATTCGTTTCGGTATTGAATTTTTAATCACGCACACGCCTGACCCCAAAGCTCACAGGACGCCCAGGACACTGGACAATCGCAACTCGAAACTGGGAACTGGAAACAGGAGCAAAGCCTCCAATTCAATATGCAAGCCAAGCGGCTGAGACTCGAAAACTATGCACCCAACTACCCCAACTTCCGAAATATTCAACCCGAAACTTGTCACTGTAAGAAAAGCTTGAAATTGTATTTAATATTATTTCCGAATTTATGTTTTTTTTTTTAATTTTTATGCCCATACCTTCTGGGAAATTTTTGCCACCTCTCGTCTTTTTTGGGGAAGAATTTTATAGATTAGTAAAGATAATTATCATGGATTTCTTCAATTTATAGAAATAATGATCTCAATATTCCAACTAATTTTATTTATTTCTTGATGTTGACTTAACACTCTAATAGTGAATTTAAAATAATTAGATCAGTATTCTAGTTAAATTGATTAATTAAATCTATTTGCAGTGCAGCCTCATTCTCGAACAGGTCAACTCGATTTGGTCAGCGTCCTTTCAAGTCCCCAACCCTTTCCATCCACCTTCCCAACCCCCTTCCCATCCCCCCATTAATTTTGGAAGCCCTCCATGTCCAATGCTTTAAGTGTAGCTCATTAAATAATATCCTTTTTGGCGACGGACGAGAGTGTGTGTGTGTGTGCAAGTGTCCTGGGTGAGGCTGTTACTTTTTTATTTCCCTGCTTGGCTGGTTGGTTGGTCAGTGGGTGGTTTTTTCGGGGGGTTGCGATGCCCAGGCGACTGTCCATGCGGCGCTTATCAAAATGTTGCCGCTGCCTGTCGAACGGGTTTGGGTTCGGGTTGGGGTTTGGGTTCCTTTTTTTGGGATTGGGTCTGGGTCGACTTCTGGGACATAACCAAGCAGGACGGGGATATATGTACGTATATATTTTGGAGTACGGGAGAGCAAGGGAGTCGGAGGAAGTCGATGCGTTTGCCCTCTGAACTGGGACCCTGTTGGTCAGCAAATGTCCAGACCGACCGGTCGCCACCTCCCATATATGGCCAACCCTTTTCCCTGTCATCTCCCTCACTCTTTCTCTTTCTCTCCCTCTCCCTCTCTCTGTCTTTCAGTCAGGGGACAATTTTTGAAAACGCTTTTAAATATTAAAATCCATGACGATTTCCAACGAACATTTTCGCCATATAATTTTGTAGTTGGCCCGGGACGATATTTGGGTTTTCAGTTTTCTGTTTTCAGTTTGCCATGCTGTCGGTGGAGTGGAGCTGCTGCGGTGTAAGATGGGTTGGTGTGAGATGGCGCCCGAACAGGGACTCTTTTTTGGGTGGCTTTTGACTGCCCGTTGCGCATATTGAATTTATTTAATTAAGGGTTCCTTGCAGCACACACACATCCTCTCTCCTGTGGCGAAAAGCATCTCCAGCTCGATGACTTCATTTTTTGGTAAAGCATGCTTTTGGTAAAGCATGCTTTGGCTTTGGCTTCTCTTATTTTTCGCTCGTTCCCCTGCGCTTCTTGTGTATTTCACAATAATTTGCACGACTGGACAGTCCACCCCTCACTGGGTGTGCTTAACCCCTCACAGCACTCTTAACCCACTCGTGAGTATTTTATACAATTTTTTATTTTATTTTATATTTTATTTTTAATATTTTAGCATTGGAAACTATAAAAGTGGATTTTTAGCGGGTGGATTTTTTTGACCACATGTTATTAACATGGGTTAACCCCATTTTCCCCGGAAAACGTGTTCATATTTGTCGGCTGTGTTTTGCTTTTGTCAGCTGGGAGATGAAATAACTCCAACCGAAACTAGTTTTTATTTTTTTAGGGCAGTCGAGGGATATTTGGAGGCCCCTTTGAAGTGTCACAATTTCGCCAATTCGTTTCCAGCTTGCTTATTTTAATTTGTTCTGATAACTATGAAATTAAATGAAAGGGTAGCCTCAAGGAGTGGAAAAATGTCGAGTGCCTGTGTGACACATAATTAATTTAGCATTCGAAATTGCAAGGAAAACAAAATGATGAATTCTCTAAGCCCTAGAAAAAAGTTATACAAGATTAAAGTTTTAGTTATTGATATATGGTATGATTTTTGATAATTAAAAATAAATATAAGATTAGTTCAATATAGTTATATATTCTTATATCAAGTTATTTAACATATAAGTTCCACATACAGATTGTCAACACAACTATTGTCTTTTTAGAAAATGGTATAGCACCTCTCTATAAGAAACTCGTCCCAAGTATTGCAAGGCCGACCGAAAGGGAAGATGAGCCTATGATTTTGGCCCGCGAGAGGCGATAATTATGATAAACATCGGTCCGGTCAGTCGTGGACAATCGAGTGGACAGTCGTACTGTTGTTGTTTGCCACACGCACACAAGTGGGTGAAAGTGGGTGGAGAATGGGCGGTGGGCGGAAGGCCACGCACTTTCGCTGCGATGCGCGGCCATGTCAAAAAGTTTGTTTTGACAAATGATGTCGCCGTTCGTTCCTCCATCCAACGTATCCTCTCCTTTCTCATCCAGCAATTGAATCCCTAGTCCATCCATTCCCGAACACAAAAGGAGTGCAATTTGGTCCTCGACCATGTGTCTCTATGTCCTTGTGTCCTTGTCCATATGTGTGCCAATCCCCCGCTGACGGTTTTCTAATGAACTTGGGAAAGTCGGAAAATTATGGGCTAAAAGCGAAGGAGATCTCTTAGAGAAGCTTCTTGATTAGTTGTATTATTAAAACTTCATAGTTGATAGGCTTACTAATATTTCATACCATCAAAAAATTATAAATTAAATAAAAACGATTTTTAATAATACAGAATGCCTTTCCATAATTATGATTTATTCAATACTTAACAAAACAAAGAGTTCAAGAGTTATTTCGGTGGTTTGACGCTTTCCTTCGGGACTGTTTCCCTTTTTCCGCGAGTCAACCACCGACTTGTGACGACACTGAGTGACCACCGAACCACTCGTCGATTTCCCCTTTCTCAGTTCTCAGTTCTCTCGCGCTTTCTCCGTTTCACTCGAGTTGAGTGAAAAGCGTTTTCGAACGAAGGGGAAATTCGAAAACGCTCTCTCCGCCTTTTGGCGCGAGATTTCCACTCAAGAAGGGGAAATCGCCAGAGAGAAAGCCAATCGAGTGAGTGAGAGTGAGAAAGAGTGGGGAAATGGAGCAAGGAATTGAGTGGGATTAAAAAATAATATAAATTTGTTAAAAATTAAATAAGTAAACTAAAAAGTAAATATAATGTACATTCCGATTTTAATTATAGCTATTCTATAAGACTTTAAAATTATACATTTCGTATTTATTGATTTCTTAAACCAATAAAATTGTTTCATTTTTATTATTAAAGTATTAAGTTAAAAAAAAGGAAAATTTATAAAAAATTAAATTAATAAGTAAATTTATCAGTAAATTCTTAATTATTATTATTCTCAAGACTCGCAAATATTTTAAAATCATATATTTTATATTTTTAGGTTTCTTAGGTTTATTGTTAAAGTAAAATAAAACCTATAAAAAAGAAATTAGAAAAATGTGTATATTTGTAAGCTTTTAAAAGCAAATTAAAGTAATTTTTTATCACATTTTTTGGCAGTTATGAAAATTTTTGACCACCTTTAAATCATGTTAAAATTTTTAATAATTTTATTTAACTACGAATTATAAACCCTATAAAGTACCCATATTTTCCGGTTTCTTCTGGCTTCTTTTTCCTTGACCATTCTTTGTTGTCCCCCAGCGAACTTTAACCCTCGACAAGTGGCGCTTATCGATGTGGCCAAAAGTGCGTACAAACCTGACAACCTGACCAAAGACTCGTGGCTTCGCCATTGTATGCAAATTGGCTGCAGGTCCAGAAGACAAAGACAGCAGCTGAGGCGGCGAAAGAGACGGGTAGAGGGGCCGAGGGGAAGAGGAAGAGCAGCACTTGGTGCGTGCCCCAAACAAAAGTTGTAAACGATTATCAATTTGTCATAAATGGCAAATTATGTTTGTGGCCGCTGATAGATGTTGCCTGTACAGTAGAGACCCCTTGGAAATGCACTCAGAAAATAGGTGGATTTTCTGAAGCAAATAAAACAAAAGATATCATGACATTTAAGCTAAAAAAGTTTAAAATTAAATTTCTAAAAAGTTTGTATCATTAGAAAATACAAAAATGAAGTCTAAGATTGTAAGATTGTTTAAAAAAATAAAATACAAATATCATTTAAGTTTCTAAGCATCCAAATTATTAATAACTATCTTTATCCATTACCTATAAATATTTTTTCTTGCTGTGCCCAAGAGAGATCCCCAAGACACCAGACCAAAAATGCCGCATCGCACATTTGCGATAGGCAAAATGAAAAGCCAAGCGCAACAAAAGAAAAACAAAGGTTGAGAGTGGAGTACAGCTTGGCGAAAAGCCCAAAAATGGGTCATCTTAGAGGAAAACTAGTGGGAAAGTCAGGAGGAGAGGGGGGAAACGGGTGGGCAATCATCGCTTGTAGATGACAATCGCATTTTATTTAAATACAACTTTGGTTAATTTATGTTGTCCACTGTCAACGCTCCGTTTTACTTCCTGTGGCCCTGGAATCCCCCCTTGGAATCCTCGCCCTAGCTTTAAATCCCCAATTTGGATCGAGGTTATTCGGAGGTTATTCAGTCCAGTAGAAGGAAATGCAGCTAGTATCGCCGAATCGGGAGACAGGTGGATGCATCGATGCATCAAATTAGATAAAGGCATTTATTAGGGAGAAAATATAATAGAAATAAATATTAAATAATATAAAAAAACATCGAAAAAATATTTAATAAAAATGTAAAATATAGAAAATCATTTCATATCGAATAAACATATTTAATAGATCAACAAGAAATACAACGAAACCCTTTACTTTTGTTTTTTTTTTTGGAAAAATGACTTAGGCAAAAGATATCGAATTCTTCCAAAGTACAAAACTCCTTTGGCAGCCCGAGGCTAAAACCCAATGAAAATCCCGGCCCAGACACTCCCACGCCAATTGAAAAGAAGCCAGATGCAATCGTGTTCACGTTAATTAAGCAATGCCATCGCTGAGAGCTGAGAACCTTGGAGCCAAGAACCGAGTGAAGGCCTAGACAGCAACAAATTTGCGTTAGTTTCGCATTTTTTTGGGGCATGGGCCGGGGTCTGAAGAAGCTGCGCGCCAAATCAACAGCCGCAAATATGTCGAAAACAATAAATTGCAAAGGAACTTGGAGGCGAGCAAACATTCAAGCATTCAAACAGCAGACACGAAATCCCTGCATACTTTCGGGCGCACTCAGATGAAAGGGTCGCCTGTCTGATTTTGAAGCGAATGTGGATGTGGAAGCGGATGTGGATGCGGACTGGGATGTGGATGTGGATGCGGATCTTTTGGGACAGCCAAATATTTGCCGCGACGCGCACTTTATTATTATCCTTTTATTATCAATGAAAACACACAGGCACATACATAGATGAAATGAAAGGAAGACAGCCGCATGTGTGGGATACTAAAATAAACAAAAAACTAGCCGTTCTCGACGATAATTATCCCTGGTGAAGCTCTTTGAACTTTAAGCATTTATTTTAAATACAATAAGTGCAAGTAGATAATACTCTGTTTTTTATATAAGTCAATTATTATTTATTTTAAGATTGGTTACTATAATGTTTTCTTTAATATTTCATAATATTTCAATTTGCGAATACTTATCAATATTATTAATTTTATTAATACTAATTTAACCATTTATTTTAAATATAATAAATTGTTCCAACTACATTTGGAGTATTATAAAACAAATTTTCTAAATTTTAAGATTGGTTATTAAAAGTAGACCCTCTTTTGGGGATCTTAAAATAATTTCTTTTTAATATATATATATATTTTAATTTTTTGTAAATACTAACAATTTGACTAACTTTATTATGAACTTAAAGGGTATAGAAGTGGTCTTCCCCTGCCCATCAGTCGGCTCTTCAATTAATCGCACCTTTTCCGCACACAGACGCCGGAAAATTCCGCACCAAAATCAAAACTGAGGAATACCACTCGAAAATCCCCCCAAAACTCAGCCCCAAACACACACATATAAACACATATAAACCCTCAGCTGATTTCATGGGCAAATTTATTTATTGAAGCATAATTTTCTATTTGTTGTTTTGCGGGCAGAGCCCCAAAAAAGGGTTAAGGGGTATGGGCATGGATAGGGTTAAAAACTATCAAATGCATTTGACAGCTGCTTTTAATTTTTGCCAGCAAAATTACGCGTCTTCGTCTTCAGTTATTTGTTTTGTGGATTTCAATGGGCCGCCCTGATAATTGTGAAACGGATTGGATTGAATGGGGCAGCAGGGGAATTTATGGGGTATTTGTAGGGTATGGGATTGATTGCTTTAAAGTTTTGAAACTGTTGAGGGAAAGTCGGTATGAACTATATACAATATATACAAAGGCGGTTTTTGGAATAATGCGGGAAAAAGTGAACAAAGAACAATATAAATGAGTAATATTAAACAATAATTGCTATGAAATAAATAAAATAAATTAATAAAATAAATAATAATAATGAGAAAGGGTTGGATTAACTACCACTTTGTTTTAGAATTATAAGATATTATTGAATATTTTCTACTACTTTAGAATTTTTCAAATATTTTTAACTTACTTTCGAATTTTATTAGATTTTCCAAAAGACAAAATAATAATTATTTTAAACGTAAAACAATATTTAATGACTTGAATTTTCTAAAGTCCTAGAAAATCTCAGTTTTATTCTAAAAAATGTTCCTCACTGAATGAAGGCATTCCGTTGGCATTTAAGTGGTGTTTACTGTAGTACAGGGGAACACGGAAAATCACGCATCCAGCGGAATGCACTTGGGCGTTTGTCGAGTGCCACTCACTTATAGACCAGTGCTGCCATCACTCAGCCTAAAAAACAGGACAGATGAGCAAAAAAAAACCGGGAAAAAAAGGACAAAAAAAAATAAAAAAGGACAAAAAAAGGACAAAAGTAAATACCTCTACATTTTTCTGTTTTTACCAATGGGATATGTTTTGTACTGAATTTAAATGGACTAAATATTAAATTCAATTATGATATATTAAATTCAGTGATCATCTTCGCTTGATCATCTGACCATGGTAAATTTTTGTGCGTATACGTAATGTTCTATTATTATTTAAATAATGAAAGCATTTCAAGTAATTACATTGGTAATTCAAAAAATTCAACGACTGTGTCAAGCCCAAAACAGAGTAGTAAAAATCTAAAATTTTTCTCTGACAAAAAAGCAGAGAATAAAAATTGCTAAAATTTTAAAATGTTTTCCTCTTCTTTTTTGCTATAGAAAAAATCGTAATATAAAAAAATCCATCGACTGCTTCACATCACTTTGAAAATTCTTATAAATAACTATTATTTAAGTTCCTAACTGTAAGAATGTTGGTTAAAAAGGCGTTTAAGCATATAAAAACTGGTTAATACAAATACGACTAGCAAAAATAGCACTCAAAACCCTATTGTTGAAAAAAGTACAGATTTCCGGACAGGGGATGTTTCATTTTTTTTCCGGATAAAGCCGTTATAAAAAGGACAGATCTGTCCGGAAAAAGGACAAAATGGCAGCACTGTTATAGACAGTCACTTTTCAGCATTTTCAGAGCAGCAGCTGCTCTAAGGCCGTGTAATCCCATTCGGCATTACATTTGTGGTTTAGGTTTGGGAATGGGAATGGGGGAAACGCCGGGGAAAGAGCCTAAAAGTATGCAGTCCACGTTTGACAGACAGACAGGCGAGATACGAGATACGAAAAATCCAACGTTTGACAAAAAAGCGCAGCAAAGTGGGGAAATGCACACGTAGAACGCAGCTCATTGTCGGCCAGGTTTTTCCTTTTTCCCCGTTTCTCGTTCCTGACCGGAAAACAAAAAGAAGTAAAATAAAATAGAAAAAAGTAGAATACCTGCGAGTGCTGCAAAAAGGTGTCCTGCACAAGGACATGGGGCTAATGTTATTTTTATATTTATATTACCGGCTACTTAACCCAACCAGAGTGAGCTGGACCTTTGTCTTTGGCCAGGCATGTGTTTAATTTTAATGAAATTAACGCGTGTATGTCCTCTTTCCTAATCTGTCTGTCTCCACTCGCTTTTGATGTATGTCATTTTTTCGCCCTCGAGTTTTAGATGGAGAGTCTGGGGGCACAAACGTGTTAAATGTTAATTAAAAAGCACCAGCAGAACATTCAGAAAAATTCTAGATGGGGGCTGCAAAACAAAAAAACCTTCAAGAATGAAAAGCTTAGAAGATTTTGGCCAAGACACAAGGCTTAGTTGTGCAAGTTGTGCATCCCTTTATTTTAACTGGTTTTTTCTGTTTTTTTCCGGCCCCAAATCCTTTGGCAAATAAACATAAACACTCCTAATTAAGAGATGGCTGGCCAACTGGGCAAAAGTCTTGGGCTAATTGGCCGCCGTTCTTTTTGCCAGACGGCCGGCAAACAAAGAAACAGGTTAACAAGGCTCACACGCAGGAACAGCAGGAACCGCAGCTGAATCGGGAATCTCCTTTCCCCCAAAAATAAAATAAAAATATAAATGTCATCTTAAATATAATTTTCGCGTATTTTTCCCTTGCTCACGTGCCGTTTGCTTAACCCTCGCTTGTCGTTTACTTTTTCTGCACTTTTTCTGTACTTTTCGGCCTGGCTAAAAAGAAAAGATTTGCGAAGCGGTCGCACATGTGAATGCGAGTCCTTTTCGTCCTTTTCCCGCTCCTGCAGTTGCATAATTTTTGGGCGCACTGCATCTGTCGGAAGTTGTCACTTAGCCTCCGCGATTCCGTGGACTTTGGGACTCGGCCATGGCGACTTGCAGTGTAGCGTATTATTATTAAAAAATAGTTTTAAGAATAAAATTGCAGAATACTGCGTTAACAGAAATCTGTAGGAATATAGAAATTAGATTAAAAAGCTGTCGAACTTTTATTTAACTTTTATTAATGATTTTAAAACTTTTTGTGGCAATTTCGAATATTTTTTAGAATTTGGTAAATACAGAAGTAAACTGTTTATTACATAAAAAATTTAACAATTACTAAATACTAAAAATATAAAAAATTCTGAATTAAATAATTTAATTTTATTTTAATAATAATAACTATAATTAATAATTATAAATCTGAAATTCAAAATTCTTAAAAATAATTCTGAATTTACTAATTTAATTAAAAGTTAATAAGTGGGAAAAATTATGCCCTGAAAATAGCGAAAAAATATTAATAAAATACAATTTAAACGCAGAAAGCTTTGGAATCGCAAGGACACACCCTGCACCCTATGCACAAAATCTCGGCTCTTCCCCCCATTTTCCTCCTCCTCCCCATTTTCCCGTGGAAAAGCGAGCGGTGAAGTGGCAAAGGGAACTTGCCACATTGCGCGTTTGTTGGCGGCCGCAGATAAACGCATAAATGACGAGCTGAAATCTTCTTTATGTTGCTGGCGTGTGTGTTTGTGTTCTTTTTTCTCGCCCAACCAAAGCATTTCTTCAACCTGCTCCCCCATCTTCATCTTAAATGTTAAAAAGCATTTTTTGTTAAGCCTTTAGCCCCGAAAAGTAAAAAAAAGAAAACACAAAAAACCGTCGCCTGACCTGAGTTACTTTGTGCAAATGTGTGTGGGCGTTGGAAAAATTATAAGAATTTTCACTCAAGTTGGTTACTTCATCTCTCCCATTTGTGTGGCGGATTTTTTCCACATTCGCCACAAGATCTGCATGTTTCTCTTTGCCTTCCTCTTTTTTTTGAATCCCCTTTTTTTGGCTTTGTGCTGCGTATTTATTTCGCTAAGAATGTGTAAATTTGTACTTTATGCAGGAGCTGCGGCCACGACTTCTTAGCATATTTGTCCAAAAAAACGGAAAGAAAATTCCTTTGAAGAAGTTAATGCTAAGCAGGGAGTTAAGAGCACTTTAATGGCAATGACAAGTGCTGATTTTTTCTGGATAAGAATATACATTTATAAAATATTATTGACTGCAAGTATTAGGTATGATTTTTTGCATTATTCCCGGCAAAATACTGATATTTTAGGCGGGAAAATAGTATTAAAAACGTTATACAAAAAAAAACAATTTTTTTTGCGGTTTCTCACTCGTAATTTGTACAAATTAAGGCCCACAGCTAACAGACCGACTGTTTTGAGCAGCTAACAACCTAGGCTAACGATTCCCATCACTTTCGGGAATATCTATTTTTTGGCCAAATTTCGCATTTTTGATTTTTTCATGATTTTTTGCGAAAAATGGCTAAAAAATAAAATGTCCAGGTTTAAATGCCAATCGATTGGAAATTTAATAACGAGTTCAGAAAGGTATGACAATCCATATTTGGATCAATATTTGCACTGTTACGGCAGAAAAACTAATTATTTTTGGGTCAAAAATTCTGGATCTAGGTTTTTGGTAAAAATAGGAATTTTTCCTTTTCGTTTTGTGCTGTAACTTGGCCAAAAATGATCCTACACCAAAAATACATACTGTTTTGAACAGATAACAAAATAATAAATAAATCCATAACACTTTCCGTGTGCTTTTGAAAAAAAAAAATTTTCGCCAATTTTCACATTTTTGATAAGGGGTAACATCATGATTTTTTCCGAAAAATGGCTAAAAAATAAAATGTCCAGATTTAAATGCAAATCGATTGGGGATTAAAATACGAGCTCAACGAGGTATGACATTCGTTATTCTGATCTTATTTCGCTACATATTGGTCAAAATTCTGATTATTTTATAAGGACTTTGGACAACCATTTGCTTTTAAGAGGTTTTTAATAATTGTAAGACATACGCATTTTTTTTGAAAAAGAATAAACATGGAAACATTTAATTTTCTATGCATTAATTTTAGGCAAAGACAATTCGTTTTTTTCAAGAAAAGCCCAAGTGAAAGCTTAAGCTAACCAACAAGTTAAAGCCACGTGACAGGCCTGTGCATTCCCTATTTTTGCTTGGTTTTAGCTTTTTTTCCTGCTTCATGTGGAGGGGAAATCCCCATTAATCGCATTGGTGTTTATTTAGCTTGTAATTACATTCATTTATTTACTTATTGACTGTGTCTGCGGCTCCGTTTCCCCCGCCCCATCGAATAACTAACAATATTCCTGGGAAATGGGAAAGTGGGGGAAATGGGGCCCCCGCCTCTGACCTTCGGTAAGCCGCAAGGCGAACTGCCGGCCAGGCCAACCCCCATTAAAAGCCAATATCTTTGAGCCCTGCCAGCGTTGGCCAAATAAGAAAAAATGTCTTTGAATGACTGACAATCAATTTCGCTTGGCTGCAGGACGAAGGACGAGGGACGCAGGACGACGGCTCGTGTCGCCTTAACGAACGTTGAAAATTACTTTGACATAAGTTAATTAATCTTTGGCGCGCAAAGTTCGTGTTTGAAATATTGCATAGTCCTTGCCCAAAACAAAGGGACTCGACCGATGATAACCAGAAGAAGAACAGGAGGACCCCCATACCATTTCCCAACATCGAGAAGCAGGCAGATGGCAGGTCGACTGTCTGCCTGAATGAAATATTTGTCAATGAGTATTGCTAATTTACAAGTTTGATTTGTTCGGCGTGCACGAACAGCCACTTCCTCTTTCCTTTTTCCGCAGGACTTCTCCTCCTTTTTGGGGCCCTGAGAAATTGCCCGGGCATTCTTCTGGCCAGCCGTACATAAATAAACGCCATTCGACTTCTGCTGGAGATGCAGCAAACTGTTTTCCCGACAATCCAGCCTAGGTGTCTTTTCCTTTGGCTCCGGAAAATTCCACCGTTCGACTTGGCCTGCGAAATGAGGAAATTCCGAATGGATTCCGACTGTGATTGAGTGATTTAGCCCGTTGTTAGTTTGTGTTTTAGTTGGCTTAGTTGGCTGTTATTGGTGGGCAGTTGGGATATGGCAAAGTAGGTATACAAGTTTTATGAAGAATATTTAAATACATTGGGTTACAAAAATGCAGTATTTATAAAATTCATATAAAATATATTATTTTTATTTTAATTTTAATTTCTATTGCCAGGAGCCTTAGAAATTTTAAAATAAATAAAGATTATTTAGCCAGGATTTTTATAAATTATATGTATATACAATTTTAAAGTTTAAAATTATCACAAATAGAAAGTATACAAAATTCTTACTTACTATTATATTAGTTAATAAGTAGTTAAATTTCCATTACTTGGGGCTTAAGGAATTTTAAAATAAATAAAGTGTATTTTCCCTGATATGTTATAAATTATAAATTTAAAATGTATATATTTGAAGCAAAGAGAAAGTAGAAACATTTCTTACTAATTGCAATCCCTGCCCTTCCTTTTCATTTTCCTTTCCCATTTCAATATCCTTATGTTCAGTCGAGTCAATGAGCCTTGCCATATGTGTAATCCTTGTGAAATCCCTGCCCCCTCCCACTTGCCACTCTCGATGGATAACCAGTGTCCTTTTCCCCTCTGACAATCCCATTTGTGCCATCTCCGATGTCCAAGAGTCCTCGGCAGTCATTTCTCATACAATTGCCACTGCCATTTCGTAGCAACTTGTAATGGACTTTAATCAATTAATTTGAAAACGCTTTTCATTTGGCAATCGGGTGGATAAGTCGGGGGTTTTTCGGGGGGTTTTTCGGGGGGAATCGCAGAGACAATGGCCAAAGTAAAGTGTCTGCCTGGTGGCTGCTGGCCACTTTCTTCTGCAAAAACGGACGGAAGTACATGGCAAGCCGATGTGCAAGCCAAAAATGTGGATGGTGGATGGGCAAGAAAAAGAATAAATAAACAACCGAACCGAAGGACCAAAACGAAGGGGGCGAAGGGCGAAGGGTTGGGGGTCAAACTCCAAGCTCCAAAGGACTCCAGAGGCAGGACAACAAACGCACTTAAAACACAATGATGCTCATTGTGTCTGACAGGCAGACGAACAAACGAACGGACCCATGCAGCAGCCCCCTCTTCTCACTCCTCACTCCCCGAACTCCCGATCTATAGCTATAGCTATTCCTATATAGCCGAAGCTGATGCTGATCCACCTAAGAAGACGACAACGAGGATGTGGCGTCGTCTGGTTTGCGGCTCCTGCTTCGGCTGGGCACTCGCAAAAATAATACAAGTAATAGTAGTAGAAAACAATAAAGTAAACATATTAAAAGAAATATTTAAATAGGTTTCGTTTCAGTAAAAAATAGGAAAGGTGAGATTTTTGTAAGATATTTTTATTTAGGCTCACTTTTTATTGCAAAAACTACTATTTCCT
Organism: Drosophila lutescens; assembly: GCA_037075285.1. NCBI lineage: Eukaryota > Metazoa > Arthropoda > Insecta > Diptera > Drosophilidae > Drosophila > Drosophila lutescens. The sequence continues at coordinate 3,104,137 of JBAMCF010000413.1, read as the reverse complement.
GATTAAAAAAAAATACAGACAAAAATAAAAAAATGTATGAACGATTTCATGCTATAATGTAAACATTTATTATTAATTTTTGATTCTAAAAAAAATAAAGATATAAAAAGAACAAACAAAAATCAAGTCTTCTCAAAAGCGAACATTATTTTATGGAATTGAACATTGTAGAGCTCCCTTATTTTGCATTTTTTCGAGTGTAAATAGATGGCTCGGGGGTCTGCTCCTTCCCGCCGCCATTCGAGCACTTTGATTACGCATTGGCTTTGTCCCGGCTCAGACTTTCCCGGAGACTCTTTCCTTTTGGATTTTCCGCCTTTTCCATTTCATTCCATTTTATTCCCTGGCATTCTGTAGTTCCTATTCCGTTGTCATTTTGGCACTTCAGTTTGATTTCGTTGCGTTCCGAATTTCTTGGGGTTTTTCTGTTTTTCCGTTTTTCGAGTTTCGGCATTTCAGGTTTGCCTTTTTCCGTCGCCTGGCCATTGTCCTGGCCTTTGTTGTCCCGTCTCTGGTCACGCACTTTTCCACTTTCCCAAAGTCAAGTGGAGGCGGAAAATGGCCAACAGGGGAGTTGAGTTGGCCAAATGCCGGGAAGGAGGCCACTTGAGCGGCTCATTTCGTACTTCATTGAAGACAAATTAGTGTCGATGAAGATGGAGATGAAGTGGGTTTTTTGGGATGGAGATGGGGAAAATAATAGGGTTATTATAAATATTTATTTTTAATGTATTTAAAAACTTGGGGAAATATTTAAATACTTTCTTTATTTTTGTTATTGTTAATCAACTTTTTTTTTGTATTTTTCTTAGGACTTTCCTTAGTTTCTTTATCGGTTAACGCATAGGAATTTATGTATATCCCTCCCTTTTTGGCTTATTTCCGCTTCCGTTTCGCTATGACTTTTACTCCTTCTTCTTCTTGGGGTGGGTGGGAAATCCCCTACCCCTACCCCTACCCCAACCCCTTCCCATTTCAGCCGTGTCAACCAATTTCCAGTCACAATGACACTGAAAAGCGACATCGGCAGTGGACTTTCTGCAAATGGCAAGAAATCAACGTCAGTGGGCTGGGGGTTGGGCAATAGGTGGAGTCGGGGAGAATCTGCCAGAGAAGAATTGCAGGGGTAGAGAAGAGAAGAAGCCAGCTGAAAAAGAATTAAATCAAGAACTCATTAAGGCGCCGGATGCAATCACACTTTGCGCCATTCAGCGCGCCACTCTATCTCCACTATCGCCCCCTCTCTTTCCGCCCGCCATATAGCCCTCTCTTTCGCCGCTCAGAATACCGGCATATACCCCTCTCTCTCTCGCGCTGCAGAGTTGTCGCCGTTTGCCGTCTCCGTTTGCCGCAAAAGTGCGCACAATTATTCATTAACTTTGCACCGGAAAAGCAGAGAAATTAAAAACTGCCAACGCCAGGATAAATAGGGACAAAGTGCAGAAATTAAAAATATGAGAAATACTACGCCAGACAGGGACGGCAACAGGGAGCGAGTGCGAGAGAGAGACACACGCTGAGTTGGGCTTAAAAAAATGAGTTGGTTAAGTAAGAAGTCCCTCGAAAAGGGGGCTGAGGGGGCGGGGCGGCCGAGCAGGTCACAACTAATAAAACAAAAGTCAAAAGTCCTTAAGCGCAATGAAGAAGCTAAAAATGCAACGCGGCAGCGTCAGCTTAAACTACAAAAAAATGTATGAGAAAGGCAAAGAGGGCGGCGGAGGCCAAGGGATGCAGTACACTGGGAAAAAGAAGGCACAAGGATATCAGTAAATACATAAATAAGACATTTAGTCTGTTTTTTGGTATATATTAGCTAAAAAAAATACTGAATATTAAAAAAAAAAATGCCTTAAAATCTTTTGCAAAAATATTCACTTTTTCTCGGTTTTTCAATCGTATATTGGACAACTTTTGACCAACAGCTAAAATAATGACTGTTTTGAGCAGCTAATAACCTTAACTAATGATTTCCATAACTTTCCGGGAAATCTATTTTTTGACCAATTTTCGCATTTTTGATCATGATTTTTTGCAAAAATTGGCAAAAATTAAAAATTTCTAGGTTTGAATGCCAATTGATTGGGAATTTAATTGCGAGCTTAACAAGGTATGACATTCTATATTTCGACCATTTGTTACATTGTTTCGGCCAAAAAACTGATATTTTAGGCTGAAAAATATGGTTTCGAATTTTAGACCAAAAAAAGTTTTTTTTTTGCGGTTTTTTACTCATAATTTGGACAAATTAAGGCGCACAGCTAAAAGAGTGACTGTTTTGAGCAGCTAATAACCTAAACTAACAATTCCCATCACTTTCCGGGAAATCCATTTATTGATCAATTTTTGCATTTTTTAATGATGGTTACATCATGATTTTTTGCAAAAAATGGCCAAAAATTAAAGTGTGCAAATTTAAATGCCAATCGATTGGGGATTAAAATACGAGTTCAGCAAGGTATGACATTCGTTATTCTGACCATATTTCGCTACATATTGCTAAAAATTCTGATATAATAATGGAAAATACCCCCTTTTTAGGAGGTTTTTCAATAAATAAGACGATCCGAAACCGAATTTGCTCCAAAATGCACTACATATTTATGTTCTGTGCATTGCTGGGGTGGCTGTTTTAGCCGGATGGCGGAAAAGGGTTAAGGCTGATGAGCCTGGCTTGCAAGCAGCCCCCTCCCCCAGCCACCCAGCCACCCACAGGTCTCCAGTAGCCAGTAATGAGGCGCCCAACGCTGCGGGCAACCATAAAAATCTCAGGACCCGAGACCACCCGGCCCCCATATCATTTTTTCCCCACTTTTGGTGGCCATTTGGCTGCCGTGAAGCATTTGGCGCAGTGGCGCCTGAAAGCATGCAGCACTTATTGTTTTATTCGCTGCAAGGGTGGTAAGGGGGTGGTAAAGGGTTAAGGGTGGGGGTGGTTGGGGTGTAAGGGGGTAGGGTCTTCTGGAGACTGCTGGCCCAGCATATCCGCTCCACGTCACTTGTGATAATTGCGTGCAACCGGTCGCGCCTTGTGATTGTGACATCGCCTACCCCCTGAAAACCCCTGAAAACCCCTTCCCCTTCCATTCCCTTGCCTTTCTAAGAAACTCAAAAAATCTGGCCACGCCCCCCTAGCCGCCCTCCTTTAACCCACACATTTGAAGCCCCTTTGTGCATATCAGGCAACCGGATCAGGCAGTAGAAAAAGCCAACGTCACACAGAGAACAAAAAAATTAAAGTAAAACAAAAAAAAAATAAATAATAAAAATAGGAAAACCAAAAAAAAAAGAAGAGGAGAGAAAAACCAAGAAAAAGCTGAAAAAAAGATGGGAAATTTGCGAGGCTGTGGGGGAATAAAAAAGAGATGGAAAGCAAATGCGAAATAAAAATTCATAATTACGTTTACGCCGGTAATTAAAAATTATTGTAATACACACGCAATGCCCAGCAGTTGGTGGACACTTTGGTCTGGCCACGCCCACTGCCCACCGCCCACCGCCCCTTGGAAACTCCCACCCATCCCAAAAACCCAACGCCGCCGCCTGTCATGTGAACGGAATGGTTCGCTGAACAAATCACGGCCACATTCGCAGTTGCAGAAAATCCAAGCAGGAAGTAAAAAACTACTGGGAAAATGGCTGGAGTTGGAAGGGGGGAAAAACTACTGGAAAAAGTAGAAGAAGGAGAAGGGGGAGGAGATGCGTCTGCTTGATGACGATGGCGGTAATTACAAGATAAAAACTATTTAAGTGGTTAGCCAACGGAAATCGCAGGAAATAAAAAGGCCCAAATAATGTCTCATGTCAAGGGGGAAAAATAATAAAAAGGGCATAAAAATGGCCAAACTAATAATACCTAATAATAAATTATAGAAAAATAACACAAATTTTAATTTAGAAGAAAATATGTAAATATACATTTTTTGTTTGCCTCTCCATTTCGAATTTTCTTAATATTATTTAAGGCTTTTTTTTTAATATATATTTGAGCTTAGAAGAAAATCAATAAATGTATATTTCAATCTTCCCTCTCATTATGTATAATTTTTGTAGGACTCTTTCAGCTTTTCCCTTTGATATCGCTCAATGGGGCCATTAAAAAATTGTGCTCAAACAAATTAATTAAATCATATTTTTGGAATTGATGGCACACAAGCGATTGCACAATATGTCGAAAGTCGAATGTCGAATGCCCATTTGAGCAGCATCAAAGTGAAACCTCAAAAGGCGCCTCTCACCTCCAAAAAAAGAAGGAACTCCCTCCCCCACCAATACGCCCCCTTTGATACCCTGCAGCGGCACTTAAATTACGCACACATCGTTAAACGCGCGTTTACAAATTGAACAATATTTGAAAAATTACACCAAAAAAAGTGAAAGAAATCGCGGAAAGGGGGGAGGAAATGCCAGTGCAAAAAAAATACCGTATTCCTGCTTCCTTTTATTTTTATTAATGTTGCGCCAGCCGCCGATGGCAAAAGCCGCGCACACAGCTCGTTAGCAACTTAAGTCGAGTACGATATGGCGATATGGCGATATGGAGCTGGATCTGAGGTTATGATGGGTGGGCAGGGGGTTCGGTTAGACGTCAAACAAAAGGCAAACGTCAATGCGCCGCCGAATTGGCAACATATTTGCAAACAGCCGCGAGTCGAAAGTGCCTCCCCTCCTCATCAGAAACCCCTCCTCTTGTACTTTGTTTTTTGCTCGAAAAGCCCGCGGCATATGCGAAAAAATAAGGAGAGCTCAGCGAGCTGAGAGTCCTGATTTTACAAAATTTTACCAGCCCACTGATACCCTGGAAAATATTTTAGTATTTTAAATAACATTTTTAAAACCTTTAAATAGTGATAAAATATTTTGAATTTATATTCTAATAACATTTTAATTACAAATTTTTTAATTTTATTTTAAGTTTCTTTTACTAGACAAAAAAAGTATGATATACAGATTTACAAAAAGTGTTTCCAAAAATATTTACTTTATGTATCTAAATGTGTTAATAAATATAAACAATTTTAAATTAATTAAAAAACACTCCAAAACTATTTTTAATTTGATTTACAAACTTTAAAGTCATTTTTCCTTTCTTAATATAATATTTAAAACCATTAAAATACCATACTCCTTAAAACTGATTTAGAGGGTATGTTTTTGCTGGCTTAAAAAAAAGAAGCGAGGAAAATAAGGCGAACGAAAGCCGCGACATTGACGACGGCACGCCAAAGCCAAGGCTACAGCAGCAGCAACGGCTCACCCGCAGCACCACCCGGCCACCCACCACCCACTTACCGCCCCCTCTCCACCCCCCCGCCAACCACCCACTTTTGGGCCAACAAAATGCGGATCGCGGGCCGCTCTGCGTGTTTGATTACCACGCGCGGTTACACGCAAAACAACGCAATTTTCGGCATGCATGCCGCCGCAGCACCACCCAACCACCCACCCACTGCCAAGACAAGGTCGAAGCAGAGGTCGGGACTGGGGGTGGCGGATTGGGCACCGTTCGATCCGGGGGTCGCGCTCGCTTGCAAGAAAAATCGCACAAAATCCCACTTGACAGGCGTAGTTAGCGGGCATCATGCAAATATCAGTCATGTTGTTGGCAACTGCCGAGGGTTGCTACAGAAGTTGCGTTTTAAATGGGAAAAACGGGACCTAAAAGATAATATATTTATTGTAAAAATAAATATATACTTTTAGTTCATAATTTAATTTTTAAACAATTTAATTTCGAATAATATTTAATTTTACAGCCTAACTGAAATATAAAAATAAAGTATTGAAATATTATGGAAAGGTTTTAAAATATGAATAAAATCTTAATAATATTTTCTTGACTTTAAAAAAGAGCTAAATAAATAGAAATATATATCATTAAAGGTTTATGATTATTTTGTAATGTCTAAAATATAAAGGAATTTTAAAAATCACACAAATATATTTATAGTTCGTAATTTAATTTTTAAAAAAGTTCCTTAAAAGCAAGATATAATTTTACAGCTTTACTGAAATGTTTTATAATTTTATAGAAATATTTATTTTGTTATATTTGAAAAAAAACGTTCTTTAAAATGTGAATAAAATCTACCAAATATTTTCTTGCCATCGAAATACTTTCTCTTAACTTTCCGATTAACCCACCGTCGCCTTTTGGAACTGCTTGTGATATATTGAACATTGGCGAGCGAGGAAGGAGCCAAAAGGACAGGCGACGGGCGACTTTCGCCCCCTTGGCCCGACTGCGGTTAATGGCTTATTTAAAATTGCGGCGCTGGGCGATGCTTTTTTGAGAAATTGGCAAACCGCTGGCGAAATTGATACGCGGCAATCAGTGCGGGGAAAGTGGGCGGAGGCGGAGGGGGAGGGGCACCGCGGCTTTAAATCATAATCAGTAAAATGGAAAAAATATAAATAATGAAAATGACGCCGAGCGACGAGCAGCCAAATTGAAAGTAGAGCTCTGGGGGTTGCCGAAAATTGCGAGTAGGAAAATCCAAGGCAGGGGGAAAAAGGAAAATTTGCATAACCCAAAATCGCGAGGGGGGTTGTTGGTTGGGATTTGCGAGTTGTTTTGAATCAACAGGATGAAAAAATAAAACTCAAATGAAATTAATCTAATAAGGCAACTTTTTGTTGCCAAGTCAATTTCACAAACCATTGATGCAGAAGATCAAACTTCCGCACAAATGTTGTTAATGAAATATTAATGCGAAAAGGATATGCAATTGACAATTGTCTCTGCCCTCTGCCTCTGGATTTTTCCCCCGCCTCTTCAGCTCTTCCCAGCTTTTCTTGTACTTAGTCTCCGGCTTAAAACACAAAGCCGCTCATTTGCATAGGACCCTTGTGGGTGGACAGCCGGCTGGCTCTAAATTAAATTACAATTCCGAAACTGCCGCAGATAATGTGAAAAAATCACAGCCATTAATCATGACATCCTCCTGCAGAACTGCAGCCTCAATTGACATTTTCCATTTTCCGTTTCCCACTTGCCGGCCGAGGAAGCGCCGTCTTATGCAAATTATGCCGACCATCCCACTGGGCTGCAGTTAAAAGCATTGATAAATCATAACCACAGAACGGCGAGGCGCAGATTTATTTTTCCACGAGGAAACCGCGGAAATGCTCAACAGTTTTCCCTGGAAATTCTTTAGCTAAAGGGGGGGTAAAGTTGGGTGTATGAAAATTAAAAATAGTAATCTTTTAAGAAAAATCACTAGGATTTTCAAAAACTCCTATTGAGGTGTCTAAAAGTATGCAACAGTATATTTTGAATACTTTAAATGTATTATTTCACTGGGATTTCTGGAGATTTAAATGGGGTGTATGTAAAATGAAAGTAGTACCCTTACACATTTAAAACTATTTCAAGAAATTTACTAGGATTTTTAAAAACGCCTATCGAGGTGTCTAAAAGTATGCAACAGTATATTTTTAATCCGAAAATCACATTTTTTTCACTGGTATTAAAAGTAGAATATTTTCACATTGATAACTATTTAATGCAATTCACTAGGATTTTTAAAAACGTCTATCGAGGTGTATAAAAGTATGCAATAGTATATTTTTAATCCGAAAATCTTATAAAATTACCGTTTTTACTGCATACTTTTAGATACCTTTTTTCCATTATTTTTCTTAAACACTTCAGTACATTTTCCTTCAGTGTCCCTGATAAAATATCCCATTCGGGGTTCTCAAAAGAAGCGAGCATTATGCAAAGTGCTCGACAAGTGAGAGTGCGTTGTGGTCAGCGGACAAGAGCTTTGAATAATCCCTGTCGTCCCTGTACCACGCTGTATATCTGTATATCTATACACATCTATACACAGTTACTATCACTCGATCGCCAAAACAGTTTTGTGATTTTCCCCGACACAACCGATGTGAAAGCTGAAAACTGGAAACCACACACTCGTACGGTGGAAAAGGGGATATCCCCACATCGATTGCGAGTGTGAGCTAAGCAAACTGTCAATATTTGATGTATGTTAACACCCAGCAGCAGGATAACAAGTGGGATTCGGGGTTCGGGGGGCAGAGTTAGAGGCCATGTGTCAACATGGATGGCTCGATGGATGGATGGATGAATTTTGGCATATTTTTGCATGTGCACCATTTGGCAGCTGAATGCCAAAATGCCAGCCACAAACATGCGCGCCAGTGGAGCCGCAAAATTGAACAGGGGGCAGGGGGGTTACTCCTCCTCATCCCGAATCCTGCAGCCAGACGTCTGTCATGTTGTCTGGCTGCCGCAGGAGGCCACATTTCCCAGCTATTCAATATGTCAAAATCGTGTCGATAACGTTCAAACATGCCAAAGTTCGTTAGTAAGGGGGCTTCATGGGTTAAGGGGCTAAAGGGTTAAAAGGCGGAATGTGGCTGGCTGACGATGCCGCCATTTGTGGCTGCAAAATGCGGTTGAGGGCTGCCAAAAAGGAAGCTAGCAGGCAGCAGCCAGGAGCCAGGACATTTGGTCCTCGGCAAGGACACTGCAACAGGATGTGCGAAAATTAGCAGGCCATGTGCCATTAAGAGTATCAGTTTAATAAACCATTTTCAATATTTTTTGAAGTTTTTAAACTCCCTTTTATAAGGTGGTCATTCCATTTAGTCATTTTATCGTTGCAAAATATTTTGATTAATAGCTTTTCAAGCCCAAAAATTTTTAAATTAATTCTATGACATTTTCTATTTTTTGTTAGATATTTTAACATTTTAATAACATAATTATTTTATTTTATTTAATTTTTTAGGTCACTAGAAATTTTAATTACAATTGTTAAATGAATTCTTTCATATCTTATATTTTTGTTCAATCTTTTCATATTTTATTTTGTTTATTTAATTTTTTTAATTCACATGAAAGTTCAATTGCAAGTGTTTAATTAATTCTATAATATTTTCCATTTTTTGTTAAATACTTTGACATTTTAATACAATTATTTGTCTATTTTATTTATTTAATTTATTTAATATGTCACTTGAAATTCCAATTGCAATAGCTTAACCTTTAATGGATTGCCCTCAAAAAGCAGAGGCAAACTTACAGTTTAAATTTGTGACCAAGAGGAGGAGACTTAATTAATCAATTTCAAATCAATTACCACAAATTTGTTACCAATATGCAAAGACATGAATCACGGGCCCAGAGCCCAGACTTCCGGCAAGATAAGGACACATCTCTCAGACGCAGGCTAATGGGTTAAGAGTGAGTGTGCCAGGGGTTAAGCGGGGCAGGAGGGGCAGGGGGGCTGCTGCTGGTTTGGGCATAAACAAATCTTAGCTGTCAAAAGTGCTCAAAGCCATTGTGCTAATCTCAGAGTTTTGGGTTGTTTCGGGCAGACAGAGAGTACAGAGGATATCATGGCCAAAGGCAATTGCAATTGCAATTGCAATAGCAACAATGCAATGCAATGCAATTGCAATTGCAATGGCAGCAGAGGAGAAACAACGACAACTCTAACGGCATTCAATAAATCACTAAACACTTGAATGACGCTGCCAATGCAACTTGCAACACATTGCACACAGGCAGCAGCAGCAACAGCAACAGCAGCAACATGCAACATGAGTGGGGGTTAGGGAGGGGTTAAACGGAAACGGATGCCAGGATCCAAAAGGCAAGGCAGGCCTCATAATTCAAAATTGAAATTGCAACAATCAATTGCAACAACATGCAACAAATCGTTTGTAGCCTGGTAGCCTAATCACTGCACGTCGTCCAGTCGGGGGTTAGAGGGGGGTTAGCGGGGGGTCAGCAGGGGGTTAACGTTAACCCACCCCCCTCGGCTGACATATAAATCTCAGTTGGAGGCGCAGTTGGCAAAGACGATGGCCAGAAATGGCAGAGAAAGTGGGTTAAGGGGGGGCTAAGTAGGGGTTAGGGGGCCAAGCAGGAGGACAAAGTTCAATTGTCCTGTGTGAGTCTGCAGGTCTGATAGGCAACTTCGGGGCCTCGAGCTTGGCCAACCAGGAAGATGGAGACGAGATGCGATGATGATGAAGGAGCTTCGCTTGGTTTAATTCGATTCGGCTAGCGGGAAGCCCACAGATACCCTTTACAAGTAAGTTAGCAATAAATACTGTGTGTGTGGGCAGCGCGGCGGCAGAGTTTTAACTTTGGCTTGGTTTTGAGGTAAAATGACTTATACCGAATTTACATATTACTAGGCAACTCACCAGGTGCCCTCTATTATCTCACTCTGCCAGCCTAACCAGTTAAATAAGTAAAGGTGTGAGCACCGAAGCCTGTGTCCTGGAATTTATTTACTTTAAAAGAATAAAATACAACTAAAAGATAGCAGAGACCTCTGGTTAGTTGGTCCTTTGCCTTGCAATTAGTACCGATTTACATGACAAAGTGCAAAGAATTTTTGGAATCAAGAGAGAGAGAGGTAGGTGCCTTCCCAATGAGCCGTAGGGTATAATTAGTGCTGCTCTCGGCTGCTAATCTGTGATTTTCCAAATTGTTTCACAAGTGTCATAAATCAATGAAATACCAATAAGTCGTCGTCGTTGTCGTTGTCCTGCTGCTCTTCCTGCTGCTTTTGCTCCTGCTCCTGCTCCTGCTGCCGTTTGCAATTGTTCGAAAATGCAAATTTCGCAAAAGGATATGCCCATGCATAAATGCTGTGCCGTCCGATGGGAAGGGGGGCTAACGGGGGGCTAACGGGGCGGCCAAGGGGCCAAGGATCCAAAGGGGCCATGGGACCCAAGGAAGGACTCTCAGGACCGCCGGCAGCGACAGCAGCCAGAAGCCAGACACGAAGCAAACATATTTCATGCAGTCTCAATTGGAATTCTAAATCAATCAGATTGAGACGACGCCGGCTCCACTCAGCTAACAGCTAACCAGTTCAGTTCAGTGCCGTTGGGCACCGTGCAGTGCACTGCGCGAAAAAAGGATAGATATTCCATTTTATACAAAAATACTCTTGTTTAGCGGTTTTTTGAGCGTAATTTTGACAAATTAATGCTCACAGGAAAAATAGTGACTGCTTTGAGCAGCTAACAACCTAAACTAACGATTCCCATCATTTTCGGGAAATTAAATAACGAGTTCAGAAAGGTATGACACTCCATATTTGGATCAATATTTCCATTGTTACGGCAGAAAAACTAATTATTTTTGGGTCGAAAAATCGGGATCTGGGTTTTTGGTAAAAATAGGATTTTTTCCCTTTCGTTTTTTTGCTGTAACTTGGCCAAAAATGGTCCTACACCAGAAATTCATACTGTTTTGAACAGAAATCAAAATAATAAATAAATCTATGACACTTTTTGAGTGATTTTGAAAAAATAAAATTTTTGCCAATTTTCACATTTTTTATAAGGGGTAACATCATGATTTTTTGCAAAAAATGGCCAAAAATTAAAAGTTCCAGATTTAAATGCCAATCGATTGGAAATTTAATTAAGAGCTCAGCAAGGTATGACATTCAATATTTTTGACCTTATTTGGCGAAATTTCAGACAAAACTCTTGTTTTTTAGACCAAAAATAGATTTAATTATTTTTCAGCCTTTGAATTTTTGCCCCCAACTATTTCTTTGAGTGTGCGAAATTCGTAGGACTCTGTGCATTAAGTAAGACACAAATCATAATCGTATGCGTGGTGGGAGCGGGGGAATTCCGGGCGAAGGAGTGGTTATATCTAGGTGCCAGCTGGGCAAGGATCTGTGGCTCGTCCTCGTTTCTCGTCCTCGCCTCTCGTCCTGTTAGGAAATGCAAAATTTCAAATATGAATTGAACTGATATATTAATGGCCACTTGAGTTGCACTCTCCTCAGATCCTGGGGACGTTTGTCAGCCGAAAGTAACTGCAGTTTCCTGGGGGAAATTTGCAAGGATGGGTGGGTTTTGAGGTGGAGGTGGGTGGTGGGTGGAATAGGAATAACCTGCTCGGTGTTGGCATTTATAAATCAAAATTTTGGGCCAACAACCTGCAAACAAACGCACAAGCACATTTCGCATCCTTGTATCTTTGTATCTGTGCTTGTGTAATTGCCAGGACCTGGACTGCATCCTGTTTTGAGAGGGGGGTTTCAGACCCTTTTTAGAAGGGGGTGCCACAATTGCAGCAACTTATCTCTCGCCTGCCCATATAAATAATGACAAGCACGACGACAAATAATAACCAAACGCACACAGGACATAGAACACAGGACGAAGGACGCAGGACGAGGGACATGCCGCAGGACAATAGGCCTGGGAGAAAAATAAGGACGACGACTCACAGAGTCTGTGAGTGAGTGTGCATAATATGAGAATTTATGTGCGGAAAGGATTGAAAATAAATTTATGAATTATATTGGTTAGAAAATTGCATCTACTCAAGGATATCCTTAATGTCTCCAGGATATGCATGCATATATTCAGCCTGCGTTGCCCCATTGTTTTTGCGAGGACTATCTGTTACATTCAACAATGTCCTGATTCAATTTATTGTTTGTTTGATTTGCATTCCAACCGGAGACACTCGCCAGATTTGTGCCTCTTGCATATCCTATCCCTTGCAGAAATATGGATAGTCCTGCGTCCTTTGTGCCATTTGATCAGCGATAACAGCTGCAATTTGCGCCGAAAGTGCTTTTCGAATCATCATTTGAAAAATAAGAATCGCAAAGAGAGGAATACACGCAGCCAGCCTTATCGTAAAAATCCAATAAAAGTGGGCCACCGTCTTCGGTTTGGGGACTTTTATGATTCTTCCCCTGTTTTCTCAGGCATTAGGTAGTTTATGACTGCGTTTGGTAGTAGTACAGAGAGAAAAAATAAGTAGAATCAACCTAATATTAAAAATATTATAGGTTTCAGAAAAATAATATACATTCATTGATTTTTGTGGTAAAAATACTATTTTTCTTTATTATTTTCAAATGAATACAAAGTAAACAATTTTATTTAAAATGTGGAATTTAAATATATAAATTTAAGATAGTATAATAATATATATTAATGCATTTTGTTGGCAAAAATATAAATATATCATTTTTTGTAATTTTTCAAATGAATCCGAAGTAAAAAAATGGAATTTAAACATAGAATTTAAATATATTTATTTGATATAATATATTAGTATATATTAGTAATTTTTGGTGGTAAAAATAATAGTAAATCGATCATAATTTTTTCTCTCTGCAGCAAATATGTCAAAGTTCAGCCACAGGATTCGATGGGGGGATTTGGCGCAAGGTAAAAGGAACTGGTCATAAAACTTTCCCGACACGTTTATGCCTATCTGGATGGCGGAATCTGAAATCTCTCAATGCCAATCCAAATACATATCCACATCCTGTGGCAGTTCATCAAATGCCCGACGACAAGTCACGAGTGCCGCAATCTCGAGTGGCTTTAGTGGCATTAGTTATTAGTCGGGGGTGGTTCTTATATCAGCCCTCAAAGAGACATCAATTGGAACGTGTTTGCCCTAAGATAGCAAAAAAAAATCAGAAAAATATTGCTAGACAAAGAGAAAGTCAACTAAATATTTATCAATATAGAATAAATTTTTTTAGGAAGTTTAAAAAAATCCCAAAATATCTATAAAATTGTATACAATTACAAAAAATTACAAAACTATTTCTTAAATATTTATAAACTATATTTAACTTTATACTGATAGAAAAGAAGTATTCTCTAATCGAAAAGAATTGCTAAACAAAAAGAAAGTAAACTAAACATTTACCAATTTATATTGTTTTTGTTTAGGGAGTTAAAAAATATATAGAAATACAACAAATTATAAAAATATTTCTTAAATATTTATAAACCACATTTTACTCTATACAGATGGAAAAAAAGTATAAACTGCAACCAAAACGCAGTTCTCTAATCGCAAAGAGAGAGCTCCAGTGCACAAGATAATTGCCGACGAGTTGAAATAATATTATTACAAAATCAACACCTCAATTAGATATTTAATGTGACATACCAATTACGCTGGCAATTAGATATTTGTTCGAAAGTCGACCAAACGAGCGACGGCCATAAAAGCCGAGGCCAATGTCAATGCCAACCATTCCACATCAAGATGCGTTTCTATCTGCTCTTCTTTTTGGCCCTCAGCTGCTGTCTGCTGGTGAGTAAAAACCGGAAAAACTTCTAATAAATTTCACCTATATTTTAAATAATCTACTTAATTTTCTAGCAATTCTCCGTGGCTGGAGTTAACTTGGTGCGCGGTCTGCAGACTGCCGGTCATCATCGCAACTCCACGGGTTCGCCACCACCGCGTGGTGCTCCTCCGCCACCTCGCACCACCACCGCCAGCTCTTCTAGATAAAAGAATGGATGGGACATGAATCCTAACTGAAACCTTGAAATATTGACGAACCTACGAAATGAAACCTTTTGTGAACCGTAACTCTATGTAGTCCTTCAGCTTTAAAATAAATAAAAAACATTCCAGCAAGAAAAGAAACGAACTTAAATCATGTTACAGGTATTATATGGCAAAGAGCTAGAATTATTCATAACTAATAAATATTTGAGTATATTTAAATGCCCTTTTAATGAAAATTTTCATTCAATATTCCAAAACTTTGAAAAGTAAAACAAAAATATTTAAAAAAAACATCCAATATATTCTTATTATTGTTAAATTTCAATTACTAGTAAACTAAGAGATTTTATTCAGAACTGCATTCACAAAAGGCCGCTCAATAATTATCCACATTTTAATTAGCTTTATTAAGGCAAGAATGTATTAGATGTTAGAACTATTAACCTTTTACTTTAAATTTCAAAATATTTAATCCAAAGTTGTATTTTTTAGCTTATTGATTTTTTTTAATACAAATCTGAATTCAGATTTGTATTTTTTTAGCTTATCGATTTTATTAAAATGAATTAAATGAAAGGTGAAAATAGACCATTAAACCGCACAAAAGAGCTTTATTACAATATTTTGATTTAATTTCCAGTTCCTAAGTTCTTTACAATTTCAATGATTTACTATCGGAAATCTTAAAGCTTTTACTCGATTTTTGTGAATGAATTTACCCGGACTTCCCGCCACCAAGCGATTAATTCTACAAAAGTTCAGCGCCACAATACATGAAATTAGAGCTATCTGATTCTCAATGTTGGGAAATACATAGACCACACTATATATATCGGATCGGCTGAATCACATGACCCATGGCCAGAGGTGAGGCTGCAATTTGCGATCGCATTTGTTGATACAGCATATCCAATTGTCCGCCGTCATTGTGGCCAATTGAATGGAGCTGCAAGAAGAGCTATGGAGAACTATAAAAGCGAATGGAGCCCCCATGGCAGTCGATCAGTTGTTCGGGGGAGTTCTGTGGCCGAGGATCACGATGGGGCAGTCCAAGTTCATAGCCTACGTAATATTCACCCTGCTGATTGCCCTGCAGTGCCTGACCCTTGGCGACACGGCGCCCATCGGCGAGCATCCGGA
Organism: Drosophila lutescens; assembly: GCA_037075285.1. Lineage (NCBI taxonomy): Eukaryota > Metazoa > Arthropoda > Insecta > Diptera > Drosophilidae > Drosophila > Drosophila lutescens. The sequence goes on along the minus strand of JBAMCF010000413.1, from coordinate 3,088,710 downwards.
TCACGCCGGCTGCATACGGATAACGATCATCAAGCGACCTCTGACCACCACCACGACGACAACCACGACCACAACCACGACCACAACAACGACCAGAGCCCCAACAACAGTGGCCACTGGTTAGGAGGGAAGGTTTCGAGGTTCCAAGTAGCTGGCAGATAAGATGTACTTAACCCATAGTTAACTGCAGGTTAGGAAGAAATTCTCTAGGATTAGCTTTCCAAAGTTGTAACATTTAATAAATACTATTGATTTTGTTAGCATTTATGAAGATTTAATATTCTCAACCTCTGGTTAAGTACTGGTTAAAAATTAAAAGTTCCAAAAATGTATCTTTAAAATAAAGAATTGTATTAATATAATTCGATAATGATAAATAATCATTTTATATTCACTGGCTTATTAATACAGCAGTTTGGAGGACCATCTATAAGGTGTATATCCATGAACCCCCTTGTAAACCCACTGCAACCTGAAACATTTTCAAAAGGAACCGGCATCCGAAATCATTGCATACTTTGAGGCAGGCACTCAAATGGCAATTTCGGCCACGCCCACTCCCCAAGGTGATGTAAAATGGGCCAAAAACGGCTGTGAAAGGCCACCGCACAATGCACAAACGAAGCTGCCGAATATAATTAAATATTTTATCGCATAAAAGTGCCAAAAATGAAACGACAACAGGAAGAAAATGAGCAGCCGGCATGCGTTTTTCCATCTGGCTCCTCTGACCATTGTGTTTTGTGTGCACAGAGAGAATAAATATAGTAATATATATTTTATCAAAAGAAAAACAAATAAATCTAAGCTCTTGGCTAAGAAATTCAAGAAATTGGCAGATAAAATGAAGTTAACTACAGGTTAAGAAGAAATTCTCTAGATTTAGCTTTCCAAATGTATCAATTTTTAATAAGTACTTTTGAAATGGCAAATGAAGATGAAATATTCTTAACCTCCGGTTAATTTTTTTCCGTGCTCTTATTTATATATGTATGTGCAAGTGCTTGGTGCACAGGTAGAGGCCACCCCCTAAACCGCCCCCTTCTAACCCCTTTCGGCGCTCTTCTAATTCTGTAAGCTGACATTGTTTTGGCAGGAAAAAGATTGAGGCAAAGCCGAGGAGGGTTTTTCGGGGGGAGAAACACATGTTCCCCGCAAACAATAAACCCGCAGCTCAGCGCCCCCTCCTTTTCGACCACTGCATTTCTTGGGTCTCTTTTAGATGAAATCTTTTGGTCAACAACAGCAGCAACAACATCAGTGGTCCATTGTTCTCGCCTTCCATTTCGTAGTGGCTGCCTTTTTTCGACAATTTCCATATGAATTTTAATTATAATTTTTCTATGCTCATTTTCATGAAAACAATCAAAAATGACTTTTGTGCCTGGCCCCCTCCCCGCCACCTGGCACCCTCCTCAAAAAATGGAAGGAGGTGAGTTTTGGGGTTTTAGGGCCCGCAGGTTGGAGGAGGTTGGCCCGCTGCAAATTGTCACTGGCATTTATAAGGCCGGCAGGCATGGGGGAAATTGTGAGAATTAGGAAAAGGAACTACACACGCGAAGGCTTTTGTTTTGTTCAAATTTTAGAGGTAAAACTGAATTAGTTACTCTTACTGATGGGGATTATACAAATATTTTTTAATAAATTAAACCATACATTAGATGTAAACATATTTAGAAATACAAAATCAAGTGTAAATATAATAGAACTATTTTAGAAAAATTCTACAAAAAACGCTCAATAAAAATAAGTATTTTTGGTTTCATTTTTTTTAAATAAATCCTTTCGACTTCAATAATAGAAATTTATTTAAAAATTTATTTAAATAATCCTAAATAAAAATATATATAGTTTTTTAAATACAAATTAGTATTTTTGGATTTATTTACTTGACCAAAATAAATGTTTTAAAATTTTCTAAAAATAAAATCTAAACATATGAAAGTTAATGTAAGAAATGAAATCTAAAAAATGCAAAATTCAATATAACCTCTATGAATTTATAGGGAAAACAAAGGGGTAATGGAAAAGTAGGGGGAGCGAGCAAATTATATTTGAGCATAAAAAGTAACACAAAAGCAACACGGCGACATAAACAAGTTAACAGAGCGAGGAGTTGTTGGCTTTTGTAGTTGGCAGTTTGGCACGTTAGCGCTGCCAGCTTCCGTTTCCGTTTTCGTTTCAGCCGTGGCCAAAAAACAATCCACCCATATGACAACTGTCGCTGTGCCTTAACCCCTGACCCCTGACCCCCAGGCCCCTTAACCCCTGTCACTGGCCATGCATACAGCACATCGTTTTTGAATATGCCGCTAGGTGGCGCACCTGTTCCACCGCCGCTTCTGTAGAGATTTTCAAAAAAGCCGGAAAAAAGCTGGGAAACTAAAAACCCACACAGTCCGGAAACTGTCATTATGCATTCTGATGACATTTTCGCCGCTGTCTCTCTTTTGTGCAAAATTATTTTTGCAGTCGGCTAATTAAGAGACACGGAAATCCAAGGGAGTTGCCAGTTTTTACCTGCACATACCTCTATACAACCCCAAACATATGTCGTCTTCATCATCGATAAAAGTTTTTAGGGGGAGGGGGATGGGGGACAAGTAGATGAAGGCAAAAACTAATTTCGCAAACATTTGTCAGCTCATTAACAATTCAATTTGCTGCATAAACGACCTAAGCATACAGATACAGTGGGGGTTGGCCTATGGTGACCCCAAACAAAATAGTTGCAGACTGAACTGACCACACATGAAAAGCAGTAAATATTCAATTAACGGCAGAGGGTAAAACTAATGTGAAAACGGAACCCTTTGGGTTGGCTAGCACAGCCTGCCCACCCACCCACTTGACCTTGGCCAGACACACAGAGTTCACAGCCCAATCACTTGTGCCTGGCACTTGAAAGCGGAACCCTCACTTCAGAAAGGGGTTCTCTATTTTCTGATCCTTTTTTTACACTCTTTTTCTGGGGGCATGGTAATCAAAGGGGAAAGTCTTATAAAATAATGAGTGCTATGTATGAGTGCCTTGAATCAGTATTACAAAATATAAATTATAAAATATTAAAAATAGAATAAATCAGAAAAATTCAAGCGAATTCTTTAGCAATATTTAATCTTGAATCATTATTAAAAAATATAAATTGTAAAATGTTAAAAATAAAAATAAAGGGAAGTATATAAGAAAAATGTACGCGAATTCTTTAGCCTTATTCAATGGCCCTCGTGTAGACTTCATTCGAATATCATTAAAGTGTAATTTTAAAATGCCTCATTTTCTAGAATATACATATGTTTTTCTTTATTTATTTAATAAGAGAGTATAGAAATCGTCGGATTTATAATATTATTTGTGCTTACCCTTAGTTTTTTACTTCTGTTTGGGCAGCCGGCGTTCTGATTTGCCGGCTCGGGTTATATGTGCCCGTTCCCCATCCCCATTTTTGGCCATAACTGCGGGCATTTTTCTAATTACAGAGAAGGCAGCGCAGGAAACTGCTTTGAACCCATTTCGCAATTTCGCCGAGGACAACAGGAGCCCAAATAATTATGAATTGTGTTTTATTTTAAATATTTGCTAAGCTACCAAAAAGGAACATTGCCAGGATGATGATGCCGGTCAGCCTTCTCCGCCTCAAAATCCCCGTTTTACGTTTTCGTCTCCTGTTTGTTGCCGCCCTTTTGGCCAGAATCTGGAATCTCCGATCGGCGATGGCGACGCCGCTCCAGCCAGCGCCTCACGAACGGCGTCAGCAGCCGGGTGTCCACGCCATCCAAGTCCGATTCCCGCAGCAGGAGACTGGTGACCAGGGCCACCACAATGGTCACCAGGGCTCCGAAGAGCGTGAAGTAGAGATACGAGATGCGGTACAGCTGGAAGGGAGCACTCGGGGTGGAGCTGCACAGAAATGCAAAAAATGTATGAATGAAAATGAGTGTCAGATGGAAAAGGTACGCGAATTCTTCAGCATTACTTGCTGGCTAGACCCTGTACTTTAAATGGCTTAAAAAAAGATAAAGCCAAGAAATAAATCGAAAAAAGGCAAGCGAATTCTTCAGATTACTTTTGGAGAATATAGAAAATATAGTTTAAGGACCGAAACCATCCAAAACCCTTTAAATTGGTTTGAAAAAAAGCGAAATAGGAAAGAAATCGATAAAAGTCACGCGAATTCTTAAGCATCATTTGGCGGCTAAACAAAAACATAGTTTTAGGGGCTTAAGAATCTAAAAAGTAATTAAGATGTGTTTGAAAAAAATATAAATAGGAAAAAAATCAGAAAAAGTCACGCGAATTCTTTAGCATTATTTAATGGCCCTTGTATATACGTTATTCGAATATGATTAAATTGTAATTTTAAAACTCTTTCAACACTTCGGATAGTTTGGATATTTTACTATTGAGAAATTCGATTAACCCCCACTTTAGATTAACCCCTGCTCACCTGAAGTCGCCATCTAGCGACAGACTGGCGAACTCCCCCGGCTCCGCGGCGAACGTGTAGTTGCAGCCCATCGTGGAGTAGGGCTTCCGCTTGTAGACCAGATCCCCGGTGACCAGATCCCGCTGGGCACTCACGCACATCCAGGCCATCACCAGCAGCGAGCTGAATCCTCCCAGCAGAGCGCCCTTGGAATTAACCCATGGCAGCATGACGCCGGCGGTGAAGATGCCCAGCAGCGGACCATTGGCCACCGAGGACAAAGTGATGGTTAGCTGTAAGACGGCGCCCAGTTTCTCGACGGCAAAAACGAGGGCCACGAATATGAAGCCAAATACCACGACCACACTGCGCATCACAAAGGCCGTTTGCGCCTCGCTTAGAGGACTCTTCCTTGAGGTCTTCACAAAGTCCTCCAGGACCACGGCTGATAAAGAGTTCAATCCTGTCGAAAGCGAAGACAGAGCCGCACTAAAGACGCCAGCCACAAAGACCCCAGGTAAACCAGGATATGCGCCCAGTGTGTCCATCACCAAAAGTGGCAAGAGCTGATCATTCCGCTGGGCCAACTTGGTCTCCAGAGGATCACATTGCGCATAGGTGGCATAGATCAGCAGACCCGTATAGCCGCAGATCATCAGGAAGGCCAGGACCCCGGCTATGAAGGTCCAGATCGCTATCCTCGCATCCCGAAGCGTGGGCAGCGACAGATAGCGCTGTATCATATTCTGACTGATCGCATTCGACTTCAGCCAGTGGGCTACACCGCCCAAAACCAGGGAGTAGAAGGTGTAACGCTCGCTCAGATCCCCGCTGAAATTGGGCCTCTCCAGTCGCCCCGTTTCCTGGGCCCTCTGCCACACGACCGAAGGACCTCCAATGTCCATCGTTCCCTTGACCAAAACCAAGGCCATCGCACCGAACATGATCAGCGTCTGGATGACGTCAGTCCACACCACCGCCTTCAGACCCCCGATGCAGGTGTAGAAGATGCAGACTACGCAGACAATCGGGGTCACTATGTGGATGTTCACCCCGGTGGCCTGGTTGAAGGCGATGGCCGGCACATAGATCACAATCGGAAGCCAAAGGAGCTGGGGAAAAATAGGGGACGTATATATTACCCATATAAATATAAAGTTAATATAAACAAAATTATTTTTATAGTTAGAAACTCGAAATATTTCCATTCTAATTAAGTTTATAAAAAAAAAGATCGGAAAATTATTAACAGATTTCTATAAGATCCTAAGACATTATTTCTAATAATATAATCTACGTATGTACATAATAACATAACCGGATAATCACTAAAATTATTTAATAAGTATTCGGATTTTGGCAAAAGTAGGAATTTTTCCTTTTCGTTTTTTTGCTGTAATTTGGCCAAAAATGGTTCTACACCAAAAATTCATACTGTTTTGAACAGATAACAAAATAATAAATAAATCCACGACAACTTATATCCTATATTCAATCCCAAATGAACTCACCGAAGCCACAATGAACATGACGGATCCAAAGAGCCGCAAACTTCTGTTATACCGCTGTTCCAGGTACTGAAAACAACTTTTAAAATATATGCGGCATAAGGAAATCATCATATGAAACCCACCTTATAGGTGGATATCAAGTTGAGTTCGTGGAAGACCGGCAGGAAGAAGTAGTACATGCAGAAGCCCATCAAGACCAGCGATCCCATGATGTACATGTACTGGGCCCCATAGAGGTAGACTTCCGTGGGAGTGCCCAACAGCGTGATACCAGATATGAAGCTAGAAATAAAGATTATTATCTATAATATAATGTAAATTAGAAATTTCTTCCTGTGTAGAACCGCCTTGACCTTCACACCTTACATCCATCATCTGTGGGAGATCAAAGTGCGTTTTATGCAATTCAATTAGCACCAATGTCGTCGTTGTCGCAATTCGCTGGTGTCCAAGTCAAGTTTCGCCATATATTCTTTGGGTTCGGGATCGGGGATTGGGGATTTGGAAGTCGGGGATCGGGGATCGGGGATTGGGGATCCAATATATGTGGACTCGCAGTCGTAGTCGCAATTGAGCGACGCCAATTTGAATGCCCTGCTTATATGCGGGTAGCTCGAATGTGGAAGCCCGCGAACGTGGAAGCCAATTATTAATTATGAAACATTTTGATTTGGTGCGTTGATAGGAGAGATGCCAGTAGACCAGTAGTATGCTAAAAATAAGCGACCGACTATAACGAGTCGAAACTGGAGCAAACTGCGACCTACGCCATATGTCGGCATTTGGATCCAGAGACGAGACGATCTCGACTCGAGGAACTTTGATTAATTCCCTCTTATCTCCGGCTCATAAAGTACTTGTTCTTAACAGTGAGAAGAAAGGGGTTTCCCACCATGAGTATATAATATATACCAAACAAGTGGCTAAATTCGAAAGAAATTGTTTCTAATTCAGTTGGTTTAATAGGAATACTAGCTTCCTTCAACTTTCGCATGGGTTTATTTTTGGGGTTGAGTAAATCTCTTATAAGTTTAACGATGATGTGCCTTTGATAGGAAAATTTTAATGTTATCCAGCGTTTACATAAGTATTTTTTTCAATAAAAAAAGGTTTTTAAAGATCTTGTGGATAAAGTTGCAGTAAAACATAGTAAAGATAACGATATTGTAGAAACAAAAACTTCAGTAATATTTTGTAAATTAACAAAAATTGTAAATGGAAAAATGCAATTAAAAAATAGGTTTTTAAAGATCTTGTAGAAATAGTTACACTAAAATATAGTAAATAAAAAAGTTATTTATTTTTTTAATTACAAAAATTTAACTTAAATAAATATAAAATGGAAGATTATGAAATTAAAATTGATTTGTTATTGCATTTTTTCTTATTTCTGCCCAAAAGTGTGCTTTGTGTTTTTTTAAGCCCTTCACATTTTCTTTCCCACTTTAATGAAGCAATTTAAATCACAAATTATTCCAGTAAATACTAAAAATTAAATTAAATATTTTAGTAATTAAATATCATAGCTCTCCACTCACCTGGATATCAGCGACATGGTGATGGGGAAGATCTTCATCTGCCGGCCGCCCACCAAGTAGGAGGCAGCACTGCTTGCCGCCTCCTCGGAACCGGAAGCGGAACCGTGGAGGTTCTTCTTCTGCTTCCGGGACTCCCTTCTCAGCTGGAGGCAGAAGTAGATCCCAATCACGGCGCAGATGGCCAGCATCAGGCAGAAGACCAGATAGTCCAGCCAGCCGAAGCTCTGGAGACTGGCCCTCAGCTCCTCCACGTGCATTTTCCCGGCACTTTTAACCCGTCACTCACTCAAAAAAAACAAAAAATACAAAAAAAATATGGAGAAAAAATGAGGAAAGCACCGCTCGGAGGCACGCATCAGAGGTGACTGGCTTTCAGATTTCAGTTCCCCAGATGGAAGTGCAATTGTACAAAAGCAAAAGCACCACCGACTATTATTGTTTTATATTTTTATTAATGATATTATGACACACACTCAAGCGAGAGATCGTCGTCACTTTTCGCGTGGCAGCTGCGGTGGCGACTAGAAAACGAAAACTTTTGCCTGGATTTCTATGTGGATCTGGAGCAACAGCTGACTGGCCGGCGGACCAGCTGATTTGTAGAGAAGAAAAGAAGCAGAAGCCACCCTAAAAAGCAAAAAGCAACCCAAAGCCACCCACTCGGCTAATTGAGTCAGTGGCTGTGGAGCAAATTGAGTCGCCAGCGGGCCACTTGAGCCAACGCGTTGTCTTCGCCTTCGAGAATTCACAGATCGAGGGATTACGGGATTCCGAGAGAAAATTGGTTGCACAAAAACAAAAAATTTATCAAGTTTCAAAGCATAAACCTTTTATATATTTTAAGCTTTTTTTAAAGATTTTTTTCTTGGATGTGTATGGACTCTACTAATTTTTATTTCCACTTTTTAAAGTTTGATATGTTCGTTTTATATATCTATTAAGAATTTAAGAATGCCAAGAACTTTTTAAAAAATGTATTACCTAACTTTTTCCGGGATTTCTCTTTATTTAAAATATTCCTTGAGCTTTAAAAGATTTTCCTAGAATTTTTTTTACATTAGATTTACAAGAAATTTCCTCACCTAGACTTTAAATATTTCTTCAAGTGCAGAAGGAATGGGGTGCGACTGTGTAAATTAAGTTGATTAGATTTAGCCGGCAATTTGTGACCCTCCCGCCTGCGTCGCACTCCAATTTTCCATCTAAAAGCGATCGGCACTTGGATTGCGGTCTCGGATTTGCTTATGTAAGCTGCGGGTGTCAAGCGAAGGAAAGATAAAACAAAATAAGATTTCTTTGTTTATTTTGTACTTAAAAATTATGAAGAAATCAAATTGAATTTATGGGAGTTTTTAGGAATCTAAAGATTAAACTTGTGCTTAAAATTTTATTTCCAGAAAAAAAAGATAATAATAATAAAATAATAAACTGCAGAACTGCTAAACACAATTTAGTAGACCGAGCAACTGGATTTGTGTGAAAACCTAGGCTTGCAGATCTTCAGGCCACACATTATTGGCACTTCTATCGCCAGGACTAAAACCTGAAAATGAAAAGATACTTGAGGGATATCACAGATCATAGTGATATTTATTTGTATATTTACCCGGTGTAGCTCCACTCATGGCCAGGATCGAACTGGTTAGCTCCTTGATGGTTCTTTCCATTTCCCCAAATTTGGCCAAATCATCGGCCGAGGGAGCAGCCCAACTCTTTTGGCCCATCGAAAGGACCAAAGTCAGGGTTAGAAGGAAAAAAACTGTGTATCTCATTGGTTTGATGGTGAACAAACTGTGTTGCGGCTTAGAGTGAGCTTTCCCTATTTATAGATCCGTTCTTATCAAGTTATTTTCATGGTCCATTACTGCATTTAAGTTCGCTGTGCTTCAATGCTTGCCAAATGACCTATAACTTGAAAGCCTAAAAGCGATTTTATCTCGGGTTAATACGTTGAACATTATTTGGTTCTCTCTCTGAAATATATGTATATTTTTAAAAGGCTTAAAAATAATAAATATCAACAAAAAAGTGACTTAACTAATTTAAAAAAATTTTAAATAAGTAAAAAAAAATATCCAAAAATTTAGAACATTTTTTTCTGATATATCAGAACTACAGTTAAAATAATATAAATGTATTATTTTTATTATTTTATTATGGAGAATTTAAGAGAATTAAACCAGATACTATTAGAAAAATGCCAGTTGTATTGAAGTAAGATTTTATATAGTTACATATCTTTTTAACAATTTTCACAAGCTAAAAAATCTGAAGGAAAATGCAGATGCCGGTAGCTTCAGTTTTCAGTTTTCTGTTTTCAGCTTCAGCTGTTGCAAAAAGCGTCTGCACTTTTGCGGCAATCGAAGCATAAAATGAGCAGCAAGTGCCACTACACACACAGCTGGAGACACACTCACACAAATGCATCGGCACACACACACAGGCGAATCAGAATCAAAAATTGTACGCGTTTTGCACCTTGAAAATGCGTTGCAGTTGGTACCCACTGAATTTTTATTCACGCCACTCGCCAAATGAATACGGAAAACACTCAGAATGCGCTACATTTTCCAAGTTGGTTTGATCGGCATTTAAAACATTTGAAAAGGCAATAAAAATATGTTAAAAACCATTTTAATTAATTGCTTTAAGTATGGAACTTTCAGAAAAACAATATAAATAATCCATTACATTTTTTTCAGAACAAACCTTTTTTAAATTCTTCTAAATATTTTTAAATGCAAATTTGGAATTTTAATTATAAAAATGGTAAATATTTTCTGGAAACTTATTAATCGTATCCCAACTTTTGATAAAACTCCCATTTAGATCCTACATAACTCTACGATTTCTATGGGGTGCATATATCTGGCTGATTTTTCTCTCGCATTTCTTGTTTATTTTATATGTATTTTTTTTTGCGCTGCAGCGTCAACGGCAAATTAATTAATTCCAGTGGAGCGATTTTTCAAGAAAAGCCCTTTTCCCACACACACACATACATTCGTATACGTATATGTTTATATGCTTATATATCCGCAACCGTCCCCCACTTTTGGTGGGCCACTCAAAACCGTTTCGCAGGTGTTGTAATATTATTTGGAATTATGTTGGAATTTCTTGTTTTCTTTGCCCCCATGTGCGGGTGTTTTTCTTTTTTTTTTTTGCGTCCCTGCTGCTCGGGAAATGCCATGAAAATTATTTGCTTTTTAATTTTGTTTCAAGTTGCATATGTCTCTCTGCACGCGTATGTGTTCGTTGTTTATAGCCAACTTTACAGTTGAGAAAGCATTTGTTAAGTGGTTTTAATTAGTTGCCCCGACCCTCCCCACACCCTAGTTTTCCTAAGCCTCCTTTGGCCGTGTTTGTGATTACATATCCTGCTGCCGAATTCCCACTGAAGTGTGCAGTAATACTATTTGCTAAAAATAGAAAAGACCTGGGAAAATGATCTGAAACTGTATAAAAAATTATTATATTTTTATACCGCAAACTGAAGCCTTTTTTTGTGGCTTTTCATTCGAAATTTGGCCAAATCAAGACCCACAGTTGAAAGAATGGCTGTTTTGAGCAGCTAACAACCTAGGCTAACGATTCCCATCACTTTCGGGAATATCTATTTTTTGGCCAAATTTCGCATTTTTGATAAGGGGTTACATCATGATTTTTTGCGAAAAATGGCCAAAAAATAAAAGTTCCAGATTTAAATGCAAATCGATTGGGAATTTAACAACGAGTTCAGAAAGGTATGACAATCCATATTTGGATCAATATTTCCATTGTTACGCCAGAAAAACTAATTATTTTTCGACGAAAATTCGGGATCTAGGTTTTTGGTAAAAATAGGAATTTTTCCTTTTCCTTTTTTTGCTGTAACTTGGCCAAAAATGGTCCTACACAAAAAATACATACTGTTTTGAACAGATAACAAAATAATAAATAAATCCATGACACTTTTTGAGTGATTTTGGAAAAATACAATTTTCGCCAATTTTCACATTTTTGATAAGGGGTAACATCATGATTTTTTGCGAAAAATGGCCAAAAATTTAAAGTTCCAGATTTGAAAGCCAATCGATTGGGAATTTAATTACGAACTCAACAAGGTATGACACTCCGTATTTAAATCTTTTTTTACACCATATCGCCCAAAAACACTGATTTCTTATCAGTATTAGGAACTACGAAATTATTTACGGAACGGTCGAAACTATTTTTAAAAAAAATTCTTTAGGATCGAACCCTATTATATATGTAAGGCTTCCTTATAGCGCAGAAAGAACCCAGTCAATTTTCGTAGTTACCAACTAAGGCTGCAGCAATTAGATGTGGAAAGTGGAAACACACCCTGCCGCAGTGACACTCTACATATGCAAATGTCCACCCCGAAGAGCCCCCTCTCCATACCACTCCACCCCCTCCCTTTTTCAGCGAGCCACTGTCATTCACACTTCGGTCGTCATCAGTGGGAAAGGCATGTAATGGGAATGGGTGCTGCCATTTACAATATTTATCAAGTGCGCGAAACGAAACACACCCAAAAACTGGGATAGCGATTAGCCGGTGGCACTGAAAATGGAAAGTGGAGTGTAGAACTGGGAGAACCGGGGAACTGGGAGCAGGACTCATATATTATGGGCTTTGGCATCGTCATCGGGCCTATGCGTGGCCCCTAATTACATCGCATTGTCATAACAAAATTGAGCGCATTTGACACGCAATTGCCCCACAGTTGGCAGTGCACTGGGAGAAAATTATAGGTATAGGTTTTATAAAATGATATAATAAATGAAATAATAGGCAAACATATATTTTCTAGTTTGTAAATTTTAAATATTTATTGTGAATATTTTAATAAAATTATATAATAAAATGATATAATAAAAAAACATATATATTTTCTAGTAAGTAATTTTTAAATATTTATTATGAAATAATTCTTTAAAAAATTATATAACAAATGATATACAAAATAATATTTTAATAAAATGATATAATAAATGGAATAATAAAATGATGTCATAAGCAAACATGTATGTTCTCTAGTATATACATTTTAAAATAATGATTATAAAAATAATATTTTATTTTGTCAAAAATATATTTCATAAAAAGTCGTATTCTTTTCTAATTTTTGCCAGTTTTTTCCACGATGACATGTGAGAAATGCCACCGAGGTCGTGAGGAGTCAGGAGTCAGGGGTCAAAAGTCGGAGGGACTGTTGCATCAGCCCAACTAGATAAGAATTAATTGTTCAATGGCACGCATTGCACTAAATATTTGAATATATATATGTAGAGCCCTTGGCTGGCTCTTCCCGTTAATCGGATAAAATTCATAATTATTGTTATTACTGTCATTTTTCTAATGACCCGACCCACCGCGCACCCAAATTGCGTGTACTTTTCTATTAAGATGAGCTATCAAACGCACTTTTCCGACTGCGCTTGACTTGTTTGTTTTGTGCTTTTGGAATCCCGATTTCGGTGGGCTAATGCCAACCAACTACCATATACCACCTACCCATGTACCATCCCTCGGATCTTCGATGGCCACGCAACGCACGCGTAAATTATGTAATTAAAATTCCGCACCTTAATTCGGGCAATTTATTACACGAGCTTTTGACTAATTGGATAACGATCTTTAACTACTATATGTCCACTAAATACGGGGCACTCACTCTGGGCACTGTGGTTATTATGGAGGTCGCTGATGTGCTTATGAGTTCATAAGCGATTGCATTCGCCGATAGAGCCCGCAATTAATTGAATTTTTACCGAAAGTCGCTCTGAAGGTGTGTGGAATCCAGCCGAGTGATTAACTATATGGAAATTTTTGGGTTTAAGGGGTGGGAATGCGTAATTTGGAAAGGTTTTCACTGCTCATTTACCTAACAAATCAGTAGATTAATTGGGTGGCATGGCTATAAGTTTTAGAACTTGTAAAATAAATATTTAAATAATAAAATATAATATCGCAATAAATAATAAATATTTTTCAATACTCGGGAATTGTTTAAAATTACCTATAAATCGGTAAATTAATTATGATTTATTTAATATCACTTTTAGAGCTTATAAAATAAATAGCCCATAAACTAGTACCTAATATTTAAAATAAAAATAATTTTTTTTGCTGTAATCGGGATTTCTTTATTAAGGGAATTGGCATGCCAGCTGGGAAACTTTACCCTTTACTTGTACAGATTAATCAAAAAGTTCGGATGGTACAACGAAAACTCGGGGCTTGTCTCCAGGTGCGGGAGTTGCATTTGTAGAGTTTCCAGATCCTGCAGCTGCAGTTTCATTGCCTGAATTAGAACCACCTGAACCAGATTCACCTGAACCAGAACCACTTGAATCAGATCCATTATCCTTGTCGGGACAAAAACTTAAGTTAGGAAAGTATATGCAAATAAAGGTTGACGGCCTTAGAAATGGAATTAACTGAAATATGTGCAATATAATTCAGACTTTAGTAAATATTTCCAAAACTATTTGTAGACTTACGGCAGAAGTTGGGGCTTGCAAACTGCAGAAGAAGGCCAAGAATAGGCCCAGAACGGCTAGGGAAATCTTCATTTTGCCTTGGAAGTATTTGAACTGATTTTCGAAAGTTCAGAGCCGCGATATTTATGGGGAAACATTTGGTTTCTTCGTTCTGCGATAAGAATTTTAACTGAGGTCGTGTCCCAATAATACAAATCGTGAGATTCTAGGCAGTCATGCTAATGAAATATTTCACTTGGATACTAAAACCATGCACGAAATCAATTAGCAAATAATAAATAAAATAAATAATAACGTTAAGGTTATAAACAATAATGTACCAATATTTATTAATAAAGCAAATGTACAGGTTAAAAATTATAGAATTAATTTGATTATTTTTTTAATTAAAACTATTTAAAATGCTAGTTTTATCAAAATGCTAGTAGTAATCAAAGGCAAGGAATTATTATTCTCCATAATTTTTATTGTGCTTTGATTTCTTTAATTTCTTTTAATCTAAACAGTTTATGGCTCATATCATCATAATAATATTTGAAGGTATACATATATATACATTTTTAATTCCAAAATATATATTTGTTATTCCAAAAAATACAAATATAATATTCACAAATTAAAATGCATGTTTTTCTTATATTATTTTCAAATTTATTTATTTATTTCGGCTCGTTTAATGTAAGTTAAAGATTTTTCCTATAAAAAAATTCCCAAAATTCCTTTCCTTTACATAAATATAAAACACAACGAATATTTTGCAATGCTTGGGGAATATATTTAAGGCTTGGCATGCCAAAGTGCAATAAAAGGAATTAGGTGCGATAATATAAGTTCAATTTTCTGGTTCGGTTGATTGGTTGGTTCAGTTGGTACATTTCCTTATCGCATGGTTTAAATGGGTCCTCCAGGAATCAACGTAGGAAGTCCCAAAATCCGTGTGTAGCCTGCAGTTGAATTTCCGGTTGCAATCGTAACATTCTGACTTTCTGAAAAAATGGAAGCAATATCGCAAATATCGCAAAGATAGCTAATGCCCGGAAGTGAACAGAAAATTTTTTGCTGCGTTGCGAGGAATGCTTCAACGTTTTGGTTGCTGATACTCTAAAAAAAACAAAAATTATGCACAGATATCAACAAAAATGTGCTAAAATATCTTACGGCAGTAAAGCCGGTGCAGAATTTTCCACCAAAGAGAACAAAGGTTTTACAGAAAAAATCGGACTGTTGATATATCGCTTCGATGGTACACTAGACGTAAATACATAAGCAAATAAAGTTGTTTATTAAATCATATGTATGGGTAGATAAAATACACATTAAGGAAACTTACATCCGCTGCACCACTCGACGCATTCGTAGGACTGCAGAAAAGAGCCACGAAAAGTCCTAGAATTGCAATGGTAATCTTCATCTTGACTTGTTGGTGGATGGAAACTGATTTAGGAAAGCTCCAAAGAGCGGTATTTATAGGAAAAATGTAACATCCTTTGGTCTCTATATTGGTTTAAAGATAAGTACAAAGTCTTAATACAAATCGTGCAGGCTTAATAATAATAAAAAAGTTCATGACATTCTAAATATTAAAAAAAATGTAAATTATAAGTGGAAAAAATATAAATTTTTATTTCAGAAGAATAAGTTATTAAAGAATATAATTATAATATATTTAACATTTAATATTTAATTTCCATTTCACGAGGAATAAGTCATCAAAGAACATCTTATATTTAAAATAATTAAAATATATAACATTTAATTTTTAATTTCCATTTTACGAGGAATAAGTCATTAAAGAACATCTTATATTTAATATAAATATAATATACTTTTACTATTTAACTTCCATTTTATGAAGAATAAGTTATTGAAGAATATTTAATATTTATTATAATTATAAAATATTTAACATTTAATTTTAATTTCGCGAAGAATGAGTTATTGAAGAACATTTAATATAGTGGTTTTTTCGTTTTTATTTCTTTAAAAACTCCTCTGAAATGCATAAACAATTTGGAGTAAATATTTAATGTGGTGCTGCCATATTTTCGCGATTAACGGCGACCGGTGGTCATAATTCACAAACAAACACGACAACTGACACTTTTTGTGCCCGTACATCACACACAAATTGCTCACCGCTTTTTTCCTTAGTATTTTTTGCATTCACGTTCTGGTCAATAATTCGCACAGCCATTGATGGAAATTAAAACACAAATCAAACGGCGGCAGCGGTAGCGGCATAAAAAAGCAATTTCCATCATTAAAGCGGGCAATTGAATGAGTCAACAGAGGCCGACAGGTGAATCGGAAAGGTGGGAAGTGGGCGGAGGGCATGACGCCGTGGGCTAAAAATAAACCCCATATACCATATACACCATTATAGTATATGGTATACTGTAGTACAGTGTTATTAGGCAGGGTCAACGGAGCTTTTTCGGTATGCGGCACACGTGGGTCCCCGATTATAATGCCTTCCAGCCGATTTGCTGGGCTCAATTCGCTCGGCGGCTCTGCGGTTTCAGTTCGCATTCACCGCTCAACGTAAAATGTTGTGAGGTTGTGATTTTGACCCCCGGCAAACAGAAATATAGTGTTATTTCCAACGATTATGGTTTTTATCCTCAAACTATTGACCCTTTTGGCAGTGGCCGCCATTGCTGTACAAATGGTAAGTGGGAAATCCATGTAATGTGTGGTTTTCTTAATTATTATTTTAAAATATTAATATTTATGTTTAAAAAATTTATAGTATACTTATAGGAAATTAAATTAGAATTATTATAATTTATGCAGCCCTTAAATATTATTTTAAAATATTAATTTAAATATTTAAAGGATTTAGAGGATATTTATGGGATATTTATAGGATAGTTATAGGAAAATGAATTAGATATTTACCGAATATTCCTTTTATGCAGACCCTGGCCCTGGAGTTCATGGACGAGGGATCTTTCGGAAACGATGAGGCCCACCATTTGGATGAGGAGTCTTCGGCTGAGGTGCCTGGAGTTCTAACTGGTTATACCAGGGATACAATCGCTCACTTTAATCCCCGAAAGGCAGACGCTGGATTTCGGCAATTATGGGAACGTGTTCCCCTGCAAAAAGCGGATGTAATTAAGCGGAGATAGGGGAACTTATATACTCTTATTAATTTAAAGGAAAATGGAAAAACCTATGGAATTAAATTGCATATAATGTGAATTTGTGTAGTCTAAATATTATATTTTTTTTAAAGAAAATAAATAGTTATGATATGAATTTGTATAATTTTTTATACTAATCTAAAATAGAAGCTTTGAAATATTAATTAGATAAATACAACGTTTAGGGAGTAGGAAAATGTAAACTATCACAAAGTAATGGCAAAGTACTTATGTACAGCTGAAGAAAACCCATAAGAAACCATAAATGCGGCAAAAGAACAATTCCCTTCGAGGTTTTTTGGGTCAAACCTTTTTGCCTTCGGCCCAGGGGCTAAACCATCCCCCCAATAACCCACCCAACTTTGTGGTTTCCTCTTGCCGCCACCCCCTTTCCAAAAACCAAAGCAACCTTCAGCCTTCAAGTAGTTCTTAGAAAAGTAATAAAAAAAAGGAAGAAAACCGTGGAAAAAGCGGCCCTCCTAGGGTAAAACTTTTTTATTTGCATTTTGTTTTAAGCAATGGAAGGAGACAGAGAGCAAAAAAAAAGTGAGACCAACTCTGTTTCTGTTTCGGGTGTTTTTTTTTTATTCACTTTTTTTCGGCTGGTTGTTTCTTCTTTGTTTTGTAGAAAAATGCACAAGTTTTATGGTAGCATAAAAGTTTTTGTGGGCAAAACTTTGCACTTGTCTTGCCGAAAGGGTTTTACAATG
Organism: Drosophila lutescens; assembly: GCA_037075285.1. Taxonomy (NCBI): domain Eukaryota; kingdom Metazoa; phylum Arthropoda; class Insecta; order Diptera; family Drosophilidae; genus Drosophila; species Drosophila lutescens. The sequence continues at coordinate 3,070,867 of JBAMCF010000413.1, read as the reverse complement.
ATGCGCTATATGCGACACGCCCCCCGCCCCTTCCCCTTCTAAACTGTCCAAGTGGGCGTGTCGAGCACTTAATATTTCTGGCATATCATTAGGCGAGTAGCATCCGCGAAATATCCACGAAAACTGATTTTGGGGTGCTCTATAAACTTTTTTTCTCCTTTATTTTTTTTCTTTTTCATCCCGAAATGTGACACTCAGTCAGTGGTTACTTAACCCCAGAAAGCAACGCAACTTTCGGCTGACCACTCGGAATGACTAGCATGCATTATCATTAAAATAAATTATTAGAGTCCAGTGTGGCCACAAACTAAAACGCATTTTGCACGTTTTGTGTGCGAGAATTTTTTACACGATTTTTACAACTTTTTTTGCGGTTGCGCTAAGTACACAAAAGCATTCTGACTGCAAAAAGGGAGGGGAGGGTTTTAGGGGGCCACGTTGTTTGGTGTTCGGTGTATGGTGTATGGGGTGGTTAAAGATAAAAAGTCAAGTTGAATGCGTTTAGAGTTAGGATGTAGCATTTAGTTAACCCACAAGACGCACACAAGAAATAACTTTGCATACTTTTAGGCAGCTCATGTTAAATACTAATGCAGGAAAACGGACCTGGCCCTTCCACCATCACATCACCATCAAAAGACAATGAAAACGAGGGGTGGCCAGTGGAAAGTGCGCTGGAAGCCACGTAATTTCTCAAGTAACCTAACCACGTAAAGCATAAAATATTTGCCTTTGAGTCGGGTGGTGGGCAAAAGTATGTCCAAGAAGTTGCCAGTTGCCCAGTTGCCGCAAAAACAAGTTGCAAGCCGCTCATTTGAATACCCGGCTACGAACTCGGACATGCAAACAACTTTGACCACGCATTTGTTGGAGGCTGTAGATGCAAGTGCTGAGCAGAATGTCCGGTTGATCGAACATTGTAATACCCTATTTTAGAAGTTATATGCCACCAGCCTCAGAAACACGAGAGTTCTGAAGAGTTCTGTCTAGAACCCGCATTTACTAGCTACCGTTGTAAGCACTATCATAGTTATAATAGTTTGAGCCATGTAGTGATGGGAATATTCACAGGATATGCTAAAATGATATTTTATATTCAACTATTTATTGCCAAAGAAGCAAACGCCTTTTGCAAAGTCGTAATACCCACCGAAATGAAAGCATTAGAAGTGGGCAAAATAAAAGGCATAAAGGAGCTGGACGTAGGTGACGATGCCCAGTCAGGGACAGAAGAGCAGCATCCTCCGAAGGAGTCAGCCAGTTGACTGGCCACATGCTTCATGCTGCCAGGCACATGCAATTTGTAAGCCAAAGCGCATAATTTACAACGGGGAGAGCCCCGTCTTCTTCGGGGGGTCTTGAGACACAGCAAACCCAAACCGAAGGACCATATCCACTGGCCCGTTTGCCGTCTTGGCCAATGAAGTGCCGGTTGCGGCCGACTCATCTTGGGTCCCGGTCCCCCAAAGGAGAATCATTCGAAGTTTTGACCCAAGCAGGCGGCTAACACCGATTGTGGTTGCCCTCAAGAAAAACAGTGCTTAGGTTGGCCAGAGAGAGAGCTGTGATTAATAGCCGAAAGTAAAATAAATATTTGTTTAGTTTAACTCAAAGAGATTTTGTGATTTGGTATTAATTTTATTTAGAAATAACTACGATTTGAAAATCATTTTAATAGGTGGCTAAAAAATTGATTTTTTGGATTTTAAATATTTTATGGCATATGGTATGGCCTTAAAAAGGGTTTTAATCATTTTTAAGTTAGGCTTTCTAGTTTCTTCGTTAATATTGATGTTTACATTGGGAAAACTATCTGGGAATGCAAGTCCTGCCCTCCCACTCATTTGCATGTCACGGCACTACTTACCGGGGGCCTATCTACCCGACTTAGTTCTTCAGTTTATTCTTTTTTCGGGGATGCTGCGACCCTCGTGTTTCGGCGCAGCGAACTCTCGAGGAGAAGCGGAGTGGCAGTGGAGGCCGGGATTCGCGTGGGCTTAAGTGTCCCGGGCCAAAGGAGTGGCGAGTCAAGTGGCCATGGTCATAAAAAGACTAAAAGGGCCGTGGAAGTAGGAAGTACGAGTACGAGTAAGCGGTGTCCGCAAGAAAATAACTTGTAGCAAATTAAGTTTGTTAGTAATTAGAACACCACTAAGGACACCTGAGCGCCGGTTGAATTTATACTCGGGCCCGGGCCAAAAGGCAGGACAACACACAACAATTAAACTTGCCGCCTCTAATTCCACCTCCTCCATTTTCGGTTGCCGGCTCGAGTCCTTCGTCCTTCTAGCATCCTGTCCTGTCTCAGGTAAAAGGTAAAGTAACAAAAGTTCCGCCAAGTCCACCAAGCCTGCCTTGTCGAAAATTCCTCAACTCGAAAGTTGCCAACTTTGATGTTCCAAGAAGACTGGCGAAAAAGGAGATGCATTTTTCGGGGGGACGGGGCGAATACAACCGTCAAGTGCATGCCTGGACATCGGCCAGTCCCGGCTTCGTCCCGCTTAACCCATTAAGTACCGCCAGTCGAAAATGCCAGCAGTTATAATAAATCGAAATTCCCTAAGAATTTTGTGTCTGAAAAAATGTTAAGTCGTTTTCCAGATTTTATCCACTGTATTTCTTAAATTGAAATATATTGTTAAATACTTTTATAAACTTTATTTGCATGTTAGGAAGCCAAGTTGTTTTCCTCTGATATTATAACATTTATTATCTACATATCATAGCCGTACGCTTACTTAAATGCCCCACGTTGGGCGCCACAAATGTGAATGTGATCGGGAAAATTCTAAACAAATTATTTCAATATTTTATTCATTTTATTTGTATCCTACACTTTAGAGACACTTTATATGAGATTTAATAAGCCTAGATATTAGAACATCGCTCTTCATAAAATTTTTAAAAATATTTCAACGAAAAGAAACTCTTTTAAACTGCATTGCCAATAATTTGCGGGAGATATGTATGTCCAAGGGTTAACCATCGCACTCTCAACTCGCCCAGCACTGCGGCCAAGTGGCAAAAGTTTGGCAGCTTAAGGAGCAGCAGAAAGCAGTTCAGTTGACCCAAGTACACAACGCTTCCCAGGCGGACGAACAGGTACTTTGTGGCGTGCGTGGGCCGGGGAAAAGGATCGGAAAAGTGGCAGTGGGAGGACCTTTGAGGACAGGACATTAGCAGCAGGGCCGCCCGGAAACTAAGCAATCACTCATATGTATACCATCACACCACATACTTAAAAATGTTTACACATTCAGACGCAAATGCAAATACCACTCATTGCTAAATAATTTAATATCTTGCTGTCCAGGAAGTACTTAAAATTTAATTTAGCTAAGCTCCACACATTTCGTTAGTCACGATTTTAGTTTATATCGAAGTTCCAGTCGATCGGCTGTCATCTGTCCCCCTACTCCCGAATCGTTTACTATCTGGACCGATTCTTTCGTTCTAAAAGCACATGCTTGGCCTCGTTGATCTTGGCCGCCAGATATGGTGAGCCGTTGCGATCCGGATGATTGGCCAGGATCACACGGCGGTGGGCCTCCCGCATTCGGCTCCACGGGGCGCTCAGGCTAGTGCCCAGAATTTGGGAAGCCTCCCGAGGCGTCATCCGCTCCTAAAGATGAAAAGAAAAGAAACAATAGAAGAAAAAAAAAATTAAGTAAATAAATAAAAAAATTATTTTAAAAACCCTAAAAAAAACAAATTGTTCAATCAACAACAACAAAATAATAATAAATAAATATATATAAAGAAAATAATTAAATGCTTGCGCACATAAATTAATGAATGATGCTAAAGATTTCGCGAGATATTAGATTTAGCTTAAGAATTCGCGTGAGCATTTTATGATGATAATGAAATCCAACGAATTTAATACGGCTATTAATTTCCTCTGAAGAATTAGCGTTTAAATATATTTTTTAATTTTTAGGGCTAATGCTGAAGAATTCACGATATACCCGAAAGCCGCCGCTATAACCGTAATCGAATAATCCTAAAATTCACGATTTAATTTTATACGGCTATTATTACTAATTATTACTATTATTACGGCTATTATATACTAAAGAATAATAAAGAATGCTAAAGAATTCACGACTTACCTGAAATCCTCCGCTATAGAAGCGCCTGGTGCCGATATTTCCAAAGGCCGATTTCCACAGCTGACCAATCCGGCCGGAGGCGTTGGGCAATCTGAGGGCGGCCAATCCGCAGGCGGCCACGCCCACTGCCACGCCCAGACCCACCAAACGTAGCGAGTTACTAACGGTCTGCGAGAATTTACTAGTCTGCATTTTGAAACCGAATTGAGAAAAAAAACAATATGAAAATGCTTAGCGTGTGTGAATTTATAAGAAATGACAGGAAAATCAATGAAGCCGTAAAATCTTTAATTTAAATTTCATAGCTATACCTTTTTCAACTAGACCAACCGACCACCCATCAAAGTGAGGCAATCAATTTAAGCCTTCTTAAAGTTTCCACGCAGCAGACAAAAGGCCCAGCCACACTTTCACTTTATTAACACCAAATTAATTTTGTCTCAAAACGAAAATACATATATATTTAGGTATAGAATCCAAAGAACCCCCCCGAAACTGAGGAGTTTACACACATGAATACATTTCGTGCACAGTCGAGTGCAGCGATTGAATTTTAAACAAGAACGACAAATGCCGGCAATCAAGTCAAGTCGAATCAAGTCAAGGAGGAAAATGAAAATGAACTTGGGAAGGAACGACGACGGGTGCTATAATCAATATGCAGCAGTCAATAAGAAGGAGCAACAATTACACAGGACCTGAGGTCCTTTTGGGGTTTGGTTTCGCCCCATAGTTTTGCAGTGTGCGTCGGTTAAATGATGTGTAATCGTCTTATGTGCACTCGAATGCCTTTTGGCTTCTAATATGGCCGGGCCAGCAAGGACCCAGGACTTCAGCACACACAAACTCACTCACAAAGGACGAATAAGGACAAAGGCCGGACCAACCGAGGACCCAAGATCCTTACACACACACTTACACACACCGACAATAGAAAACTTTGCCATAGGCTGACCTCAAAATGCACAACGACACAAACTTTAATTTACAATCAATTCAGGCGTGAATAATAAACCACAAGAAACCAAACAGAGAAGTGAAAGTGTTGCCCTTTGTCCTCTCGAAAATTTAGTTACAACACACAACACCAAAAGTTTGCCAAGTTTTCGAGGCAAACAAACGAAACGAAACGAAACGAAACGAAACGAAACTCTCCTCCAAAACATCCCGTACCCCGAATTTCGAATTTACCCCAAAACCGCAACACTTCCGCCTTTCGAGCATCCTGTCCGAAATCCGAAGGACAGGAAATTCCTGCCAACTTCCAAGCTCCTCGGCTATCAATATTGTTTTCCTATTAAATTGATCATTGGTCAGTCAACAATTGCGGCCAGGTCCTTTGTCCGTTCCCCGTTGTCCGTTCTCCGTTGTCCTTTTGACCACCACACACGATTGTCTGTCCTTTTCAAGGCACTGGCAAAAAACAAACGGGTTCTCTTTAAGATTCTCAGTTTTCCAGCAGCTTAACTTTATCAGAAAGATATAGTATTAATATTATGAAACTTGAGAGTCCACCAATCAAGATATTATCAATAAACCTAAACCTTATTTTCTGCCCTAAAAAATCAGTTATTTGAACCGAAATGGTAGAAAAAAAGGTCAAATACCGAATGTCATACCTCGTTGAGTTCGTAATTTAATTCCTAATCGATTGGCATTAAAAACTGTAAACTTCAAATTTTGGCCATTTTTTGCAAAAAATCATGATGTAACCATCATTAAAAAATGAAAAAATTTATCAAAAAATGGATTTCCCGAAAAGTGATAGGAATCGTTAGTTTAGGTTATTAGCTGCTCAAAACAGTCACTCTTTTAGCTGTGAGTCTTGATTTGATCAAATAACGACTGAAAAACCAAAAAAAAAAATAATATTTAAATATTTTTTAAGATGTTTACAAAATATTATTAATACATTTTTCTCAACACAAAGAATATATTTATTTTCTGTCATATTTCTAGTATTTGTTTCAAATAAAATTACCTATTGCAATAATTTTTTGCGGTGAAGTGGAAATTCCTGTTGCATCGGCAATGCAGAAATGCAGGCCAAAAACCTTGGGTGTCAGATATTTGCGGCCTCCAGGCAATGTCAATCAATTGCGGATTGGGATTCGGATTCATCGAGGAAGTGGGGGGAGGTCCTCAAGTGGGTAAACAAATACAGTTGCCTACTTACAGGCAGACAGGAGGATATCAGAGCATCAGGACATCGGGTGGAGCAGTCAATCAGTCAGTTCCTGGTTCGCTGATCTGTGAGCCTGTGAGAAGTCCTGCGACTCCCATGACTCCTGCGAGTCCTGTGAGCTGCTCTATTTGCTTCAACACCCACTGCAAATTAAATTCATTAGTCAACTTCCGGCTGGGAAATGTGGAAGTGGAAGGGGCAAAGGGAAAGGGATGTGTTGCCATGTGCTGGCTGCTGTCAATTCAGACGGATTTGAAGTCAACTCAATTTGAAATCAATAGTGTGTGAATAATCCTTTCACACCGACACACCAACGCACATGCTATGTGTGCATCTAATATTCCCCATTCCCCGGCGAAGCTGGGAGTAAATTGCATCTGGTGCCTGGGATTGTCTAGTCTGGATGGCTGGATAAATGGCTGGATGGTTGGTTGGATGGATGGTTGGAAGACTGACTGACTGACTGACTGACTAACTGGCTGCCTGGGCACTTGAAAACGTTTTTGCATTGATTGCACTTCATATCAGCCAGCCAATCCAGCCAGTGATTCGTTCATTCATTCATTCACTCGTTCAAGCAGGCCGTTTATTCATGCCACTCGCATATGTTGCATCCTCATTTTTTGGGTTGGAGGATTCCGAAACCCCAGCACCCAAAACCCCAAAACCCAAACGCAAGTAGACATGGCAACCAAAAAAGGCAAGCCATTAAGCGATGACGACGATGAAAGTATTTAAGCAATTCAATGGCATTTCAAAAACACCACACGGTAAACGAAAAAATAAAGCAATTATGTAATATTAGTGATATATCCACCCAGTATATTCATAAAGTGCAAATAAATACAGCATTAAATCTTAAAATATATACAAGTAAATAGTTTTTAGTCTTAATTTACGATAACAGATAGAAAATTATAAATTCACTTTTAAAGGTCAAATTAGGAGCCCAAAAGTATGCAGTAAATAAAGTCCTGTTTGAATTCACATCACTTTTGGGTGAAAAATATATTGTTGCATACTTTTAGACACCAATTTTGATATTTAAAAGATAAATATATTTAAAAATATATAAATATTGTTGGATATCTCCCCAACTAACTGTCATTTTTTTCTCTAAGTGCAGCACCACCTGCACCACCACCCACAGCGGCAGCTGCACCACTTCATCCCAGTCGAGTGGCAAGCAATGAGCTATGCATGCAATTCAAGTGCCACATCTGCAACTGCAACTGGAAATGCAACTGCAATTGCAGCGACTGCCTTCCGATTCTGAATCCGATTGCGATTCAGATTCAGATTCACGGGGGTAGGGCCCAAAAATTTCGGTTGCTCTGTGTGTTTTTTGGGTTCTCTCTGCAGATCGAGGGGCATTCCCATTGCCATTCCCATGTGGCACCACCACTTGCTATCTGTTTGTGTCCGTAATTGTGCATAATTGAGTTGAGGCCTCCACATCCAGAGGTTTTTTGTTTGGCCAGGGAAAATTCAGTATGGGTTTTCCGAAAATTATTACAGGCAGTTTAATTGGATTTAAATGGAGAAATCATAAATGCTTAAATATATTAAGAAAATTCGCTAGAGATTTGGAAATCGCATGATTGGGTGTTGAAAAGAATGGAACAATATATATATTTTTTTTAAACCGAAATGGTTGAATTTTATATTTTTATTGCATACTTTTAGGCAGATTTATAAGTGATTTGAAACATCTTTTAATTTATTTACCTTCTTTTGACATCATAAAGCTGGCTTTGATTTAACTGAAATAAAATATTAGGCCTCGAGACTTCAGTTTTCGTTCGTTTTTCGTTTGAATAGCACACAATCCATTGGCATTTGGACTTGAATATACACGGCATTTGGTTTGGAACGAAAAGCGCTGGCGATGGATGTGGACTACAGTCTGGGTATCGTTGGCTCTCGTCGAAGGATCCAGCGAACGTTGATCAGCTGCTGCGAGCATCTCCTGGAAATGGCACTGATTTTCACCTACGAAAGTGCTCAATTCTTAAGGCGTTTGTGGGTGGGTCAAGAAAGCCGGCAAGAAGAACCTTCTTCTGGCGATGGCCTCGAATGGAATCGTCAATATCTCAAGAGGACAGCTGCCCCGAGATCTCAGAACTCGGGTGGCGAAGGGGATTATCTAAGGGGAGAAGATACAAAAATCCGCACCCAACTTCCCCGACTGGTGAGCGTTGCCTGCGGTTTTGCCAAGGATCAGATCGTTCATCCTCAGTACAATCGTGGTAAATTCGGTGAGGATGCCTGGTTCATCACCTCCACCTCAGAGACCCACACAATGGGCGTGGCCGACGGGGTGGGCGGCTGGCGGAGCTATGGCGTCGATCCCGGTGAGTTCAGCTCCTTCCTCATGCGATCCTGCGAGCGTTTGTCGCGATCTCCCGATTTTCTACCCGAAAGACCCGATTTGCTGCTGGCCTGCGGCTATCGCGATCTTTTGGGCCAAAAATGCCCCATCGTGGGCAGCTGTACGGCCTGTATTCTATCGCTGAATCGAAGGAACAGCACTTTGTATACCGCCAATATCGGCGACAGTGGCTTTCTGGTGGTGCGTTCCGGTGCGGTGGTCTGTCGATCGCGGGAACAGCAGCATCACTTCAATACCCCCTATCAATTATCCGCTCCACCGCCGGGTCATGAGCTCAACGTCCTGTCCGACGGCCCGGAATCGGCGGATACCCAGCACTTTCCCGTCCAACCGGGCGACGTTATCCTCTTGGCCACCGATGGGGTGTACGATAATGTACCCGAAGGATTTCTTATAGAGATATTAACGGAAATGTCCTTTGTTTCGGATGCCGTGCGACTGCAGATGGCCGCCAATGCGGTGGCCCTGATGGCCCGAACCCTCAGCCAGAATCCGAATCACGATTCGCCTTTCAGCCAGAATGCCCGGAGGCTGAATATCGAGGCGTCGGGCGGCAAACCGGATGATATTACGGTTCTTCTGGCATCGGTTGTCTAGGAAGACGGGTAGATTGAAGATTGAAGATGCGTGACGTCGGGCTGTGGGATTGGAGAAAGGAGATAGGGATAAGTGGAAGAACTTTTGTCAGTAAATATTTTACAAACCGTAGTTCTTCCCTTATCACTTGGACTCTTAACCCTTATTCTTCAGTCCGTCAGCTAAAAGCACGTTTTTCACCGCTCCTCGTTTTTAACTTTCAGTTCGAAACAATGCTATGTAAAGAAACATATATTCCTAAATTGTTTTAAGTGTAATTAAATCTTAGTTTTATTAAAGTCTATTGAAATATTTTGTTCAGCTAAATTGTGTGGGAGGGAGAGGGAGATATGCAAGCTGCAAGGCATAAAAGCAGCAAAGCGCCACCTAGCGGCCAACATGTTTATTGCTAACTTTTTAATGAATGCTCCGATTTGAACATTTTTTTCTTTTGTCTGTTTCTTTTTTCCCTTTGTTTCCTTTGGCCAAACAAAGTGTTCAATAAACCCCCAACAAGTTGAGAAACAAAAATCTGGGGAAAATGTCAAGTGAGTGTCGGTGGCCCTAATAAACTCAATCAAATTTTTACCATCTACGTGCACTCCTTGCACCGTCGTCCTTGTCCTTTTCCCCTTCCTTTTGGTCCTGCCAATGTGTGACGTGACATACGATATTTGAGTTTGGAGTTTTGTGGCTTTTAACTTGATTTTTTCGCTCAGCTTTTAACCCCCGCCTTTGTGTCTGCCATCTATGAGGTGTTAATGCTTTGTAAAGTTTGGAGAAAAACCAAAAAAAAATGGGGAAAAAACAAAGAACTCAAAGGCAGAAACCAAAGTTGAAGAATTCGGAGTGAGAGTTTCGGGGGATAGGACACACAGAAAACCTTGCCATCAAACAATAAAAAATAACAGCAAAAATAAAAGAGAGAGAAAAGAAATTCCCAACCACAAAGCATTTTTATGAGTTTCGTGTGTGTTTGAGAGTGTGTCCGTCTCTTTCTCACACCCCTAGCGCTGTCTCTTTCCATTTACTGCTGCACTTTTTTATTTTAAGTGGCCTTTACTTAGTAGGGCCAAAACTTGGCACTAACTTTCTGGAGAAACGGAGTATTAAGAACGGGAATACCAAGTTTGATTTTTTTAAGTGATATTCATTAAATACTCAATAACTTTCGGATTTATAAACTTATTTGATAAAGAAATTCACCTGCCTAATTATAATTACTATCTATTTCCATTTCTAAACTAAACTTTAATCTTTAAGATCCCAAACTTTTTTGCACCCCCGCAAAAATAAATGAAAAGTTTGCCCCCAAAAACCCAAGCAGATTTAAGGGATCAAAAAAGAGAGATGGAGTTGAAATAGTTTTATTTCAATTAACAAGAGAAATTCGATGAGTTTATTTGTTGTGCGTGCTGGAAATGGGAAATGGAAAATGGGGAAAACCCGCTCGGCGTTTTATGCGACACAAGATAAGAGCGATGGCGACGGCCAAGAATTTAATGCCCCTTTCGGTCGAGTGTGTGTGCGATAATGTTGACAGATAATAAACTGGGAAAATTACAAAATTACAATCAAACATGGGTTGTTCCCCCCCTTGAAAAGCGTAACCCACATGAGAGGGACATTTGCAAAAATGTTGTACTGAGAAAGGGGTTCTTTTCGGAGGGCATTGGGGAGGGGGTTTAATGCTGGGGTCTCTGTTCGGAAGAATAATGCTGCTAATGGCGGACCATTGTCGAGCGGAAATGCCGGGTGTCCTCGCTCTTCGGCTGAAAACGGACCCAGAATTTCCAGCAGCTAACGTAAATTTGCCGCCACAAAACTATTCAATTGAAAGTTATTTACGTTTATTGTTTTATTCCAGCCTTCTGCTTTTTGTTTTTGTATGGCTTGGAAAAGATAGCCAGGAAATGTGCCCTTAAATTAATAAAATGTTTTTGTCAATTGAGAGCAATTTGCAGGATGCATTTAAAAATATGAAAAAAATATACATAAGTAAACAAATATTATAAAAAAAATTGTTTTTTTTAATATCATAATCCCAATTTTCTGGCCCTAAAAAATCAGTTTTTTACCCGACAAGCCGGAAAATAAGGTCCAAATACATAGTGTCATACCTCGATGAGCTTGTAATTAAGTTCTCAATCGAATGGCATTCAAATCTGGAACTTTTAATTTTTGGCCATTTTTCGCAAAATATCATGATGTAACCCCTTATCAAAAATGTGAAAATTGGCGAAAATTTTATTTTTTCAAAATCACTCAAAAAGTGCCATGAATTTATTGACTATCTTGTTATCTGTTCAAAACTGTATGTATTTTTGGTGTAGGACCATTTTTGGCCAAGTTACAGCCAAAAAAAACAAAAGGAAAAATTCCTATTTTTACCAAAAACCTACACCCCGAATTTTCGACGCAAAAATAATTAGTTTTTTGACCGAAACAGTGGAAATATAGATCCAAATATGGATTGTCATACCTTCCTGAACTCGTTATTAAATTTCCAATCGATTGGCATTTAAACCTGGACATTTTATTTTTTGGCCATTTTTCGCAAAAAATCATGATGTTACCCCTTATCAAAATTGTGAAAATTGGTCAAAAAATAGATTTCCCTGAAAGTGATGGGATTCGTTAGTTTACGTTGTTAGCTTCTCTAAACAGTCGGTCTTTTAGCTGTCGGCCTTGATTTGTCCAAATTACGACTCAAAAACCGCAAAAAATATTGTAAAATATAAATAAATATTTTTATATCTACACACAAATATTTCCCAGCTTTAAGCAATCGTTTCTTTAATCCTGGACAATTAGGCATCGGTTTGATTTATGGCCAAATGCCATTAAGTGCTCGATTCGTCGGGCCTTCATCTTCATCTCTCTGGCTCTGACTTTGGCTGTGGCTCTGGCTCCATTTATATTTCCATTTCCCTGTGCCAAAAATGCGAGCCAGACTCTTTGGCCAAATCTATACTTCCGTTGTTAATCATTGGCATCACTTAATGGCCCCTTCCGACTTCCTTTCGAGGAATGCAATCAGCTAGACAAGCGCATGGCTCCAGTTCCATTTTCAAAGCCCCTTCCCATTTCCCCGAGCTTTTCCCCACTCGAGTGCTTTTCCTTTTCGCTTTTCGAGGGAACAACGAACACGCCCTTCAATTACAAATCACGGGATATTCACGGGATATTCGCAGGACTCGCCTGCCCAGATAATCTGCTAAAGGACTTCCGACCGGTGCGTGGCAAAGCAAAGAAACGAAACGGGCAAAAATAGAGATATATATATGGTGGGTATATGTGTATGTATATATGCCAGATAAACGGAGCAACTGGCACGGGACTCTGCTACTGAAATCGCAATGATATACGGCCGTGAAATCGAATCGCAACTGAAGGGGGAGGAGAAGGGGGAGCACTGCACAAAAGGCTTTAAGTTCCAGGATCCCCGATCCTTGGGCCGCTCGACAAAATCAACAGACTATGGCCACGGGCCGCCAGACTCGAAGGTTTCTCACTTGGCGTCGCCATTGTGCATTCAATGCACTGGGGAAAAATATGTAGTATAATATATTACGATTTTATATAAGAGATTTTATATGGTATAATTTTAAAAAAATATAATATACATAATCTATGGGACTTTAAAATATTTTTTAGGTAGGTACTTAAATTAAATCTAACATTGTAAAATAAATTTGAATTCCGATCCATATTTTTTATGATATAATAAAGTTTACAATTAAATATAATATTTTAAAAGAAAATAAAATAAAAATTTTATTACAGATAAATAATTACTAAATATAACAATACAATTTTAATTTACTTCTTCAATTAATAAAATAAATATATTTAAAGAAAAAAATCTTTTGTAAGCAATATTTTTGAAAAAAAATTAATATTTATTAATTTATATTTATACAGAAATTAATAATTGAGTCTTTATTTTATTCTCTTATTTTAGTCACTTTCTGGCAGTGTTTAGATTTCTTGGCCGGCGCGGCCAGAAAGAATTTATTGCTCCTTGAGGCCGTGTAGCGTGTCCGAAGGACTCAGCGGGTTGCATGTTCCCTGCCACCCCCCCGAAAATCCTCTTTCGAATTTTTCGAAAGTCCTTCCTGCTTCGTCCTTTGGCCGTTTAGGCGTTGGCATTGCGTTTTCGACGGCCGTGTTGAAATTGACAGCAAAATAATTGCTTGATTATTTATGAGACGCGACTTTGGCCAGACAGAAGGCAAACGCAACAGGATTTGTGTGGTGTGATTGCTCTGTATAAATATATATATGTATATATACGCTCCTGGTGATCCATTAGGCCTGCCTCTCTGATTCCTATCCAAATAGTTATTCAAGAAATTCAAATTGTGGTAATTAAAAATGGTCAAACACATGCTGGCCAAGGCACTTGACATATGGGGTGGCCAAAGCGCCATGGCCAGAAACGAAATCAGAGTCCAAATCCAAATCAGGAGCAGAAAACAGGACCGGAGAGAACCGGTGACGTGGCCAGGACGAAAAGGACGAAAAGGAGCAGGAGCTTTGGCTTCGCCTGCGGCTGGCTGTTATTATTTTTGTCACTGACAAAGCAAATCACCAGAAACCAACAAAGGGTCTCTGGTCCACCTCCTTCGGTAGCCCCCCAAATCCCCAATCTCTGACCCCCTAACCCCTTTGCCCCTACGCCCCTTTGGGGTAAGCCCCCCTCCTTGGCCCACAGAAACCGGAGGCGTAACAAACGATGCCGCAGAAAAACCTCGTAGGCCCGGGCTCAGTTTCAGGCCCCTAAAACTCCTAGGACCCCTGTCCTGTGCACTGGGAGAAAAAATAGGTACCAAGTTTGGTAGGCGAAATTAAAGTAAAAATAATAATTCTACTCGAAACATTTTTCCATTTAAAACAACATTTTATAACCTAATTAACTATTATTATCTTATTCTTATTTATTGTTTAATTATTTTATTCTTAAGGAAGAATCTATAAATCATCTGTAGCTAACTATTGGTAATTTAAATTAAAATATAAATACAATTTTTATTCAAAACATTTTACCAATTAAAATCACATTTTTTAAGCTATTTAACTATTATTTATTATCTGCGGTAAAAAAGAAAATTACAATATATACAAGAATCGTTAAAATAAATACGTTGTTTCCTAAAAAAAATATTATACTTATGAAAGAATCTTTAAACATTTATTATACATTTTAAAAATAATATTGTAAATTATTGTAGGCTATTCAACTATTATTCTTATGCTGCTGCTTAAAAAGAAAATATAACAAATGCCAGCATATAAAAAATAATAATTATTAAATATTAAATATTATAAATACAAAATAAATATTATGTTAGTTAAAAAAAATGACTAATGACTGAATCTATATTTAGATATTTTAAAGCTTAAATAGCTTAAATAATGCGGATTTATTTTGATCAAACTAAAATTAATTTAAATAAAAATGTCAGGCAATAAATATATTTATAGGTAACTCCTAAAAAAATATATTTATTATTTTTTTTCAGATTGAAGGGAAACTCACCTTATTCTTGCATTTTCTGGCAAGTAATCTAGTTGTTTTTTTTCAAGTGCATCCTTCAGGCTCTGCCAACTGCGGGGCAATTTTCCTGTTGAATTATGAGGATATTTGTTTCGTCATGAAAGATTGGCCCCGCTACCGGTACCAGTTTCAGTTTCCATTTCCACTTCCACTTCCATTTCCTCTCACTCTAATCCTTTTGGAACCAACCGACGAACCAACGGGGCCAACTGTACATTTCTTTCTCTCCAGCTTTCATCTTGGTCCGAGGAGCGGGGCTTCAGAGGTTTCCCACGTATCCAACCGAAACAGTGGGGAGGTGGTGTTTTCAATTTGCATTGCCTGGTGGACCCAAGCCCGTTTGGCCACAAAAAGAGGAGAATCGTCAACTTTGCCTTCGTCGTGAGCTTACCAAATGCACTGCAAGTGAAATGCACTCTACTGACTTTTGGGGTCGGTGGGGTTCGTGAACCATAACCCAAAGGGGGTGGGCGTTTTTCCTGGGGGGTGGCACACATGTAACACATGAGTCTTAGGCAGGACCCATGGCCTGGACGATTGCATCTACAATTCATAGAAATTTCAAACGATGCGTAAACGAAAACGGAAAATGCAGCAGCCCAACGTCTGAGGAGCCTAGGAAAAGCAAACGGGCGGTTAAGGGGGGGTTAGAGCGGGGTTAAAGGAGGAGGAAAATCAGGAGAACCAAGAGAAGGACTAGGCATCCATTGCAGCCAGTTGAAAGTAAACGAATTGTGGCCATGGCCAAAAATTGCGTTTACTGTTGCGTTTCTGAAATGCATGTGCAGTGGGGGTTAGGGGGCGGCCAAGGGTTAAGGTGGCGGAGGAGCTGGCTTCCAAAATCCGACTTTGGTTGATGATGAGTGTCGTTATCGTTTTGCGGAGTTTTGTTTTGTTTGCCTTGCTTTGGTTTGGCTTGACCCTTAACCCACACTCACGCCCACCCTCTGCCAGCTGGCTCCGCCTTAACCGCCCGCTAACCCCCGCCCCCGTTCCACAGTTGGATATTCTAACTGCCAGTTGAATTTGCATTTCGATATGTGGCACTGGTCCAAACAGCAGTAGTAGTCAGCCCGCAAAACAATCAAGAAAAGCAATTGGTGCACTCCGTTTTGCAAGGGTAGGGGTTAGGCGGGGGTTAGCGGGCGGTTGGAAGAGCGGACCTGAACAGAGCCGGAAAGGCATCGTCGTCGTCGTCGTCGTCGTCAGTCGGACGATGATGTAGCTGCACGGATTGATTTACGTTCGAAAAGATTTCTCAACTGTGCAAAGCTCAACTTGCTCTTTCCACTTTAACCCTTTTCCCATTTTCTATATATGTTTTCTCGGGATTTTAGGGGGGCGACGACTGAGATTTATCAAAAGGTAATTTATATATGTGGGTGTGTAATTTATATATGCAACTATGCAACTATGCTACTAGCCAGGCCCCAAATCCAAATCCAAGCTGTTTGCCCTGCTGTCTGTTTGGCTTTTTCGGCTGTGGGAGAGTCTCACATCCTCACATCCTTTGGTGCATTTTGCATTTTGCGTTTTGCATTTTATGTACGCAACATTTTTAAGAGTATTTCGTTGAGAATAAATCGCCTGCCCAAGCATGACATATGACCGAAAGGCTTTGAGTTGAGAGTCCGGAGAAATGGAGAGGGAAATGGAAGTGCAGTGGAGAAGGTCTAAGTAAATACTTTTCAGATGGCATCTCTGGGCGAGATATCCCTATCCCACATTTCCGGGACATCAATTGGGAATCACCCTTGGTTAAGAACTAAAAATCCCCGAAGTTAATCCTGATCATTTATTTTAAATAAATATTCGATTTCTAGCGTTCTCTAATTAAAGAACAATTTTTCTCAAAAGTGCAAAATTACTTTTAAAACCTATTTAATTTTGATTTTTTTAAATTTTGTTTTACTTAAACTAAGTTTGCTTTAATTTGTGTGTAAAGAATACTGTTTGTCTATTTATGATACTAATATTTGGTATTCCAAACAAACCGTAAATTAAAGAACAATTTCTCTCAAAAATTTAAGCTTAATTCAATTATGATTTATTAAAACTTCATTTTATTTTAGCTAAGTTCACTTGAATTTAAGTGTAAAGACTACCATTTTTCATATAATCCGTTGCCTAAATATGATATAAATATTTAATTTTCCAAACAAAACCCCTCTTTAAGTCATTAAGTTAAAACCCTTAATACTAATTGCTAATTTATTAATTTTTGTATAGAAAAATACAAAGGCACAAAAGTATCAATTCAGTCGCACCTATTAAATTGATACTCGATATGCTTTTATTTCCCATTTCCCCCTTCAAAATTCCCAAAGTAAATGCATAAATTCAATTTAGCGAAGGCAACAAGAGAAAACAAGAGAGAACGCTATAGTCGGGTGCCCCGACAATCAGATACCCGTTACTCAGGTAAAGGGAGTGCGGGGGAGATGGAGATAGAAACTTTGAACACGCACAACTTTTTAACGAATGGTCCGATTTGAAAAATTTCTTCTACATTTCGATAGGTATTGATAAACACAATAAAACTGCATTTTTACTTTTCCGAAATATTGAAATTTTTAAAATCGTATATAAGCGATTGTGGGCGTTAGAGGGGGCGTGGCACCCTTTTGAAACAAACTTGCGCTGCGTAGGAACTCCAAGAATCTTCATGCCAAATACCAATCGTCTAGCTTTTATAGTTTCCGAGATCTCAGCGTTCATACGGACAGACGGACAGACAGACAGACAGACAGACGGACAGACGGACAGACGGACATGGCTAGATCGACTCGGCTAGTGATCCTGATCAAGAATATATATACTTTATGGGGTCGGAAACGCTTCCTTCTAGCTGTTACATACTTTTGCACGAATACAATATACCCTTTTACTCTACGAGTAACGGGTATAAAAACTGCATAATTTAACGCTGACACTCCCTGAAATTCCCCAAAGGACAATGCCGCATCCGCATATCTATGTGCATTTCGATGGTGGTCAGTGGGGATGGGGTATATTGTGTAAAAAATTGCAAATCGAATTGGGAGCCAAACGAGTTTTTTCCAAGGGGGTGGGTGGGCGACATACCGAAACGTCAAGAGCACTCCGACGACAGTTACACGCCTAAGCCCTCGACAGGACCAAAAAGCGGAAGCGGAAGGACCAAGGACCGAGGACCGAGGACCCTGCCTGCCGATGGTATAAACATTGTTGACATTTGCCAAACCTACTTTAATCACTTTTTAACCCCATTTGATACAGTGTCAACATGCATGGGGCGGCTCATAAAATGGACAAGCCCACTCCCCTTTCCTCTTAGCCAAAATACAAAAAAGTATCCTTGCGATACTTTCGCGAGGATAGGGAAAAAGAGCAGCCAGAATGGCGAAAAAATGCCAATGACAAACGCAGAAAGAAACCAAAACCTACAAAAGCAAACAGCAATGGTCGAAAAAAGTGTGTCCAGCCAAAGGGGGGTTAACCCCTTAAAGGCCAGGGTTCGAAAAATTAATTAATGGTAAAAAAAATAGTAAGAAAAAAAAAATAAAATACTATTTTTTAAATTTTTTAAATTAATTTATTATTTAAAGAAAATGGTTAAAATTTTTATTTTTATTTTTTAGATTTATTTATTTTATAAACAAAGTTTTTCTAAGTAAAATTTAATTTATTTTACATTTAAAACAGACAAAAATAGTCAAAAATATTATAATTAAATTTTTAAAAACTTTAAAATAAATATAAATACGAGTTATAATAACAATATAATATATTTAACATTTATAATATAATAATATTTTTTTTATAAACAAAACTTTTTCTTTACATTTAAAACGGACAAAAAATATTCAAAAATAATATAATTAAATCCTGTAATTATAAAGGTTAATTTTATGGGCATTTTTTTCCTTCGTTCATGGGTTAAGCCCTGTTCCTGAGAGAGGGGTTAAAGGGCAGGCGGCTCTGATGGCCATGCCATGACCCGTTGGCCCAGCTGCCAAAGCAATTGATTTACTGCACTTTGTTTGCCAAAAATTAATTGAGTTGATGACAAGTGCAATTGATTTATGCGGGACTCAAATGAGTGCGGACACAAATGGATGGATGGATGGATCATGGGATGGCTGGGGACAGACACATAAAAGAGTCTCCCCGAAAAGCGGAGGGTTAACTGAGGGTTAAGGGGGGGTTAATGTAATGGCCAGTGGCAACACATGCGGGCCCTTTTTCGGATTGACACTATCCAACACTTCCGATAGCCCACCGGGGATATATATTACCCACATTCACCGACAGGTGTTGGCTGCCGAAAATTCCTAGAAAAAGAAGAAAAAACTTCCCGAAAACTCTGGCAAAGATTTTCCAAAACAAAAAATGGAAAACCTCTACCTGTTCCTGGCTCTCGGTTCGTGTTTTGTCACGGAAGCGTGCCGTGCACACATGTCCTTTTGAAAAACCCCGGCTGGAAACCGGCTGCAAACCGGCCGAAACCGGGGACCAGGTTTTAGGCCCGAAAATTCATGGGGAAATGGTGGAAAATTGGGAAAAGCGCCGAGGTGGGGCAGACGCAACGGAAATAAGCGCCAAGCGGATGCCAACAAACGAAGCAAATGATTCATTTCCGATGATGCGACAGCGACCTGCGTCCTGCGTCCCGAGTCCTTTCGTCCTTGCCAGGCGGATCAAAACACCACCCACCACCCACTGCCCTTCGCCTGTCGTCTGCCCACCAAAAATTTGCATGAAATGTGAAATCAAACGGCTCGCGACTCGCTACAAACAAAATGGAACAGTAACAGAGGCCAAAAAGCAGAAGAACACTGAGGGAAAACGTCTGAGTAAAATCAGGGATAGATACCTAATATAGTATATTATTTATTTAATATTATCATTGAACAATTAATAAAGAAGATATCACTACAAATTTATTCAACCTTTATATGTCTTACTAAGTAAGAAAACCTCTCTTTTATACCCCCACAAATAAAATATCAAATTGATTTATACAGAATTTATATTTTTATATATTTAAACAGAAAGAATTCAAAAGTGATTTTCTTACACATAAAATTCATATGATGTTATTTATTATAAGACGATTTTAAAAATATTTAATGATTTTTGTTTGTTAATTTTCGTACACATAAAATTCCTGTTATGTTAATTATTATTAAAAGATTTTAAAAAATATATAATTTATTTTTTAGTTAATTTTCTTGATGAGAAACATATTCATTACATCATGGTATTAATTTATTATAAATATGTTAAAATATATCATTTAACCTATCATTAAGTATATCATTAAATATTTGATAAAATATATCATAAAAAATACCATAAAATATATAATAAAACGATCATATTACTTACTATTTTTTCTCTCAGTGCCCCAAGGAAAAGGGGGCGTGGCCGGGGGGCAGCGGCTCACTAGCAGGCGTCACTGGTGTCACGTTCTCATTCACGTGCAGGTTGACGGACGCCCGTTGCCATATTTTATGGGTCCCCCGTCTGGATGCGAGTCCGAGTCCAAAACTGAATCCAAATCCAAATCCGAAACTGAAACTGAATCTGAATCCGATTCCCAGTCCCCAAAGTTCAGCGGCGCAGTGTGTGTTATTGATATGCTAACGGTAAATGCGGCCCATTTTTAGGGGGGTTGTGGGTGGTTTGTGGGTGGTGTGAATAGGGGGACAACCGAGGACAACCTCTGCTTTTGACGGCTGTGCGGAAGTGGTTAAAACCGAAGGGGCGGCAGTGACCGAAAAATGGAGGCGGCAACATATGTCGCGAGGGCGACGTGTGAAATTTTCAGCCGAAAAATATTCGCACTCCCCACAACATCCACACTCATTCACATTCACATTCACTCATCCACTCATACTCATCCACTGGCCATTTATTAAAAGGGCAGCCAAAAATGGGCAGCGGCAAAGACGACATATTGGAAATCAAAATGTTGACAAGCAGCAGGGACAACATTTTTCAATTAAACAGAAGACAAAACAAAAAGTTTTAAAGTTGAAAAGGTGGGGGGATACAAACACGAAACCTTTAAAAATGGAATCAAAAATATTGGTTTACTTTGGATTAGTAAATAAATATTTAAGAATTTTGTTTAGAATATTTGAATTAATAAAACTAAAATTAAAAATGTGGAAGAATTCATAAAAATCTATGAATGCAGGTTTAATTTGAATAAGATAGAATAGAAGAATTTGTGTTTAATTAATTGGAGTGGAATTAATGTTATAAAAATGGGATGATTAAAAATGTAACCTAAAATATACTTTTAATTTGGATTATTAAATAGATAGATTAAATAGAATTAAAGTGGAAAAAGTGCGAGGATTAAACCTATAAAAATCCAACTACATTTTTAAAACTTAAATTCCCCTAATTTCCACTAACTTTCGACTTTTTTAGTTCTTAAAAAAAATCCATACATTAAGGCATTTAAATACAAATTACAAAATAAATATTTTGACCATTTTACATCAAATTTCGTTCAATTAAACGATTAAACCTTTAAAAATGCAACCAAAAATCTAGGTTTAATTTGGATTATTAAATAAAATTTTAAAAATTAAAGGCCCTTATTTGTTCTTTCTTTTAAAAAATACCCATAAATTAAAACCTTTAAATACAAGTTTAAAAATATATATTTTGACCATTTTTGCTGCCCCAACTTCACATCAAACTTCATTCAATTAAATGGCTCTCCAACTTTCCGCCTTCAATATCGCAACTTCCTGCTAATTGTTTCAAATTATCAATTCGAATCACGTTAGCGAAAAGCGGGGAACGAAAAAAAAAGAAAATTATCATGCAGCACGCTTAAATGGCTTTTCAATTAGATTATGTCATTCAAGTGCCAGGCGACGACTTTTCCACCCAACCGACCACCCACCACCCTTGGCCACCATTAAACGTATCAATTTCCGTTAAGGAATTTTCCCCGAAAATAACAAGGCGAAAAAACAAGGGAAACCCTCCCGAAAACAACGGCAAACAACTTGAGTTCATTAATTTTGTGCGAGGCGCAACAATTAGCACGAAACCGAAGAATCGAGGCGGTGGCGATGGTGGGAGGTGGGTGTTTTTTCTGGCGGGAAATGGGGAGCATCACCCGAACCAAAAAAAAATACAATATTAAACAATATGCTTGCCCAATCTCCCAACTCCCCTCCCCCCTTTTGCACCACAAAACGTGACGCTGCTAATTAAGTTGACGCATTTGCCGCCTCGCTGCCTCTCGGCTTTTCCCACTTTCCCGCTTTTCCTCGCTCACTTTTGTGCCTCGCGGACTTTTTTGTCTAGTGGGCGGCGCTTTTCCCGCTTTTCCAAGAGGGGCGGCGCCGTCGTCTTGTGGTGAGCTTAAGAAATTTGCATGGTTGATTTGGTGTTCAACTTGGGAAAATGATTCTGGGGGGGTGCTGCCCAAAAAGCGGATTTTCCAGGGGGGGCGGGAAGCCCCAGGTCAAAAAACCAGGGGGTGGGAGCAACAGGTTACAGGAAAAGGGTTGTCTTGAAAATAAAGAAGAATAATAGAGCATTTTCGGGGTTCCTAAATAATAACAAGATTCAATAAGATACCTTCAACACCCAATCAATGACTTGGTTTATAAAGAGATACGGTTTTTAATTCTTTGAATGAAAGAGAAACATTTAAAAACATTTAGAAATAATATATCATTTATATTACACGATGATATTTCTGTTAAAATGTAAGTAATTGTATAATAATAGGTAATTTTATTAATATCAATGAGTTGGATTATGAAGAGATACAGGAGAATACTTAAAGGCATTAAATTTAAGCTATAATTAACATTAAATGGTATTGGTATTTCAGAAATAAAATATTTTAATGACTGTAAAAATGTAAATAAATTTATGAATTTATTGCAAATAAATATTAGAGTCAAATAAAATCTTTTAATCTCAATAAAAGTTTAAATAATTATAAAATATTGCAAATAAATATAAATATAAATATTTCAAAATATTCCATTGAAATTGCATTAAATCCCAAAAAAAAAAACAACAATGAAAAATACTCGAGAATATTTATTGAAAATGCGTGGAGGAAAGTACTTGAGTTTTGGGTTTTTTTCTCTCTCTTACAATTTTGCATAATATTTTTCTTAGCTTTCTTCTTCCATTTTTTCGATTATTATTGTTGTGGAAAAGTCAAGTGGTAGAGAGAGGAACTCCCTTCTTTTTTTTTTTATTGTTCCCTGGCTGCCGATCGCCTTTTGTGGGCCGCACATCAAACGGAACAACTGGGTGTTGAACGGGGGTTAAGGCCCGGGCTGTTGGGTGTTAAGAAGCGGTGGGTGGTGGTTGGGTGGTTGGGTTTTTAGCACAGAGCACAAAGACATCGAGTCCACTTGTGGGCGTGTACGGGCAGAAGTGCTCAAGTGCACACGGGCTTTGATTTCTTTTCGCATATAATTAGTTTAGTCAAAAGTTGAGACCAACTGACGGCTGGCTGCCTTGTGTTTTTCCTCAGTTAACCCCTGCCGCCCCTTACCCCTTAACCCTTACCTGGGCCAAGTCCAGAAATGTGTTGCATTCAAAGTCTCACCTGAGTTTCTGGGGGCAAAACTTAGCTGCATGTATATGTGTAGCTCCTTCGCTTCTCAGAGCCCCCTGCTTGTTTTTTCAACTGTCATTTTGACAGCTGCTTCAGCTTCTGATGTTACTTTTTACCTGTAACCTGCAAGCAGTGCAACTTCTTGTTCCTAACTTTATTTCTTTTTCTTTTTTTCTCCTTTTTCGAGTGCCAAACAAACTGAAGAGTCTGCAGAAGGAAGAACTGGCAAATCAGCCAGAAAATAAAAAAAAAAAGGAAAAGAAACCCCACAGGGGCTTAAGGGTTAAGGATCATACATATGTGCAGGCAGCTGTCAAAGCCCAGCCACCAAAAACTTTCGAAACTTTCGAAAGAACTTTGAAAAATATTTAAATGGCAGGCAAAATCTTACTGATGAAACGTTGATGATTTTTGTGCATTTTTGTTCACAAATAAAAAACACTTTAAAAATGACCAGCAACATGAGATCCTTGTTAAACTTTCCGCTTCGTTTCCGAAACTTATAAATATTCCATAAATACCAATAAAAGTGCTGGATAAAGTTTGGCAAAAAAAAAAGAAACAAGAAAGAAAAAAGTTAGCCGCAAAAAACAAAAGCAGAAAAACTTAAAAATCTCATCGACAGCCAAGTGGAAAGCAACAATTTTCCGGGGGCGGAAGTGGCTCAACAATTTTCAACACGTTTTCCCCCCCAACCGAAGCCAAGCCAGGAAAATCATAAAATTTTAACGAACCTATTGAAAGTTTACACATTGCCGCTTGATTTCACTGGGCCAATGGGGCTAGGGACCATGGCTAAGGTCCGGAAAGTGTGAAAAGCACCATCGAACGGCAAAGATTTTCACACTTAGACATTAAGGAAATTTATGAACAAACACACACACACACGCACGCAGGAAGGCAACAGTGATGCCGGATTTGGTGTATTTATTTTTGAAGTACGAGCCAAGCGCGAATTCTTCAGCACTTGTTCTTCTTTTATTTAATACTTCTCTTAAACAATTATGAAAAATTTGGAAATATTATTTTGCTGATCCTCTACTAATATAACTTTTGATTATATATTAACCAAGCGCGAATTCTTTAGCATTTGTTTTCATATAATTCAATACAACTCTAGAACAATTATGTGAAATTTGTACAACTTTTCTAGATTTAGTTACAGGTTCACTTCTACTATAACTTTTGATATTATATAAACCCAACGCGAATTCTTTAGTTATTTTCTTAACTATCATAAAATTCAACACTTTTTGTTATCCTTTTTAGCTTTAGTTTATGGTTCACTACAAATGATATTATATAAACCAAGACTACCCAAGCGCGAATTCTTTAGTTTCTTCTTTTTCTAAAGAATTCTAAATTTCTCTAATAAAAAATTACAAATATTACAAGTGTGTACTACCATTTTAAACCCCTTTTTAGCTAGTTTATGGTTCTTTAAATACTATAACTTCTTCTGGTCAAAAGTGGCATCGCTGGGACGCACATGTTTCATGTTGGGGCGCCAAAAAGTGTGCTACAGGAAAATTAAACTTACCTATGTAAACAAGCCCAAGAAAAGGTATCCTGTGGGTGTGAGATTCGGTGTGTGTGTGCGTGTAGGAGTGTGTGGCTGAGGCGGAAGTTATGTTCAAACTTAATTTAAGGTTCAATAGCGTAACCAAAGAAAACCACACGAAACTTTGGCTGCAAAGACGACGAAACGACGAGGACGATGAACGAGTTCCGTGTAACATAAAATCTTGTGGTTTATTAGATTTTAATAATTCACACGATTCGAGTGTGTGTGTGTGAGTGTGTGTGGAAGACACATGACAGCCCCAAAAAATGACGGGGCAGCGGGGGGTTAAGAGTGGCTGTGCATTTGAAGTCAACAAAAAACTAACTTTTATCTACTGCTCTCGTCTCAACTTTGTATCGCCTCAACCATCACCACCCCCCGAAAAGCACAGAAAATCACCTCTTACCACCCCCGAAAAACACCCAAAGGTGTGTTTGTCTTAGCAGCAAAATAACAACAAAGACAACGACAAATTTGTGGCATATCAGCGGTGTGTCGTGTGGGTTCTTGTGTCCGTGTACTCAAGATTTCGGGGGGTAAGAGGGGCAGTAGTGGGTTAAGCCGGTGGTGCAAGTGCATACTTAAGAGCATGTGCAAAATGCCACTAAAGGGAATTGATTTGCCCAGGACTCTTGGCTAAAGATTGCATAATAAGTTGACGATGTCTGCCATTAGTTTGAAACTTGGTTTTGCCCATAAAAACTGGGAGGTTTTTTGAACCACCCTTATAATCGTATTAAGAAGGTTAAGCAAATATAACTATTTCCTTGAGTTATATTAAAAAATTACTTAGCACTTTGAAATACACTCAAAATAAAAGCAACGCTAAATTTTAGAAAATCGACATTAAAATTTATTTTTCTAAATACAACAAAAGTCTTTCTAAGGTCAAGGACATTTTTCTTAGATAAAATCAGGCTTTCTTAAATATTTTAGAAAATCGCCATTAAAATTTCTTTTTTCTAAATACAAGAAATATTTTTCTAAAGTCAAGGAAATTTTCTTAAATAAAAACAGGCTTTATTAAATGAAGAAAGTATTTCTTCAATGTAGGAAAATAGTAACCATTAACTGAAATCACGCTAAAAACAAGAACAAATTTCCTAATAATTATAAATTATTTTTTAAAAAATAGGAAAGCTAACGCAAAAATTAAATAACTTGGCAAAACCTTTTCTGAAATCCCTAAAATGAAGCCCAGCCTAAAAACCCTCTATAGAAGTATTTATTTTGTCTAAGTTATAGATTCTTTAAATGATTTTGGGGTCACCTTTTCTTAAATCTTGATCTTAAAAGTATCTAATAAATGCACTTTTAACTTTATTTGTTTCCATAAGCTTGCTCTATTTTTTTCTATAACTCTTAAACCAAAAACATCAGCAACATTTCACCTGCTTAACCCCATAGACTAATCCACTCGAGGAGCTCCACGACATGCACTTTTACACCGGTAGTCCATCCGTTTCTGGTGACCTTTCCCTGTCGGCATTCCACCCCCTCCCCCTGCCCCACCCAATCGATGGATTAACCCTCTAAAGGCCGCAGAGGTTGGCATACGAGTTAACCCCATGCAATGGCATGCCTCGAATTCCTCGGCTTTATCTAAAAGTTGGCAACTTTGGCTTTCGCTTTGGCATATCGCTCATGGCCCAAAAGAGCTTGTTGGCCAAATTCAAGTGCCAGGACATCAAGAAAAACAAGAAAGGAGGGGAATGCATGGCAGGAAGGACAGGAATCAGGAATCACAAGGAGCACAAGGAGCTGCAAACAAGGTTTCCGCTTCCGGCGGACTCTATAAATTTTTGCCAGCTACCTGAGAGTATGCAAAAGATGATGATGCTACAAGGAAAACGACAAAAAAAAGGCCAGAATAAATCAGTGAAAAATGTGCAACTTATGATCAAGTGTTCCCACAAGAATTGCAAACTTTGCACAGGCGAACCAAGATGCTTTTAGGATTTTTCCCCTTTTTTCTTTGTTGTCTCGGGAACTGAATGTCGAAGACATCATCGAAGTTATGTGCCGGCCCGGAAAAAGAGGTGGCATAGCTGAGTTGACCCTCTGCAGTCCATAAATAGTTTATAAACTATGCTCAAAGGAGGCAGCTGGGAAAGTTCTAGGGGTATCCAGTATCCAGTATGCAGAGAGAAATCACTTGTAAGAGGATAATTGCATTTCACACCAATTAATTTTATTCAGCTGGCGAAAAATAGAATGAAAAACAAACAGAAATTGAAAAACCGGGCAGCGACAGAATCAATTTGAATTTCAAATTAGCATGAGAAGGTGGAGTAGATCGGGGTCACCACTCGAGAAGGACAGCCCAAGATTTGCGACTTTACATTTGGGGGTTGTATGTACGAACGTATTATCCAAATGCAATGGCATCAAATGTCGTCTTTCCCTTCGCGAAATACAAATTGAATTTCCCATTTAAAGACAATGGGTTGGCAAATTTTTATGGTCGGAGAAAATGCCATTGTCGTCATTTGTTATTTTGTCGAAGAATGAAAATATTATTCCCAGTGGGC
The DNA here is from genome assembly GCA_037075285.1 of Drosophila lutescens. Classification (NCBI taxonomy): domain Eukaryota; kingdom Metazoa; phylum Arthropoda; class Insecta; order Diptera; family Drosophilidae; genus Drosophila; species Drosophila lutescens. The sequence continues at coordinate 3,043,351 of JBAMCF010000413.1, read as the reverse complement.
AGAAAACTCGAGTCGCTTGGTGGGAGAACTTTAAACAACATAGACATCCCGTAGATATCCGGAAAAGTAAGGCAGGAATTTTAAGGATTCAGAAAAAAAGGGAATTCTAGGGTTGCTATAACGTTCGATAGCACTATCGATACTATCGATTACTTTAAAATTTAGATAACATGGATTGATAGTATCGGTTTTTCTAGAAAAAGTGATTTGACTTTTACTTTCTTTTTATAATTTGTGGTTTATTTTCTTTAACTTTCAATAGTATCGATAATATCGATAATGGCCATATCGATAGCCAAAGCCATACATTTAGATACCCCGAAAAGTACGGCAGGAATTATAATGAATCGGAAAACAAAGGGAATAGAAAAGGGCGAAACTGTTATTTATACCAGGGTTGCTAAAACCTTCGATTTCACTATCGATGACTTTAAAATTTAGATAACATCGATTAATGGTATCGTTAGATAGATTTGTTCTCCATAAGTGAGTTGACTTTTACTTTCTTTTTGTAATTAATGATTTATTTTCTTTAGTTTTCGATAGTATCGATAAAATCGATACACATTTTATACTTCTACTTGCTAAAATCTAAAACCAGTCAAACAATTTTTATTACAAGATAAAGAAACCCTAAAATTCAGAAATGTATTTTTCCCTACCTTAAATTTCCAATCAAAGCCAGTCTGGTTTTTCCCCCCAAACCCTGGGGCTTCTTCCATCTTTCCATTTAGCAGAAATTAATTTATTACATCAATATTTATGTTTCACTTAAATTATAATGCGTGAATGCAGTCAGCCCTCTGTCTAAACTTTTATAATATTTTTTCTCTCCACTTCTTCGACCATTTTTGCCCGCCGCAAAGCAAACACATAGGGGGGACCCTTTTGTCTGGCTCTCTCAGACTCTCAGAATCGCAATCAGCCATAATAAATATTAAAAAATAGCGCATAAAGTCAAACATTTGGGGGGTTTTCAGGGGGTTCTGTCCGTATCGTTGATGGAAACTTTTCTAATAAAATAGTGAGCGTGGCAGCAATTGCAATTCTGTGAAATTCTGCAATTGCACAACTTTTCGGGCATATTCAAAAACCATTTTCGCCTATCAGAAAGTGTTTCAACAAATATTGACAGACTCGAAAAATGGGGGCGTAGATGGGGGGTGGGTTGGAAAATAGGTGGGTGGTGGAAAATAGCTGCCATAATTAACAGTTAATATTGCAGAAGCGGCAAACAAAGTTTGTTCCGGTTGTTTCTATTTCTGCTATTTGACTAGAACTCTCCTCTCGTTTTCCCCCACCGAAAAGGGGGGCTGCCGTTTAATAAGCTCACAGTTTGTGTTTGTGTTTTCCAACACTGCAAACACATATGAGGAAAATCTCCTCGCCATGCAAGCGAAACTCAAACAGAGGGGTCGGAAAATGAAGGGGGTGGGAAAAACCCCTTCCTTTCCTCCTTCCTTGGCCTTTTTTATGCCGTCACGCTTTTTGCTCATTTTTTGGTGTCAATGAACAGTTTTAACATATTAGCAAAGTTTCTTAAAGTACACATAAATATGTTTGATGTGTGAGAACGCCAAGGAAAAGGGAAAAATTGGTATGGGTATGGAAAGGCATGATATGGTATATGGTACGGGAAAAAGGGCTGAGAAAAACGGGACACACAAGTGCAAAGGCAAACGGAATATTATGTAAGATGCCGGGGCCAAAGTGGCGGATGAGTATCGCATTTTCAAGTGCCCCGGGTGGAGCAAAAAAATAAAGAAATACGAGAAAATAAAATACGACGAGTGCCCAAGCAAAAGCCCTGGCTGCATTGAAAAGCGCGGATTTTCCACAATTTTCCATACGATTTTTATGCGGCTCAGGGGAGCAATCCGCCATCGGGCTATTGGAAAAGGTCTTTAAACGGTAGGGAAAATATTTAGTGACCATTTTCTATAATATATTGATTAGCACAATAAATAATATTTTATAAAAAATACATATATATTAAAAATAATATAGATACTTTAAATGCAATCTTTAAGTTCTATTAATTAATCGGATTATTTTTGGCAAGTTCTTAAATTTTTAAAGCACTATTTCACTATTTTCACAACAAATATTATTTAATAATATAATTAAAATATTTTAATCCAACAAAATTAATGTAAATAAATAACAAATCTTCAGAATTACTTTAAATACAATCTATAAATTGTATTTATTAATCATATTATTTTTTGCAAGTTCTTAAAGCTTTCAAGCACTGAAATCCCTGGTGAATTTTAAGCACCTACTCCACCTCGCACTCCCATCCAAAATTCGACTTACAAATCAACTCAATAAAAACAATTTTCGATATTAAATTATCATTTTGCCCATCGCCGCTTTGGATTGTCGGCAAAACTTTCTCCTTGCCACTAGCTACACACACTCACTCACTTATATTTATATATAGATATATATATATATCTCTGTATGTATTTATATTCCACCACTACAACTACAACAAAAGGATGTCGTGTCGTGCCGCGTCGCTTAATCATGTCAATGATTTATAACGCTTTCAAGGAGCGCACCAAAACTCGAACTTGTCGACGCCAACTTCCCCCTCCCCCTTCCTCGTTTTCCCACCCATTTTCCCAACCATTTTCCTCAAGGTGAACGAGGTGGGTGGGTGGCGGGAGGAGGAGGCCACTGAATGACTTGCCAGACAAAAGCGTAGTAACTAGCTTAGGAACCGGGGTTTGGGGCCAGGTCAGAACATAAGTTTTCCAGCTACTTATATGCCGCCATAGTCGAGGCGAAATTTATCTCACGAAAAATGATTTGGCTCATTATCAACAGGAGCTAAAGTGCAGTCAGTGCACAGAGAAAAAATAAGAGAAAGAATTGACTAGAAAGAAAGAGAAAGAATACTAAGAAAGTCTTGAAAAGCAGCTAACCTTCAATTGGATTATAATCGTAGATTGAGAAAAGCGTTTAAGTGCAGAAATTAAAATAAAGGAATTGTAATGTAAAGTGTCAAGATTTCAATTTTAGCTATTTCTGAACTATTCTAAATTTGCATGATTTTTAAAAAGAAAATCAACTTATTTATTATTCAAAAACATTTTATTTTTTAAGAAAAGTTTATTAAATTTTTTTTATTCTTACAGTAAATAAAATAAAGGAATAGCTTTTTTCAGCAGTAATATTCAGTAAATAATTATATTTTTCATAAGGTTAATTTTTTTTGGGTCTAAAAATATAAAATGCTTTTTTTTTAAAGAAATGTATATTTAACAAAGGAAATAATATAAAGGAATAGTTTCTTTTCAGTAATTTTTAGGAAATAATTAAATTTTCAGCCCACAATTCAAATGGAAGATCACCTTCTTTATAATATATAACAAAATGTTTAATTTTCTCAAGAAATATTTTTCAGTGGCCAAAGGACCAGAGATACATTTATAGACAAAAGGAGAGAGAGGCCTTTGGAGTGAGGGACATCGAATAAACGCATAAATCAACAACAAAAACAGAAAAAATGATTTATTTTTCTTGGCTGCCTCTTCAGCTGCTGCTTCTTCTTCTGCCTACACTACACAACCAAAAACACACCCCGACTTCTAAAATTCTTCTTTTTTCCTGCGACGGGGTTGGACCCGTTGTATGATTGCTTCTAATAAGTAAAGTGGGATAATGCCAGGAATTTCCGGGGGAGGGAGAAGAGAAGGCTGCTTTGAAGGGGAAGTACCATAATCAGTGGGGAAAAATCGGGTAAAACTGGAGGAAAATAAATAACAAAGGTGGGGGGTGCAGGGGTGGGTGGCAAGGTGTGCATGCCCACCAATAATAAAGTAATCAAAGTGATATGGTGTTGAGATGCCAGGCGGATGGAGAGGAAGTTCATATGGGGGCTGGATAGCTGGATAGGATGTCAGAGGAGAGGACATGAGGACATAAGGATATAAAAGGACGCAGGCGAACAATGTGGTGTTGTTATTGTTGCCAGGATTATGCCATTAAGACATGAGGCAATCGAATTATGGTCCTGGCCTGCAAATGAAATTGAATAAGGAACGCCAGCCAAAGGGGCGGAGGCGGAGGCACTGGGAAAATCCAGCTGAACAATGCCACAAAGGAGCAGGCATTTAAGGGGCCAATCTGCCGGAGAGATCTGGCTGTAATTATTATCGGCAGGGGTAGAAATATTTTAAATTTATAGCTTCATACTTCAATTAAAAGGAAAGATTGAAAATATTTGTATTTAATCTATTATAATAAATAATTGTATTTTTAAAACTATCAATTGAATATTCAATTGTCATATACCAGTGGGAAAATATTTTAAAAACATTTACAATTTTTAGTTTGATATAAGAGAGAAAAATAAATAATATTTATATTTAATTAAATAAATATTTAACTAGCAATAATTCCGTATTTAATAAATTATTGAGTATTATTCGATTGAAAATGCAATTGTCATACCTCTTTGATTTGATTTCTTTTTGCTTTTCCAACAGGACCAACTTTGCGCTACATGTGTTTGGTGTCTCTCCGCCAAAACCCCATAAATAGTTGCTTAATTACCATCTCAAGTGCCAAGTGCACTCACCTGGCCCCCCTCCGCCTCACCCTCCCCCTCCTATATATTTTCCCATTTCCCCTGGTTGCAAAAAACTTCTTGCACAAAGAAAACCCAAACACACAAAACAGTTTGGAAGAAGAAGTTGAGGCAAAAGCCGAAGACAAAGTATAAAACATATGCCAAAACACCGATTGCAATTAATCTTGTGCATGTTTCAGCGCTTTTCCGCATTCCGTTTTCCCCAGTTTCTCCACTTTCCCCCCAAATTTTCCTCTTCCGCAAGAGGTAAACTGTATTGGTAAACAACAAAACGGAAAACTTGCGCTGCATTTGGTTTTCGGTTTTTACCAGGGTTGCCACCTGCAAAAAGGAAGCAAGCAATTTAGTGTGTGGTTGTGTTTTGGGTGCTGTGATCTATTGTTGGCAAAGCAAACTTTGCAGCATACTTGAAGGCGGCGCCACCCACATAAGCTGCGATTCCTGGGATATAGCCATGGATTTGTCCGTATGTGTGTCCGTATGGGTGTCCGTATGTGTGTGTGTGTACTATAGACATTTGTGAGGTATCCCTTAAATACCAATTTATGGCACAGGCAGATAAAGTCCCAAATCTGCACTTAATCTTTTGCATTGTTTAATTTCGACTCATTGAGTTGGAGCACCAAAAATTCCCCACACTTTCTCTTTGGATTTCTCTATTTCCCAGTAAGTAAGTGAGTGTGTGTGTGTGTGGGTGGGGGCGTCGTGTGGGCGTGGCCATATGAATGGGCATTGTTCCGGGAGGAGTGGCGTCGTACTTAAGTTGCCTGGGAAATAAATCGTTGTCGACGTCTACAATGTGCTACACTGGAAAAAACAAATATATAAAATATAATTTATTGCACCAAAACGTTAGCCATTTAAAACCAATTTAAAGTAAAATTGCTATAATAATAATAACCTTTTCTCAGAAATGGTGACCCCAAACTAGCATTTCTTAACTGAAAACTCAACCAAAAAGTAAATTATCTTTAAAACTTTGTTAATTAATTCTGTAATATATCATAAATTGCATTTATATTTTCATTTTAGATGAATAAAGTGCAGTTATCGATGGCTCACAGAAAGGTGACCCAAAAATATACTTTTTTAACCCATGACTCGAACCATTTTAAGCCTATTATGTTTGATTTTCAACTAAGCTGTATTTCTAAGTAAAATAAAACTCAAAATGGACTTATATTTTGTATAATTTTTTCCTGTGCACGGGAAAATCAAAGGGAAAATAGCGGATGGGTTTCTTCTTCTTGGTTTGCTTGTGTGTAATATTCGATGCTTCATTGCAACCACGGCAACAACAAAAACACATCCTTGCTCAACAGGCGCAACAGTCGTCCTTCCTTCCTTCCTTCCTTAACCCCTATTCGCCCCGCCCCTGTGCTCGATTTTGCGGTTTCCATGGGTGTCGCTGGGAGAAGGAGTAGTAGAAGGGGGGCATTGGGGTTCCTGAATCCGGGTCTCTTGGTCCAACGCAAGTTGTTCGCTAGTTAAAACTTACAACTTGCGCGTTATTTCCTGCCACACACACACACTTACACTTACACTCTCTTTGAGGGGTTCGTTTCACCCCCTAGCCCCCCCAGCAACCGCAATGCCCTCCGTACTTAAGGTGTTAACGCAAAAGCTTGACTCATAAAATATTGAAAAAGCCGCAAAAACTTTGCAGCAAAAAAGCTTGGAAAATACACATAGGTAATACAGAGGAAAATGGTAGGGGAAATCAGGGGGGGGGGGGAGGGTGGGTTCGGGGAAATAGGAGGCCAATTGTGGCGGATTGTCGGAACCCCAAATTGAACGGTTAAGTGGCGGATCCTGAGAAACTTTCGCATTTTTTAAGCGGTTTTCCAGTTTTCTTTGTGAAGAAAATATTAAAGAAAATTATAATAATATTTTTGAATTATTAAAGAGCAAAAATAAGATTGAAGATTTAAATTATATATTATATTTATAATATTATATTATTTATTTTTTAAGCGCTTTTCCTGTTTTCCTTTCAAGATCATCTTCATCTACTGCATCGGCGTGAATGTCCTGGAGCATCTCGTCCAGCGGGTCCAGGAAAACTGAGCGGGGAAAATGTTGGGAGCCGCGAAAAAGGGAACAATAAAAATAAAGCGGCACTTATTTAAAAAAATTCTATTAGTTTTTTTCTTGGCATATTTAATATAAGTATTTTTTGTTGCATACTTTTTGAATACCAAAGTTTTTTTTTCATTTTTCACCCGAGGGGGGGAAGATTATTCCCCATTTTCCAAATTTTATTTTTTTCATCTCCACTCGAGTTGAAAATCGATGCGATTTACGCAGATTACGTATTATTTTTAATAGGTTTTTGTATTTTTCATCTGGCATAAATTATTTCCAGCCAGCTGAAGCAGCGGGGCGTTCGGCGAACACGAAACGGAAATTTAAATTACCTGCAACGTAATTACACAAAAGAATATGCCAATAAAAATGACTTATGTATCAATTTCCTTTACGACACAATCCCAGACGAAATGGGGAGGATGATGATGCCCCTGATGATGATGATGATAATAAAAGGCGGGCTCAAAGCGAAAAATTTTCAATTTTATTTTTATTGCCTTATTGTGTATCAAATATTTACAATTATTTGCCCCGAGTACCGAGAGCAGCAGGGAAAATGAGCCAAAAAAAGGCAAAGAGCCGAGGAAAATTCTCTGTTGCGGGGCTGATAAATTCAAATAAAATTGTTGGCGCTGCATTTGTAACCAAGGTGAAAATGATGAGACTTTCGGAGGAAAATCTACACACACAAAACTACAGACGTGAAAAAGTTTTCGATCAAAAACGCGCGGCAGAGAAATTATTACCCGTCCCCCATCTCTTTCTAGTCGGTTAGTGCCGTCTCCCTCTCTCGTTGGCGCGGCATTAAAATTTTATTTTAATGTCATCGAGACGTTGATTTACAGCCACCAGAGTCAGATGCTCGGTCTCTGTGCCTTTGTGTGTGCGGCGGGCGAAATATAATTTTAATAATATTTTATTGCTTCGAAAAGTGGTAATAGCGCGGAAAATGCCAAAGCCCGGGCGGAATTTTTCAAAGGGATCTGGGGAAAATGAGGAAAATATCCTTTAGGAGCTGTGAGCAAGGTTTATGGTTTTTTTTTGCTGTGCTTCTAAGAGGTAGAAAATTACAAATGATAAACATATACCTTGTAAATATTATTATAATATAATTTATGTATTTATTATCATTATTTAAAAAATTGTTTTATACATTTTAGAAAATATTTTAAAATAATTTAAATGACAAATGAAAAAGTTATACCTTGCTATTATTATTATATTATAATTTATGTATTTAAATAGGTGTATATAATAAGTATTTTTAAATAGATAAAATTACAAATAATACACTTATACCTTGTAATTAAAAATCTCCTTATTGCCCAATGATATTTTCTTGTTCCAAAGATTAAAGCACTTGAAATGGAAACACAATTTGCAGGTTGATTTTCCCCCAGCATTCGTTTGCCCCCCGAATTTTCCCTCGTCTATGCTATATAACTGTTTATTTCTGTTGCTATTTTCGCCGGCGGAGGAAACCTTGCCAATTGGACGGGTTTCCATCAATTGGAAACACATTTGCCGCGGGCTCTTCCGCACTTTCCCCCCATTTCCCGCTCCACTTCCGTCTGCCTTTGGTATCTGGTTCATTTAACAACAATTATAATGGTTTCCACTTTTCGCATTACTTTTAACGGTTGTCTACTTCGGTTTTCGGTTTTGCTCAGGTTTCTGTTTCTGGTACTTATTCTTATTATTTTTCCGTTTTCTTTGTGGGGCAATCGAAGAGCTTGTAAAACTTAATGAAATGAAACCTTAGGCGGAGCCCAGCGGAAAAGGTAGATGAAGAGATTGGCTTGGCACTTTTCGGCTTTTCCGAATCTATTTTAAGTAATATTTATGAGGACTTCAGCTCTCCTCTCCAATTAATTTTTATTTATGTCTGTGTATATATGTATTTCGCTTTTCCCTTATCAAACAAACAGTTGGCAAAATGATAAATGCCCTTCACCCTAAAAACCCCCCACTCTTTGGTAATTTAATATTTTTCCGTTTTTTTCCCAAACTTGGGGCTGCTAAAAAATGACAATTTTTAATTATCAAATGCGTTTAATGATAAAAATTGTCCAACGGGAGGGTGTGGCAGCCACTTTCCCAGCTTTTAATTTATGATTTATTTGTGTGGGTGGCGGGGCGCCCATAATAATTAATATTGCACACAAGAAAATGCCAGAAAAAATACAGCAACAACAAAAAATTAAAAGCGAACCTAAGAGAAAACAACAACAAACAGAACGCGGGCAAAGGCGTCGAAAACAATTCCCCCGGGGGGTGGGAAATTTTTTCATAAATCTTGAAGGCGGCGACAGTAAGTGCAATGTCATTGAGGCAGCGGAAAAAAAACAGAAAAGGGGTAGTAGGGGGAATAGGAAACAAAACTCAGACTCAAACCACCCCCCTCGAAACCCCCGCCCCTGACGCCCCACATGTCGTCTTGAGCCTGCCGCGAACACAAAATTAAAAGTATTTCTCGAATTATTGTTAATGATGATTAAAAATATGTGTACCTGCGGAGATGAAATGTGTGGATTGTAAAGGGAGTACACCTGTCCCCAAAGAGAACCCAGGCTCCGAGTTCACTTCGAGTTTGACTTCGGAGAAATGGCGGAGAAGGTAGTCTTTTCTTGAAGAAAATAATGTGATAAATACATGTTTTGGGAAACAGAAATTTATTAAAATATTTTTAAAAAAAATCAAAAAATCAGAATTTTACAGAAAAAAAAATATTTAAAAATAAACTGAAGCTAGTAAAGCTTTTTATAAGTATATTTCAATTATATTTTCTCATTTTTTTAAGTTATTATCAGAAAAATCAGAGAAATTGCGGAGAAGGAAGTCTTTTCTTAAGGAAAATAATATGATAAATACATATATGTTATAGGTTACAGATATTTATTTAAATATTTAAACAACAAATCATAAAATCAGAATTTTACAGAAAATAAATATTTAAAAATAAATTAAAATTAGTTAAACCTTTTATAAGTATATTTTAATCATATTTTATTATTTATTAAGTTATTATCAAGACACTAATTAGGTTATCAGAAAAATCAGGTTCTTTAAATCTTCTTAAACATATTATTTGCAGACATATTTTCTATTTCCACTCAAGCTAAAATATCTTTCAGGCATATGTGCCTTGAAAATGAGCCATAATTTTGGCCAAATATTTTAAGGGAAGGGCAGTAGATTTCTATGGGGCGGTATATAGGGTTGAATGCGGCGTGTGGCGGCACTCGATAACATAATTATCTGTCATAATCAGTAGGCGTTGAAATGTGCAATTTAAAGAGCAATTTAATGCGCGCCAGCAGCCAAAAACAACAACACCGATACAGATATGCAGATATACAGACACAGATATAAAGATACAAATACAAATAAGGATACGGCTATGGATGGCGGATACAACTACAAGTACACACGCAGATACAAACACAAATCACCAGGCAGTTGCAGATGCACAAAAGCGCAAGGGCGTCGTCGCTGCAACAGCAACCGGTTGCATGGGGGTGGAAAATGGGGGGCGGGGTGGGTGGGTATCCCAGTGCAACGGCTGTGGGGTTTACTCAATGGCGTAGTTGGGGAAATTTGAGATGGGCATCAAGCATTTACTTAAAACGAGGAAAGTCGTAGACAAACATCTACAATGCCAATAAATAGAAGAAATAAAAACAACGCGAATTCTTAAGAATCAAAAAATTACTTCAATTTTTAAATCAGATGGAATGTAAGGGGGATTATTTTTTTCCTGTTCAAAAAGAAAAATTTGTATTAACTATTATTATTACAAAATGCCAATAAATAGAAGAAAAAAATCAAACGCGAATTCTTCAGCATCAAAAACGTACTTTATTTCTCAAGCAGCCGAAATGGGAAGGGGATAATTTTTTTTTTATACTTAAAGCTGTTCAAATTTTGAAATATTTTTATTAACTATTATTATAAAAAAAAATGCTTTTAATTTTATAATTTTTAATATATAGGTATTATGAAAAAACAATTATTTGACCAAAATTTAAGTTTTTTGTAGTTTTTCAAACCTTCAGTTCAGTGTTATAGTACCCACCTTTAATAAATTAATTTCTATCTTTATAGCTCTCATAACTTACGACCCCTTTGCGAACTACGCCACTGGTGGGTGTTTGGCAACGTCTAAAGCATTTCGGTGATTGTGTCAGTTTGAGTTTTTGCAAATTTGCATCGGATTATTGCAATAAACATAATTATGCGCGCTGCATATGATTTTTCAATCAAACACATGCCAGCCCCGCGTGAAAAAGCCCCTGTTTTCGAGGGGTTATCATCGTGGACCCCCGGGTCTTTCGGCTGGGACGTGGCAAATAAAGGGTTAAGCTAAGGGGAGGTTCTATTTTTGATACCGAGGGATTCTGGAATGACAACCAACCAACCAATTGCTGTTCGTTGCGGGTGTTTGTAATGCATATTTGTTAATTAAGTGTCGCATGTGTGTGAAAAGCACCCAAACCACCCACCCAAAACCACCCAGCATGTGGTGCAATTCTAGCGGTGCTTAAGTGGAATCAATGGATTGTAATGCGGAGATAATCATTTTTAGCAAAAAAAGCGAGAGAAAAAAGGTAGCGCACATATCATTAAATTTATTCCAAAGAGCCTCGAACTTGAGTGGGAAATATATATATATTTTTGAAGAAAGGGTTCGGGCTCGTTGCCACGCACTCAGAAATTTCAATTAGATGAGGTGTTGATGCTGAAATTCTGCGGTGCGATTGGTTTTGTGTTTGTCATTTCAAGCATACTGCACTTGATGACTGGTTACGTTAACCCCCGTTCCCAATAGACCATTAACCATTAAACATAACCACACATATTTTTGTCTTTGAAAGCCAGTGGTCGTTATATTGATGTTCAAGTTAAGGTAAATTATAATATAAATGAAATATCAATAAGAACGCATGTCGTGTCAAATGGATCCAACCGGAAAATATCATAAACTAGTAAGACAAAAAAAAAAGAAAAAGACTCCTAAGTCAGGGTCACGGTGGACACCAGTCCAGCCACTGGGATCTCACGGTCCATCAAGGTCAACTGCAGCAGATAGTCCCCCTTGGGGGCATTATCGGGCAGGAAGTTGGTCTCCAGCTCGTAGTTGTCAATCTGGTATTTGCCCTTCGGAAAGGGGCACTTTCCCTGCTCCGGCAAATTGGAGACCTTCTGTATCTGCGGATAGGTGTCCTCATCCTCCTTGATGAACTGACAGAACGGCTTGTTCACATTCAACACCATCGCCCCGCGCTTCTTGGTGTTTTGATCGTAGGTAAAAACCATTAGAGCAATCTGAAATAAAATATATAAAATTAAAAAATTAGAAAACGTAAAATAATTATGGAAAAATATTAATTAGTTTTTTAATAATATATTTATTGCCTAAATGATTTAAACTGTGCTGATCAGCCATATTAGGTTTTAAAAAATCATTTAAAATACTTAGACATTTTTATAAAACATAAAATGAGTAAGGAAAAATATTAAATAAATAAGGATGATGAAAATGAGAAGAACATTTAATTTTTAATCAATATAATTACTGTTTAAATGATTAACATTCTGCTGATGAGCTAAATTATGTTCTAAGAAAATAGTTTAAAATCTTTTTAAAATTGTAGAGAACATAAAATGTGTAGGGAAAAATATTAAATAAATATTATAAAAAAAGAAATTCTAATAAATATAATTACTGTTTAAGGGGGGGGTAGGGTCTTTGGCACCAAAAAATCGACTAACTTTGCGATTTTTTCTATAAAAACTGGTTGGATGGATTTAATTCAAACCTTTTGTATATTATTAAGTGTCATTTAAATAATATCCACTAATTTTTATAGCCGATACTATCGGCTAATATATCGGTGGCAAAGCGATTGCTGGAACACTATTAAAAAAAGGCGTTTTGCGGTGTTCTGTGTACCTCCGCTAAAAATGATCGGATTTCCATTTTGTTTTTACAATTCGCTTAAGAATTAAAAAAACCCGCCCCCTGGGAAGCCCTTTTTTAAATTTTTTATTTTTAAGAATTTTTTCCGAAAGTCCAAAGTCAAAAATGGGTTTTTCACCTAAAAAAATTGACTTTCGGCTTAAAAATAAAATATTTAAAGTTAAAAAATAAAAAAAAACGCTTCCCAGGGGGCGGGTTTTTTTAATGCAGAAAAATATGCGACAAATTTGAAAACGATCGGTTGAGCCGTTTAGAAATGCCGATGAACACGGACTTTCAAAACGTGGTTTCAAGAAAAACGCACTTAAAGATGCACTTACGTACCTAAAGTCTTAGAGGTTAGGGTACTAGTTTTAGCATAACTTCTAAACTTTTTGTCCGATTGACTTATAATCTTGTATAATCTTAAGATGTTAATCTACAAGAAAAAAATTAAAAAAAAAAATCGAAATTTTTTTTTTGCAAGACCCTACCCCCCCCTTAAATGATTTACCTTCTGCTAATCAACTATATTAAATTATAAAAAATCATTTAAAAACTTAAAACATATTAATTAGATAAGGATTTGTTTTGTAATCAATATATTTATTGCTTAACTAATTTACCTTCTGCTGATCGGCCATATTGAGTTTGAACTCAAAGTCCCCAGACACCACAAATTTATTTCGTGAGACCTTTTTCATCCTCAGCGTTCCCCAGACCACCCAGTTTTCCTGTTTTTCGATGGTTTGGTCCATCTCGAAGGTATTCAACTCCACATTGTAGGGCTTTTCCCCGCGACACATTAAAACCAAAATGATTGGAAGGAAAAGAGTAAATAAATGGCGCACTGCCATCTTGCCAACTGCCAACTACACTGTCCGCCGATCGAACAGATCTCCAAATATATATAGTTACAAAGTACGGCTGAATCTCTAATCTCTCACGCCAAATCGCTGTTCGTACACGATTATGTGGCTTTATCTGGATGTATCTTTAGGCCTTGATTTTTATGAACTATCATATCGTGATTGGCCATTATTAAGTGACAAGGCTAAAGCTCTCATCGTAATGGCTAATTAATACATGGAAACACAAAAGCTTGCTTGAAATATATATGTATTTTTGGGTGAAAAATCAAGATTTGGGTTTTTGGTAAAAATATGAACTTTTTATACCGTTTTTTTGCAATAATTTATCTAAAAATGGCCACACATCAAAGATATTTACTGTTTTGAGCAGCTAACAATCCAAAGTAACGATCCCGATCACTTATAGGAGAATTTATTTTTTGACCAATTTTCACGATTTTTTGCGAAAAATGGCCAAAATTTTAAGTTCCCCGATTTAAAAGCTAATCGATTGGAAATTTTATTACGAGTTCAACGATAATTGACACTCCACAATTGGCGCAATATTTTATTTTTTTCGACCAAATTACTAATATTTTTGGGTGGTAAAATATGAGAATCTGTTTTTGGTAAATTTTTTTTAGTGATTTCTTGTTCTATAACTTGGTCAAAAAATGTACCAAATCCAAGATAATTTCTGGATTATAGATTATACAGTTAACAATCTAAACCAACGATCCCCATCACTTATAGGAAAATATATTTTTTGACCAATTTTCGCATTTTTTCGAAGGAATGCGAATTCTTAAAAATTTAAAAAAAACTTCCTTAAACCGTTTATTTGACTCACCTGAAAGCGGCGCCCGAAGGTGGGCTTCTGGCCAGGGACCATGAACTGGCGAGCCTGCTCCACGGCCTCGTAGAGTATCTTCTTCAGTAGCTGCTTGGCATCGGTTATTGTGGTGACCAGGCGGGTCAGTGGTTCCGGCTCGAAGATACTGGGCAATTGAAAGAAGGGCTCGCGGAAGCGGGGCACTTTGGCGGGTCAGCGTTCGAGGTATTTCTATCGGCGGACTTTGTCTTCTGCCGCTTGCTGCTACCTCGAAATTGGGCCGATGACGTGGCCTTCTGCTTCTTCTCTTTCCTCTTCAGGAATTCTTCCCGGCCATTGCGGTTATCCCTGCGCTTGGGCTCGACCGGTGAGTTTAAGGGCTTGTCCCTCATGCGTCTAGTCTCGAAATCGTAGACACGGCCCACGTACTCCAGGACTCCGGTAAGCGGCTTCTCGCCTAGCAGCTGCTCCTCCCGAGTAAGATGCGACCGTTCGCGCGCATTATTCTTTTGCAGATTTCAGCCTTCTCCCGCAGCTCCGGATCTTCACGCTCCCGCTGCAACATCCTCTGCGCCCTGGCTTGAATGTCGAGCTCAAATTCCAATATAGATTCCATTGAATTTGATAGAATTAGAATGTTCTGGGTTTTTCTTTAAGCTCAAACTGAATCTGACAGCCGCTTCGTATCAAAAGGACTTTTTCGATTTAAGGTAAAACGACAAAGCATTCTTTAACTAGTATTTATATCAGTGGCGGATCTAGTATTTAGTTGTGAAAAATACTGATTTGTTTTAGTAGAAAATCAGGACTTGGGATTTTGGCAAAAGCATATATTTCTTTTTTTTTATATGGGATTACATAACAATTTTTTAGAGATGGAGAAACATCGATGTGTTTCGAAGTTACTTCGATGTTTGCCTGTTAAAACATCGAAATCTTCGTTGTTTCTCCACCAATACATTTTTTTTAGAAAAATGGCAAAAATTAAACATTTCTAGGTTTGAATGCCAATCAATTGGGAAAAAACTAACGAGCCCAGCGAGGTATGACTTTCCATGTTTGCACCATTATTTTCAATGTTTCGGCCAATAGACCGACTGCTTAGAGAAGCTAACAACCTAAACTAACGATCCCCATCACTTTTTGGGAAATTTATTTTTTGATCAATTTTCGCTTTCTTTATAAGGGGTGACATCATTATTTTTTGCGAAAAATGGCCAAAAAATAAAATGTTCAGGTTTAAATGCCAATCGATTGGAAATTTAATAACGAGTTCAGGAAGGTATGACAATCCATATTTGGATCTATATTTCCACTGTTTCGGTCAAAAAACTAATTATTTTTGCGTCGAAAATTCGGGGTATAGGTTTTTGGTAAAAATAGGAATTTTTCCTTTTGTTTTTTGCTGTAACTTGGCCAAAAATGGTCCTACACCAAAAATACATACTGTTTTGGACAGATAACAAGATAGTCAATAAATTCATGACACTTTTTGAGTGATTTTGAAAAAATAAAATTTTCGCCAATTTTCACATTTTTTATAAGGGGTAACATCATTATTTTTTGCGAAAAATGGCCAAAAAATAAAATGTTCAGGTTTAAATGCCAATCGATTGGAAATTTAATAACGAATTCAGGAAGGTATGACAATCCATATTTGGATCTATATTTCCACTGTTTCGGTCAAAAAACTAATTATTTTTGCGTCGAAAATTCGGGGTCTAGGTTTTTGGTAAAAATAGGAATTTTTCCTTTTGTTTTTTTGCTGTAACTTGGCCAAAAATGGTCCTACACCAAAAATACATACTGTTTTGGACAGATAACAAGATAGTCAATAAATTCATGACACTTTTTGAGTGATTTTGAAAAAATAAAATTTTTGCCAATTTTCACATTTTTTATAAGGGGTAACATCATGATTTTTTGCGAAAAATGGCCAAAAAATAAAATGTTCAGGTTTAAATGCCTATCGATTGGAAATTTAATAACGAGTTCAGAAAGGTATGACAATCCATATTTGGATCAATATTTCCATTGTTACGGCAGAAAAACGAATTATTTTTGCGTCGAAAATTCGGGAAATAGGTTATTGGTAAAAATAGGAATTTTTCCTTTACGTTTTTTTGCTGTAACTTGGCCAAAAATGGTCCTACACCAAAAATTCATACTGTTTTGAACAGATAACAAGATAGTCAATAAATCCATGACACTTTTTGAGTGATTTTGAAAAAATACAATTTAAGCCAATTTTTATATTTTTTATATGCAAAATATTTACTTTACTCATTTCAATCATAATTTTATACGATTTATACAAGTGTGAAAAGTGTATAAGCTTTTTTCCTTGAAACAACATTCCATTCCACTTTTTCGGCAACAATCTGCCCAACTTTTCCGTTGAAATTCTGTAAATATTTTATGCCAACTAATCTCTTAACACTCTATTGAGACATGTAAACTTTTAATAGCATTTGCTTCACTCCAAAAACTGGGGAAGTGGGGATATCGGAGGTCTGGAGACCTTGTTTTATGGCCTGCAGCAGTTTTCGTGTTTGAACATCAAAAGTAATAAATTCATCGAACCATCACAGGCCAGAAGTTCGGCGGCTAAGGATTTTGTTGTTGTTTTAGGTCGTTGCTCAATAACTTTTCGCCGGCTTTTCTCGCTTTTCTTGCTTTTCACCCCGAAACTCACCGGTCCTGCCGTTAATTTCCCGCGAACCTTTCCTCTTCGTTGTTTTTGCCGTTGTTTTTGCCGTGTTTTGCACCGTTTTCCTCCTTTGCTGCTGCAAAGTTATTTAGGTAACTGTCTTGACTTGTTTCTTTCGGCCCTCTGCATTGATTGCCCCTGGTATTCCGTTTTCCGTCCGAAGTTGAAGTGAAAGTTTCCACCGGGGTCACCATAAATATCCCAGTTCAGTTCAGTTTCCCGAAACAAGGCAGAAGTTAAGTGTCTCTGAAAGTTTGCGGCAAATATTTCAGGCTTATTTATTGGTTTCTAATCGAGAGGCAAGAAAAGAAAATGAAATAGAAATTTATATATTGGGTTTTTACTGATATATATATTAATTTATAGGAGCATAATTGAAATATATTAAAATATGTATATATATATATATATATTGGATTTTTACTTAGGAATTAATTAAAATATATAAGAAAATAAACTTTATTTTATTTCTATTATATTTTTCAAACCATTTTCCCTCGACTTTTATTTGTTGACTTAAGACTTGTCTAATATTTAATTAATTAAAGCAATGCCAGGCAATAATTACGCCCCCAACTGCTTGACAATTTTGCGCTTAAATGAGAGTCACGTGACAAAATACACGGGACATCGTTTCAATAAAATAAAATAAAATAAAGAAAACAAACCAACAAAATACTCAAAGAATTTCTTTCCAACGGCGTGGCGTTGGGTTCATAAAGACAACCCGTTGTGTTAAGGAAAGAAAGAGATAGACTCGAGCGGAGAGAGGGAGACGGCAAGACAGAAGTGTGCTAAAAGAATTGCAGCGAAATTAAAATAAAATAAAATTTACGTTGAATTAAAAGCAGGAAAAGCAACAACAACAACAACAGTGGCAGGGAAAACTCTGAAGAATGTAAAGGGATTTTCACAAGGATAAAGAATTGTTGATACTCAGTAGTAGAATCCTTACTTTACAAAATAAATCAATTGTTAGAAATAAAGTCTATTTGTTTACTATTATAATATTATATTGAAAAATAAATGAAATGAAAATATATTTATAACTTAGAATATTAGATCTAATTTTATAACAAAATAAATAAATAGTTAGCTATTAAGTAGATTTATTTAGATTTATATTATAGATATTATAGATTTTTTTATAGATTATAGATTATAGTTATTATTTAGCTTTATGTTGTAGGACTATATTTTGAATTTTTTAATTCAAATAAATGATATTAAAATATACTAACAAAACGTATATTGTTTCTTTACAAAATAAATAAATTGTTAGATATAAAGTCAATTTATTTCGTTTATTATTATTATTTTGAAATGATTTGGTTATATTATATAGACCTGTATTATTAAATAGCTTTATGTTTTACGATTATATTTTGGATTTTTTTACAATTTTATTGACACTCCAGCTGCTTTTCCTAATTAAAATCCCTACAGGGTATCTCTGATAAGCGCAAAAAGGCGCAAGAACTGACAAAAGTGGGAGGACGACGAGAGTCGTGACTTCATTTGCTTGACACTTGGAAAAGGGCCGTGGAAAGCGATGGGAAATGGTAAAAATGTGGCATCAAGTGTGTGCCATAAAGGAGAGAAAAAGAGAGAGAGTGAGTGGGAGAGAGAGGGTGCGAGTGCGAAAAGAAAAGGCTGCAAACGATTCCTAATTGAAAACTATTAAATTCTTTTTTATCCCCCCTTTTTTTCGCCCGCTGCTACTTAATTTCTCCTTGGCACCCAATCTTTTCCCATTTTCCGCGCTATTTTCCAACACCCCCATCCCCCCCATTTTTTTCGCCTTCGCGGGTCCAAATTGGAACTTGAATTTCATTTCGAATGACATTCGCTCCATCACGCGTCAACTGCAGCCAACTCATGGCACGTAGCTGGGAATGGTTTAAAAAAAAAATAAAGAAAGAAAAAGGAAAGCGGAAAAGTCCTGGACAGGGGGTACGAAAAAAAAATAAGAAAGAAAAGCGGACATTTTCATTTGAGCATATTTAATTAGATGCAATTATTTATGGTATTAAATAGATGAGGCAGTAAATGTGCTGTACACTGCGTTGACTCCTCCGACTACCCGACTCAGCGACTAGCCGAGGAAAATTGAAATAAAATGCTAAAGAATTGCGTCGTTGTCTGTCGCCAAAGGAAAAGCGAAAAAATTGGATAGACCCACCAGAGAAGTGGGTAAAAAATACTGGTAAAGAAAAGCGAAGAGAAATATTCAATTCTTGGCTCACTCAAAAAGGCACAATTCTGCAGCGAATGCCACGATGTCCAACGAACGAACCCCTCCCCCTTTCGCATCATTTACCAGCCAACCATAACAATGGGGTCCGAGGACCCCCAACCCCCCTGGAAAATCCCTCGGACGAAGGAGTGCATTTAAATGGCAGGAAATTTGAAAAAAATTGAAATTTAAGTCTTTGATATATTGAAACCGATTTATTAGCCGCCCCCTTTTCCTTTCTTCTTCTTCTCCCCAGCCACACCCATTGTTAGTCATTTTCCACAGTAAAAGAAAGAAAAACTTGTCTTACGTTTTCCCCATCTTCTCCTTATTTATTGTCTGTATAAAACAGAGATGAGCTGATTTTTCCACCGCCCAACTCCCAAAACTCCCAAATGGCGACCTACTGAACAGAAATTCAGACCAAAACTAATGGTCAATGCCAGAAATAAATAAAAAAATACCTGAAAATGAATTAAATAAATGGCTTTGAAGTCGAAGGTGTCGAAAAGTATGCACTGAAGAATATAAACACGAATAAAATATATTGTTGCATACTTTTGAACACCTTGATAAACCATTTCTAAAATGTAAAGGGGTTTGAAGTAAAAAGTGTCGAAAGGAATTCAATGAAAAAAGTAAACTCATTTAAAATTTATTGTTGCATACTTTTGAGCAATTTTTAAAACCATTTTGTACCGATTTCTAAAATTCTAAGCGGTTTGAAATCAAACGTGTCGAAAAGTGTGCAATGAAAAATCGAAACTCATTTGAAATACATTGTAGCATTCTCATGGACACCTTTTAAAACGATTTCTGTGATCGGAAAATATAAAAAACAAACAAAATTGATTAATCGAAAGGGGCATTATCCCCAAACCAATCCAAATCATTGAACATGCCCACAAATCCACACCTTTTTCGTTTCTTCTTTTTTTTTGACATTTATTGGAGTTAATAGCGCGTGACCATGGACGGTTAACCCCTTTCGCACCTTTTGCCCCCTTTGGCAGACAAGACAAATCACACAAATTGACAAACGTTTAACATAATTTACACAGCAAAGCCGAAAGGACTTACACTTGACCACACCACCCACTTCAACCACCCACCCAGCCAATATTGACCCTTTCGCCTGATTCTGAATCCTGAATGTCCTGGAAAAGGAAAACCCTTGTCAACGCTGCGTAACCGAAAACTATTAAAAAGATCAGCCGGTCACTTGACTGCAACTGCCAACAAAAAAGAAAGAAAAAATGGTAAGAAAAAAAGGGCGAAAAATGGGGAAATGAAATTGAAGAGGATGTCCCACCCATTTGCCCCCGGAATTTTCGGTCATTTTTCACACGCTCCGCACGAAAAGGAGGACATATGTTCATGGTCAAATCGATTAAATAAATCATTAGCATCTTTTGTGGCCAATTTCGGTGTCCCTCGTGTCCTTTTCTTTTCCGGATTTTTTTTTATCTTGTGTGTGTAACGCGTGTCGCAAGTTTTCTCATGTGTTTTTCCTTTTTTTTTGTCAGCAAATTGTTTTTTAATACGAGGCGAAGAAAAGAAAAGACAGACCCCATCTTTCTTTCGCTTTCGAAGTGAGAATTTTTCTTTATTTTTTCCCCTTTTTTTTATTATTTGTCCCGGACCCCTTGTCGTTTGACATTTAATTTGTTGCGCTCTCCTGTTGAGGAGGAGGCCCAAGGAGTGCCAAACAATGAAGGCTAATTTATTGCATTATACCTGGGAGTTAAGAAGAAGAGAAGAAGAACGTCTTATGACAGGGAGTCTGTTGAGCTGATTTTAAGGCTTTAGTTAGTAAAGTTTGAAAATATCGATATTTTCCATATTTTCACAATATTGATTTGATAATATCGATGTTTGGCAGGGAAAACACATAGTAAATATCAAGAAAAAGCATACTCTCGAAATTTTACAAGCTAAATTAGTTAGTTGTAAAGGAGATTTTTTCAGTGGGGTTGAGAGAACATCAATAGCTATCGATATTATCGATACATCAGAAATTAGTGATAGTAAACAACAAATTAAATAAAATCAAAAAATTAAATGTAATTGATGATTGAATCATAACACTGAAGAGAAATAATCTGTTTTTTTTTCTTAAATATGGATACATTTTAAATCAATCGATAGTGCTATCGATCGTTTTACCAACCCTACTTCTTATATATTATGAATTAAGGCTAGCTATTTGGCTTATTATTATCGCTTGATCAAATTTTTTCAAAGTATTTAATTTTAAAATCATTTTTTTTTATTAAAAATATGTATATAATAAAATATATATACAAATTTTTAGATAATCAGTTAATGGGTTTTTTCTATCATAATTTTCTTATTTTGTTTCTATTGCCTTTAAATCGTTTGAAATCTCCCAAAAATGTATTTATCTTTAATTAAGTTTATCAAACAAAGAAAAAAGCAAAAGACGACCAATTATTCTAGATGTGTTCCACGAAGCATATAATTTTCTTTCTTTTCATTTCCAGCATCCTTTACAGACTTTTTTCCCCTTTTTTTTGCGGAAGGATATGGCATTGCTTTTGGTGTTTATTTTCTATAAATATAAATTAAATGGGTGGCGTGCGACTGTCCAATAAATTTAGCTATTTTTATATATATTTCGAGACACCTTTTTCGGTTTCGGTTTCGGTTTCTTGCCATTCGTGTTTCCTCTCTTTTTTTTTTGAGTTGCTGTTGTTGTTTGCGCCTTGTTTGTCAGACGTGCCATTGTGGCGGTCCTTTTGTGCTGGAAACTCCGGTTCCATGGATCCAGAGTCCCGAGTCCTGAATCCTGGATCCCAGATCCTGCTCCGGTGTCGAACCCTTTTCATTGTGCAACGGCCGACAGGGCGTGGCAGGCTAAAAAATATTGCCCAAGTCGAGCCAAATCATGTGACAATAGTTGCTTTATCCACGATTATTCAGCTAACCAACCCACTTTCCTTCTCCTTTTTTTTCTGAGCTAATAAAATGCAATTTGTTTTATGAAAGAAGCAACAGGGTGACGAAAAATCCTGGGATGGTGGAAAAGCATCAAGTTCATTGCCACCGCAGAATAAGTATATTTGCTAATAAATAGGCGCCTAAATATTACACACTAAAAAAAGGAATATTATTTAAAACAATTGAGTTACTTGCCACAAAAAATAGCTGGGTTTTTGAAATCACTTTAAAATATCAAAACAAGTGTCTAAAAGTATGCTACAAAATATTTTTAAGCCAAAAGTGATATGAATTCATACGGGAAGACAACTAACCCTTATGCACTGCATACTTTTAGGCACTGATTTTGACATTTGAAAGTGATTTTAAATATTATCTAGGTTTATGTGCTTTGAATTTAATTTGATGTTGGCTTAAAACCAAAGTGCATTTTTTATTTGTGTACCTACCCATATATATATATATAAATAAATATATTGCGGTTTTATATATAGAAATCATAACGCGCTCTTTTGTTTTAATACAGCCCGGGTCCCCCGAAATCTTTTGTAAAGCGAGCAGAGGCGAAAAAAAATGCAAACAATTTCTTGTAATTAAAATCCATGGCCTTTTCAGTCCCCAGCCCACTTAGGAGGAGGGGGTGGTGGGTGGGGCGGGGGTGGTTCAGTCAGGTGCTCAGCTGCGCCAATCAGTCACAGACCAGTCAACCACCGAAGCTACCAGGTCCGGCTGTACTTGTCACTGCAGGTGGAAATGGAAAGCGGCGGAAAATGGGCTGGGGGTGGGGAAAGCAGCCCAAAGGCAGACAGCGACCGACCTTTGCCAAGAGATTTCTCCCATCTTTCCTCCCAGTTCTTCTTTTTTTCACCTTTTGCCTTATTTTTTTGTTCAAGAATTACTGATTATTAATTCATTTTGAACCGGTGAGGCATTCATATTTCTGCTGCAGCCCAGAGTGGGTCGTCCTTCGACACGCACACTGTGGTGCAGGCTATACAGATGCACGGATAAAAATAAGGATATTTTTCGAATGTAAAAAAAAAATGTGTTTCTATAAGTATAATAATTTAAAAGTAAATAACAAGTTAAAAAGTCATTTAAAGCTCTAGAATTTTAAAATCACTTAAATATTCGCCTAAAAGTATGCAACACTATTTTGACAAATCATATTTATTTTTACTGCCTACTTTTCGACACCTTAAAGATATTTTTGCTTACTTATATTTTCTAATTAATTTTGTTCAGTGCATTGACTGACTGGCAGCATCATCCTTTCGGTCCTTCATGTTGTCTGTCAATGTTTTGCTTTCATTTTTTTATTCTTTGACTTGCATATATTTGTATAGCTTGCTGGCTTGCTTTTGCCGGCTGCTCCGATGCTCTGATGTTCTGAAGCTCTGAAGCCCCGAAGCTCCGATGTACTGATGCTCTGATGTTCTGGGTGCGTCTCGCGATGGCTGGCTGCATTCATTGTTAAATCATTGGGTTTTTACTGCAGTTTGGCGAACGAACGGCATTCGACGCTGCCAACCTCATATCAACCTCAATTTCTGCCGTCTGCCTTTGCCTCAGTTTTCTGCCTCTTGACTGTCCATGTAAATAAAGTCAGCGCGGTAAGAAAACAAAATGTGAACTGTGACCGGGCCTGCACCTGGACACGGTAAAAAGCAGGAGGCACTGGGAGAAATGTGCGTGGCTTGCAATAATATATGAAATTAATTTTTTGAAATCAATGGGGTCACACTGACATAAAATAAAGAACTTGAGCAACACTGAAGTTTAGTTTTTAGGCAACACTGACTTGCGGCAAATCAACTACTAAGCAATCAATGAGGCAACACTGATCAATAGGGCAACATTGCTTGCATATCAGTGATGTATTTTAGATCATTCGTTGGGTAATAATGATTTAATAAATATATAGGGCAACACTTTTAGTAGGAATATCAATTGGGCCACACTGCCTGCATATCAGGGATATATTTTAGATCCATAGTGGGGTAACACTGATTTAAAAAAAGCATAGAAGTAGGGTAACACTTTTTTTCTCTATACTTAACCCTTACCCAGTTACTAAGTGGCCATATTTCTTCGCGGTGCATGGGGCAGCACAGGACATCTGCTATGAAATGCAAGCCTGGGACTGCGAGTCGGGCTTGTTAGTCTGATTGGGTGGCTGATTGGTTGGAACGGCTCGCGCTGGATCTCTGAATCTCTGAATCTCAGCTGAGAGCTGTGACAGTTGTCCGCCCCGGATCCTGGATGCCGAGACTCGAGAACCGGGCTCTAACAATGAAGCGGAAACAATGTTTACAATTTTCTTTCTTCGCCCCGCCAACATCCCCATCCTCCAGCCTCCTTCGGCTCCAAAACAGACAGCATATACATATATATCTGTATATATGCCGGCGTTTTCGTTTTTATTTCTTTCCATTTATATTTTTTTTTCCTGTACTTCGCTCGGTTCATATTTTGTGTTTGCCTTGTTATGCTTTGTGTGTTGTATACACATTGTACCTGGGCCACCTGTGCCACCCCGCCTGCCCCTCTCCTGTCCGGAATCTTCTAGCTGTGCCATGTTTGACTGTATTTAGCCAGCGGTCATAAAGTTAATTTGTACAAATGTTGCAAATAATTCAAACAGTTTTGCTACGCTCTCTCGTCCTCTTTCCATTGCTTTTATCTGTTTTGATGAGTGTATTTCGTTTATTGCACTGACCAAATGGAAATTGGTGGCTTTAATTAGGCACATGGTAACACTGTCAATCGATTAATGCCTGTTTTGAGTACAGTTATTCAAGAAAACTACAGGAAATGTAAAAATGATATGGATTTTGAACTGCAAAACGATTAAAAGTATTTTTAATTTATTTCCCATAAAAACTAAGTTTTTTCTCCCGATAGGGACACACTGTCCGCGCTTTAATTAGGCAAATGGTAATGGATTTCTGCCTGTTTTGAGTACAAAAATTCAAGAAAACTACACAAAATGTAAAAATTATATTGAGTTTTAATAGCAAACTGATCAAAAATATTTTCATTTCATTTTCAATAAAAAGAAAGCTTTTTATCACGCTAGGGCCACACTGTCCGCGCGATTAGAGTTGCCACCCCAAATTATACGGAATTTTAATTGCAAAACGGTCTAAAGTATTTTTAATTAATTTCCCATAAAAACTACGCTTTTTATCTCGACAGGGCCACACTGTCCGCGCGATTAGTGTGGCCACCTGCCGCAATGACACCAAATGGCGCCCAACAGCCATTAGCAGGTGCCACATAAAATTTCTAATTAACCAAAAAGCCTATTAGCAGCGACACAACGAACACTATTTTATTATTAGCCGAAAAGCAGATGCAGGCAACAACAACAACAAAAAATAACCGAAAACATTCAACACCTTTTAAGGTGGGCCTAATGAACGAAGGCACATCGCACATCCGAAGCGGGAAAGCATAATTTTACTTATTACAATTTTATATACACATATATATAAATGACGGTCGAAAGGGGAGGGGGGGCGTGTCCCGCAGCAAAACATATTCCCAAAAATTACCAATTTTGTTGCTTACGATTATTACCTTGGCAATGGTTTGTTGGTGATGTCGGTGATGTTGCTGATGTGCCGATGGTGTTGCACGTTCCACTTGCCACGTTAGGCTTTTGCGGCACTCTGGAGATGACTTAACACGTAGCACATCATTAAAAATTTTGTGCCATTAATGCATGACACACACACACACAGCGAGAAAAGGGGGAGTGCTGCGCCACAATTGAGGTCAGAAAAATAATGAACTTTGAAAAATAACATAGAACATTTTATTAACCTATAAATAAAATAAAAACCTAATGAAAAGTAGATTTAAGAAATGTTACAATAAATACTTAAAATGTATTTGTTTAAAAAAT
This sequence comes from Drosophila lutescens, assembly GCA_037075285.1. Taxonomy (NCBI): domain Eukaryota; kingdom Metazoa; phylum Arthropoda; class Insecta; order Diptera; family Drosophilidae; genus Drosophila; species Drosophila lutescens. Next base: position 3,017,204 of record JBAMCF010000413.1, on the reverse strand, counting down.
AATTTAATTATCAATAAAACAATTTAATTTCTTTAAAAAAAATACTTTTTACAGAATATTCCTTACTTTATACAACCTTATATAAATAAAAATTTATTTTCTTATTATCTTATCTTATTATTTTGACTTTGACTGTGCGCCACATGGCTTGATCAAATTGCCAATATGTCACACGCATCCTTTGGAAGGGTTGTGTGTGTGTATGTGCTGGCGAAACTAATACCAAAGCAACATCATCATCTTATTTACGTCTTTTTAACACCTTTGCACCACCCACTTTTGGGGCACCACCCACCATCGTATAGCGTTGAACAATTAACAAAAGGTAATGTAAAATTATAATTATCACACAAAAGCACATTTGTTAATTTAAGCTAAAACAAACACGACCAAAAGAGATATAGTGGGTGGTGTGGGGTGGTTGGGTGGCTGGCACATCTTCCAAGACATTGTCAACAGTGGGTGGTGGGTGGTTAGGTGGGTTGTCGGTGTGTTGGCAAACGACCGATGCGTAACAATGAAAAGTCCCCAATGTAATAAATATAAAAACAGCCGAAAAATATGCTATAAAATTATTTCGCAGCCAAGATGCTCGAAGAAGAAACTTCATTTTCATTTCGGCCCCCATTGATACTCTCGTCCTTCGTCCTTGACGCTCTCATCTGTTTTGGCTGTCGTTGATTTTTGGTCCTTTTTTTGCGGCCCATAAATTTAATGGCTCTCCCTAACCTAAAACTCAAACCCCAACACAAACACACACACACACACATACTGAACCTGAACCCTTTTTCGGGGGGCAGGATTCTATTTGTGTTTGAGCTTCAGCTCATTAATGCTCCGGCCTGATAATGTATTATCATTTCTGTTGAGGCGTGGGTACGTTTTTAGTGGTCCAGGGTAGCACTTTCATTATTAGTCCGGTAATGGGATCGTATTTTGGAAGGGAGTTCTCCATTAATCTGTCGTTTTTACAGAAAGTGATTATATTCTATTCAAATACGAATGATATGAAAATAAGAAAGTGCTTTTATTAGTTTTTTACTTGATGTGTCTAAAAGTAGGCAACAGTATATTTTCAGTACGGAAGTATTTTTACTGCATACTTTTAGTCACATTTATAAGCGAATTTTAAATTCTGGTAACTATTATATATTTTAGAGATCACTATACAGTAAAGCTAAAAAAAATATAGTCCGTTTGATATTTCTCGATGTTTAATTTGTATTTTCCCTGCAAAACATCGATATTATCGAATCAATATTGTCAAAATATCGAAAATATCGATAATTTTCAAACTCTACTGTACAGTATTTTTTAGACCATCCTTTTCCCACTTTCCACTATAGAATTTCCTATTTATGCCTGCCTTCAACTCTTTCGCACTCACTCTCCGTGTGTTATTATTATTTTTTTTTTTGTAACGTAACGTTTTTTCCCCGTTTATTTTGACTGTGCCCCTTAATTTATGGCCTGCTACATAGTAGCAAACACATTGGCATTTTAATGGACCTTTATGGGATATGCGATAGAGGAAGGTAGTTGGGCCTTTCTGGCCTTCTGGTCTGGATGGCGCTGAAATAGGAGGCACACGATAGGAATAGGAGGTCTGCAAAAAGACATTAAAATTATTGAAGCCGACAAAGGGCCATTAATTCGTTGCGCTTAGCTCGCAATAACGGGGCACATAATTGTTTATTAATGAAGTTTAAGTATTTTTATTGGCACATTTGCGTAGACTGTGGAGGCAGGAGGGAAAATTTGTGATACTTCTGGCTTTCGTTACAAATTAGATGAAATGGGAAAATGATTTTATGATAAAAATGGCTAGAACAAAATAAATACTAACTCTTCACCTATAAAGGTGTCTAAAAGTATGCAACAATATATTAATATATCCACTGCCTACTTTTAGGTACATTTGTAAGTGATTTAAAATGTCCCTTTATGATTTCAGCGGCCTTACAATTATTTAATTATATACAAAGGTGTCTAAAAGTATGCAACACTATATAACAATATTCACTGCATACTTTTAGGCACTTTTGTAAGTGATTTTAAATGCTCATTTCTAATTTTAAAGGTTTTACACTTATTTAGTTATCTAATTTAGGCTGGAAAACATATTCCTCGTACCAGGACTTAAACCAAGGACATTTCCACTCAATATCCCTACCCTCCCCTAAACGCATCCACTCAATGTGCCACCCACGCCAAAGGGTTGAACGAGTGCAGTCCTGTTTCAGATTTCACCCCCCATATATCCATATATATCCATATGGATATAAGGATATGGATATAGAGACGCGTGCGCGAGTCTCCTCCGCATCGAAACCTATTGAATTCGCATCAGATATCAATAGGCACACACTGACACGCACATCGTATATGTGGAATATGTGAGAGAGATGGCAAGTGGACGGGCGAAAGAGACGGGCTGTGAGGTCCTGTCTTCGATTTCGGATCCACGAGTGCGAGGACAGCCAATCGTGCGACTGCAGGCAGCTGATTGGACGCATTTCCCTTTTTGCCAAAGCGGAAAATTCCCCCACACACAGAGGACGCCGGAAAAAAGGAGGAAAAACATAATGGAAAAGCCAAGGAAAAAAGATGAAGCTGAAGGAAGGAAAAAACAGAAAACGGTCAGTTGGGTCGGTGGAGAAATGTGAAAAATTACATAATATGCGCTGAAAAATGTGCGTACATTTTTTCTATCCGAAAAGCTGACCAAGTGGAGTCAGTTTATCCATATATTTCTTGTTTTATGCAAAACTTTTGCGTTTTACAATTCATTGCATATTCAATTTGGTTGGGTTTTTGGTTCGGGATTCGGGGTTTGGGATTCAGGATTCAGGATTCGGGTTCTTGGCAGGACATCAACGAGGGCCTTCAAATAGCAAAGCAGCAAAGGTCCAAGGCATATTAATAAGGATTTCATTAGTTTTATATGCTACGCTACATTTCTGTTTCTTTTTTTTATATTTTGTATTTTGTATATTCCCTCTAATGGGTCGATACTTTTGTTTCCTTTTTTTATTATCCTCCCGGGAGGACGGGGAAGCCCCTAATAAATGGCTAAACGTTTGGACAAATGTCCGTTATTTTGTATTATCGCTGTTGTTTGATATGAAAAGTTGGCCCCGGTCGAAAATCTGCTGGGAGCTTTCGCCACTCAAGCGGTCAGTTGGGTAATCTCGGAACTGAGAAAGAACTGGGGATACTCCCAAGGCTCGTTATAGAATTTGGGTTTTTTATTCCTAAAAATTGGGTTCTGATTAATTTATAATCACAGATTCAAAGATATTTAGAGATTGTATTTTAAAAACAAACCTTTAGCAGTTTGAAATCAAAATTAGTAACTTAAATATTATTAAATAATATTTTAAAATATTTAAAAATATTTGTGAAATAATTATTAAATTCAATAAGGTTTAAACATAAAAATCATTAACGAACTTTTAGCAGTTTTCAATCGAAGTTAGTAATACCATTATTATTACATATTATTTAAACTTGTGATATGAAATTGTATTATTATAAAAAACGAGTAAAAAAATATTTATTTAAATTACAACATTACTATACTATACAATTACAACTATATATGGAATACCTTATATAGAATATTTAAATATTCCAGTGTACTGTAAATCGCATTTCGGGAGACCTAGAAAAATACTAGGCCTGCAGGGCGAAATGTACATATACAATGTATATTATACATATATCTCCCATTCCCCAATTTTATTTTACGTTTTTTTTTTTATACTTTCCAAACCTCACCCCAAAAATGCCATTTCATTCGCTTACGGTTACCAACTCGAGGCTCGTTTGTGTGCGAAGGCTTTTTGTCTCTATTAAATTAATCGACGCTCATTTTTCCAACTTAACAAACGCAGAAATAAAAAGTATAAGCGATAAAACATTTGCTGGCCACTGCCACCCCACAAAAAAAAAAGAAATTCAAAATAAAATAAAACCCACCCCACAGCCACTTTTCATTTCTTCGTCGGTTCTGTTTCACTTTTAAGTAGCACTATTTTTTAAGGATTCTGTTTTTGGACGCCCATCAGTCGGGTCCATAATATCGTACCCCCTTTCCCTTTCCGCCCATCTAAAACAATTTTGTGTGTGTTTTTTTTGTGCATTTTTTCATGCTTATCAAATACAAAACAAACGCACACGACAGGCAGAGGGTTTCGTTTTCGGTTTTTACGGGTTGCGGTTCCCCCGCTTGAAAAACCCTGTGACATTTATGTTTCATTTGGCATTTTTGATGCCTTTTCCTTTCAATTTTGTTACGTCTTTTTTTTGGTTCCTTTCACTTATTTTTTTAAGCGACAGCGGCAGCAGCGCATTTAGTGTGACATTTCAATCAATCAGCTGGCTTCGGTCGGGCGATTTGATTAAACACCAGATTTATGGCCGTGTCAGGACCTTCAGATGGCCGGAAAAATGCTAATGGGATGGCTGATTCCATTTGGAGTGTGAGTTGGGCTGAGGAAAAAAATTAAAAGAATTTTAAAAGCCACGGAGAGGAGAAGGAACCTTAGTTAATCTTTTTTGGGAAGGAGATTTTAAGGATAACATTTCGATTTACTTTATAAATGTTCTTTAGAAGCCAAAAACACAACAAAAATATTTCAGACTAATTTAAAATTCCTATAATATGGTTATGAATTTCTAATAATTTTTTTTATCTAATTTAGGATGGTTCTATATATTTCTCATATTTTTATAAATATATTCAATGGAATCCTCGTCAAGCTAAGAACTCAGAAATATTATTGCCATTTTATTTGACTCCACCAAAAATTCCCTTTGAGACCCCAATAAAGATTTCCCCATCATTGCTGGCCCACCAAAATATCGTAAAAATGTTCGAAACAATGGGGAATAAAGGAAAAAGCTGAAAAACCTAAGAAAGCCAACGATTTTCGTGGTGGTCGTGTGAAATGTTTCTGCAAATCAGTGAAATCATGAGCGAAGGAGTCGGCATAAATAAACACATCAACACAAAAGGCAAAAGTTTTACAGCCTGCCGGCAACATCAACTTCGCCTTAACCCTTTCCTAACCTTAACCCCTGCTCCAGAAACTCACATGTGAGATTTCTGCCTTCTTTGTTGTTGGACGACGACTGACGACGATGTCGTCTCCAGCAAAACGGAAGTCAGAAACAAAAATGCTCACAGAAAACACAAGAAAAAAAGAAACCATTTTTAATTGCCTCAGATAAGAAGTACACATAACTTTAGCCACCCAACATTTAATCCTGCCACGCCCCCCGCCCACCGAAATTCAAGACAGGAAGGCGGCAATTTTACAATTCAGCGCACATTTCTGATGAGCTTCATAATTTTTTGCTGCTCATTGATGTTTCTACTCATATCACATTGAATGGAATAATGAGGAGGATTCACCTTTTCATGGGATGATGGATGAGTTTGGGGCCAAAATACAGAATACAGGTTCTGGAAAATTTTAAAAAAATATAGAGAAGATAAAAGGTTTAATAAATTAAAAAAAAAATTACTTACAAAAAAATAGTATCTAAAAATTTAACAAAAGTCACCTAAAAATATAAAAATTATTTTGTTTTGTTAATAAAAAAGTAAAAAATATAAATAAAATACCATGATTTTTTGTAGGGTATCAACAAATTCAAAAGACCACAGAAAGCCAAGAAGACTGACTTTGCAACTTATCCAACTCTTTGCCGCCACTCTTTCCATTCATTTCACATATATGTCACACAATTATCAAACGCTGTATCTATGCATCACCGCCCACCGAAAAATAAAATAGAAGACAAAAAGGAGCAGCCTACGAGGAAGAAGAGGAGCGTTTTGTTTACACGAATTACATGCATTTTACGCAACATAAACGAGATTAGTGCTCGCTTTCGCATTCGCATTCGAGAAGAAACAGAAATGGCCAACCATCTAGAGGTGGGCACTTTTCAAAAAAATTCGTGCCACGTGATTACAAAAAATATAATACGAGTCTTGGAATTATTTCCGAATTTCGGTTTTCTTTTTTAGATTTTTAAATCAAACCGTTTGTTTTTTAGAATATTGTTTTAATTTAAAAGGAAAAAATTTCAATGTCATATTTTATATTTAAAATTTTTTTAAATTAAAAATTTTCTTTTAGTTTTATTTGGTTAGGTTGCTGTATTACTAGATACCACCTCTATGGCCAAAACTCCACCCACTTGAACCACGTAGCTCACCCCCCAACATTTCTAGTAGACATGAGGACTTGACTAAGATACGACTGAGGAACATGGCAAAAACGAAGGAGTTGGGCGCCAATTGCTTTTGTTTTTTACTTGCCTTGAACTTTTCCCCGAACAATCCACCCACTTTCAAAGCCACCCCCTCCCACATTTCCCAACCCCTTGGGATGTGTAATTGTTGTGGGGGGCAAGGTTATACTCTCATGTGTGTGTGTGATTGCATTGTTAACAAGCGCTGAAATTTTTCTCATCTTTCTGTAAGACACAAAAATTTCTATAGACAATGTCGACGTTTTTCGAGTGTCCTGCGTTCCAGCGTTCCGAATTCATACGTACATATATGAGTGAACATTCTTATATCTATATTTTTTATGACTTTCTGTTGATCTTGGCGAAAAGGCTTAGTGGGTGTAGTTGTTGGGGGTCGTGTTTATGTTCCACAATCCCTATCAGAAGTTATATAAAACGCTTGCATCCTATTGTTTAAGAGGGCTAGAAGTTAAGGGAACAGCTTTACATATCTCTTATGCTTGCTCATAAAAAGTATTTCCTTTATTGTGTGTTTAACTGCAATGGCGATTTTTTATTGGAGCTTTGGGACTTGATAATTATTTTACTGATTTTTACTTTCGAAATTTGGAATGTTCGAATTTATTAGAAATATTATGAAAGCCTCTACTAAAATACTAAGGGACTTGATAATTATTTTTGGTATTACTTACTCCCAAAAGTTTAAATTTATTTCGGATTAATGAAGAATATTATCAAGGCCTCCATTAAAATACTAAGGATTTTCTAGCTTATTTGGTATAGCTATAGCACTTTACTCATGATTTCAAGAACACTTGTTCTCAAAAAAGTGAGAAGATAAAATACTGAACTCAAGAAGATTCGCTCTTGAATTGTTCGTTCTCAAGTTTTCTCCGTTTTCTCATCTATAGATTATACAATTTTTAAATTTTAAGATGACTGTTGCTTTCCCAAAAAGACTTTAAAAACCCCTGAAGAAGACATTATATTTTTGCAAATTCGCCGAAAACGCTGAGCTTTTCCACATGCAAAAATCGACAGGAGGCGGTGGAGGAGGGGCAAGGACAACAGCTGGAGTCAACTATGGAACGAAAAGAAAGGACGAAAAGCCAAGGAGGAGCAGGGGCCAAAGTGGAAAATCTCAAATCAAAATGCCATTAAAGCGTGTACCGCTTGACTATAACGGTGAAGTGGAAGTAAATATTGTCATTACTCAAGCTTAAAATTAAAATTACCCACCTGAATGGATAGAGTGGGTGGGTGGGTGGATAATGGGGCGCATTGCAAAAATGATAAACTGCATAAGGCAGCCGGAACCAACCGGGAATTTCAAATGCAAAACTTTCTTTTTTCGCCGTATGGGGAGGGGGGGTTTTCCATAAATGCCGCAGCGGCAGCAAAGAGCAAAGTAATTTTCATAACGACAACAACAAAGTCGCCGAACTTGGCAAAAGGTGCGCACAGCACAGCAAAATCTCCTGATGAGCTGCAACCCAGTCCAGGAAAAAATATATAAACCCCCCTTACTAATTTTTTCTTTTTTGGAATGTGCCACGTTAAGCACATCTGTTTTTTATTGCTTTTAATTTGCCATTAATAAACCATTCCACGGCGACCGTCGTTGGTCCAAGAATGCTAATTTCTATATAGATAGATATACTCCGTATATATAGGTATATAATATATCCAATTTGAATTTTAGCCAATTTATTTCGGGGGCACTGCAGCCCAGCTAATGCCTCATAAGTCAATGAGTTTTTGGCATTTTTATGGCTTATGAACAGACACCAAAGTGGCAAAGTGGCTGGGGAATGGGTAATGTGGGGAGTGGGGAATGGGTCAGGTGGTCCCACAGCTGTTGGGCGGAAAACTCAACTCAAGTTGGCGAAAACTTTTCCAGACGGAGTAATTTCCATATCGAAAATATTGCCTGGCTTTTAGATTCTGCTTGAAAAGTCTGGAAAACCAAGCAGTTATTGGAGAAAAGTGCTTAAATAATATTTCAGATTCTATTTAGAAATTTATAAAAATTATATTACCTACAAATTGTTTAAAAAAAACATATTTTTCTTAAAAAATATTAATTATGAAGACAATTTCTATATACTTTGTGGAACTTTAATTGCTTAAAACTATGAATAAAATTGTATTTCCTATAAATTTTGTATAAATATAAAGTACAGAAAAAAAATTATAATAAAAACCTAAAAAGAATACTTAATTAATCATTAATATTATTTTTTTACTATTATTTCTATTGCATTTTGAAGGCAATTTCTTATTCAAAAGAACATACCAAGAAAATGTCGTATAATTTTTATGATTTTCCTGCCACAATAGAGTATAGTCCAAAGTTTCCCACACTATTTCAACTTGATTTTGGATGGTAGGTGGGAATCGTAGCCACCCCTTTTGTTTCAGACAAAGAATCCCGGCTTTCAAGGCACAGAGCAACATCAAAGATTCCGTCGGCGGCCTAAACAAGAGAACCTTTAGTTCTCGAGGCTGTCCAACTCGAGCCTCGGGCATTGGCAAAAAGCAGTGCGAAATTAGCCAAAAGTAATCCTTTAAGTTTAGTGCCCAAAAATTGCACACAATTGTCAGTGTCTCAGTGTCCTTCCTTCGTTTTCCAGCAGCCCCCTACCACATTTCACATCCCAAAAACCCCCAAAGAACCCAGCCCACATCCAACATTGTCAGCCACCGTTGATGACATTGTGTAAAATTTTGTTGCTGCTGTCGTCGCTTCGTGTTGCCCGTTGTCGTTGATGTTGCACGGGAAAAAATACTACCGAAACTTATTAATAGTTTATCGTTAATTTATGTCTTTAACTTTCACGAAAAACGATCATTTATTTCAATCAAGTGAAGTGTAAAAATCATACAGAAAAGTGTGCTTAAGAATTCGCGTTTTGATATATTTTCAGTATTTAAGGAATGCTCGTAATATATTTACTTTAAAATTGATAGGAAATACAGTAAAATTATAATCTAATTACTTAATTTTACAAAATTTATTTCGGTCAAGAGAAGTGTAACAATCATACAGAAAAGACTACTAATGAATTCGCGTTTTGGTATATTTTTTCAGTGTTTAAAGAATGCTGTCTATAAATTTACATTTAAATTTAAAGGAAATACAGTAAAATTATACATGAATATTAAACTTATTACTTAGAATATAAATATGAGTTTTAGGTAATTTTAAAAATATTAATATATTTATTTATTCTTTTTTTTTGAATCCTTAAATTTTAAAAAATTGTTCAACGTGTATTCCTCTGGCTGGGCTATAAAACTTTTATAGTAAAAAGTAAATGCCACAAATGAGCAATCGAAAATTTCGCATTATAATGCAAACTGTGTGCATTTTTCGGGGTTATTGTAGTCGGCTTTCGGGCGCAAAGACAAACGCATACCGGCAAGGCAACCAAAGGAGCCAAATACAAGGACCAAAAATCCAAAAGCCAAGCCAGTCGTCATGGTCGCCTCGCCTTCCTTCCACTCGCTCTCTCCACTCTTCGCCTCTATTAATAATAATAGAATTTTTGGAAAATTTTCAACATAGAGTTGAGGAAGAGAGGAAAAAGGAAAAGGAAGCGCCGCTGCCTTTCGGCTCGCGATTTTTGCATTTGACAACGAAAACGAAATGAACGAGTTGGCTTTTTCTCACCATTCCATTCCGTTCCATTCTATTCCATCGTGAAAATGAAAATGAAAATGAAAATGGGTATAGCCCACGCCCCATTTCCCCCCGGACTGCATTGCATAATTCAGCGGAGTCTGAGTCCCGAGTCCTGGCTGACAATAATGCTAATAATGATAATGATTATAATGCATGAACAAAATATTCCCGGAGATGCCGTCCTTTGTCTATCGAACCATGGACTCCATGGACTCCATGGACTCCGCGCAGCTCCATTCCCCCGCTGTTTTTGGCATCTAATGAACTTCTTTATGGCTGCATCATTCGCATAGCTAATGCGGAGTGTCTATGGCGCCCAGTTTGCAGGGGCTGGGTGAATTTAACAAGCTCGCGCTTCGAAAATGCCAGCGAAATTGAGTTGAAATTCAATAGTAAAAGTTAGGCAACAAAAAAAACAGAATATTTAGGAGGTCCTACAAGAAAAAAAACTTTCAAAAACAAACAAAAAATATTGGAGAATAATTGCGCTTGATTTTTAGGGAATTTTTGATCTTTAAATTCGAGAAAATCGAACGAAAAGCGCTTCTATTAATATTTTGATCTTCAAATTCGAAAGAGAATCGCTTCTATGAATATTTCGATCTTTAAATTTGAGAAATTCGAAGGAGAATCGCATCTATGAACATTTTGATCGAGAAATTCTAACGAGAATCGCTTCTACGAAAATGTTTATCTTTAAATTCTAGAAATTCGAACGAGAATCGCTTCTATGATTTGGCAAACACCTTCTTCGCTACGCCCATTAATTTTTACTGCTTTTGGGTTTTCAAGTTTTCAATTTTCCCGAGCTCGCGGAAAAGCCACGTGGACCAGAATGCCATTTAGCGCTGCATAGGAAATCAAACGCGAAAGGTCAAAGACAAAAAGCAGGCGGGTGGATGGGTTGATGTTTTCAATGGGTGGATGGGTTAGGTTATCACCTTGTGATATATGCCGAAAAATTGAGAATCTCCCTGTGTGTGTGTCTGTGTGTGTGTCTGCAGCATCATCTTGGTGTTTGGGAACCCAGTGAACCACCGAAAATGGACAGGACCAGTAACCCTTCACTGAGTTGAGGGAGGAGGAGGAGGAGCTGGGTAGCTCCAAAAACCAGCAGTGTTGATTTAGGGTTGCAAACAGAAATTATGATAATGCCTGTGAAAACAACGGGCAACGGGAGATAGAAACAAGGAGTCGCCGAAAGCAAAGGAAAATATATTAAATGTTATTGAGAGGAACTAATTTTCATTAAAAGGATTAAAAAGCATTTGGCGAAAAGAAGGAAGGAGTCTGCGATGGGAAAAGGGTGGCGATGGGTGTGTTTTTCGAGAACTGGCAACCGCGACGTCGTCGCTGGTTATGAATTAACATAAAAATCATAAAAATATGACACTATGAGAAGGCAACACCATCATGGCCATCAGCATTATCATTTTTCACAGGGGCTGTGGGGGAAAGGGGGTTTTAAAAATAGAAGAAATAAAAGAAGAAAGTCAGTTCAATTGTTACAAAAAAATATAATACACTTGCTGTAGAATTCGCGTTTTCTTTAAATCAAAGTAAATAAAATATAATAAATATCACATAAATATGTGAAAAAATAATAAAAAAATAAACATAGCATTTGCTAAAGAATTCGCGTTTTCCTTAAATGTATGTATCAAAGTAAATAAAATATAATAAATATCACATAAATATGTAAATAAATATATATTTTATATAAAATTTGTAAGTACATTTATTCTGCATTTAAGCGTATTATATTAACAAAGCATTAATGAAGAATTCGCGTTTTCTTTAAATGTAAGTATTAAAGTAAATGAAATGTGAAACCCCCTTTGCTTTTGCGAGCCACTGGCCATTATCATCATCATGATGACGAACGCATGATGCTCATTAAAAAGGGGTGGAGGGGGGACTACAGAAAGGGGCAAGGACTTGAGGTTGAGGCGGCAGCCAGTGGCGGAGTCTGGAAGGGGGTTTCCATTGATGGCAATGCGCGACAATCAACACGAGGCGCGCTGATATCGCACAGCAGTGGGTGGATGGGTGGATGGGTGGTTGGATTTGGGTGGACTTCTGGGTGGTTTGGGGGCAGAGTTACTTGGATTGCGGGTTCGGTTCCGTTGGGCAGGAGGATTAGTAATGGCCTGTGGACTGTGTGTGGGCTAAAGGTGGGCAGAAAAAGAGGAGCAGGAGCAGCATCATTTTGATGATACCAAGTGCTGATGACGATACCATCCTCCCCCAATCCACCCACCTCAACCCAATCCAAATACCATTTACCTTTTTTGGGAGTGGGACGAACGTTGTTGTTTGCTTTTTTGTGGGCGTCGCTGCTGCCACTTAGTAACTCACCCGCAGTTTATTATTTTCAAAATATTTAAATTTTTTGGTAATAAGCGAAAAATGGTTTTAATATAACCGAATGGGCGTACCGAAGCGGACGTGCCTGATGACGACGATGATGATGATGGTGAGATGATGCTGATGTTTCGTAGGTAATCCACCTGATGAAGCGCTTTTGGAAATAGTATAGTATAGGATGAGTTTCGAGGACATTAAGGGGATGATGGGTTTACTTTGGATAAACCCAGTTATAAAGTCACTAAATGAAATCACTACACCCAAAAAACCAACTTGATATGAAACGATGATCGATTTTACGTTATGTGGTATCATTTTTGACTTGATATGCTCGAAATTTAAACAACAGGCCAGTTTGAATTTCGAATATGTCTTTCTCCCTCCCACTTCTGTAACTTTAAGCGCTTTGTCGCTTTATTTGAAATTACCTGAAATTTACCATGCGCATATCGATTTAACCACAAATAAAAGAAAACTCTTTTACGAAATCGTTTCAAAACATATGTACATGATCTATATATTTGCTTGTGAAATTCCTCTTTTTTCCAGTTCCCAAACTCATACTGTATATCCCAAAAATCATTTGTTTCCATATTCACACGATAGATTTGCCAAAAAATCACATTGATGATAGCAATATCATTATCTGAACGAATGACTGAGCCCGATATCTGGGTTGTATATAGTATGGAATATGTTTATGGATATATCGAGGGGAATTCTAGTTTCGACTGGCATGTTGGTCTGTTGACTTTGGACTGATAGATTATTGATCCTTGGGTGGTTCCAAGTGGCATCTGCCCCAATAGTTTTGTTGCTGTTTCTTGTCTTGCTGTTGTTGCTGTTGCTGCTGCTGTTCCTGTTGCTGTTGCATTTGCATCAGTTGCAAATGCTGCTGGCGATTACGTGTATTATCCGCTGCCTGCCACGCCTCGTTGCGTCCGCCGCCCCTTTGGCCGGGGCCCATGGCAGCAGCACTACGTTTATAGGACTTCACCGTCTCCTCCCAATCGCGACCCATCACCTCGCGTGATATTTCGTCGGGGCTGCGCATGAACTGCTTTCGCAGCGAAGTGGGCTCAGTTTGACGGAAATTCGGTCGATAGGCGGAGGGATCACGGGGATTTAGCCACTTCGTATCGATATAGCCGCGATCACGCCACATATTATCCTCGCGATTGATGCGACGCTCCAAGGCGCCCGTAGTCGTGCCACGCGAATAGGAGCCCGCATCGCTGATCACCGTCGATGTGGCACTGGCCTTCGGTGTTTTGGGACCACTCCCACGACCATCCTGACCATCCCAGGAATCCGACGCCATGGTCCTACGAAAATCATTCCAAACGCCACCAATCAATCCAAGGCAACGCGGCCGCACCAGGGGGCAGGCAATCAGTGGATAAGAGCGCTGCATGACTCTACAAATAATTTAAAAATTATAAATTTAAAAATAAAACAAAAGCAAATGTCAACTGTCAAAAAGATTTTTCTGTTTTATCAAAAAAATTGCCCCTTTTTAAACAAATATTGCCACTTTCGCGGAAAGTGGCCACCCTGTGTAGCAAATGTTGCCATCTTGCTGAATTTCTGCATACAAGCGTCATAATGTATTGTTTATGATAGTATAGTCAAATTACAAGAATTTCAATATTTTTTTCATATTTTTTTTCACTTTCCCTACACATATGGCCACTCTTCCGCGAAAAGTGGTAACCCTTTGCAGCAAGCGTTGCCACATCTTGCTGTTTTCCCGAATACAAGCGCGATAATCGAGTAAAAAACTTAACTATTAAAAAAACTATTGATTTGCTTCACAAAATCTGATGTCACCATATGCTTGTAAAATTTGGAATTTTAGCTAAGGATTTTACGATAAGATTTAGGCTCTGGTGTTGCCGGTTGAAATTTCTAAGGTTGAATGAGAAAAACCGAGAGTCTCAACTGAACGGCTCGAAAGGGAAAGTAACACTAAACTCAAAGCCAGCTTGGAGTCATCAAAATCGAACTAACAAATCCAAATATTGCTGGGATTCCTTAAACCCTTTTTAGCCGTAATTGTGCAATTAGGGTCCAAATTTACAGTGTCATACCTTGATGAACTCGTAATAAAATCCATAATCGGTTGGCATTCAAACCTGCAACTTTTAATTTTGACCCATTTTTCGCAAAAAATCATAACCCCTTATCAAAAAACGCAAAAATTGGTCAAAAATACATTTTCCCAAAAATGATGGGGATTGTTAGTTTAGGTTGCTAGCTATTCAAAACTGTCAGTCTTTTAGCTGTGGGCATCGATTTGTCCAAACTACGACGGAAAAACCGAAAGAAAAACCTTATTTTTGTCTAAAATTTTTTTTCTCCATATTTTCCATCTTAAAATATCAGTTTTTTGGCCGTAACAATAGAAATAATGATCCAAATATGGAATGTCATACCTCGATGAGCTCGTGATTAAATTCCCAATAGTTTGGCATTCAAACCTAGAAATTTTAATTTTTTCCAATTTTTCGCAAAAAATCATGAACTAAACTTATGAAAAATGCAAAAATTGGTCAAAATATAGATTTCCCGGAAAGTAATGGGAATCGTTATTTTAGGTTATTATCTGCTCAAAACAGTCACTCTCTTTGCTGTGGGCCTTAATTTGTTCAAACTACGACGAAAAAACCGCAAACAAAGGGTATTGGTTATTCTAAATACTTGCAGTCAATAAGGTTTTTTTATAAATATATTTCTTATCCAGAAAAATCAGTACTTGTCATTAAAGTGCCTTTAACTCCCTGCACTGACTTCTTGTTCGCCCAACAAAGCAATGATTATTCATATGCATTTTCTGCATACATCTGTATGTGAGTATAATTATAGGGACCAGGTCTTGAAGCAATTGCAATTTTGTGGCCACATTCACATCCGCCTGGGGAAATCTGGGGAAAACTGCAGCATACTGGCGAGGCGACCATTAACTGCCTGAGCCGGCACTTCTTCTTCGGGCCAACCCACTTGCACTTCTTCGACTTAAACGTTGACACTTGAACTCTTTTTGATTTCGCATATGTGCTTGGTCCCTGAACAATGGCACAATTATGTTAAATATCGACAAGTGGCCATCCAACTGGCGCTTTTGTTGTGGGGAAATATTAAACACTTGTGGGCGGCGGCCAACAATCGAAATTAAAATGAAAAATAGGAAAATGTAGGTACAAAAAAAGAAATAAAAGAGGTTGAGGACCTACAAGATTGCGAAAAAATGTGCTTGAACAGAAAACTTTTTCCAAGGCTGTTTCAAGGAATACTAATTAAATTTATTTAAAAAGAATTAAATTATATTTCATTTACAAAGTAAAAATATTTTTATTCATATTGAATTTAAAATTACCTACACAAAAAAAAATTGATATAAAACGATGATCGATTTGATGTTATGTGGTGTCAAATTTGACCACTCACGTAATTTAAGTCGCCATAATGCTTTTTGCTCTTTTTTTCGAAGGCAGGGAATCTTCAAAAGAGAGAGAAATCGGTAAAAGCAATATACGAATAAATATCAGAAATTTACCATGCGCATATCGATTTGATCCCGGCGTGTTTTCGTTGTGTGTAGCTTATAACCATAAAATTTTATTTTATTTACAAAAGACTAACCCTTTCCATTGATCTCCGACCAACCATTTTGAAAAGGCAACATTTTCCTGTTGGATATAACTTAATTATGCAATCTAAATGCATTGAATCACCTCAACCAAATGACAATAATCATAATGACAGTGGGTGGGGATTGGGGGATGATGAAAATTGTTATCCACCAAAAATGTTAACTCATTTGTTGTCCTTTCTGCAGTTGGCTCGCTGACAGCGAAGAAAACCACACAGAAGGGCAGGTGAAAATTTGAGAGTGAGAATCACCATCCCCATCCCAATTTTCCCTTCTCTTTTCTTTGGCGAAAAGAAGAGAGAACGACAAATCTTTGCAATTTATTTACGTGCCATTTCGTAGCGAACATTTTCGTTAGATTTTCCCCATTCGCCTGGCGGAATTCCAAGACTGACTTCAGTCAGGAGGTCCAGGTTACCCCACCCCCTTCCCCAACCCCTTCCGAACCCCTTCCACTGCCTTCTTTGGTTTTTTGGCGACGACAAAAGTCATGACGCGCTGATGACGCTGCCAGTGGAAGGATTTAATGGCACATTAAGAATTTTATTACCGACCAACAACAACAACAGCGCGGTAAGATGCTGGGGGAAGGGGTAGAGAAGTGGTAAGGAAGGTGCTCTGCGGAAGGGGGTGGTGTCGAACCCCGGCACTCCTACCGCCTACCTTGACAGAAAAATTTTTCGCGCGCGTACACACAAAATTTTTGACAGGCATTTGCCATGAAAATCTTTCGGTGTCAACAGAAAATTTTCATTTTCATTGGTTTTGTTTTCTTCTTCATTTTTTTCCCAGCGCTACTTTATTTTTGCTACTGGATTTTTGATGCTCAGCGTCAGCGAAAGGGTACGGATTTTCTCAGGGGGGGCTTACTTCTTTGGCCGGGAGTTTTCAACGTCTCGTTGGACTAAGACGATTGTCATTATTACAAGTTTTGCATAAATGAATGAATGACATTTATGTATTTCATTTAGCCAGAGCCAAGGACTCTGACGACTTAAGGAGCTGAATGGTGGCTACAAAGAATGGATAATAAAGACGTCAGAGATGGCAAAACTGGCCAAATTATGTAATTAGCCGTTTGCTAAAGAATTCGCGTTTTTCTTTTCGTTTGCAGCCCGTCTCTTAATAAAGTCATATAAAAATAAGATTTGATTTTTTATTATTAGGTCTAAAAAATGCCCAATCTGGCATCACTGGTGGCTAAGGAGGTGGCAAGGTCGTGAAAAAGGGGGGCACGGTAATCAGGGGTTGCCTGAAATGATGCGCGACTTTTTCAAATCTTTATGCCCTTTGTTTGATCAACTTTTGCTGGAGCTGCTCTGCAAATTTTTGGACAAATGAGGCGAACGAGGGATGAGGTCAGGTGAATTCGTCGTGCCATTAACCCATTATGTGTCAGCGAAAATTTCAATCCAACCACAATTTCATCTTGACATTTGTGCATAATTGAATTAATTCCAAAATGGAATTCAGACATTTTCGTTGTGGCGTCGTGGCATGCAAATGGAAATGGGAAATGGCTGGAGGAGGGCTTTGAAAGGATTTCGGATAAACATAAAGATTCTTAATTATAAGAGCTTCAAATTTAAGCTAGCCGAGTAAGGAATCAAGTAAGATTGAGAGAAATTAATTAAAGTCTTCGAAATTTATTGAACTGGATAAAAAATAAAATAAAAAAGCAGCTGCTATTTATAAGGATATCCCAAATAATCCCCAAATTAACGTCGATCCCTGGAACATCTGGAATGGAATGGAATGTTTTTTTTTTGCCTTCCTCCTGTTATTTATATGCAATTTAACCATCTTCTTTTGCCTTTTTCTTCAGTTTTTGTTTGTGCAACCCTTTCGAGGCCCCCCCCTTCTCTCTGCCTAATTTGAATGCATTTAAAAATGTTAAAATATGAGAATTACCGGGACAAAGCGAAAAAAGGAGGCTGAATTTATCTACAAAGACACGCACTTTGAACGTTAACTTAAGCGAGGGGGAGAAATGGCCATATAGTTTGGCCAGGCCTCGGTACACAAGAGATTTGTACGTGTTCCCACTTGATGAGGCCAACACCCCCGAAACCATCTTTATCAACCCCCCTCCACCCACCATCCCCCACCCATGACAAATAATACGCGAAAAAATGCCTTCAACGGGGAAAAAAAGGCTCTCACACAGCGAAGGAAAAAGAGTTAGGCAAGGATAAGGGCTATACACTAAAAAAAATATTGCCATAATTAGTTTACAGATAGATTTTTATAAAATATTTAAAAAATATATATTTGTAGTTTCAAAAATAGCTTATTTAATGTTTTTAAAATTCTTTCATAGTTTTTAATTTATTTTATCATATTTATTCAGTTTCTAAAAATAATTACAGACCAGTAAATGTTTTTACATAAACTTTTTAACGATTCGATTTTATTATAATAATTTTTCATATTTAATCTTTACATAGATTTTTATTGAAAATTAAAAATTATATTTTTTAGTGCCACAAAAGCCCTCCTTAATTTTTTTATAATTCTTAATTTCTTTAATTATATTTTATCACTTCCTAAAAATAATTCCAAACCTGTACATATTTCTACAATATATTTATCATTTCTTTTCATTTTAATGTTTTTAAATCTAATAATAGTTGTATATTTTTCACTGTGCAAAAATAGGCATTATAATAAAAAAGAAATGGAATACACGAAACAAGGGGCGGAGAGGGTAAGGGGGTGGCGCATTACAAGGCCCCCTCCTCTCCCCCTCCCCCTCCCCCACCCCTTGGCCAGTGGCTCACGTTACGCCGAAAAAGAGATAATTTTATTTCATTAATCCTTTTTTGGGACAAATTCTCTGTCGTTTTTTTTTTGTTTTTCTGTCGTTTTCATTTTCGGGTTCGCGTTTTGTTTGTTGCCCTCTTGTTCCACTGGTTCTTTTTGCCGGCTTCAGCTTCTGTTTTTTCTTGTATTCCGGCTCGGAAATACTGGGGCGTGGCTCGAACGTAATATTAGCTTAAAATTGTGTAAATAAAAATTACATTCGTAAGAAGGTTCCCGTACTGGCAGCATCTGCTTAAGTCCCCATCCTCGGACATAATGCGTATAGCCGGTTTTTTTTTGCAGTCCCATTTCGGGATGGGGTTCGGCATGAATCAGTGACCGCAAGTTCTGGGTTCCGTCCGCTGGATCTGGAATCCGGGATCTGGATAGGATGTTTGGATGCTTTTTTCTACGCCCCTGTCGCCGCCATTTTGAGGTACAGTCATGCTTGCTGACAACTAGTTTTATTCTAGTACTAGTTTAAAAAAATATATTTTAAAAATGTATATATTTAAAAATATTAGAAAAATGTTTAAATACTTAAAATATTATCTTTATATTTATATTATTATTTTATTTTATTATCTGGGATCTGGATAGGATGTTTAGATGCTTTTTCTTCGCCCCTGTCGTCGCCATTTTGAGGTACAGTCATGATTGCTGACAACTAGTTTTATTCTAGTACGAGTTCAATGTCTAACAAGAGAGAACGCTATAGTCGAGTACTTCGACTATTAGATACCCGTAACTCAGCTAAAGGCAGCTACTGGCGCCATCTAGTGGCTACTTCATTTTTTGCTCATAACTTTTAAATGGATTGTCCGATTTTAAAATTTCCGTTTACATTTCGATAGGTATTAATAAGCACAACAAAATGGCATATACAAATTTACAAAAAATCCTACAAAATGTATAAAATACCTAAAATGTTATGTACATTTAAATACATTAAATATCTGGAGGCTTTTCACAAGGGTTTTATCCTCCCCATACCCCCAAATCGTGATCAATATTAACACCTTGACGAGTCATTTGTCTGGCAATTTACAGCACTTTTTCGGCCAATATAATTCGCGCTTAATGGCCTCTTGGCCGGTAAAACCCTGGCAAACCCTTTGGCACGCATAATTCAAACGGCACAAAGTTCAGAAAGCACACCCCAACCAAACCCCCAACCCTCCTCGTTTGCAAATTAATGTTACATTTTATTTGAAGAAGAAAATATAAATATAAATATTTTCGCAGCGCTACAAATAAATTTGTCAGGCGGCGCAGGAGTGTGCTTCTTTTTCGCATTTTCGTGAAAAATTATAAACAGTCCGGGTGTCCTTGCCGCCAGTTACGACTCCTGGTTGGGTATATAACTCCGCTCATTAGTTGCCCTACACGCAATTAAGCACAAATGGCTTTCGAGGCGGGCACACGTAGACCTGGTGTCCCGGAGTCCTTTCCCCCAATCCTTTTCTTTCCTCTGCCTATGGATGTGCCTGTGCTCCGTCTCTATGACAACTCGGTTTTTAGCCAAGCTTCCCAGAATCGCAGAATCCTGGCTCCTCCTCTTGCCACTTCTCCCACTCGCTTAACTATAAATCCTTGGGCAAAAGTTATTCGCAGCGGAAACATTGTCATTGCTTGCTGGCGTTGTCGTTGCCAGCGCCGTGGAAACTTTGACTTTTCATATTTCTTGGGGAAAGCCCAAAGACAAGGCAGCCAACTAAAAATAAAGTAGCAACTGTACCTGTGTTTCAAGTTGGTGATCTCTCGATTGATCAGCTAAAAAATAAAATATTAGTTATATTTTAAACATTAAATCCTAAGGTGGAATTCTAAAGTGCCATCCCCAACTTTTTTCGGTCTCCACAACACATTTGTTGATTTTTTGGGGTCACCACTAAACTTTCACACATCAATGACCAAGCTATTTATATATTGTACCTTTAAAAAACTATACATATATTCTAAGCAGGAATTTTTAAAATTTTTCGGTCACCACAGTACATTTTATGATTTTTGGGGTCACCACTGAAAGTTAATTATATACTGTACCTATGTTTTAAGTTGGTGATCCCTGTATTGATCAGTATAAAAAAAACTCTATAAATATTTCAACAATTAAATCCTAAGCATACATTTTATAATGCGATTTCTTGATTTTCGGGGTCACCACTAAAATTAAAAACGTCAAGAACCAAGTTATGTATAAGCCATAAGTGGTATAATATTATTGATTAAAGCTAATAAATCTCTAATAATTTATTAAAATATTTTTGAATAACTTAAGAACTCTGTATTCTATTTTGTCGAGGTCACCATTCGACATTCAGGGCTTTTTGTCGCTTCTAGAGCCGAGCCGCATTAAAATTTGTCGTTCGTAACTTTGGCGGACGGGCGCATCCGTTGCTGCGTCTGGGACTTTCCTTCCCCTATATCCTTTCCCTATCCCTGTTATATATCCTTCCACCCCAAAAAGGAGAACCGCCCGCCAATTTTCGTTGTAACATTCTGGGCAAAGCCAAAAAATTTATTACACGTAAAATTTCACCTGCGCAAGACTTTGCTTTGCCCATTTTAACGCTTAAATAAACTTTTGGCCACCATTCCCCTCAGAGCGTTGTGTTTTTTTATTTCGCTTTTTAATATATATATATTTCTGGCATAAATATACATAAGCGCGAAGAGGATAACAGAGAAGGGCAGACACACACAAAGGATTCATAAATTTCATAATTGTGAAATGTGCATTTTAATGTGCTCGCAAATGAGTTGAAGACAAATTTTTGAATTATTTGCAAAATTTTGTTGATTTATTGAAATTGCCCCGTGCTGGCTGCCGCCGCCCCAAAAACTCCTAGGAATTATCCTGTCTGCACTGCTTATTTGAGTAACCAAAGTGGCTGTTGATCAGTGGAAAAAGCACTGAGTCTCCAACTTAATAACCATTTTCAAACTGTTGCGCCGTAGAAGTCCGAAAATTAATCTACTGGTAAAATAGAATACATTTGCGGAACGGAAAATTAGTTTTTTGCGGCTTTTTTATGATTATATTTCGGGTATATCTTTTTATGGAATATTTTGATTTTCTTATAAAAATTTCTTCAAATTTCACAGAAAATAAAATATACTAAAATGATGCATATATTTTTTGTAATTTTAAAATAATTTATAAAGGTACTTAAAAGTATGCAACAATTTGTTTGCATTTTTCTTGTTTTTATTGCATACTTTTAGACACCTTTATGAATGATTTCATGATTTCAAAGTTATGTTTCTAGTTCCTTAAGTTAGGAACCAAGTTGGGTATATATATTTTCCAAGTCCCAGGACATCCGAGTGTCGATCAGTAATATTCCTGGACTGCTGTGGCGAAAATTCAGCCATGTGCATGATTCGTTTATGCCTTTGTCAGGTTCGTCAGTGAGCAGCAGTGAAAGCGGTAGAAATGTGGTGGCGGCAGTTTGCTGCACCTGTCTGACCAAGTAGCCACCACCCACCTGCCACCCACCTACAACCCAGCCACCCACTCAGTCTGTCCGTCGAGTCAGTTGTTTGATTTTACAGTTGTAGTCCAATTACGATTTTGAGCGCATACCAACCGCACAGATTTCTGCCTTCAGCTATGTGTGTACTTCAACAGTTGGGGTCAGAATAATAGTTTCGAAATAAT
This sequence comes from Drosophila lutescens, assembly GCA_037075285.1. NCBI lineage: Eukaryota > Metazoa > Arthropoda > Insecta > Diptera > Drosophilidae > Drosophila > Drosophila lutescens. The sequence goes on along the minus strand of JBAMCF010000413.1, from coordinate 2,994,767 downwards.
AAATATAAAAATTCTACACTTATGAGTATGATTTAATGAAAATAATATTACATTCAAAGCATGCCTGCGGTCACACACCTATCTTGCATTGGGCACACGTCGATCCTTCTATAGACTTTTTGTCTTTTTCCATGACTTTCACTATTATTGCGAGCACATGTGTCCTGGGCTTGTAACTGTCTGTCAGCGCTGCAACAGCGTCCTTTTCGTCCTTGTTGCTCGTCCTCAGTCGGTCATGCTCCTTCCGAACGGTTTGCACGCGGTTTTCGGCCAGCTCACCACCTGGATTCTAGATGGGTTCGTCCTGGCCTGCTCCTGCTGCTGCTCGTCCTGCTAAATTACATTTTAGCAAGTTAATTGAAATGGAAATTAGTTGAAATTGTAAAACGAATTGAATTGTATGTGATTAGCTGCAGCATTTTCGAATTGGTTAAACAGCAGCAGCAGCAACAGGAGGAAGGCTTGCTTTTTCCACCTGAAGGATTTTCGGCCAAGATTGTCCTCAATATTCCGAGCACAACTGTACCTGGCAAGAAAGTAATCGTGATTAAACATGATTGATTGAGGTTTTTTCGGGTTAAAATAAAAATCCTGGATTGAAAATAAATTATTAATAATCAAATTTAACATTATTATAAAAACAAAAAATGTTTTGGTCAATTTTTTATAATAAATTAATATATATAAATAATATCTTATAATAATCATATTATTTATTCATGTTCATAGCACTCTAATAAAAAATTTCATGGGGAGTCACTATCTATTTGCATACTTCCCCCCGACTTTTCACTACTTACTTATCTCTTCCTCCGAAAATTCTCTTCCTGTTCCACAAAGACCGCAGACAGACATCGCGTATATTTAACCATAAGTAATATTAATACCCATTTTTGTTAACCGAGAAAAAAAGTGTGGAGTATACTTTATGTGTGTGGGTTGTTCAGTGGGTGGGTTTTTCAGTGGGTGATGTGTGTGTAAAATTATTATCCTTCACGCTTAATATGCACAAGCGGAAGCCGTCATTTGTACGCCACGGAGAGATGACGATGACCAAAACCCAGGGCCGCTGGCCATTTAGCATACGCAACTGAGTGTGAGTGTGAGTGCGAGTATGAGTGTAAGTGTGAGTGTGAGTGTATCCTGGTGTCATTTTTTTTCTTTCATTTTTTAGTCCGGCGTTTTTTATATCATCGTCCTAGTCGTCGTCTACTTATGTGCCACATGCTTCGCTCTGCACTGGAAAAAAATATTTAATAAAAAAAAACGGAATTTTAAAATGAGTTAGGCAAGAAAAAAAATTTCTGACACATTTTTTTAAAGTCTAACGGACTAAACAAAAATGAAATTAAAAACAATTTTACCAAAAAATATTGTTTTGTGTTTTAGATGCTAGATTTTTTAACTACGCAGAAGATTTAACTTTCTATGATCTAAGATCTATGATAGTTTTAGCCTTCTCACACTCATTTCTCGCAGTGTCTCCTCCTGCTTGCTACGTGAGCCGCTGTCCGTTGTCCAAGGGAGCGCGTGTCCTTACAAAATTAGTGCTCTTTTACATTCATATGCACACATGCATCTAGCCCAGATACATATGATTTTTTTCACAATACTCGTACATTATTTTCGGTTGTACATTTAGCATGGGCTAAAAAAATTTTCCTAAAAAAAAAAATTAAAATATAATAGGAGGAAGGGAGAGGGAGAGATCTCCTCTCCAGCGGACAAACGGACAAGCGGACGAGCGGACAGCAATCGCAACGCTGATATATAATATTATATTTTTTTGCAACTGTTTGTGCCACTTTGGCGGAAGTATCGCAGCGACATCAGCACGAATGGACCCCCATACCCAACGCCCACCCCCTTAACCCCTTGTTGACCAACCCACACCCCTGTTTCTTTTTTCTGCACAGGACACTCTCGAGCTTTATGCGTTTTTTGTGTGTTTAGCAAAGCATAGAAAAGTGAGCGTATAAAAAATTGAAACCATTTTCTCATATTAAATGTGTGCCGACCGAAAAGAAGGCTTTGGTTGGGGTGGGGGCCGAAGGGGGCGTGGCAGCAGCAGTTAATAATGAGCGTAACGCCCCCTAACGGACAGCGTTGGCATCTGGACGCAAGCAGCCAAGAACTTCAGTGCAAGCAGTTCTTGAAAATCTATCTAAAGATGATTAAACCTTAAGATTATTATAGATTTTATAAAATATCATTTAAGGAACTAGAAATTGTATCCTAAATAATGGTATTAATACTACCTATCATAATATAATATTTTTACGAAAAATGTTGCTACTTAAGAACTATATTTGTAATTTTAGGTGTTTATAGTATTAAAACCATCAAAGTTTTTAGAATTTCAAAAAGTGGGATCTTTTGGAGCTCTCTACTTATAAGGTAGATATTTATAGATAATATTATTATGATAAACTTTATTACTTAAGAACCATATTTATGATCCATAAAAATGTACTAACATTAAGCTTTTTAATATTATATATTTTAAGTGTTTATAATATTAAAACCATAAATGTTTTTAGGAATTCAAAAAGTATGTTCTTTAGGAGCTTTCTTCTTATAAGGTAGATGATATTTATAGCCTGAAAAGCTTTATAATTCTGGTTTTTCCATCCTCTTTCTCCCCATATCATCACATATCCGTTTCCTGTTTGTGGGCAACGTAACGCTGATCTCTTCGTTTTATTCTTCTGGCAGTCTGGTATTCCTATCCCTTTGGGTTGACAGTACGTGTCGCCTTGTCACTTTATATGTATAAAGTCTGTATGTACTATATATATCTGAGACACTGAGACTCGCCTGCTGATTATTATTCCGCTGACCGTTTCGTATTTATTTGAAAGGCATTTGCCGCCAGCCACCAGGACGCACATATCTAGGTTTTTTTTTTTTCCATTTTTTGTATTTTTATCCTGCAGGCGAGGAACAAAACGACATATTCGTCCTGCATAAATGATGTAATTACAGCGCAAGATTTTTGCTATGAGCAATTTTTATTTTAATTTCTTACCCCGACTTCTTCTGCTTCTTCCTCTTCCTCTTTCTCTCCATTACCCCACTCATTTATTTCCCCCTATATGATGGTATGATGGTACCCTCTGATATGTAAGTACGTACGCTATATAGCACTTGGTCACACACAAGTCTGCCAGTGCCAGCTTGTGAAATATTTTGCATGCCTTTATCATAATTTTTAATTAAATGCGCAAATTACTATAGAATTTATATATTCCTTCTTTTTTATTTGTTTGTGTGCGCTTCCTTTTCATAAAACCTTTGATTGAAATTTGCGAATAATAATGGGGGCTTGCAATTCTCAATGATTATCCTGGTAGATATGAAAACTTAAAAAAAATGTCTTTAAAAATTATCATTAAAAAATATATATTTTTGCTTTAATTTATAGCTAGTACGTCTCTTAGAATTATTTCCGAATTTATGTGTTTTTTTAGATTTTTAAGTCAATCCGTTCTGGGGGATTTTGGCTACTTCCCATTTTTATAGTCCAGACTTTTATATAGTTGTTTAGATATTACCCTTTTCTTGGCCACAAATGTTCTCTACCACATTTCAACGTTGACTTTCTGCCATTTATTTTAACCAGTCAAAGTCCCGAATAATATCAACAAACAAGTGCTTATTTTTCCCACCTTTTTTTTCTATGTTGGTGAACCTTTTTTTGTTTTTTCTTTTTTTTTGGAATGGAACGCTGATATTTTATGGCCTCAAAACGCGACCCCAAAAATATCAACCCACCTGCCAAACAGACTCTAATGCATTTCTAACATGGGTTAAAGGTGAAACGGGAAAACGGGTGAAAAGGGGGCGGTTGCGATTTGTTGACACAGCCAACGCCGCAAAAACATTGGCGGGCGTGTTAAATGAAATGAAAAGCCAAACGCGCGACCGCGAAAATCAAACAACAATAAAAAATAAACTGAGGGGGGAAAACCGCAGAAAGGTAGCTGCCAACAACAACAACAAGAAAACTGGACCAGGGAAATTGCGATGGCAGCAGAAACCAAAAAAACAACAACAACACACACTCGCACAAATACACAAACAAAATCAAGCGAAAAAAAAAAATTGTAGTTAAACCCAATTTGTAATTTGTTTGGCAAATCGCTCGAATGGCGGTACAAGAACAAAAGCACCGAGAAAAATCAAAATATATATATATATATATATAAATTGGTTTGTATACGATTTATAAGCTTAAAACAAGAAACACATATTTTTAAAACCTCTTTAAAACCACTTATACATTCAATGTATTTTGGACATAACATTTTTAAAATGCTCAAAATATGGAGTGCCATACCTCGTTGAGCTCGTAATTAAATTCCTAATCGATTGGCATTCTAACCTAGAAATTTTTAATTTTTGCCATTTTTCGCAAAAAATCATGATGTAACCTTATAAAAAATGTGAAAATTGGCGAAAATTATATTTTTTCAAAATCACTCAAAAAGTGTCATGGATTTATTCATTATTTTGATATCTATTTAAAACAGCATGTATTTTTGGTGTAAGGCCATTTTTGGCCAAGTTACAGCAAAAAAACAAAAGGAAAAATTCCTATTTTTACCAAAAACCTAGATCCCGAATTTTCGACGCAAAAATAATTAGTTTTTTGACCGAAACAGTGGAAATATAGATCCAAATATGGATTGTCATACCTTCCTGAACTCGTTATTAAATTTCCAATCGATTGGCATTTAAACCTGGACATTTTATTTTTTGGCCATTTTTCGCCAAAAATCATGATGTAACCCCTTATCAAAAATGCGAAAATTGGCCAAAAAATAGATTTTCCCAAAAGTGATGGAAATCATTAGCTTAGGTTGTTAGCTGCTCAAAACAGTCATTCTTTTAGCTGTGGGTCTTGATTTGTCCAAATTACGACTAAAAAACCACAAAAAAAAACTTTATTTTTCATTAAAACTTGAATTCCATATTTTTGAAAATACAAATTATACAAATTATTGCTATGTAAAAATAATCAACTGATATTTTATTATTTATAATAATTTAATGGTACAAATGAAATCTACATAATTTTTGTCAGTGCTCCAATATAACAACAGCAACAAGAAAAGCCACAAAGCTAAAAACAGCTAACGGGTAAACGGTAAACCAGCGACCGCCTGAATCCTGAATCCTGTATCCTGAATCCTTTCCCCCAGCTTTTGTGTGTGTGTGTGTTGGTGTGTGTGTGTGTTGTCGCGATGAGAAACGTGCCGATGCATAATCATTGAGGCCATTATCATTTATTTCACTCAAAGGTGTCGTTGCCGTTTCGCTTCCGTTTTGCGCCGTGTGCCACCTGCAAAAATCAAAAACACACGCACCACTTGGCCAACAGAACGGAAGTAAAAGAAAGTCAAGCTTAGCTAATGCCGCCAGACTTTGGGCCTTAAATACGATCAAACTTTCCAAATGTTGTTAAAAATACAAAAAATAGAAAAATATATACATACATAGGAATATGGAGAAAAAGCGGGGTAAATCTAAATATTAAAAAAAAAGGTGTCTAAAAGTATGCAATGGTTTTTTAATGTGATTTCAAATATCTGGATATTTTTTTTTAAACCAAAATTAAATTATACGTATAAAAGACTTCCAATATTTGGATTTTCACCTAAATAATAATACACCAAACCCGAATTCTTGAGACCCAAGCATTTTAGGCTCACAAATCGTTTAGTGCAAAGCGACCTTAAAATCCGCCAACGATTAGCAAATAACCCAACAACAACAAAGCAGCGGCGATTTTACAACCGCATCCACAGCAAACAGCGGACAAAAACGGCGTCCTGTGCCTGGAAATTTATGAACCCAAATTCCATGGTAGTCCCCTCAACCAAACCAAACCCCCATACCAACCTATCCTCCTCCTTTTTTGTGTGTGTGAACTGCGCTCGCGATTTTGGCCTATTTGTTTAGGTCAGAACTATAAAAATCTAACAAACTATAGCGTAATGAAATCAAAATAAAACAGAACCCACATTTCCCCTAGCATAAGTCAACACAAAAAGACATAGAAATATGGGGGAACCAAACAATAATCTGGTATAGTATTGTGATGCTGATAAAATATCATCCGAAACCATTAAAAGATACAACAGAAAAAAAAATGTTTTTATTATCAGGCTGTTTCTTACATTTATAAGCCTGACATAAAGCCGGGCAAAAAGCCTGTTAAAAAGCATTGCAAAAAGCCTAGCGAAGAGCGAAGAAAAAGACTTTTGGAATCCTGGCGAAACGCTAAGTAATATCCTTTCAAAAAAGCCTAGCAAAAAGCCTGGTGAAAGCCAACTAGAAAAAAAGTCTGGGAAAAAGCCCAACAAAAAGCCTTCCAAAAAACCGGGCAAAAATAAATAAAGTAATCAATTTTTGTCAAAGGTGTTGAAAAAATATATAAAAAATCTATATTTTCGTTCTCAGCTCGATATTCCTAACAAACGCAGATGCCCTAGCGATAGATGTTAGTTGTTTGTCAAAGCCCTCAGTGCCGGACCTTCGAATAGAATTCAGTTACATCTGGCTCGGCAAACAGAAAGCAACCAAAAAAAAATTAAAGAATAAATTTCTTTACTTATATATTTTGTTCTATTCCGTTCAAGGAAATCCCGGAGTGTTCTTATACCATAACTGCCATGGCGATGAAGACGATGAACCGAAACCAGAACCAGCTGAAGATGAAGATGAACTACACCCATTTTCTGGTCGAGCCCATTTGCCCAGTGCCGCAAATGTCGTCGGGAACTTTGAGGGCTCGTCGGGCAGTCGTCGAATCATATAGGGGTCCCCAAATCGCTCCCGATGATGCCATGCTCCCAATGCCGCCGCACAACAGGGCCCAGAGTATGGGGGAGATTCTGCAGGATCTTCGGCAGAGAGTCAAGAATCTGAAGCTCTGGCCTCGGGCCATTCGTCTGCTGAAGAGACGAGTCTAAGTAGTCTTTTCAACGATACGATATAGCAACTGGTGGATCTGAGCCATATTTAATACTATCCCTACTCCATTCTCAAAATCCCCATTAAACAAGTTTGAATTGTGTTCGATTTGGGTTCCACAAATCGTTAGTCCCCTAAAAATCGATCACATGACGTCGTCTTAAATACATATATTCCGAAAACGATTACTTTAGAAAGTGTTTCCTTGGTATTCTGGAATTTTCAGACCTGAAAACACTACATTAATACACGTTGAGCAATTTAAATTGTATTAAGAGTGGAGTTGGGACATTTGCAACCCAGGCCCAAATCGCAAAAGGCCCGCCACTGCAAACTGGAACGACAACAATGGCGAAAAAATTAAATTCCAACATTAAAATAAGTTTTTAAAACTAAGCAGCGCGGCGGCTTATGTCACATACACACAGAGAGAAAGACACAAAACAAAGCGGCAAAAAAGAACCACAGGACAGACGGCATTTAGAATATAAATTTAGTTAAACAAATCTCGGACGAGGCGGCCTCCCCAAGGTACACGAATGCAGCCAGAGTTGCTACCGTCATGTATGAGTTTTCTGGCAGGAGAGGAGCTGCGCTGCATTAAAATGGAGAAGCTTTTGCATTTCTCTATAAATAGTATATGTTTTAATTAATATAATAGTAAACAAATATCTTAATTTCGATTTTTGAAAAAAAACAAAACTGAGTTTTAATGCAGCCAGAGTTGCCACCTTCATGTATGAGTTGGACAATCTTTTGCTATTCTCTGTTATTTATCAATTATCCATAAATTGATATAGAACTAAATATTATTTATAAAATAATTATTAAATATTTAAACAAAATATTGGGTTTATTATTATATTTTTTATTGATACAAATAAGGATCGCCCATTAAAATATCGCTCGTTTAATATACCCTGTAAAACCAAGAAGCTCCCAAATTCCCCGACTGTAGGGCAAAAGCAAAGCTTTCGACCCCCAGACCCCCAAAGTGCATTTCGTTCGTTTTAGGGTTAGGGTTAACCCTCCACTGCCCCCGCGACCTCTCCTTCGGCATTTTCTTGCTCTGCTTCTTTATCTTTTTGCCATGTAGGCTTCTCTGGCTCGTATTTCCCACCCCGCCAACCGCTGACAAACGTCAAAATATAATTTTTGCGTGGATTTGCGTTGGCCCAACGACAACAACAACAGCAACAGTAATAAATGTCAGGGGGTTTGAAACCCCCACCAAAAATGGAGGGAAAAAAAGTGAAACAATTTTTGCAACTGCTGCCTGCTTCTTATCTCAGGCACGTTAATGTGGCCTATGTGGCCAAGTGGGGGAAGGGTTGCCCCGTTGCCAGCATTGCATGTCCTACTGTGAGACATAATTTTTAATAATCTACAACACAGCCCGGCCACAAAAGGGGAGGCGCCCGAAAAATACGCGCATGCAAATGGCTTAATTTAATATATAATTATACCCTGACAACGCAGCAAGGCGCCCACAGAAGAAGACAGGGCTATATTAGCTAGGGATCGTATATATATTTAACATTTTTAAAAATCTTTTAGAGTCTTTCTCTGCGATTCTTAACATTTTCATGGGTTTCATGCCTACCAGCGCCGTTCTATGCGATTCTCAAACTTCTTAGGTGCTTCACTTACATCGAAACGGAATTACAAAGTGTGTTGATATTTCTATTAAAGCCTCTCTCTGCGATTCTCAACATTTTCATGGGTTTCATGCCTACCAGCGCCGTTCTATGCGATTCTCAAACTTCTTAGGTGCTTCATTCACTTCGAAACGGAATACAAAGTGTCTTGATATTTCTCTAAGAGCCTCTCTATGCGATTCTCAACATTTTCATGGGTTTCATGCCTACCAGCGCCCTTCTATGCGAGTCTCATACTTCTCAGGTGGTTCGCTTACTTCGAAACGGAATACTTCTTGATATATACTCTAAATTAGAGCATTCCATAGTCAGCCAGTGTGTGTTAATCCCCTGACGCCCACTACGGGAGTGATTTCCTCGGTTTTCGGCTTGTACACCTTGTCGTGGTGGCTTTTTTATCCCAACACCGAAGGTTGGCCAAAAAGGTGTTAAGACCAAGATGCCATCCATATACATACACGTATGTGGAAGATTGTCTTGTCTAAGCTCCAGATTGATGCCGCCTTTGCCGCAAAACTCAATCCCAGAGCTGTAATTAAATTATCATGCCAGGAGCATAACGCCGCCTTACCTCCGCCTTAACCCCTCGCATGTGTTCGAGGGTGTTGTAATTCAAACAGGAGCCAACGCAACGGGTTAACATTAGCGCACTTTTATGGCCTTCGCCGGATAAGTATATGTCCTTTCAGCCCCCCAGTTTCCAGTTGAGTCTCTTTTTTCTATGATTAGCTGCTAAATTTATGCCAGCCGCAAAGGAGTTTTGCGGCAAGCAGTTAAAACAGCAATAGCCCTGCAATGCCTACATATTTATCTGGGGGCAAAACGTTAGCTGAATTAAAAAGTATAGCCTTCTACATATATTTTAATACCAGACAAGTCAATGAAAAATTTTAGAAATATTTTTATAATTATTTTCAGTACTAAAAATGTTTTTAAAACTTACCAAAAGCATTACTGATGAGCAAGGATTGCCACCTTCCTGAAAATATTAATTTATTTTACCTCCTAATAGCAGATGAGTCAATGAAAAATATTTAAAAATATTTTAATAAATATTTTTAGTACTAAAAATGCTTTTGAAACTCAACAAAAGGCTTGCTTATAAGCAAGAATGACCGCCTAGGTCTTAAAATATTCATTTATTTTCCAACTCCCAAGTTATCCTTCGATCTAAATAACACCAGTAAATATACAGATACGATCAGGCTACAGTCGCCCGATTATTTAAATGAAAATCCAGTAAAAAATAGATGGAGAAACTGAGGATGGGAAAAGCGCGGTGGGTGGCTTTTCCATCTTGGACAGCAGCTGTTGACCAAATGTGGACTTAGGACGTGCTTTTAATTTTTAAAAACTGCTCTTAAAACGCGATAAAACACGTTGAAATGCCAAATAGCGGATGGCGGAGGGTGGAGGTCTGGAAAAAATCAAGCAAAGGAGAGTAAAAGATGGAAATTAGTGGAGGAGACGACGAGAAGGCGAGTTACATATGTACTTAGCCATATATATATATTTTATTCATATGGACACACACAACCCACACACGGGAAAATCCCAAGTTGGGGAAATGAAAAATATGGTAGAAAAAAAATGGGGGCCAGAGTGGACAGTGCATCTGAAAAAAATGTGTAAAGCGTGCATTTACATAATGAAAGATGTAGCAGTGCAAGTGTGTGTGATTTTTTTCCACAGTATATGTGAGGCAAAAGGATTAGCGATGGTCGTCATGTGCGTGGCACAACCAAAAAAAAAAAGGAAAAAGAAATAAAATAAAATAAAAATAAAAAATAGGGGGAAGGAAAAAAATTAAATTATAAAATATTGAAGCGAGTAAGAAATGCGCAAAAGGGACAGAAAGGCGACAGCACTGCTTGCTGGCACACCCACAAAGGCACTGGAAAAATAATGGAATACCAATCACCATTTTAATATTTTTTAAAAAATATTTAAATAATTGTTAATTAATATTCTGTAATAAAAAAATATTTTAAAGAAAAACATTTCGGTTATATTCATAGTCGCTTCGTCAGTACTCAAATTCTCTATTCCAAAAATTGTTTGGAATTTTTATAACAAATTTTGGGGCATACAAAAACTTTAAAAAATATTTTAAAAAATCCTAGAAGGTATATTTTTTTATAGTGCAACCAAAATTAATGTCCTTTTAGATACAAATGCAATTTATAAGAGCCGAGAGCTCGTGTGTGTGAGGGGTTCCAAAAAATGCTTTCACATGGCTTCCATCGCCCACTCAGCCCCCCACTCTTTTTATATTCTTATACATTTTTTTTTCGCCCAACATAATTTTGAATAGCATTAAAATTATTAGCTACAAATGAATAAAAAACGAAACGGATAAAGTGAGGGAAAAAAATTAGTGAGAAGGACTAGAAGTAGAGGAAAGAAATGGGCGTACGTAGTACGTACCATCATATCATCCTAAGTCCCCCCATTTGGAAACCCCCTAATTTTTTGCCGTTTTCCCGCCCAGCAACAAATGCGCATAATGAGCTCTGGTCAGCCAGCCTAGACGACGGCCGTGGGAGGTTGCCATCGCAGAGATTTACGCGCGACAAGTTTTTCTTGCCCTTTTCCACAGCGTAATTCTTTTCGAATGCCCTATCTATGGGGTCTGGGGATTCGAACTGCCACTTGGTAACCCTGGAAAAAACCATCTTTTGTATCTAAAAAATCCCATTAAATAATAATACATTATTTTTGATAATAACTAACAACAAAAATATGTTAGAAACCATTTTATTTGAGAGCTCGTGTATTAAAATATCTCAGTGAATTGTATTATTTTTCCTAATTTTTTCTTGATAATAAATGCTTCATATAAATGTCAAAACTACTAAATTTCTGTGATTTTTTTTAGGTTTTTTTAGGTAATAATGGCTTAATTTAAATCTCATAACTTCTAAAATTACCTTTTTTAAACTTATCTGTATTTTTTTAACTAACTTAAAATTTAATTAATACTTCAGAGCATTAGGCAATTCGCTCAAAAAACCATCTCCTATTTTAGTAACCATTTTTTTGTAGCCTCGCAACATCCAGCTAAACACTTTTCAGTTGATATCGCAAATCCTTTTCGCTGGCGCTTACATAATGATATGTGGCCGCAGATGCCAAGTGAGGGAAAAGTGAACAAAAAAAGTTAAAAAATATATAGAAAAAAGAAATTAAAATAAAATAAAAAATGAGTGGGAAGGAAGTACCGTCTGCTTGCCTTTTTGCATTTGCATGCAATTTGCGCTAAAAATGCGGAGGAGGACTTCCTTCGATCTGATGAAATGAAAGCGTTGACTGTTCTATAATTTAAGTACAACATAATAGAGCTTGAAAAAATATCGACAGATTGATATTTCTCGATATTTAATGAGTTTTTCCTTGAAAACATCGATATTATCGAATCAATATTGTGAAAATATCGAAAACTTCGAAAAATATCGATAATTTTCAAGCTTTACAACATTATCATATAATTTTCTTCTAACTGCTGAGCTATCCATCCTAAAACCAATAAATAAAACCACATTTTGAGTATTATTAAACGTACATTTTAAAATCAGTTTTATTCCGTTATATCATGCTTGCTGTATTGTGTAATATATCAGTTAAACGTAACTCTTAACTAGGCAATAAAAAAAAAATAGAATCGATTAAATGACCGTAATATATGATATTAATTATTATGTAGCTCCACTTTACAGAGTTGCATTTTTCTTTCTTGTTTTCAGAGTTGCATTTGATCCTCGGTCAGCTGTTTGGGCCTTCGCTTCCGGCGCTTTCGAGCCTTTCGTCGCAGACGATCGAACTTCCGGATCCGGTCGCAAATGAAGTGCTTGAGGTCATCGCCCTCTTCGGCCGATTGCCGGCTGCACGACATGGTGAATATTATAAGCGAGTTAAGGTAGAAAAAGAATCTTATATCATAGTCATCCATCGATTGTTTGGAACCCTTGGATCGATGATTTTTATCCCTTTGCTCCCTTTCCCTCTCCTTTTGGTAATTGCTAAAGTTATGCTTGCGCAACTTGGAGGCGGGATATGAGGTGGCCAAGGGATCAAAGGGTTCAAAGGTCGAGCGCTGGCGCTTCGAACCGCTCATCAAATGTTGCCGTAAATAGTCGTAAATGCTCATGTTCCTTATAACGATGGTGTTGGTGGTTCTGCTAATGGTAGTTATCATCGGTCCCGATTTATGCGGCGCCACATGCTGTAGATTAAGCCAACTGCCGCCTGCCGCCTGCACGCGAGTTGGCAACGATTGGGCCAATAAGATTTTAGTATTACTTCCATTGGCCATCATCGTTGTCGTTTTAAATGTATTTAGCATTGGCTCATTGGTGTTATTGCTGCCGATGTTGTGGCATCGGTCGGTTTCTTGTTGTATTGGTTCTTGATTTAAATAATCATCTTGATTATAGGTATAAGGATATATATTATGTGGGGCTATGGATTTGATTTTGATTTGTGTTTTTTTGTTATCTACAGCAGTGACTGCACCCCGTCAATGATCGGCCACCAGCGGTCCCCAGAACATCTTCGATATCTTCGAGTCGTCCTCGGTTAAGAAGAACTGGCGGCCCAAATGCACAAACTCCTTGAGCGACAATTGGCCGTCGCCGTTCTTGTCTATCACAGCGAATGAAACGGCAGCGTCGTCTTCGGTCAGTCCCAGACAGCGGAAGAAGAGCTTGTATTGTTCGAGATCCAAGTGGCCAGTGTGATCGAAGTCCACAGCCTGAGGGGGAAAATAAAATATAATTCAATTAATATAATAAAATAAGACAGTATTTTCATTGAATTTAACAAAATTCCTAAAGAATTCGCGTTTAAATGTTATAACATAAGGTGATCAAAGAACTTGTGGAGTGAATTCTTTAGTACTTGCATTGAATTTAATAAAATGCTAAAGAATTCGCGTTTAGATGCCATAAACAATTAATGATTAAATAACTTGTGGCGTGAATTCTTCAGTATTAGCATTGAATTTAAAAAATGCAAAAGCATTCGCGTTAAAATGTTATAACATAAAGTGACCAAATAACTTGTGGCGTGAATTCTTCAGTATTTACATTAAATTTAAAAAAAAAACTAAAGAATTCGCGTTTAGATGCTATAACATAGAGTGATCAAAAAACTTGTTGCGTGAATTCTGTAGGTTAACTGCAGGTTAAACGAACCTTAAACAAATACGGCAGGAAGCGACCGATGCGTTTGGCCATCTTCTTGTCGTTGAGACGATGGTGCAGATCGGTGAGAAACTGCTCGGCAGTCACCAGATTGTAGGGGGTTATCTCCCCGAACTGCTCCTCCCACGTATGCTTGATCACATCGTTGAACTCGGCGGCCACCTCGGGGGTCAAATGGCCCAGATCGTTGAAGCGTTTGGCCAGCAAACTGAAGTCGTCGAACGAGACGACGCCGTCGTGGTTCACGTCCAAAATGCGATGCAGGGTACGCATTTTGCGGCGCCAGAAGGCCGAGTCACCCTAAAAATTAAAAGAATAATTTTAAATTAATTTTTGTTTAATTTTTTAATATAAATCTTTATGTGTTTGAATCTTAAAAACACACAGGACCCCTTGAAAGCTCTTTTAAAAACTTTAAACTGCTTTGTTGCTTTTGAAAACTGCTAGTAAAGGACTTTAAACTTGAAAAATGAAAGCTTTTCGGATAACTGCTTGCTTGAACTGCTTTTGAGCTTCCGAAGGACTTGGCTATACTGCTTGTTTGCTTTTAAAGCTCTTTTGAAGGACTCTGGCATAAGCACAGCTTACAGTCCCAAGCTTTCACTGAACTGCTTTAAAAGGACTTCAGATAACTGCTTGCTCACATGTTAAATCAGGATACGTTACAATCAACGAACTGCTTTATGCTTATTTATTTATTTTATTTATTTTTTGAAGTGAAAGCTGTAATTCGGTATTCACAAGTCCAAAGCAGAGCTTTGATCTTAAAATAGCCCGTGATTACAACCGGTTGGCACTGCTAACTGACCACTGTTAACCAGGTTACAATGTTAGACTATTTTAAAATACCTAAAAAAAGCAGGTTCAAAAAACGGCATTGAGCTCACGATAACAAAAATTTCGAAACACGTTTCTGGGCTTGGCAATTGGAATTGAACCAGCCACGTGGAGGCGTGTGCTTTTCTTTTGTTTCTGAGTATATTTTATGGGTTATTTATATGGTTTTTCAAACAGTTCACTTACCCGTTCGCTGCGCTTGGAATCCATTTTCTGGCGACGTCGCTCGAACTCATCGTCCGAATCGGAATCGCTATCACTTTCCACCTCCCGTCGCAATTTGGCCGCTCCGGCTTTCTTGGAATATTGACGGACAGCCTGGACCACGGCCGTGGGCATTTGATGCCACAGCAGTGAGTGTTGTGCTCCATGTCCACAGATGTTGCCACCAGTTGCCAGAAAGAGTCGCTGAAATCGGAGGATAGATAAAGGATAAATAAGTAAATTTATTGGGAATATTTACTACTTAATGTAAAGAAGTAAAATACTAAAGTTCATTTTTAGTATTATTTTTTAATCCTTTCAAACCTTTTTTAATCGGAAAATTACTAAACATTTTTAAATGTCTTTAAAATATAAAAAAATATTTTTTAAAATGATGATATTGGCTACTTAATGAACAAATATACAATATTAAATTTTAATTCAATTTCAATTATTTTCAGTATATGTTTTTAGGTATAAGTATGTACCTAAGTAATTGAATTTGAAATCAAACAATTACTAAACCTTTTCGATTTTTTATAAAATCAATAATAATTATTTTAAAAATTATGATATGACATTGCAGTTCTTTACCCTAAACCCTATAATATTACCCAATATCTTTGCTATTGTTTTATTTATTTTGGTTTTTGTTGTTATTCTTGATTTGGTTGCTATATGCCCTTCGGCCCATAATCACTATGTTTTTTTAATTACAACTCAGCGCACTGCTGGTTTTCCTCTCTTATTTTTGTTTTGCTTGTTGTTTTCCCGATGGTTAAGGTCAGTTCTGTTTACACACAAATAAGAATTATAAACCCTATTCGTTATCTGTTTTTTACGAGTATTTCCAACTTTGGTTTGGTCTTTGAATTCTTGAAATTCATTTTACAGTTTGAGAGGCTCTCTCAGTAGCAGTAGTAAGAAAGAGAAACCACGTGGCGATCATGTAACCAAATAAATAGAAGAAAATGGAAACCAGTTGGGAAAAGAATGGGTGTATTATGGAAAAATTACTTAACTTAAATATCTAAAAAAAAAAAAATAGAAAAGTATATTAAATGTAACCATGGAACAGGAAACTAAAAGATATTTTAGGAAAAAAACAACATTGAAAATAAAGGCAAAAAAAGATAATTATAGATGCCAAAAACCAGTTCGGAGAAATGTATTTTCCCATCATCTGTTCCTCCGACAGCTTCTGTCAATGTCATTAGAAAAAACAGAGATAAAGAGTTTGCCTCTTTTTTAATTACAAGAAACCGAAGAAGAACACTCTTGTAAACGTTTTGAATTTCAATGGCCCACTCGATAAGAAGGCATCCGAGACTACAGATGTAGCCAGCCACCGACGACGACGACGAACCGACGATGATATCATACCATATAATACCATTATCATAAAGCCCGCACACTTATTGTATTGGACTGTTTTCGGAACCTTTTTCGGTTCCAGTCGCTTCGTTTTGGTTAAACGAACTTTGGATTGTTTGGTTGGATTTTTCGTAAACAAGTTTCTCCTAAAAAAACGAATTAATGAATGCGAAAAAACGGGCCTCCTTTCATTTAAATGTCTGCGCGTCTCGAAAACAAAAAGAAACACGTTTCGAACGTAGGAAAAAAACAAAAAAAAAATACTAATGATTTAGGTAGGAGATGCAGAGAGTCGGCAAATAAAAATCAAAGTCGAGCAACAGGTCAATGTTAAACAGCAGAAACCAAAAACAAGGAAAATTGCAAATAAAAACATTCGAAATCCATCACGAATAGAACTTCCTGTGATTCTAAAACTTTAGTTTTCGGGGGAGGAAGCCTCTTCCTCTTCCTTTGTTATTATAACCAATGCTTTTGCGCAAGATTTTCCTGCCACAGAATTTGCGCAGTTTTCCGACTTTCAAAACGAGGGGGTTGGAAAGGAAACTTCAGCGGCTTTCACCTGAGTACACAGGGGAAAATATCTTGTGTTGCCATAGCTGGTTACACTTTATATTGAGTCAATATCTATCGTCAGCATAATAACATAAATTTCATTTCGAAACCGAAACATTTATGCAAATATTAGCCGGCATTATAATCAAATAAACTCGCCTTTTTTTCTGTGTAATTTTCTATTGTTTGCATTACTGTTTTTTTGTTTTATTTATTTTACTGAGGGAAATGCGTCTTTCGGCGCCTGTTTCCAAATTTATTATTGATTGATTGAATTGCTGCGCCCTTTAATGATTGATCTATAAGACATTTGCCATTAGTTCAATGAATTTTGTTCTCAATCATCAATAGAACGAAAAAATACGAAATTCATTGAGGCCGTTAGCTGATACTTATAATGTCGGCATTTTAAGATATAAAACTCTGCTTCTATCAATTCAAAATGAAAGTATTTTATTTAAACTCTTATTTGGCATAAAAATGGTTCAAATCCAATGGCTATATCTCGAGATATACCAAATCGTAAAATAAAGTTTTTACTTAGAGTTCTTACAGTTTGTGAGCCACTGGCCTCGTTTCGTAGACTTCCCTCTCCTCCGTTTTCCATTCTCTCTTTCCCCTTGCTTCTCTTTATTCCCCCTCTTTATACAATTCCCTTCTCCCCCTCTGTTTTTCGAATTGCGATTCTAGTTCCCTGATTTGTTTTGAGTTTTTTTTCTCGGAGAAACTGTTCTTGAGGAATTTTTTTATAAGGCCTGGGATTGAACCTCTTTTTATAGGAATGTTTTTGAAAAATTCTTTTTGTAAACTGTTTTTAAAAACCCCTGCTTAGAGTATTGTTTTTTCTAAGTCCCGTTTTTTCTGAGCTCTTCTGGTAATTGAATTAGAGTCACTTAAAAGTGGCGCACACACTGAGAGAAATCAACACTTACATGGCAATCGCTGTGCGAAATGGGCGTGTTCGGGGGCGGGGGGGCGGTCTGCTGCAGAACGCCGACAGTTGCGGCCATGTTGCGTTCCAGAATTTCTCTCGAAGTGCGCAAAATACCACGGCTCACAATCGAGAATGCCATCTTGTTTTTTCTCTCGATTTACTTCAGTTTTTCCTCAAAATTTCGCTTATTTTCCCAACAGTTTGAACTGCACTGCAGAAAATGTGCAACGTTGCCTTTGTTTTTTTTTTAGGGTTTTTGCTGTTGTTGTTGTTTAACTCTTTTTGTTGTTTTTAGTGCAGCGCGCATTTAACAACCGGTTTTTTGTTTGGAAGATGCACCACAAAAAAATGTTTTTCTTTTATTTTTATTACACACTTTTATTTTTGTAATGGTAACTGCTTTTTTCGATTTCTCTGGGTTTTTGAGTTTTTTGAATATTGTTTTTTTTTTCGTTTTGCTTGGGAGGAAACACAACCGTTCGCTTAAGCGTTCGAATTCGTTTTGAAACCCATCGCTGCGCAAAGAAAAGAAGTCGACGTCGACGCCTGTAAAAGCAGAGCGGTCTTTCGATGTGTGTGTGAGCGGGAGTGTGTGTGAGTGAAGGAGAGGGCAGCATAAGAAGGGTGCGGGGACAACAACAGCTGCTACTCGGAATTGTTGCCAGAAGCAGACAATAATATCACTATGGCGGCCAAAAAAATAGTAAAAAGTTAAAACAATTTTTGAATAAAAATATATAAAATATATATATTAATTATAGTAGATTTTTGTGTTTTTATGAAATTTATTCGATAACTAAAAAATGGTATATAAATATTTGGGCATTGCTCTTAAAGTTTCCTAAATAAAATAATTTAAAATACAGCAGTTAGAATTAAGTTTGTCATTTTAAGGATTTCGGATATAAAAAATAAAGGTATTTAAGAAATATTTATTTTACTTATTGAATAAAATAAATGTTTTATTCAAGACAACATGGCGTATGAGTGATACATTTTAGAGCCCCTAAAGAATTCGCGTTTTGCTTTCTTGTTACTTTAAATGTGACCTCAGCTGTATGTAAGTATACACACACACACACTAACACAGACAGACCATGTAAGCCGGTTGAAGAAGAAAAAGAAGAAAATGAATAAGAAGAAGGAGCATAAGCAGAAGCAAAAACAAACAAAAGCAAAACCCAGTGAATGTCAAACCTCGCTTAAATGGTGAATTTTATTCCATTTCATGTGGATCCCCAAAGGAAAATGCATTACATAAACACACACACACATTCAAAACAGTTTTTCATTGATAATGTAGACGAAAGAAGACGAAGACAAAAACAAAAACGAAAATTCAAAAAGCAAATATCATAAAAAGTGCGTATTTAGGTCGCTGCGTGTGACAAACTGTCGTTCCAATACAATATGCCCCAACTCACTTTTCACCCTTCGCTCCGCTCCCCTCCCCTCCACCCAAAAAGTACCCCCCCATACACACGCACAAATAGTTTCTGTTTTTCCGTTTCTGTTCTACTTCATTGTTCCACTGAAAACGCATGTTTACACACACACACTTGAGGTGAAAATTATAGTTACATACATATATTACAAGGATTTACAAAACATAAAGCATGGAATCATAAAGCATTTTAAGACATTTTTTTAAGATTTCTAAAAGATTTTGTGAACCTTAAACATAAATATAATGCATCCTACATCATTTTCATCAACATTTTTAGTAGTATTACGTAATTATTGGATTTTTTAGGTCTCAAAAAGTATGTAAAACATAAAAAATTTTCCCAAAAAAAGTTTAGAACCATGGTACCTCCACTGTAGACACCCATACACACACTTGTTACATAGGTGTACATGAGAGATTGTATAATAGTCTTGATCAAATAGAGCGCCAGTGGACTTGGACCCAAAAAAACATGCATCGAAAACAAAAACAAAAAAATAACGAGCCCAAAAATAAAAAAAATTAATGAGGAGGAGTGATTTGAATGGATATATCAGTTGCCGGTGAAAATTAAAGGGAATTATTATCAGCTCCACTAATTCCCGATTATCTTGGTCGCTTTAATCGAATTCACTGCCCCATCAAGATCAATGCTTTCATATGAAACCCCTTCCCCCTGAAACAGTTTGGCAAGCACTGGTCCCGCCAAGAAGTGCAACATTTGATGTAGAAAATACAAAAAAAATCGAAGGCCCCCCACTTTACCGTTTCGAATGCGGCAAACGGAGTGCACTGCACTCTGCGGAGGCAAAAACTTGGAAATACAGACAGAAAGCCGAAACATGTGAGCGGGTCGGGAAGTTTCCAAAGCGGTTTATGCGAAGGTGAAATCACGATATCTTCAGCGTAAGCCGGTTGTTAAGATTATGGAGTTTTGCAATCTATGTAGAAAACTCTAGCGGATTCTTGACTTTCTCAAATAATAAAACCTTTTAAGATATATATATAAATTTTTGGAAATACGAGTTACTGATTTTAAGATCTCTCAGGTTTATGCGAAGGTGAAATCATGATTTATTCAACTAAATCCGGTTTTAAGATAATGGAATTTTATTATCTATGTAAAAAACTCTAGCGGATTCTTGACTTTCTCAAATAATAAAACCTTTTAAGACAATATTTTTGGAAAGACGAGTTACTGATTTTAAGATCCATCAGGTTTATGCGAAGGTGAAATCACGATATCTTCAACGTTAGCCGGTTGTAAAGATTATGGAGTTTTGTAATCTATGTAGAAAACTCTAGCGGATTCTTGACTATCGCAAACAAGAAACATTATTATTGTACAACGACTTCAACATTTTTTTACCACTCTACCTTTAATAAAACCTTTGCTTATATCATGTTTTATATATCATAAATTTTGTGAATACTTTTTTCTTTAAGTTTTAGAATAATATTGGTTGCTCTTGAAAGAAAAGCGGTTTTCTATTCTATAAAATGTATTAGGTTTCCCAGATCATGATATGAAATCCCTGATCTTAATATCCCTCGGACCCGCATAAACGTCACTTGTTTTAGGGTGGACGTGTGCTTGGGCCGAGAACAACCGGCGCATCGACTGTCTGCTGACTTTCCGAGCGTCACGTAACGCCAGGTCCAGGGACAACAAAAGCAACACAACACAACACAAAACAACTGCAAACATATGACCACCAAAACAGGGTCTCAACTATATAGTATACATATACTATATACAGAAGTGTGTGCAGTTTAGCATGCGCCCGCTACAAATACATAAATTAAAATCGGTTTGCTACTGCTGCACCTGCAAAACCAAATAGAGGGAAAACTAAATTAAATAAATAAATAATAGCCACACGACCTGTCTAATGACGTCACATGGAGCCATTAACATTACACCCACGATCCACATGACATCTATGTATGTACTTTAAACCTAAGTAGCTCCACAATTGCCGAAAATTAAAATGCGTAATAAAAAAGTGTGCGCAAAAAAGGTGTATTAAACACAGTAGATGTTCGCATTTTTAAATTTTCTTAAAATGTTTTGTGGGAAAATATGGAAAAACATTTCACTAACATTGATTGTTATAATATATTTATATTATATATGTATATTTTGGATAACTAATTAAAATAAAAATGGATTCTCAATTATGATATCCGAAAGTTAGGATCCTTCAAAAATAGTTTATTTTAGGAATCTACAAACTGAAAACAAATTAATACTATATATTCTTGATTTCAAAACCATTTAGTGATAGTTTTAAATGATTCTTTCTTACTTTCTCAAGTATAATTTTTACAATAATAAATCATTATGATTTCCGAAAGTTAGGATCCTTAAAAAATAGTTTAATTTAGAGATCTTTAAGCTTATACAAAATTAATAATATATATTCTTGATTTCAAAACCATTTATTTAGATTCTTATTTATAAGTCGAGCTCCTTAAAAAATAATTTAGTATTAAGGGATCTTCAAACTTCTTGATTTCAAAAATACTTTATAAAG
This sequence comes from Drosophila lutescens, assembly GCA_037075285.1. Lineage (NCBI taxonomy): Eukaryota > Metazoa > Arthropoda > Insecta > Diptera > Drosophilidae > Drosophila > Drosophila lutescens. The sequence goes on along the minus strand of JBAMCF010000413.1, from coordinate 2,973,042 downwards.
ATTTTGTTATGCAGGTGTTATTAAAGTATTTCTATATTAAAAACCCATAAAATATTATTCATTTTTACTAAACACCTTAGCTAGTGCCCACTGTATTGTAATTGTAAGTCCGCTCCCAAGTTTTTGCTTCTGTTTTATATGTTTTTTTTTTGGGCGTGTGCCGGGGGTCTAATCGGAATGGGAATGGAAATGGATGGTGGTGGAGGGGTGGAGGGTGGAGAGGTGGATCGTTGTTGACACACACACGTGTGCGAGGCGAAGTACCCGAGAATATTGGACAAGATCGTCGTCTCGTCTCGAAAGGGAAGCCTTGTGCTCCATGCTGTTCGAGTTTATTTTTTTTTCGTCTTTTTTTTCGTGAATTCTGCTTCTGCGTTTCTAGTATTTCTTGTCGCGCTTTTCAAGGTCCGCAGTTCCACAGTTTTAATGCCATTTTTCAGATTTCCGCAACGCCATTTAAATTGATGTGCGTATGTGTGAGATGTGCGGTGTTGTGTTGTTGTTTTTCCTGCTTTTCAGTTTTTGGCGTACGTGTTGCGCCCCAACGCCGGCTCAAAAAAAAAAAAGAAAAAAGTTATAAAAAGAAAAAAAAAAGAAAAAGCAGAACAACAGCGCAGCAGCAACATGTGAGGAGCCATAATATTATTTGTTGATGTTGGATGCTGTTTTAACCCCCTGAAATGGCCACTATTTAAGTTAGTTTTGGCCCATCTAGCAGAAAAAGGTAGTAGAAAATTTTAAAATATTTTAATTTAGAAAATAAATAACTGTTTTTAACTACAAAGCTTTGGAAAATTATTCTAATAGTTCTTAATATAAGTAAAACAAGAAAGGAAGCTAGCTTCGGCAAGCCGAAGCTTATATACCCTTGCAGATCATTCTATTAATTTACAAATCGCAAAAATGTTAAATTTCCTATTATTTCACATTAATTTTTCGATCGTTTCTATGGCAGCTAAATGATATAGTAGTTCGATCTTTTAAAAATTAAAATCGAAATTCGGAAATATTTAAAAATAGTCATATCCCAGAGTAGAAGAGAATGTAATAAAAATCAACAAAGATATAATTTTTTCCTATTAATTTCCATATAATTTTTCGACCGTTCCTATGGCAGCTATATGATATAGTCGTCCGATTTTGATAAAAATTTATTCGAAATTCAGAATTAGATACAAAATGGTATTTCCAAAAGTAGGAGGTGATATGTTCAAAAACACCCAAGATATAATTTTTTTTACATTTTTTTCCCGACTATTTCTATGGGAGCTATATGATATAGTTGTCCGATCCGGCTCGTTCCGACTTATATACTACCTGCAATAGATATAAGACTTTTGGGAAAGTTTTAGCCCGATAGCTTTAAAACTGAGAGACTAGTTTGCGTAGAAACAGACGGACAGACGGACCGACGGACAGACGGACAGACGGACAGACGGACATGGCTAGATCGACTCGTCTAGTGATGCTGATCAAGAATATATATACTTTATGGGGTCGGAAACGTCTCCTTCACTGCGTTGCAAACTTCTGACTGAAATCATAATACCCTCTGCAAGGGTATAATGATAACGCATGTATGTAAAAATTTTTTAAATACATTTAAATAAAAATAATTTTAAAATTTTATTTTTTAATAATTTTAGTTTTAATTTCACACTTAAGTTAACTGGAAATTCCTAAACTTTGCTTTATAAAATATGAAGTTAATCAAAATAGTACAAATGCTCACATTCATAATACTTTCGTTATATTTTACTTAATATTACATTTAAAAAAATGTTTAATAAAATAAAAAAAGTATTAAATTTTTAGCATTCATTTCTTCGTTTAAATAAATGTTTTAAATATTATTTAACATTTGTTCGAAGAGTTTTTTCCATGGACATTTAAAGGGTTAATCTCGAGGGGTTGTTTACGTTACGGGTTCACTAGTTTTTTTCTCAGTATGCGGATTTTGGCACGTCGACACACCGGCGACAGAGGCAGCGACGTCGACGTTGGCAGAGGAGTCGTGCTGCGCCTTTTACATAAAATGACATAAAATTTAATTGCGTCGTGCATTGGTGTGTGTGTGTGCCTGTGAGTTTTCCAGTTGCCTGCACCACCACAAAAAAAAGAGAAAAACAACAACAAAAAACTAGAAAATAGCAGCGACTACGTGCCACTTGCAACGCATCCTTTTCCTCGATGTTGTCGTAGGTTTTTCCCCATGACTTTTCCATTTTCCAAACTTAAAAACAAATTTAAATTTTTAAGTGGAAACCCTTGGAAACTCTAGAACTCTCTTGAAGGTACTTTAATACACTTGAAAAAATGTTATGTTATTTATTTAAGATTATTATGCAAAAGAGCAAGGAATTGAAAAATCTTAAAAACAATTTTTTCTTAAATATACATTTTTTCGAGTAAAAAAAAATATTTTAAACGTTTCTAATAAAAATAAAAACACATTGGTAAGAAAATAAAATTGATCTTAACTTAATGACCCTTAATTAATTAAAAAAAAAAAGAAACAACTATAAATGTTATAATAATAAATCGCTATGATTTTCAAAAGTATGGATCCCTAAAAAATATTTAAATGTAGGGATCTTCAAAAACTATCTTTTCATATCAAACCTTTATTTTTTTGCGTGTTATAAATTAAATTACAGCTGATGGTCGCTTCTTATCAGCGACCTGCTTATAATGGCTGATAAAAACACCAAAAACAATAGCAACACCGAAAAATAAAAATAACAACACATGACTTTCTGACCGTCGCGGGTTACAAAACCCCGAAAGCTGGAGATAAAAGCCAGAGAGCCAGCCCAACTTTAATGTAAAGATTAGGCCAGAAAGCAAATACGAAATGAAAATGAAAAGGGCAAACATAAAACAGATTTGGAAATTGGGAGTTGCTTTTCGAAAATGTTCGGTAAATAAAAGGGCATCGAAAATTTGGCGGGTAAACAAGGCAATTGATTTCTGGTTACAGTTTGACAAGCACTTGAGGGTTTGGATTCACTTTAACTAGTAAAGTTTTGGTAAAAAAAAATAATAAATATTATTTAAATTAAGCTTTACTTACTCAAAAATAAAAGTAATGCTATGCCTTCAATTAATTTTTAGAAAAATTATATAATATCCTTAAATATTTTTGTTTAAATTTTAAATAATTTTAAATATTTAAATAAGTGTTATATTTGTATCTTTAAATATTAATATTCTTAAAATTAACTTTAAAAAAAATGGTTATACAAAAAATAAAAGATAGTTTATCTCAAAGATATAACCCAAGAACAATACCCATTTTCTTTCCAAAATAAATCAAAATAAGGGCCAAAAATGGAAAGATTTATGCCGCTGCCATTCGCCTTCGGCGGTAATGATAAATTAATTAAATTAATCTTTTATTTATGACCAATAAACACACTTTTAGGGCTTGTGCAATTGACCTTCGACCGCAAACAGCATTCTGAAAAAGGGAAAGAAAACAAAAAACCAAATACAACGTGGCCCAGAAAAACAAAAAAAAAAACAACAGAAGAAACCAAAACAAAAACATGTGAAAAATCTAAACAAACACAAGAGGCATGTGAGTTTGAGTTTTTTTGGTGTAATCCACACCGGCATATAACATATAACCCTGATGTCGGCCGATTGAAAGCTCCTTAAGTGCCAAGTGGAGATCCACCACACTTAGAAAAAATAAGTATTGGGTTTGATATAAGTTCGATTTACTAATACTTCACTTTTCATATCGTTTTAAGTATTTCGGGTAATTACTTTAATTATTTCTTTGGGTTTTATATAGAGGGTTTTGGATCTAGTAATGTGATAACAATTTAATGTTTTGTCTTTAAATTACAATAAAATATAAAAAAAGTTATCTTTTATTTTTCTAAAATTTAAACAATTTTCGATATGATTTTTTTGTATTTTTTTAAATATATTTTTATACAGTTTTTATATCCTTGTCTATCCTTGTATAACCATGTCTTTAAATTACATTAAAATGTTTAGATATAAAAGACGTTAACTCTGATTTTTCTAAAATCTAAATAAGATTCTATATTACTTATTTGTATTTTTTTAAGTTCGGTTTTTTTAACATAATATATTTTTATACAGTTTTTATAACCTTGCATTTAAAACTATGTCTTAAAATTACTTTAAAATATTAAAATATAAAAAATAATAACTTTTATTTTTCTAAAATCTAAATCATTTTCTATATAACTTTTTTGTATTTATTTTTTTGTCCTATTTTTTTAATTTAATATATTTTCATAACCAATAACTCCTCATTTTTTTCCTGTTTAGCAACTACTTCCATTTAGCATAATTGTAAATTGCTTTTTGTTTTGCAGCCGCCTGCTATTTTTAGCTGCCAAATATAATTTTTTTTGCTTTATCGGGCTCCCAAGAAGAAGAGTACAAAAAAAGGGTAATTTTGTAACGACGACGTTGCCACCGGCACGTTAACACAAAATATTGTGCGTAAACAAAATTGTAAAACAAAAAAAAAAGAGTAAACAACAACAAGCCATCAACATCAACAAACTTATCGCAAACTTAACACAAAAATTATAGGCATATTGATAGGGGGCGGATAAGTACAGACATATTTTGATAGGCCTTCTTGTATTTAGCAACCATTTATGTAATGTCCATTTGAAGACATAAAATGAGGTTAGTTAAGGTTTAATTCATATTTGAATGCGCGCCATTTACAGTGTTGTAAAGAAGTTTACATTTGGTAAGGCGAGCTATCGATAAATTTTTAACTAGCCTATCGATCGAGTTGAAATTCAAAATATTGAAATTAAAATCGTACATAGTTTGTTAACCTACTATATTTTTTAATTTTATTTTAAATATATTTTTAGAAATCAGTTCCAGTTACGTCACACAAACTCCGAGATTTTTTACAAAATTAAGAATCTAATTATTTTTACATTTTTAATGGTCCTTCAAACGAAATTTCGTTGACTCTTGAATTTTTAATTTATTTCCATTGAAAATGTATAACTGTTCCATGTTTTTCTCACCTTGGACAGTTAATATTCCTAAAATGTAAATGGGTCATAACTTATTAATTACAGCCGGCGTTTGTCGCCTTTTGTCGTGCAAATTGTTCACAGATAAAATAAACTGAGTCCAAATTACCACGTAAGGTTGAATATAAAAGCGAAATGCATTTGTTGAAGGTTCCGAAAAGTTGCAAGATGTCGGGCCACACGGTTTTAATATTATTCGTATCCCTAGTGGTCCATTGCCTGGCCGAGGAATACTGTAGGAAGGATCTCTGTCAAGGAAGACCTCATATAGCGTGTGTAAGTGACCTCTATAAGCTATCATAAAAAGGAACCACAAAGTACTTTTATAATATTGTACAATAATATAATAATACAATAATATAAAATTATACGATATGATATAATATGATATGATATGATATGATGCGATATACATATGATATTCATACATATAATTTCACTGCATTCTTTTAGAAACTAACATAAAATATTTTGGTTCTATACATTTTGGTAACATTTTCCATAAATATAAATTTCCTATAAGTAGGAAAATCCCAGGGGAACCTTCGGTAGCTCGTGTCCCTCAGATGTCACCGTCCGCGAACTTGATCAGGATCTTAAAAATCTTCTTCTCGAGGACCACAACTTGGAGAGACAGAAGTGGGCCAGTGGCAAGGCGAAGTTCCCGAGGAGCGCCTGCAAAATGGAGACAATGAAATGGGATGAGGACTTGGCCAAGGTGGCATTACTAAATGCAAAAACCTGCTTATTTGCGCATGATGCCTGTCGTAATTTCGGAAAGTATACGTATTCCGGTCAGAATATCTATATGATGATCTTAAAGCAATTCCCAGGAATGAGACCGCAAATAGAAATAACAACAAGTGATCTTTTGCGGAATGCAACTAAAAGTTGGGCAAGCGAAGAAATGAACATGGAAGCCGATTACTTAGAGAGTTACCCCATATTCGTTCAAAGGCAAGTTATTAATTTAATATACATATCATTTTCTTAAGTTATATCTGCCTTTTGAACTTCCTCAGACCCATTGGTCACTTGACCGTTTTGATCAATGAGCAAAGTAACGCCGTGGGCTGTGGCATAGTTACCTATATGAAGCCATATAACACCCGGGAGTTCATAGTGACCTGTAACTACGCCTATACAAATGTTCTCCACGAAACTGTCTACAGCAAATGCGAAAAGGCAGGCAGCCAGTGTCCCAAGGGACTGAGCTCGCAGTATCCACCACTGTGTGCCTAAATAAAATATATTTCAAGAAAAAATATGAACTACATAATCTAAATTTTGGTAATACGATCCAAAAAGTCATTAAAGATTTACAAAATCTACTTTTTTTCATTTGAAAGGAAAATATTTAAAATTGTTATTATTCGCTTAAGAATTAAATATTTTAAAGGGTTTATATGAATATTATACTTTTTTTTAATAATACTATGAAAGCTGTATTCATACCAATAAAGATATAAATAAATAAATATTGCTACTTTTGTGTATTTCGATTGAAAATATTCAACATGATTATTATTTGCCTTATGAGTAATAAAATATTTTAAAGGGCCTTATATAAATTACATACTCTATTTTAATAATACTATCTTAGAAGACATGTATAAAAGTTGTAAAATATAACAATATTTCAAAAGGTTTTTATGAATATCATCACCTGTCTTAATAACACTATCCAAGCTGCTTTGAACATATCATTAAAGATATAAAAAGTCTTGGGCTTTTGAGTATTTGAATTGAAAATATTTAAAATGATATTATTATTATTCGCATTATGACAAAGAAAGGGGGCTTTTGGTTAACATCACGAAAGATCACATGAATTTTTAGCTTGGGTCGCGAGATGGGGAACTTTCTCATATCATTTCCTTTATTTTCTATTTGGAGACGAGGGTCTTGAAGACGGTGGGGCACTTGTGGGCCGGCAGGTGGCGATAGCAGTACGTCTTGATGGCATCCAAGTCAATATCCGCATCCGGGGATACAATGCATATGACGCCCAGACGATGGCCCCACAACTTATTCGGTATTCCGAGGACGGCCACATCGTTGATGTTCGGATGCGAGATCAGCACCTTTTTGATCTCCGAACCGTAGACCTTGTAGCCGCCGACGGTGAAGACATCACTCGTCTTGCTGAGGAAGTAAAAGTGTCCATTCTGATAGGCGCAAATGTCGCCGGTCTTGAAGAAGACCTCCTGTGAGCTGCTGCTCTCCTCTTGGCCTCCGCTGGCTTCCGTTTCCGATTCCGTGGTTGCCCTTTCCATTTGCCGACTATTGCTGGCTGACGAATTGCATACCAGATGCGAGCCGGCTATCTGAAGTTCACCAATCACCGTCTGGGCCAGGGACATATCACAGCCGATGTCCTCCACCTGGATGAGACCATGATCCACAGTGCCGCCCAGTTCGTTCTTGCAGGTTATCAGTTCGGCGCCCTTGTTGCTGATCAGCCGGGCTGTCACTCCTTTCAGAGGTGCTCCCAAAGTTCCAGGACGATAATCATTGAGGGCGGCTAGAGCGGCACTTGCTGAAGAGTTCCCCGCCGCCGGTGAAGTATGAGGTTCATCCAGCGCATGACCCAGGACCAGGCCCGTCTCCATCATCCCGTAGTACTCGTAGATGTTCTGACCCGTGATCTCGCGCCAACGGTAGAACACCGAATCCGGCAGCAGCGCAAAGGCGGTGGCCATCAAACGGATCTTCTGCCGGCAATGATTCACTATGTACTCCACCATTCGCGAGTCCTTCGCGAACATCTTCTCGTACTCGGTAATCAATCGCTTGTACACAATGGGCATGGCCAGAAAAAGGGTGACCCTCTGTTTCGAAGGACTATTGATGCCGAGGAGAGCACTCCAGGCATTGTGTCCATCGAACTTTTGCTGCAGTATTACATTCCCACCGACATTCAGGACGGCACCCAGGGCCGAGTGCAAGCGATTCATGGACAGAATGGGTAGCATGCAGTCCGCCGGACCCAGACGCCAGCTGGCGATCAGGCAGCGAACCTGGGCATCGATATTGCGGTGGGTCAACAGCACCGGCTTGGGATTATTCACCGCATTGGGCGTGTAGATCAGCATGGCCGCCGCCTTGGCGTAGAAATCACTGGGCAGGGTGCTCTCCGTGAGGATCACTCCCTGAGTACCCACTAGCTGCTTGGCATACATCGAGGTGGAGGACACACTCTCCGCCGTCGGCACAAAGGCATGATCCAAAATGATGGTGGCCGATTGCAATCCCTTCGACAACTCCTGGGCAAGCGGCTCAAACTCTGGGGTGGCTATGAGTAGCTTGGTCTTGCAGCTCGACGCCTGGTGACGCAGCTGATCCATCGCCTGGCCCGATTCCAGGGGCACGGCCACCTGACCGGAGATCCAGCAGCTCCACTGGATGGCCACCCACAGGGCGTTGTTCGAGCACAGGTATGTGACATTCGATAATGAGGCACTACCTGGAAAAAATAAAAATATACCGTGCTATTATAGATTTGCATATTCATTAACGGATCGATATGAAAAATGGTATACTCATAGATAAGAGCCTAATAAGTTGAAGTACCAAAGGTGATAGGGATATCTGGCATACAACTTGAAATATTTAGTACTTTACTACTTAAAATGTTATAACTATTAACATCTTTAAACAAGTGATATGAATACTGGCATAAAGATAACTAAAGACATTATATAAACTATGATACCAAGTTATAGGGTATTAATTGAAACAGTACCTTCAATATTTTAATTAGAAATTATAACCTCGAATATTATAAACTTTCATAATCATTAACCGATCGATATGAATGTTGGTATATGGTTAGATAAGAGCCTAATAAACTGGAGTACGAAACAAAATATGTATATCTGGCATAAAACTTGTAATACCTAATACTTCATAGCTTGTTACTATCAAAATATTTAACAGATCAATGTGAATACCGGCATAAAGATTAGTAGAGACATTATATAAACTTTGATACCAAGTTAGAAAGGATTAAGTGAAACAGTAGATAAAAAATGTATTTTAAAAATATTTTATCATTATTATATTAAGATATTTAAGATTACTTAAATAAGTAAAGTTGTATATTCCCTTATGCTTACCGCATATATTTGAGATCTGGATGGCCAGACGTTTGGCGGCCAAGTACAACTGGAAGTAGGTGTACTCCCCGGTGATGTCCTTCACGGCGATCTCATCGGGATAGAGCATGGCCTTCTTGAACGTGGGCACCACCAGATTGCTGCGCTCATCCTCATCGAAGCTGTGGCGCAGTTTCTCAATGAAGCCATCCTGGAGAGAGGGATTTTTTAGAACAGGTTATCTATATATTATAAAATAATCATTCTCACCTTATGTATTAATTCGGCGGAGCAGAGACGAATCCAGGGACGCAGCTTTAGTTTGTGGCAACGTCGCAGTAGCAGCATTTTGTTTTTAATTTTTATATTTTTTTTATATTGTTTTATTAAGTGGTGTAGGCGCGAAAACACTTAATTAGAGTAGTTGCTACGGAGAGCAGAATTTAGCTCCGATTTTCAGTTGCTATCGCTTGAAAAGCCAAAACGATTCTGAGCTTTTCCTCATGGCTTACTAGAAAATGGAAAAAGGAAACCCACTCGATTCGATTCGGTTTGATTTTGTTGGTCTTTATTTACACAATAATAGTTTGCAGACACAAAAAATAATAATTACAATAGTCGTCGTAATCGGTAAACGTAAAGTAGGTAAAAAAAATAATGTATTCTCAAGTAAAATGTACGTCACAATTTTTCTTTTGGTATTTTTTTGTGTTCGTTTTCGTTGTTTATAATATTATTATTATTATTATTATATTTTTTTTGTTTGTGACCTTTGCATAATACTCAAAAATGTTGTTTACAACGATCCTGGCTTGAGAACTCGAACGTGCATGGGGTTCTATATTTTCTTTTTGGGTAATGAAAGGAGGTGCAATCGAAAAACAACACTTAGGAAACCTACTATATATATTTACAGTCTAAGATCGAACAAAAAAAAGAGGAGATTTTGGAGATTATATGGCATTACACCGATTGTTCCTATGGCAGGCTATATGATTGATCATACAAAAACGTATAGGAATAACGATTCGAGGGCTTTATATGGCAGCAAAAACCTTGAGAGGACGGACGGAGAAAACGGAAACAAGTACACAGAAAAAAAATTCGATATGAAAAAGAGGTAATTCCACCTTCCACATATCATTTTGATATTTTATCATATCATAAAATAACAAATTTAATGATTTTTGAACAACTAATATAAAATAAGATAAAAATAATCTTTATTCATATCAAAATGATATGAATAACTTGATCTTTAAAAGTTTCTCAATTTTTTTTCTGAGTACAATTGCAGTGTATTTAAAATCTAGTCTCTTTAAATATACTAAAAACACATATATTTAACACAAATCGCATACACCTTTTGTAACATTTTCGTTGCGTCCTTTTAGTTATTTTCCTTTTCTTTTTTTTTAGATTTTAAGTAAGAGCCGGGGGAAATGTATGTATGTTTCGAGTGCGTTTATCAAGTGGCGGGCAGTGCTGGCTAAAATTTAACAGTTTCACAATTAACAATACAATCACAGATTACGAATTTAACATAGTTAACGAAAAACAAATGCACAAAAAATTGAACGATTCGAATGGTTTGTTTTTTGGGCTGGTCGAAGGGAAGGTTAGATTCTGGGATATGGAGATTCGGTTTTGGATTCGGTTTGGCGCTTGAAAGCAGATCAATAGTTTGCTATTAATCGATATTGTGAAATTAACGAAAAGATCAATATGGTGCAGTTATCGAAAATATCGATTATTTTCAAGCTCTACTTCCTTCCCTCGATTTCCAGCCTGTTTTCATTTTTTTTGTCTGTTTTTGTAGAACTGTAAGGCACTCGGCAGTCTCTTCTTTTTCACTTATACACTTAAAACTCAAAATGCAATTAATTAAAATATTCAGAAAGTTAACTGGACTGTTACTGTTTCTAATTTTCGAGAGATAAAGTACATAGTTTTAGGTTTTTTGACTCTGATTCATCCGTATAAAAAAATAAAGAAATAGTCATGAAAGATGACTACCATGTTTATAATTTTGGGATTTCTGTTTGTTTTATCTCCATACAGTTCTTAGAAATATATGGTTCTTAAAAATGGTTTAAAATTAGAAACAGTATCAGTGTTTTGGGAGAAATATAAAAACCGGATCTCCACCCCAAACCCCACTGCACCCGGTTCGATTCCAGGATCTCTGGATCTTCTAAACCCGCTTCGGTTTGCTGACGATCGTGTAGTTGAGCCCATTGTAGCTGCGATGATCGATGGCAGCCGTTTCGAGGCTGCTCTTGTTGGATGTGGCATTATTGCTGCTGCCGCCGCTGATGTTGCAATTCGAGATTCCTAGATTATTGTTGTTCGTTGTCGTCGTGGTGCTGGCCTTTCGCAGCACCCCATAGCCGAGATGGCTATCGTCGGCCTTGCGGAAGCTCTCCGTATCGGGACTAGCGATCAATTCGTATTCATTGGGCGGCGGCGGACTGCAGCGTCCGCGACTCCCGGGCAGTGTGACATTCACAATGGTCTTGTAGCCACTCGATGTCTTGTTGTTCGGCGAGAGGAAGTCCAGGCGATCGTAGTTGGATTCACTGAGGGATGTCGAGCCCTCGCCTATATCGATGTCTATGATCTTGGGCGTGGAGGAGGAGGTCGCCGATGACTTGGTCACCGATCGCTCGCAGAGAATGGGCATGCGTTCGCAGTGCTTCACATCGCCCACGCCCCGCGTGCGCCATGCATCGATGATATTCTCGATGCACTCGTAGTCCCGCTCCGGTGGCGGCGCCGCCTTCAAGACGCTCTCATTGCGCAGCGGCAGATCGGGCGGCAGATCATCGGGCGACATCATCATCTCCGCTGGCTCCCGCTGGGATATCCCTGATTCAGAGCCCGTTTCCAGCGGCTTTGCAGCATCGCAGGCGATGGCGGATGGCGAGGATATCGTCGTTATGGCCACAGGCTCATATTTCACAATGTTCCTGTATTTATCACAATGTTGGGTTGTTGGGCTGACTCCGCCCAGTTTGCGTGGCGGTTTGTTGGGAATGTGTTTGCTGCTGCTGTTGCTACTACTACTATTTGCGGATGGTACGGTTAAGGTGATTCCTCCGGCGGGGGAGGCTGCCGCTCCAGTTCCGGCTCCAAAGTTATTCAGCGAATCGTTGGAGCTGATGAAACCCCGCAGGGAAATGCAACTTTGCGTCGAGTTGATCTCGAACTCGCCGCCATGCGGATTGCTCGACGGCGATGGGGGCAGGGGACTTCGGGAGCCGGGCTCCATGCCAGCGGCGGCACTAAACTGATTCTCGCCGCACTCCAGGGTGGCCAGGCTGCTGTCGCCGCTAATCAGCTTCTTCATCGACTTCATCTTGGCGGACATGCAGCGGAATACCTCCTGCGGGTTGGTGTGATCTAGGGTGAAGACGCCCTCGCCGGTGGTGCACTTTCTGCCCGCCTCGAAGGTGAACTTGCCGTCGCGATAGCCGTACTTCCTGATGAATCGATATGGCCACATGGCTATGGTGGCCCCGAGATCCTCCGACTTCAGTTGCAGTTCGGTGGGCGTCATCTGGAGCATGTAGGTCTTGGGTTCGATGCAGCAGCGAATGGAGGCCTCGGAGGGAATCAGTGTGATGATGAACAGCCCATCCTGCAAGTAGGTAAAATAAATTCAAATTAAATAAAATATAAAATAATAATTATGAAAATTAATTTAAATTCAATTATAAAATTATACAAAAATATATATATTATTATTTATATATAATACTTGTTAGTTATATATCATATTTTGTATATTATTTATTTGTTGGGGACTTTATTTTTCTTTTTAATTTGAACCCCAATCTCAAAAAATAAAATTTAAATAAAAATAATAAATATAATCAAATGTATATGTATACTTTTTAGTTATATATAATATATTTATTGGGATTTTTTTTTATAATTTTAGCCCCGTTTGTATTCTACCACAAAAAATAGAATTTAATTAACACTTTTAATGGTTTTCAATTAAGAAATCATAAAAATACCCACTAACTTTGTTATGTTTAAGTTTCTATCACTTTTTTTTGTATTATTCTATTCAAATATGTTAGTTTTATCTGAAAAGTTGGCTTGGCTTTTCAGTTCTTATGGAACATACACTTTTTAGAACCTTAATTTTTATACATTGACTACATTGATACAGATTTTCTGTGATATTGAGCCTGAAAAACCAACCTAACAAAATCCAACGTTCTAAAGAAGACATGTCTGAGATAATAGAAACGCCTGATGGGGAAACCCCTGATGAAGAAACCCCTGATGAAGAAGCACCTGATGAGAAAGTCCCTGAAGAGGAAACCCCTGATAAACAGACACCGCATAATGAGGAAACCCTGGAAGAGGAAATCCATAATGAGGAAACTTCTAAAGAGGATCCCGAGGAAATGGATCTGAAAGTGACGACCGAAGATGACAGCACCGTGGCGACGGAGAGCAGCGCAGAAAGCAGAGTTCATTTCATCCACAAACTACCCTTCGACAGCCCCTTTCCACTGGGAGCACCCTTCGACCTGCGGGTAGGGAACTTTGACGATGTGCTCGATGAGCTGAGCACCAGCGCCACGGATATCGCCGGTCGTCAGATCCCGCAAGTATCGGTCCAGCAGATGGCGAAAAACCTCGATCCCGAGGAAACCGTTGGCCTGGCTTTGGATGAACTCTGGAGTGAGCCCATGGGTCCGCCGCGTGAATTCATCTCCGAGCAGCTGCTGACCTTGTTCAAGGATAACGTGAGGCCCACGCTGATTGTGGTGGTCGAGGAGAAGCAGTTCCATTGCCATGTCATGGTGCTCCAGGTGCTCTCCAGCTTCTTCAGGCGTCCGAAATTCTCCACTTCGCACGTCTTCCAGCTGCCCAGTTCGATGGTCAGCGCCCGTTCCTTTGTGGCCATGTATCGCTGGGCCCTGGAGCCCTCCGAGCAGATGGCCCCGACTCTCCTCATGCAGGTTTTCCGGACGGCACGGTTCTTTGGCTGCCAGGAGCTCATCGCCAACTGTTGGATTGGCATCGATGAGGGTTCGCGGATGCCGGATCGGGCCCTCTGCATCTATATCTGCAGCCGGATGATGGGACTGCAGCTGGAGGAGGGCCTGCTGTCGCGATTGGGCAGCATCTTTCTGCAGTTCGTGGCCAGCAAGGAGTTTCTGCTCGTGGCACCGGGCACGGTGAGAAGATTGCTGGGCCTAAACTCACTGGCTGTGAATTCGGAACTGGAGGTGAGTGTTCCACACGATGCAGCGGATGGTTTTTAAACGATTATCCGTAGGTCTTTCTAGCCGCCATCCTTTGGCTGAACTACAAGTGGCCCCAACGCAAGCACTTGGCCTTGAATTTGATGCATCCCATACGCTTCGACCTAATGCCGTTTATGTTCCTGTTCACGGTGGTCAGGGGATTGGAGGATGGTCCGCCGGTTATGCGTATGTTGGTCAATGCTCCGGCATTCCGTAAGCGGGCACTCAACATCTTGAATGATATGTAAGTTAGAGCTTGAATAGGGTATGAAATAGGGTCATTTCTACCTTATTTCATATCAATCAAATATCAAACATATTAACTTGATATTTTATCATTTCATAAAAGTTTTAAAAATACTGTTTTAAAATACTAGTATTTTTTAAACAAATATTGTAAAATAAGATCTTTATTCATATCAAAATGATATGAATAACTTGATCTGCACATATCAATCCGATCTTTTGTCAATTTTTGTTCTGTGAAATGATCAAGTGTTAACTAATCCTTTGTTTAGTAAGGGATCGAGGACCAGGTATCAGGGACGGCACGGTGATGATGCCCGCACCTGGATCTACGACCGAAGAGCGCCCCATCATCACGGCTCCAAGTGCCGGCAGATGCAGTTCCTCAACTGGGACTCCTTTGTGCGATATCTCACATGGCTGCAGACCGCCGGTTCGAAGCACTGGCTCTCCCTACGCACCATCGATGATCCCGAAATTAAGTGCTGTCCCATCGAGCGTCGCCGCTAATTTACGATTTACGTAATCTAGCAAGTGCTTTAAAAATTCTAGTGACTAGTGACTCGTAATAAAGACCTAAAGCTAAGTGCATTAGTAAGCAGTGTGAAAGAGATTAATCTGGCTTATCAACTTAATCATGGGATTTGGGGGCTCTATAAAAACGAAGTTCCTTGGTAATCTTTGGATATGTAACAAAAATAGATCTTTACGTGACTTGAAGTGACTTTAAAATTTGTTAAAATTTTTAAGGTATTTTTTAGTCCAAAATTTTAATTAATTTAGTCTAATAGTGCAAATAAAATATACACAGAAAAAAAATTTGAAAAAATATCAAATTTATATGTACTGGTCAATTTTATAATTTTTGAAGATCATTTTGATATGAATAAAGATTATGTTTATCTTATTTTACAATATTTGTTCAGAAAATAATAAATTTGGTATTTTAAAACTTTTATGATAAGATAATATATCAATTAATATGTTTGAATCATAAATTATGCATTAATCATATCGTTTTTTTTCTTGATATGAAATATTTCCTATCGAATTTGTTTTCTGTGTATATCTAAAATCATGAGACAACCTATTCCCCTTCGATTTAGTACTTCTTAAGTGTATTATGTATTATATCGACACACCCCAGTAAGTTTTCGCGCATAAAAGAGGTGGATCACTCACAAAGGAGCTGCAGTAGAGGTCGTTGTCCTCCTCGATGGCCCCGATTCCGCCCGACGGTGAGGTGTCGCAGAAGGCCACCGTTTGCAGGGCGGTGATCCAGTCCTTGAGGTCCTCCTCGCTGCTGGTGCTCAATGTGAGGGTGACATGATGCTTGACGATGTGGATGAGGCGATCGGGCGGCGGTTCCTGCGTGATCTTCACACAGTTCTCAAGGGTGAAGATCTTCGGGTTGCGGTCCTCCTTGCTCTCGCACATCTCCAGTCGGGCGATCCCATGGCGACTGGCCTTGAATAGCAAACAGTAGCGACTGCATGCTTTCTGCAAAGGATTGGGATATGGATTAGATGGGTTTGAATATAGTAATATCTTAAAATGGGTGTTTTTTTAGAAAAGAATTTTCAAAAGAAAAATTTTTTTTCTGAAGATTTGTAATTTGTTAGATCAATTTGGGTATGCATCTATCATAAGACCGAAAAAATTGAGTTTTAAAGAACTTTTACGTGGAGTTTCAGAGATCTTTATAAGAATTAAGTATTTCAGGTATAAGAATATAATTTAATAAATCCCAAATAATATGATATAATAATATTTGGCTAATTTCAACAATCCTACACTGCTATTATCATATCCCAAATGATTTTTAAGCTACATATGCATGAGTTGTGCAGAGATTCTGGCTTACATAATGGGCTAAGCCCCGGAGTACTCATCCACCCCCACTTCCCCTTCCCCGCCCCTTCGGTGCGACCCCCTTTTCTCCCCCCCTCTTCTCTTTTTCCCCAGTTTTCTGCTGGCTCAAGAATTTCCTGTCGCACATAAACACAAATACCATTAAATCGCATGAATCGCCAGCTGTGTGTGCCATCTGAAACTCCAACATTTGCGGTCAGAATATTAGCACTCAATAAACTTGTGTCATTTATGATATACCCAGAAAATGTTTAGTTCATTTTGCATTTGTAAGATCATTAAAAGGAAAGTGTTTCGTAAAATCATACTTATTAGGTAATAAGAAAATAAAATAGTTTATGGTTTCAAACTAAACAATTTAGTCTTAAAAAAACAGACAAAAAAAACAAATATATATATAAAGATATTCTTCTCTCAAAATATCAATAGCTAAACAATTTAATCAAATATTAAAAAAAAAAGAGGAAAAAAAGATATTCCCATCTCAAAATATCAATGAATTAAAAATCCATGTTTGTAGCATCTTACAATTATCTTATCTATTATTTTGACCGCCACTGTATGTTGTCGGCCCCTCTCGCGCTCTCTCCCTCTATCGCGTATCCCCTCTCTCACTCCCACTCGCACAGTGGGCCTCATTTGTATGCAACAAGTATGCAGACACAAACACAAACACACAAAGTCCTGTTTGGATTTATCGAAATCGAAAAACTACGCACTTGTGGGAAAGGAAAATTCAAATAAAATCGCTGACTTTAGGCTTTTAAGATATATTTTAAGATATAATATGGAAATTGGGTAAATTTCTAGGCGGCTAGGTGAATTTTCATACCTTTTTCGAGATGCGATTTAGCGAAAATCCAGTTTGGGTCGGCACATTAAGATATCCAGCCAAAACAGGTATTTCAACATCCATTCTGTGTGCACCACTCCTCCGCCTCTCTCCTGCCCACTCTCCTTCGTCTCCTGCTCTCGTTCCCTCTCCCTCTCTCCTGCGACGATCTTGCTGCTCACACAATGCGCCTCCGATTCTCCGATTCCGAATTGTTGTTGTTGCTGCTGGCGGAGTTTTAACTATGCAATTTCTGGACTTTTCATCCGTATTTCATCCGATCTTCTCGGGATTTTGATATGGTATCGGCATCTAGTTTCAATCACTCACATCGGTATTTTCACAAACAAACAAAATGCGAAGAGCCCACATGTATGAGAAAGATACAAAATACAAATGGGGTAAAGAAAACAAACAAGCTCGATCGCTCGACCGATCGACAAAAAATCGAAATGGGGCTCGGGCTCCCGTTTAAATTCAATAAATCGATTGGTTTGTTCACTATTCTCCGGTCGCCAAACAATTTCGGTTCAAAATCGGTGTGACGCGTCTGCTTTGCTTTGATTATTTTATTTTATTAAAATAAAAAACGACAAATATTCGTGTGACCAGGCGGAGTGTGACCGTATAACTAGGGAAATACCGGCAAACCAAGGGTACTAAATACTAAATAAATACTAGGAAGGTGTAGGAAACATTGGGTACTTTTCAACACTGTTAAAGTAGCCCTGGTTTTTTATTAGCTGCAAATAGAAATAGAAATCCTATCCTAAAAGTTAAGAAAAATATGAATGTGAGCACAGTTAAAAAGTAGTTAATATATTAATAAATCCAAATAAATTCGTCAATCCGGCAACGCTCTCTGATGATCGCGAACAATTTGAATTATTCAGGGCTGCCACAGAATTTACTTCAGCCTCAATTCCGCTCAAATTATAGTTTTTCCGCAGATTCCAAATTGTTAACTAATATTTATACTCACCTAATACCTATATAAACAATAAGTTCAAATTTAACTCAATTTTGGCGCCACAAAACCAACAGGTCTATCGATAAACACCCGCAGCGTTGCCACCTCGTCCGTCCGCTGGCCAACAGCTGTTTCTTCCGATAGGCCTGGCACACAAATTGGACTCCCCTGCGATCTATCGATAACAGGCCCCGTTTTACCAAGTGCAAAAAGTATAAATATAATTTTAATCAAAACAAAAGCGAATTTTTCGGAATTTCGGAGCATGGCCCACGACCGCGAGGTGTTGCGAATGATCTGGGAGGGCCAGATCGGCATCTGCTTCACGGCGGACCGGGACGAGATAGTGGGTATAAAGCCTGAGCCCTTCTATCTCATGATATCGCGACTGAGCTACTTGCCTTTGGTCACCGATAAGGTAAACAATGGTTTTTTTAATATATATCTTGAGTACTAATGATATGTTTGGTCTTCCCGTTCAGGTTCGCAAGTACTTCTCCAGGTATATAAGCGCCGAACATCAGGATGGAGCCGTTTGGTTCGATTTCAATGGCACGCCCCTGCGCCTTCACTATCCAATTGGTGGGACTTTTGAGATTCAAGATCATGTCATAGGTTTCCTATTGATAAGTAATGGACATACGTTTCCCCTTAGGTGTCCTGTACGATCTGCTGCATCCCGACGAGGACAGCACGCCCTGGTGCCTCACCATCCACTTCTCCAAGTTCCCCGAGGACACGCTCGTCAAGCTCAACTCCAAGTAATTATCGCCCTAAAAGGTTTCCGAAGTTTCGGGGTCACCAAAACCTGTCTTTAACCAGTATCATATCAGCATAATGTATAAAATTCCCCATCGCAGTTATTTGATTACTATTATTAATAGTTAGGTATACATAGTATATATTACATACATATATTATCCTGTATGATTATCATGTATTATATGAACTATATCCTCTTATGCATACCTAATTATTAATATGAGGTGATTGATTGATCCTTTTGGATTCTTATTTTTATAAATTTGATTAGGGTCTATAATAATTATAGATTTATAGATTTTTTAATATTTTATATGGTGTTTGATGATCAATTTTTATTTATTTCTATTTTAACCATATTTGTATATGTAGACAATCCTAAGGTTTATTTATTAATATTACATTCAATTCACAAAAAAAAATCAACATGTACTAAAAAATTAAATTTAAAAGTTTAGTTATAGTTTATGGGACCCTAGAAATACCATTTTGTATCACCTTTCTGAAAACCATAAAAAATTTAAAATATTTAACGTAATCAAAAAACTGTTTAACTTTTAAAATGAATATTTTATAATATTTATAATAATTATAATAATATTATTATCGGTTTTATGAAGTGAAGATGAAGATACATTCAATATAATATAATATATGATATAATAATTACCCTTTTTTGAAAGTGGTTCATTATATTCAAGATTTAAAATTCTGTTTTCTGATTAATAATTGATTAACTTTTGCAGGGAGCTTTTGGAATCGCACTACATGTCCTGCCTGAAGGAAGCGGATGTGCTGAAGCACCGCGGCCTCGTGATTTCCGCGATGCAGAAGAAGGATCACAATCAACTGTGGTTAGGATTGGTCAACGACAAGTTCGATCAGTTCTGGGCGGTCAATCGCAGGCTAATGGAGCCGTATGGCGAACAGGAGTCCTTCAAGAACATTCCCCTGCGAATCTACACGGACGATGTGAGTGGAGATTAGGATTAAGATCAGATCAGTACAGCTAAAATATCTTATTTTTTATACCCCCCTATTGATAGGACTTTACGTACACCCAGAAACTGATTTCGCCGATCAGCGAGGGCGGACAAAAGAAGAGTCTGGCCGACCTGATGGCCGAATTATCGACACCTGTGCGCAAAGCGGGTGAGTTTAGCCCCTAGAAGCCTGGCTATCAATTACCGCAGGCACTCTAAACTCTAAACTCTAAAAAATGTGTAGGAAGGAGGAAAACTAAACTCAGAAAACGAGAAACGAGAAAACCCATTGTCTGCGCAGACGCAGCGTCTCTTGGAAATTAGGGAAAAGGTGCCAGTCAGTCTGGCATGGCCAAGTGCATGTCTATCTAGCTGCTAGCTGCCTCTCTTTCTGCCCGCCTGACTTATTTATTTTTCTATTGAACAACACAAACGAGCCGGGCACCGGCACTCTCCGGCAATCATTCTTCAATTCATCAATGTCCCGTCCGAACAAAAACCCAAAAAAAAACAACAAAGTAAATAGAAGTAGAAAATATATAGATAGATAGATGGAAAAGGAGATTCTCTTGGGCTGCAGAACAATGCCCCCGGGGTGGAAAAGCGACCCGGAGCGGATCGGATCGGATCGGAACGGATCGCAGGTCTTTTTGGCCATCTCGCTTGCTCCTCGACCTCTGAAGACCTGGCCAAAAATGTGCCTTGGCCATTCAAAACAAAAACGAATGAAAAGTTCTTTGTCTGCGCCGGCTGGAAAATTGTCGACAATGAAAATGTGCGTGTGGATTTTCGGGGCAACAACAAAAGCGGCTGGAAAGGCAGCAACAAATGCAACAAAAATACGGCAGCAATTGAGGAAAAAATAACAGCCGAAAAACCATAAGCGATTTTAGCAAATACAGCATTAATATTTGAAGAACAATTTTTAAAATCAAGTAATCCAAGGAAAAACAATTAAATTTATCAATTAAATTATATTTCTGGAACCAAAAGTAATTTTAACCAACAATATAAGCCATGAAAAACTATTTTTTTAAATATTTAAACTTA
The DNA here is from genome assembly GCA_037075285.1 of Drosophila lutescens. Taxonomy (NCBI): domain Eukaryota; kingdom Metazoa; phylum Arthropoda; class Insecta; order Diptera; family Drosophilidae; genus Drosophila; species Drosophila lutescens. Next base: position 2,951,915 of record JBAMCF010000413.1, on the reverse strand, counting down.
AAAAACTATTTAAAAAAATTTTTTTAACTTAAAGAAAAAAACAACAGCTACAACATGAGTGACAACATGCATATAAATTAAAAAGGAGATAAAAAAATATTTTTGAGAAACAAAATAAGTAACAACATAAGCAATAGAACCTGCAACATCACTGGAAACTCCAGTAACAGGTGCAAAGCCATAGATAACAGCCTTGCAACCTGCTACCGCCACCATAATATTTATTTGAAAGGCAATAGAAGGAGCAATATTGCTTGTACAACCAGCAACAACGATGGAAACTCCAACAGCAGCAACCAAAAAATCTGTAAAATATTAAGAACTTGCTTGAGCAACAATATAAATACCTTAAAAGGCTTAGAAATTTCCTATGGAAACCAGCAACAATCAAAAAAGCATCAATAAGTCACTAGTTAGTTGCTTTGCAATCTGCAACACCATCGAAAACTCCCAGCAACACCTATATTAATAACAACAGCAACATTATTAACTGAAAGAGTAGCAATAGAAGGTGCAACATGAGCTGTAGAACCTGCAACATGAACATTATTAACTGAAACAGAAGCAATAGAAGGTGCAATATGAGCTGTGAACATGCAACATCAACTAAAACGGCCCACAACACCTATATTAATAGCTATGAGAGACTTTTAACTTGCAACAGCAACATTGCGAGTTAAAAGAGAAACAATAGAAGGTGCAACATTAGATATTTAACATGCAACATCAACGAAAATTCCCAGCAATACCTATCTAAATAGTTTTAACAGATTTTTAACTTACACTAGCAACATTACCAACTCAAAGAGAAGCAATAGAAGGTGCAACATGAGCTCTAGAACCTGCAACATCATCAAAAACTTCCAGCAACACCTTTATAAATAGCTTTAACGGACTTTTAAACTTACAACAGCAACATTATTGACTGAAAAACACCCATAGAAGGTGCAACATCAGCTGTAGAACCTGCAACATCAACGGAAACCCCCAACACAGAACCTGCAACAGCACAGCAGAGTAGAAAATGCCAAACATTGCTGGTTGACCTGCGGCGCCGGCGACAAGAGCAGCACGAACCAGAGCGAGACGGCAGCAACAGAGGGAGATAGCGAGCTAGAGGGAGAGCGAGACGGGTAGAGAGACGGGCTGGCCAGCAGCAAACCTCCCACTCCAGTGGCTTAGGTGCAATAATAGCATTGGGAATTCCAAAGACGGACAAAAGGCGGAACTAAATACCTGCGGCTGGGATTTACGAATTATATTGTGAGGGTTCGCTCTTCTTTTTCGGGAACCACTTGGCCATCGCTATAGCTCAGTATAGCCCATAGTATAGCCAGTGCCTCGCTCGTCCATTCAGACACACCGAGCGAAGATCCCTACCGTGTTTTCGTGTGCATATGGTCCATATGTTTCGGGCAGGTTGGGTATTTCCCAGGTGTCCCGATCTTCGAGTTTCGTTTCGAGTCCTTTGCTTCCTACGATACCATACCATACTATACTATATACTACGCAGTATGGCACACTATGCACCCTAGTGCGCTCGGCCAAGGTGTGAAATCTTTATTTGCATGCTTATAGACGGCCTTCTCGGCACACCCGATGATCCCAAGGAATTTCCCATTCGAAAGGTGAGAGATTTCCGACGATCCTAAACAATTGCCAATGGATGTCGATGATCAACACGTATTTTCCCAAAGGTCATTCGGTGCTGTTTCACTCGGTGTCGTTTGTCCTTGGCGGAGAATTGGGATTGAGATTGGGAATCGGCAAGGATTCGGTTTCGGATCGGCTCCTTTTAGCCGCACGCCTGGATTAAGTGGGCAATCTCAAGATCAGGATGTAGAATGTTGCGTGTTTTGGCGGGATTTTCGGGTGGGCAATTAAAAACAGGTTGTGCTAGTGACTTTAGGGGTTACTAAAAAGGAATTAGGCGTCCTTATATTTGGGATCTATTAATAAGTTTTGAAAATAAAAAAATTTAAAATAGTATGAAAAATTCGATGATACCATAAAATGTTTTCATTTAAGTTAGAATTATTATAGATACAAAAAACGAATTGGGGATTCTTATATTTTCTTATCTTATAAAAAAATAATAATAATATTAAAAATTCTATGATACCATAAAATGTTTTCATTAAAGTTATAATATAACCCAGTGAATTATTTTTTGTATTATATGTATATTCTAAATTATAACTAAATACTTATTTTAAAAATTAATTCAAATTGGATGAAGTTCAAGGTTTTTTTTTTCGTTAGTTTTAAATGGAAAGTAATTTTTTGCAATATACTAAGTATTTCGGTTCAAGTAATATCCAAAAGTTGTTTCTAATGTATCTCAATACTACCCCATTTGTATCTTTAATTTCATTATTTTTTTGAGATACAATACCATACGATCTCATGTGGCTCTCTTTCCTATCCCCACCATTTCTCCATTTAACACCCCTACCTCTTCTTTTTTTTTGCCTCCCCTTTCCCAACCAAGAATCTTTCGCATTTTTCGGAGTACCACAGATCGGAATTGAAATCAAACAGAAATGCATTCAAAACATGATCAATTTGTTTCCCCGGGTTCTTGGATGGTATTATATGGGGATCGGATGGGTGGGGGAACCCGATAAAGAGGGGAAGGGGGGAGCGATGGTTGGGATAACGATTGCACGTATTTGTGGTGCGTGCATTTTCATAGAAAATCGTATTTAAATTGAAATGAAATTCAAATATACAATGCAGCCGGGTCTCTGAGTTTTCAGTCGGAACGTGGAAGGTTCAAAGTAGATGCGATTCCAAGAAATCAAAAAAAAAAAAATACAAAAAAAGAAGACGAAAGAAGAAGCGGCAGAGGAAGAATCTAAGACGCGTCAAAAATAAAAGAAACGCATTTTGGCTTTGCCTTTGGCTCCTGCTCTGTGTATCTCCCTCTCCCTCTCTCTCTCTCTCTCTGTCCAGCTCGCTCGCACTCATGCTGCTCCTTGTGCATTGGCATTCGCTTCATTTGTTGTTGCTGCTTTCATGATTTGCCGCCGGCAGCGACGCCGACTGCGCTGCCTTCGCCGGAAAGCAGCAACAATAAATGCAAGTGGCTTTCAGTGTTGCCAGGCTTTTAAAAGTTTACAAAAAAAAAAATCGTTACAGACGTGAAAAAAAGTTTAAATCAAAATTCCTAATAGGGAAATTATTGTCGATTATTGTTTACAAACAAAAAAAATCGTTATAGCCGTGAAAAAAAGTTTAAATAAAAATTCCTAATAGGGAAATTATTGTCAATGTTATAATAATTTATGGTTTTTGTATGGTCTCTAATCATATGAATTTTATAACTATTATATTATTTAAAAATATATATGACAAATAGAAAAGACTTCTAATAGGACTATTCTGTATAAAAGATTTTTGTTCAAATTTCAAACTGATTTCAAAAATATAAGAATTCATTGGACATTAGTTCAATTAGAACTCTAGTTAGGCGTTCAAAAAATTTCCTTAAAAAATCTAATAAGGAAATTATTTTTAATATTATTATAAAAATATTTCCTTTTTTTGTAATCACCCTTATCTCATGAATCATGAATTTCTTTATTTAAAAATGAAAATTCTCTTAAAATTCCAAATTGATATTATGCAAAAAATCTGAAGAATTCTTTGAAATTTAGTTTGATTTAAGCTCTAGTTATATTTTTTGTTATTTTCGGTTTTTTCAGGTATTTATGTCAATCAGTTCTTTGTGATTTTAGCTACTTACCGTTTATTTTTTTGGAAGACCTTTATAGATTAGTTTAGATATATTTTTTTCCTGTGTATAAAAAGCTGTATTTAGCTTGAAAAAAGCTAAAGCTGGCTGAGCTATTACAGCGATCTCCGTGTGTGTGTGGCATGCTGGCTGTGTTTGTGTTTGTATTTGTGTAGGGTGCTCTCGAATGTGTGAAAAGGAAGTTCTGAGATATCACCTCCGCTTATTTGTATTTACACCTTCGCCAGCACCTCGACCCCCGCCCCCTCCCGCTCTCATTCCTCCTCCCCCTCCTTCTTCTTCTTCTTTATTTTTTTCCTTTTTTTCGCTGCACTCCAACGAAACTCCGGTGAAAACGGCGGCGCACGGAAATCGCACCTCAATGTTTATCACTTTTGCCTCTCCCTCTCTCTCTCTCTCTCTTACTCCTTAACCTACCACCCCCACTCCCCGTTTTTGGCTCTCCCCCTCACTCGCTCTTTCGTCGGCGCATTTGCTTAGTCCCATTTCGACACATTTTCGTTTGCATTTCGTCAATCAGACAAACAATACAATACCAATACAAATACAAACGCCAACCTGCAAAATGCAACCTGGACAATGTATCTGTGTGTGTGTGTGTGTGTGTGAGGTGTGCGTGCAGGTGTGTGTTTGTGTTTGTGCGACAATTGGCGGTGCCACGCCCCGCTTTTTGGGTGGGCTGCAGCTATGTGTGTATGTATCTGTGTGTTGATCTTCGCAGCATCATTATTTCAATTTACCTTTTCTCTTAACACCAGACGATCATCAATCATACTTCATTTAAATGATCCCAAAATCTGAAACCAGATTTTTTAGAATTTTTCGAATATGCTTCTTTAAATCAATTGTAAAATAATTTCAATGTATTTTTTATAAACAATTATTCATTTTTCATATTTTCTATTATATTTATATTAGGTTTTTGTGATTATTCTTAGATCATGTAAAGAGTCCTTAAATATTTTTGTATCTTTCAACAATTTTGCAATCCATTTCCAATGTATCCCTGTTTATTCTGATTTCTAAATAATATTCATCCTTGAACCAAATCTTATAGATATGAACAATAAATTATTTTTGTAATTTTCAACAATCTAACAATACATTCACAATTTAGCCCAGAATTTTGGGGTTTTTCAATAATATTCATTCTGAACTAAATCTTGTAAATGTAAATGTAAATATAGAATTATTTTTGTAATTTTCAACTATCTGACAATCCATTACCAATGTATCCTTGTTAATTATGATTTTTATATAATATTCATCCCTAACTAAATCTTATAAATATCGTTATTTCATTATTTTTGTAATTTACAACAATCTTACAATCCATTCCCGAAGTAGCACTGCTTTTAATGATTTCTAAATAATATTCATCCTTAAAATAAATCCTCAAACAATCTTAAAATCCACTCCAAATGTAGGCTAGTTTTTAAACATGTTATAAAAAAACCTCTATATTCATTATCTATACTATAGTGATACAATATTGAAGAATCACTTAGAAAGTCTTCGATATTCTTGCACTTCCTGCCACGCCCCCTCCCCTCGAGCCCACTTAATTTTCCACTTTCCCGTTTGTTTGTTTCCTCTTGTCTGGTTGATCGCCCATAATCGGGTGCAATCTTCAATCTTCAGTGCAACAATCTCAAATGCACCGTCAACGAAACCGAAATCGAAATCCGATTTTATTTCTTTCGCTAAACATCCGCAATCTCTGCTCCCTTCTTCCCCTTTGATCGTAATACCGCCCAACTTTGTAGCTGCGGATGAAAATAAACCGAAATTAAAATTGAAAAAATTATGGGGCCCCAAAAAAAAAAGAGAAAGAAATGAAGAAAGACAGACAAACAAAGGCAGAAACAATTGATTAGCACTTTTCGATTTTGCACTCTTTTTTTTTCTTTTTATACCCGTTACTCGTAGAGTAAAAGGGTATATTGTATTCGTGCAAAAGTATGTAACAGGGAAAAGGAAGCGTTTCCGACCCTATAAAGTATATATATTCTTGATCAGGGTCTTTAGCCGAGTCGATATAGCCATGTCCGTCTGTCTGTCCGTCTGTCTGTCCGTATGAACGCTGAGATCTCGGAAACTACAAAAGCTAGAAGATTGAGATTTTTAACACATATTCTTGGGCTTCCTACGCAGCGCAAGTTTATTTCAGCCGAGCGCCACGCCCCCACTAACGCCCATAATCGCCTAAAACGATCTGGCGCCCACACCTTTAAAGATTTCGGAGAAGTATAAATGCAATTTTGTTGCGTATATTTATACCTATCGAAATGTAGAAGACATTTTTTAAATCGGACCATTCATTAAAAAGTTATGCGCAATCTAACAAATTTTATATATCCATCTCCATCGCACTCCCTTTAGCTGAGTGACGGGTATTAGATAGTCGGGACACCAACCCGACTATAGCGTTCTCTCTTGTTTTTTTTCTTCTTTTTTTTACTGGCGTCACTGAACTGCAAAAATTTAGTTCTCCAAGTGCAATAATATAATCGTTTGTGGTTGGAACGTTTGGAATTGTGGAATAGCGATAGGGTTTCTTCTTTAATGGCTTTATTGGAGCACAATCTATTAGGTGATTATGATGGTGATTGGGGCGCCTTATCAGATCGATGAAGCGCTGTTATTTTTAGCCATGAGCTATGCGATGTCGTACGTTCTCGGTTCCCATTCGCCACCTCCACCTCCCTCGTTTTTTCCACGTTGACGATAATAAAAATGGGATCAATAAATTTTCAGACTGTTTGGCGCCACTCTCGCTCTCGCTCTTTCTCTCTCCCCTCTCCCTCTCTCTCTTTCTTGGGTAGGGGGCCCCACACACACTCACACTCACATATCATCGAGATCAGAGGTATATATATAATGCCTGTCTGCGGGTTTGTCCCCCATTTAATAGTTTATATCGTTCGGGTCGGTTTCCTATGCAAGATTTATGATCTATTTGGCGCTTTGGAGGTGTCTTTGGTTTAATGGTTTCCCCACAAATCGCTGGATACGACACCTTGGGAGATATTACGTTTGATTGCTTTCAAGTTTTTCGGTTTTCGGAACTATAGAACCTGATATGAGGGCTGGTTTTGAGTTCCATATGGTTTGTTTGATTAGTTTTCAATAGTTATGTAATATAATTATATCTTAAATTTCAATTTCCATGTAATAGTTATATTTTTAAATACCTTTTTGACAAATCGCTTAGCTCTAAAAGCCTAATGACTATATTAATCGCTTTCGTGCTATTATATTACCTAGTTATGACAACGGCCATTAAAATTTTTATTATATGTGGAATGATTGTGAATTGTAATCACTCGTTTAGCCAGCAGGCGAACTTTGGAACAATCCCATAGATTTACTTCCCCTATTTTTTTCACTTAAAGCGGTTTTTATTTATTGCCTTGGTTTAGTACTTTCTATAATATAATTCTATAGTACCTGTCTTTAGTTTTAGTTTGTAAATATTTTGTTAAATATTTTGTATTTCTTACAAAAGTTTACCACTAACCACTGAATAACTTGAAATAATTATTTGTAAATATTTTGTATATTTTATAAAAGTATACCACTAACCCCTGAATAACCACTTGAAATAATTATAATAATAATAAATATAATAATAATGTAAATATTCTGTATATTTTACAAAAGTATACCACTAACCCCTGAATTACTTGTGAATATTTTGCGAAATTATACCATCGCCCCCTGAACAACCACCTGAATCGATTCGCTTCCCATATTTCCACTCGAGGCAATTGGATTCCGTTCATTTATTATTTTTGGGGTAGCGCCATTAGCTTGGTCATTAAACTCGTGACTTGCCCAACCGAAACGAAACGGATCGAAACGGAATGGAACGGTGTGAGTGTGGTGTAGTAAGTAGTATCGCTCCATAGAGCTATGGAGCTATGCGCCCTACTTGAACTCGCGCCCCGTTGCACAAATCTTATCGCCACCGCCTCCCACCGCCTGTAATCAGCCATTATCAGCCCATCCACTCGCACACACATTCCATATCTGGCGAGCATTGTATATATGTATGTGTCTAATATATAATATGAGTGGTATAAAGCCTCGATCGGGACGCTCGTTATGACCACCGGACGATTGGCAATCGCACGGCATCGAGAATTGGCCATCGGCAATCTATAATTACAATTTATATGCTAAAATTAAAAATGACGAAATTTGTCACCCCGAAAAACGGGAAAAAATAAAACCAAAAACAAAATCAAGAATGGCATGAAAACACTCGTAGATAAGGCGCTAAACTCTGATTTCCAAGCGAGTCCAATTCTCTTCTTTTTCGAGAAGTCCCATACCGTATACCATAATCTTTATGGCCCGCAAATTGATAATGATCGTATATGGCATATGGCAAATGGAAGCGAAAGCTTATCAGTCTGAAGTAATCGCTAGCTGATCTCATTCATTATAATATAGGTACTTCTCGTATATGTAAACTATACATTGGTTCTGTTTCTCATTAATGGAATATTGATAGCCGATGATCCTTAACTTTAAATGGGTATTTTATGGGTATACCACCTGAAATAATCTTTATTTGACTTCCGGTTTACCAGTTTTTTGGGGCTTGTGCTATATAATATCATTTACTGATACCCAAAGTGATTGGTCATTGTAAAAGACTAGAAATAAAGTATATATCCTAAATGCAGCGGCATCATGCCTTTGAACTTTTCAATGATCTCATTAAGTTTTATGAAGATCGATTATGTTTGTTTTGGGACTTTTTGCCCGTCTTTGCAAATGATCGATAATTGGATTAATTGTAGGTTGGTTATAGCAAAGTTTTTTTAACCACAAACAAAAATAGAAATAAACCCCCAATAAGTCCAGGAAAAATAAATAAATTATATAAGGTAGAGGATTACTTTTGGGCTTTGAGTTAAGATAGGTTAAGGCGCCCTATATGAAGTGCCAATAGTAATACTCCAATATTCTTATTCCTCATTTCCAGTTGGATGTCGCACCCATGGCATCGATCTTCACGAGGAGACCCAGCTGCAATGGATGTCCGAGCACCTGAGCTATCCCGACAACTTTCTGCATTTATCGGTGGACTACAAGGATGTTTAGCCCTATATATTTGCCCATATATTTTCCATGTTTTGCCCAGTCCGCGTGTGTGTGTATGTGTTCGTTTCCTTGTGTGTGTTTGTGAGAGCTATATGTGTGTGTGCTGTTCTATTTTTCGATTCCAGCAAATCCCAGGGCGATCCTCAGCGATCGATTTACAGTCATACATACATACATACGCCTAAATGTATATATAGAAATATACGTCTCTAGTTAAGCTAATCTGTATGTAATATTTATATGATATATGCCAGCATTTAAAAGAAGCGAGCAAAGCGCAAACCAAACGATTACTGGAACTACCCACTAACTAATAGATACCAACATACGTTATGAATATACTTTTATACAGTTTTTTTTATTTCGGAACCCTTTCTGCAAATTTGTTTTTTTCTTAGTTTTTTATTTTCTATATATTTCCCTAGTATATTTAAGTTTTTATTATTATTTGATGCACTGAATTAACATCACGGAAGCCATTTTGTATTGACCTAATCAAAAATATATATACGAAAGTTATAAAAAAAATACAACATTTTTTATTTAAGGGATTAAATTAAAGGAAAATGGTAAATGGATCCAAAAACATCTTTCACTGTAGTTCTACTTGGAAAGTTGAAGAAGATCGGTAGGTAGATCGTTCAAAAAATACTACGTTCATCGATCATTTTCCTTTGGAAACTTTTAAGCCGCCGGAAACTGGTCAAGCCCTTCACCAAAAATATGAAAAAGGTTATCAATTTCGGTCGCGATTTATCCGCCTGTCAAGATAGCGCCTGGAATCGAAAATTGGGTCTGGACTGTGGCAGTGCTCTATGTCTGCTGTAGACCTTACACAATATGTTTTTGGCCAACCCCGAAATCGGCGATCTATTTGTTTTCAGAATTGAGTTTCCTTTATTTGAAGAGCACCGATTTGACACTGTCAGACGTAAAAAAAAACCACAGTCATATATAGAATGTCCTGATCTATAATTAGTTAACGCTTTTGCACCACTCGAGAATGATTTATTTGATTGTTATTTGTATCGTTTGTCTGGGCACGTTTGCCCCCGGCTATTCCAAAAATAAACAGCAAATCTGATAAAACGCACAAAAAGCCAAGCCAAATTAAAATCAATTTTCGTATGAATTATTAGGCCGAAATAGTAAGGGGGGTTATTGTAGATTATCAGGAATCTGATGGATCCAACGAACCGTGGCCGCAACATTGATGGATCCCTTGGCCAGTTGCTCTGTCAGCGGTTCTGATTGATCAGGGATCTTAAGTCTTTCAGGTGCATGATATTATTATTATACTATTTGTTATTAAAATATTGGGAATTTTCCCTTTGAGTTAATATATTACACATATTTTTTACAGATCACTAGAATTCTCTTTCCTTAAAATAAGGGATCTTAAGTCTTTTAGTTGCATGATATTATTATTATACTATTTGTTATTAAAATATAGGGAAATTTCCCTTTGAGTTAATCTATTATACATATTTTTAATAAATCACTTAAATTCTTTAAAATAAGAGATCTTAAGTTTTGTATTAAAATATTGGGAATTTTTCCCTTTGGGTTAATATATTATAAATATTTTTATAGATCACTAGACCTATTTTTTCTTGAGATAATCTTTTTGTAAGGAAAATCCCTTTAAAACATTTTTTTTATTTTATTTTAAAACCTAAGATATTAATATTACACTTTTTCTGAAAATATAGGGAATTTTTCCATAAAAGAGATCTTTCTGTCGGTGAAATCCCTTAAAAAAATTACTTTTATTTTATTCTAAAACTTCATATCCAAAAAGATATATACACAACGCGATCGGTACAGTTCAGAACCAAAAAGAATTCATATAAGAGATTATGTCACGATTGTCGATCGGATCGCGCGAGATCCGTTCCTTTGATTACAACATCACACGGTGTGCGCAAAACTCGCTTGATCAATAACAAACTATATAAGAACGTATATATAGATATATAGAGACGATCGCCATCTGCAAAAGCACTCGAGATTCGAGTCTCGGGACTCAGGTGAATTTCTACTGCTTCTTCCCTTATTTACTTTGTAAAATTTCGCTGGCTGCAAATCAAAAAATATACTTACGTCCGAGCGATCGAAATTTGTCACGTGGCATCAACGGCTAGAAAAAAATAAAAAGAAACCCCAAAATTTTTGTGGTAAGGTAGAGGAAAAAAAGGCGAGCAAAAGTTTACACGGCAACGCGGTTTCGAAGAAAACACCACGAAAATAAATCGAAATTTAGCAATCATCTGCGGTCGGGTCGTCGCTCCTCCCACAGTTTCCCGGTACGTTGGGTACCTGTGGGCCCCACCTCGAAATACCTATGGTTCCCCTGTTCCCCGATCTTTAGCTATTCCTTCGCCTTTCCACTTTTTTTAGTATTCCTGTTCTGTGGAAGTAACCAAGCTTTATTCCTTTGCCTCTATAAGTTCTTATTTCTCATATCATATCATATAATCTATATCTTTTTAGATCTCTGGTTCTTTTTAGTTTCATTTATATTTCATCTTCTGCTCTCATTATTATACTACTTTACTTGTAGCTTTATTCCATTTTGAAGTTTCATTTCGGAGTAGTTGATCTTTTAAGTCCTACGGAATCCGAATACGAATCCGAATCCATTGCCCCCCCTTCTTATTCCTGGCCCTTCTCGCCTTGCCTCTCCCCTATTTCAACTTGACTACGTGGGAACGATCACCTGAACGATCAAATCGCATAGATGCCAACAGTTCCGATCTCGCACCACCATCCCTACCCTTTTCTACACAGAGCAAAATGGATGTTATGTAAGTTCTTACCAATGAGAAAATCTTTTTTCTTTTTTAGATGTATTTAAAAAAGTAATTACTTATATTATGCAGTTTTCTAAAATACTTTATAACATATCTCTTGTATTTTTGTGTTTGAGTTCATTCCAATAAGTTGTATGATCTTTTATATTATAATAGCACATATTATGATCATATGGTAAAGTTCTTAAGAATGGAACCCCTGATTTCATGTTACACTTGATTTCTGTGTATAGCCAGGTTATCCGATGAGGTCTGTAAAGATTTATATTTGGCTTTAAAATATATTTGTTCAAAAATAAGTAGGATGATGTAGGATGTATTTTCTTTAGTAAATGTACTTTTTTTGGGATTAAAATTTTTTTTTCTAATTTACTCAAAAATGTTCTAAAATTCAGTACAAATCCTTTTTGTGAGTGGTTGATTAATTTTTTTCCTGTGTATGACTAGGGTATCCCATGGGGTCTGCGATCACTGTGGGTAAGCACGTCTATTTTGTCCGCAAATGTCGCAAAAATTCTTTGGCAGCGATCGGTGGGATTTGCTTTTTATTTATTTTTGTTTTGTTTTTTACTCTGCAGAAGGGAAAGCGCGTCAAGTGAAAAACAATGAGTATGCCGCTCTGTCTCGAGAACCGATCCCCAATCCAAACCGATCCGATACGATACGATACGATGCGATAGCTGGCGGCGGTGGCGGTTGCGGTGGTGCTGATGTGGATGTGGATGTGACTATGGATGTGATGTGGTGGTGCTGAATGCTGCGGCTCGGGGCTCGTGATTGGCGCACACATTGGCAAACGAGAGCACTTTATTTTTAAACGTTTTAAAAATACGATCATTATAGAATTTGCGGCTTAGTCATACCCCGCCGTCGAAATGTGCCAAGCGAATTTCGACCAGAAACCGAGAGGCTTCAGGAGGCGGGGTTTGCGGTGGGCGGTGGGTGGTTGGGTGGTTGGGTGGTCCGTGGTTCGAAATGGAAAGCCCCAAAGCCTTAAGCCTTTTGCCCTGACTGACTGATGGAATGACTGACTGACTGACTGACAACCCATGAGTTGTCACAATGAGGCACGCAAATGGCACATTCGTATGATCGCCGAGATCAAACGGCGATCGGTTCTATAAATGGGGCCTTAACCTCACCTCAGTCAGCTAAGAATTACCGAGCTGAAGGCAGCGAGATGTTTCTAGAATCTATAGATTAACCTAATTGATTAGGGGTATTTGGAAAATAAATGAGAGGACTTTTACATCACATGAAAGAAATCATTTCCGAATCCTTAAAAATGGGGGGAATACCATTTCAAATGGGGGTTCTTAACTATGGAAGAACTTCTTGCAATCCTTTTTCTATTTCTAGAGTTTCATATTAAAATAACGAAATATTTTTGTATATGATATAGATGAAATACCAAACTGATAGTTTAGAATTCACTTTCGAATCATTTCCGAATCCCTTAAAGCAAATACCATTTTAAAAGAGGGTTCTTAACTATATAAGATCCTCTTGCAATCCCTTTTTTATTCCTAGAATTCCTATTCAAATATTGCAATATTTATTTATCTGATTTATGACTATAGATGAAATACAAAACTGTACCTCACACGAAAGAAATCATTTCCGAATCCTTTGAAGCAAATACCATTTCAAAAGGGGATCTTAGTTCTATAAGATCATCTTGCCATCCTTTGCCTATTCCTAGAGCTTCATATTAAAATATTTAAATATTTTCACATATGATAGATGAAATACAAAACTTATCATTTCGAATTTCTCGGAGGATCAGCCACCGAAACCATAGAAAAGTCAGAGGATCACCTCCAAAAATTGCCAGCCATCTAAAAATCTTCCCTTGAAAGCCCCACCCAAGTTCAATGACAAAACCAGTTCAATTTAAAGTTTTTTTAGTTTTCTGTTGTTAATTTAATCAATTCGTTTTCTTGTTGATTTCTCTTGTTGTTGTTTATGGTCACACAATTATTGTTGTTGTTGTCAAATGTTATATATAAAAATACTGATTTTTATATATATATATGTTTTTAGGTAAATATCTCTCTATGTATATGCGCTTTTTTTTTTGAATAGGTTCATTAAAGATTTCCCTTGGCAATGCACACAAAAAAAAAACGTTATTCTCTTGTTTGTATATAAATATATTGTATATATGTATATTGTATATAATTATAATTAACTTTTAGATTTAACCCTTAAATGTACATTTAATTTCTTGCTCTTCTTTGTGTTTTTGTAAATATATATATATAGCTATATATTCATTAAGCTTCAGTTTTCAACAATTTATTAAAAAATTTTGTTTTGTTATTTGTTTTGTTCATATCACAAGAATTTTCAATTTTCAATTTCCAAATAAAAACGGTGTGTGTGTGTATTTGTAAAGGTGTGTTTTTGTTTTTAAAGCTTTACTCTTAACAATTTTCTCAGTTTTTCAAGTTGCATTTTTCACATTTTTCTCTCTCTCTCTCCCTCTCGCTCTCTTACAAAATAAATTTAGCGTTGAAATTCTTAAGCAAATTCAAATGTTTCGCCTTGTTTTTTTACTTTTTGTACACAATTATTTACACATAGAAAAAAAAGAAAAACCTAATCTTAAGCTTAATTTGTTCTTAATAGCTAGCCAAAAAAAAAAGAAATTTTAACTAAACCTAGGGTTTTTGTGGGGGCTTTTTTTGCTGATATGCTTGGAAGATATATGTTTTTTCGCTTAGATCCTAGGATTTTTAAGGTAAGTTTTAAGGCTAGGAAAAAAAAACTCTCGTTCATAAGCTTAAATATGGCTTAGGGAACTAAAAGGCCAGGCCCAGTGACTGCCATTATAACATCCGATTGGTGGGATTGCTGCTTCCTTAGTTGCTACTGTGTTTTCCATGTGTTCTTAGGCCACCAGGGTCAGGTTTGTGGGCGCCGAATCCGCCAGGATCCTGGACTCCTGATCCAGCCAGCGTTGCAGGTGTTGCTGATGTTGCAGGTGATGTTGCTGCTGCTGCTGCTGCTGTTGCTGCTGTTGCATGTACATCAGATTGTCGTTGTAGACGGCATGCAGCTGGAGATTGAGGCTGTAGCTGCTGCCGCTGTCGCTGTAGGTGGAGGAGCTGCTCTCGTAGCCGGAAACGGGCGATCCTTTGGGGCAACAGAAGCCGGTGGGCGAGAGGGCGGGCGCCGAGAAGGGGCTGAGGGGCGTGGCGGGGGCGGCCTTGCTATCCTGAAATTGCTGATTAGGACTCCCCCCGGCGATGACGGGAAATGTCTGCTGGATGCCTGTGGGGCATTGAAAGCTGGAGCTTCCAGGCGATAGACAGCCACCGGGATACGGGTGATTGCTCCAGATGATGGGCTCCCGCTGCTCGCTGATGGCCGCCATCGCCAGCTTCTTCTTGTGGCGTCGCTGCTTCTTGTCGGCAGCCGGCTTCTTGTCCAGCTCATCATCATCGGAGTCGTCTTTGTCGGCGTGCTTCAGCTGCTGTTGCTCATCCTCCTCGCCGCCAGCACCCTCATCCAAATCCTCCTGCTCCTCCTGGTTCTCCTCGTCGTCATCCAGCAAATAGGGCTTGAATAGCTTCACCTGCTTGGAGGGCAGCTTGTGCTCCTCCGGCTGCTCCGTCTCCACGTCCACATCCACCTCGACATCCTCGTTCTCCGTCTCCGCCTCGGGCTCCTTCTTGATCACCTCCTCCATCTCCAGCTTGCTCATCTTGTCCGGTTGCATGGGACTGGTGATGACCTTGCGCTTGCGGAAGGTGAGATCCACACCGGAGGGATCGGGAACCTTGTCGTTCAGCTGCATTTGACGGCGGGCGGAGGAGCCGAGGGACAGGTCCATGGGCGCGGGAGTGGCCACCGCCTCCAGACGACCGCCGCCGATCTCCAGATAGTGGGGATGTTGGGAATGGTGGTGATGGTAGGCATAGGGCATGTGTGGAATGTGACTGGCTGTGGAGGAGGAGGCTGAGGTGGTGGTGGATCCACATCCAGGGGATCCGCTCAGGACTGGCACTTGAATTGGCACTTGGTTGCTGTTGCAGTTGCTGCTGTTGCTGTTGCTGTTGCAACTGCTGCCGTTGCTGCTGTTGCTGCTGCTGGCGGGGATTGCTGCTGCTGCTGCTGCTGTTGTGGTTGCTGTTGTGGGTGCGCCATTGCTGGTGGCCATGGCGGCGGCAACCACAGCGGCTATCTTGGCCGCCGAAAGGTTGCTGCCATTTGAGGTTGGCTCTGATTGCTGCTGTTGCTGCTGCTGCTGCTGCTCCTGCTGCTGTTGCAAGTGCTGCTGCTGCTGCTGCGGATGCATTGCCACCGGGACATGCAGATGGGGATGGGCGGCCAGCGGATGGGGATGCGGCACCATGCCATTCGCCGCCAACAGATGATGGGCGGCATGATGGTGGGCCGCTGCTGCTGCTGCTGCCGCTGCTGCTGCCGCCGCTGCTGCCGCCGCATGGTGATGATGATGGGCGGCATGATGGTGGTGGGGATGATGGCCCACGGCATGATGATGATGCAACTGATGCACCAACGGATGGCTCAGCTGATGGAACACCTTGACCGCCGCCGGTGTGGGCGAAACAGATTGCTGCGGGAGAAGTTGCTGCTGCTGCTGCTGTTGCTGCTGCTGCTGTTGCTGCTGCTGCTGCTGCTGATTGTTGGCCACCGAGGAGCGGAGATTGGACTCGCATTGCAGCCACTTCTGGATTTGCCGGCGGTGTATGTTATACTTCCTGGCCGTGGCCCTCTGATTGCCCTTGCAATCGTTGTCGTTGCGATACGATTCCAGGACCTGCAGCTTGAAGTGGGGCGTGAAGATCCGGCGACTGCCCATTTTGGGGCTGCCCGAGGAGTTGTTTGTAGAATTGCTCGCCGCATTCTCCGCAGAATCCTTGGGCCGCTTGAAATTCAAAGCTCCCGTAGCGCCATTCAACTGCTCGCTGCTATCCATGATTTTTCCGGTTTCTTAAGATCTCTTTTTCTTATAAAGTGTATATAGAATTTGTTTGTTTGTTTTTTTGGCAACAAATAAAAAGTAGTGTGTGTTTTTTGTAGAGTTTTTTAGTAGCCGTTGTTGTTGCTACTTGCGTGCGACGCTTGCGCTTTCATAACTCGCGATCTGGCAGCTCTGTCCCCAAAGCAGCGACGTCGACTGCGACACACACACACGGGCACTCGCGCGCACACACACACAGATACTTTTGGAGTTTATATTATG
The DNA here is from genome assembly GCA_037075285.1 of Drosophila lutescens. NCBI lineage: Eukaryota > Metazoa > Arthropoda > Insecta > Diptera > Drosophilidae > Drosophila > Drosophila lutescens. The sequence continues at coordinate 2,935,015 of JBAMCF010000413.1, read as the reverse complement.
AAAATGGGGAAAAGCACTTTGAAAATCCAATCCGTTTGAAAAATATCGAGAGTGTGGCGCAAAAAACACTGTTAAAAAAATAACGTTCTTTTTTCTTCTACTCTTCTTTCTTGCTGTTGCTTCTCGTTGGCTGTTGGCTTCTGCTACTTCGTACGTTTTGCTACGCTCTTCTCATAACTCTCGCGCTTGCGATCCGCACGGCAAGGAATCCAAAACACAATTGTTCTGCCCTCGGCGTTCTAGTTCGAAGATACGTTCTAGACTGCCTCGGCCGGCGTCGCTGCCGGCGCCGCCGTCGACTGCGCGCGCGAGTTCACTCACAGACACGCCAGCACTCACGCACACGAGCGTCCGGAGTGCCTGCCTGTCTGCTGCCGCTACTGTTGTTGTTTCTGCTTTTGCTGTGCCTGTGCCTTCGTGTGGGTGTTCGTGTGCGTGCAGAGAGAGAGAACAAAAACCAAACGGGTGAGAGAGCGAGAGAGAGCGCAGAAACAACAACAACAACAACGCATGGCGCTGAGGCATTGAGCATTGCAGACAAACTGACGACAATCATGTCGCGAGGTGTCTGCGTCTGCATGTGTGCATCTCGTATGCGAGTGCGAGCGGGATGGCCACATACCCGTTCGTTCGTTGTTGCTTTTGCTTTTGCTTAGCTGTGCGGTGTGCACGGTGGGACCGAATGGACAACAGGGGACGGAACAACCCAATCCCCCCGCCCCCCTCCGCACTTTTCGATTGCGGAGCCACTGCCACAGTCACCCGACGACTGACTAACTGACAAACACCGCAAACGGCACAGTGGGGCAAAAGGTTAGTGTTTGGGGGTATATAAAAAAGTAATTTAATTTTTAACATGAAAAAAAATTGTATTTGTATTTTTAATATAGTTCTTTTAAATGTTATTCAGAAGCTAAAATATAGAAAAGATATAATTTAGTACGATTTTTACCAAATTAAATACGATCTTTATATTGCTTTACTAGTGGAAAATAAGGTGTAACTATTTTATTTAACCAATATTATTAATTTAGTACGATTTTTACCAAATTAAATACGATCTTTATATTGCTTTACTAGTGGAAGATAAGGTGTAACTATTTTATTTAACCAATAATATTATCCAGAATTAATACAAAAAATATTTTTGCTATGTAATTATCAAATTTTCAACTTAATAAGGTATTTCTTATAGATAATTATAAATACATAATATTGTTTGGGATCCATAAAGTTGATTACCGAATTTCCATAAAAAATAAATAGTATGATAAAAGCAATAAAGTATAACCAATTTTTCAATTGAAAATATTAAAGAAAAAGTTTAAATGTAAACTTTATAGGTGTAAAAAAAAATGCATAAATTAAGCTTTATTTTAAAGTTTTTTTTTTTTTGGAAAATCAAAGATTTTAAATATTACATTTCAACTGTAAAGAATAAAAATAATTTATACTTGGTAACTTTTTGCCCCACTGTGCTGCGACTTTCGTTAGCGGCTGCGGTTGCTGTTGCCGTGTTGCGTTGTTGTTTTTGTTGTTTCTTGTTGTTTCTGGCTGCGCTACAAATTCGCTGGCTCTGCCAGTTGCTCACACAGATACACCGACACGAAGGCAGCCGCCAGTGGTGTGAGTGTGCGCCAGAGTCGTGGCTGCCAGACATTCTGGCACTGCCACTCCACACGCCCCCCTGCCCCGCCGCCAGTCCCCCCACCCCTTTTGACCCACACCCCTGTGCCGACGCCCCCCCCTGCCAGCGCACACACACACTCAGGCGACGCAACAGATCGCCGAACGAACTTGTTGAGCGCCGCTCTCTCACCAACCGCTCGCTCTCTCGCTCTCTCTTGAATCAACTGTTGAATGCACTGCTGCATTTTTTATATTTTTACACACACACACATGCAAAGAGAGGTTTCCAACTATCTTGGTTTTTTTTTTATTCGTTGTTATGGCCGTGGGTGCATATATACTATACAATAAATATATATATATAGATAGCTTTAGCTTATTTCTGTCGACGTTGCCGCCGTTGTGTCTAAGCTTAAAAAAATAGGAATACAACAACAAGGAATGACAAAAAGGGCATGCAATAAGTGCAACTGAAAAAAAGCCGCACTTGTTGCAAATGACAAACGAAAATGCTGCATCTTCTTCTTCTTCAGCAGCTCCATCTTCGTCTTCTTCTTCTTCTGCTTTCCTGCTTCGGCAAAATCTGGAATTCATGAATGAAACACACACACACCTTCGCACACCTCGCTCTCTTTCGCTATTTGCATGCGTCGTTCGCCATGTGTGTGTGTGTGTGTGGGCTTTTGTCGGCGACAGTGGGCTGCTTTGCTTGCGTGTGTATGCAAATTTATGATAAATAGAAAATAAATAAAAAACATAAAACAAATCAAATATATATGGTGTTGTTGTTGAGCATCAATTTGCGCGTGCGATATGGTAAGATAAAGTGCGAAAGGGACGGGGAGAGCGAGAGAGATCTTTGAGTCACCTAGCTCTAAAAAAACACAACAGAAACCAAAAGCAATAATGATAGATCTCTGGGGTCCAGATTCCCACGTCGCTGCTGCTGCCCCGCCCCACTGTACCCAAGCCGATTCCCCCGCCCCGCCCCCTCGCTGCACCCACGAATTAAAAAGCGACGACGGACTGTCTGGAAAGATCAAGGAAGCGGGAAAGGGACGGCAACACAAGATGGAGCCTGCGAAGCGCCTGCACACGAAAAAAAAAACACAAGATGCGGAATAAAAAAAAACAAGATGCACTGGAAAAAAAGATTGGAAATCTGAAAGAGTTATCTTATATTTTTAAAATGAAAGGTAAGCCCAGAAAAAGTACATAACTATTAAAATAAATAACTGAAAATGATTTATTAAAAATCCCAAATTCATTTTTAGAGTCTAAAAAAAATACAAAATTTAAAAGTGGGTAATACCATTAATTAAAAATAAATAAGCCAAATGAGCGAAAAGCTAACCTTTCATTGACACATATTTCAAAAAAAATGTGAACAAAAATTTGAAAACAAAAAAACCCTTTAAAAAAGGCGAGAGAAATACATTTTTGAATTGCATTTCCAAGTAAAGCGGCCACAAACAACCCAAAAATATGCCGAAAAACGCACACACACTCGTACCGAAAAATTCAACCGACAAAAAAGTTCAAAAGCAACACACACACACACCGGCATACAAAAATCAAAAGAATTCCACTTTTTTTTTATTTAGACCCCGTCGGCTTCTAAATCGATTTATCAAAAACAAAACAAAAAAAGAAGCGGAAAAGACGAAGGCAAAGAGATAAAAATTGAATATAAAAAGGTAACGTAAAAATCGAAGAAACCTATACACACATACTCCCATACTCCATACCCGTGAATTGATTAAAAAGTTGAGAAAAAAAAAAGTATAAAAAATTGGGAAAGGGAAAGGGCGCGGCAGCCGACGAAAAAGGAGGAGGAGAAGAAGGAGAACGACGTGCTGGGGCACTTATGATCTCCAATCTGGAAGAGGAGGGGGAAGACAGGGCGAAGGAAGAGGAGGAGTGGGAGGAGGAAGAGGAAGAGGAGGAGGAGAACCTCCAGTTGCTTTTTTCCAACGACGCTGCTGCCGCCGCGCTGTCTGCGTTTGAATAAGCCCACACAAACAAACAGACCGAAAGAGACACGCGGAGAGAAGAAAGACCGAAGACTGAAGACTGAAGAATCGCAAGATGGAGCCCCCAAGTAGAAGAAACACAAATGCCAGGATACACTCAGTGTCCCGAAAGAGGAAAGAATCCAAAAGTAAAACCCATCACAAGATCATCTCATGATACATTTCCAGGATACAAACCCTATAAGATGTAGTTCTTCCAGGATACTCTCGCGATTCCAAGACACTTCCCAAAGAAATCCTGTGATGAATCAACTTATCTTTAAGATATCAACCTATAACATATGGATCCTTAAGTTATGACAATACCTTATGGTATAACCAAGATATGATACATTTCCAGGATACAACCCCTATAAGATACAGTTCTTCCAGTATCTCTCGAAATGCTGTAATATTAGAAGAATTATAAGCCATCAACTTACCATTAAGATATCAACCTATTATGATACATTTCCAGGATACAAACCCTATAAGATACAGTTCTTCCAGGATAATCTTGCGATTCTAAGACACTTCCCAAAGAAGTCCACTCCCTTAAGAAATCCTGTGATATAAGAAGAAATAGAATCTATCAACTCACCATTAAGATATCAACCTATGAGATATAGATCCTTAAATTATGACAATACCATAACCAAGAAAACCTACAAATTATAATAACAAAAAAAACAGGAAATTCCTCAGCTATGAAGGCAGGCACGCTCATTTAGCCTATGACTAAACCCCAGGAGAACAGAAATATAGGTGTACGTACGTATACATACGAGCCTTATCAGGCGATAAGATCAAACAAAGGCGATTCAAGTGCCAAGTTCTATTTGTCGGCCAATAAAAGTCGATTCTGTAAACAATTTTCGACGGAATGGGGCTCGGGCAATTACAAAGTGCACTATATAGTGGCATGGCGTGCACAATCAGAATCGTGAATATACTCCTCCTATAAACACATGTGTTATATGCGCCCGCACACTCATATCGGCACTATCTATCTGAACACGTAGTGCCCCCAGGTTATCGGTTGGGGGCCCCTGCTGCAATCTCTTTGCCACTGACCACTCTGGTATCTTTATGGGGCTGGGGCTGGGGCTTTGGGGTACGTCACCCCTCGAATAAGCCCTATTTGTTTGTGCGCCCCCCACCGATCCACGTGGGTCGATCACGTTTCGGGCGGCGAACAAAAACTAGATCCAGGAAAACATTGTACGAGCGGTAAATTATATCAGTTGAAGGCCTAAATGATATAGTACGTATGAATAGTTGTTTGTAATCAAAGTGCAGGTTCCACTCTTGTTTTAGCACCGATATGTCCAACCGATCTTGACTATATCACGTCTCGTGTACGCTTTAGATTAATTCATATCGAATTGTTTGTGGCTCGTCAAATTGAATATACGATCTTAAGAATAAAGCTTGTCTTTAGCAAAATATTCTTTCTTTTTTAATATTTAAAGATCTGTTAACACTTTCAGGATATATTACGATTTGAAATCCCCTTTCAAGGAAGTTAATGTTTATTTGATTTAATTAAGACAAATTTCCCTCGAATGACGCCTGCCTTTTCCGATTTTCCGGTTCATTATTTTGCTGGGCTACTGGGAATGTGTGAAATACCCATTTTCAGTTGAAACCTTTTCTTCCCTTTCTTAAAGTTCTGGTGTTTGCCCAATCTTAACGACTTCCAATGGGCAGCATTAAGGATCGTTCGCTGCACGATCGTTTCTACTTGGTTCCCCAACCAAACCCCAAACCCCAAACCCCACACCCCATCATCCTCTTCCGATTCCCAATTCCCAATTCCCGATTCTCGATTCTCGAAGAATCGACTCGCCAGTCCGATTCCAGGTAACTACGAACCGAAGCGAACTCAGGCGCCTAATGGATAGTTCTTCTCGGAAAAGAAAGCGGCCTGCCAAAGCTGCGAGCCAAAAAGCCAGCGTCATGGTAAAGTAACGTTGTCGCTGTCCCATCCCCAGTATCCCCGGCCCCCCATAGCCCCCCTCAAATCTCAAGGCCCCCGATGGTACCCAGCGTTTCTCGGGGCCCCTATGGGCCAGACATTGGGCCGCCTTGGCGGTTGGAAGGCGCATAAAAATGCACGCTGACCATATACAAAGGAAAAAAACCGCGCCACATAAATATATATATATAGAGATATAGAAGGAGGCGGCGGGAAGTGGTCAGGAGGACTGCACTGTTATAAAAAAAATATTACCGCAATGTCCTTGACTTTTAAGCTTTCCTAACTAACTATCCCTAGCAACAGATTTATTTTCTGTTCCATTTTTATGCTAATTCTAATGTTTCAAGGACCTAAAATATTATTGACCATTGTAAATTATAGTATTTACTTTATTTGCTTTATTTTTTGTAATACCTTTCCATTTTTTTTGTGATAACAGTAAAGTTAACTTTAGAATTAACTTTTACTGACATCAGATTTATTTCCTATTCCATTTTTTAGAATTCTAATATTTCAAGGACCTAAAATATTATTGACCATTGTAAATTAGAGAATTTACTTTATTTTTTAATACCTTTCCATTTTTTTGTGTTAGCAGTATAATATCTTTTATATCAATAAATATCTTATCATCTAATATCTTTAGAATTAACTATTACTGACATCAGATTTATTTCCTATTTCAATTTATTTTTTTACAATTTGAATATTTTAAGGACCTAAAATTTTATTGACCATTGTGAATTAAAGTATTTATTTTATTTATTTTCGAGTATTTTCACTATGATAGTTGTATCATATATTTTAAATCTATAAATATCTTATTATCTAATATCTCATGAATTTCCTAGTTCTTTTTTTACAGTGTACACATAAGAAAGGCAATGCGCGAAGGCAAAACTTTTATTAACTTTTCCGAGAATTGGAATTTCTTGGATCCTTGTGTTGCCTGTTTTCGCCTCGCTTCGCCTGACTTTTAATGCGCTGCCTCCTTCTCCCCTCTTCCTCTTCCCCTCCTCTCCTTCTACTTCGCACACACACACAGATGCAAAGCTTAGCCTTTGAGCTTCAGGTGTTTTGCCGTCGCCGTCGTCTTCTTCCTTTTTGCACCTCTCTCTTTGCCACTCTCTTCTCATCCTTTTTTTTGGTCTTTGGCTAGTTAGCAAACGCCGACGTCGACTGCGCTGCCGGCGTCGCAGCTTTGCGGTTGCACTTTTCTGCCCAGGGGCGCAGCAAAGGGGGGTGTTTTTCAAAAAGAGGGTACGACGTCGATTTGAGTCAATTTCTGTTTTGCAGTCGAACGTGAACGAAGCGCATAAAAACGTGAAAAAACAACAACAGCAAAAAATATATAGCCTGAAGAAGGGGGCAGCAAAAGAAGAAGAAGCAGAAGAAGGCGCTGCCTGGGGCCTGTGCCTCAAAAAAATATTGGGGGCCCTCCAACGCCAACACACACACACACACGTGCATTTAAATAGAACCACAGAACGCAGCAAAACGACAGTGCAGGCCAAAATAATAGAAGTTCTCCCATTATTATCTTTTTTAAAATGATACACCTGTTGTATTACCTAACCTTGCGTTATAACACATTCCATTTATTTTCGCTTGGAGATCTTATCTTATCTGTAGGTTTGATTTACTTATGCCCAAAGCACTAGTCATGGCGAATGATTAATAAAAAGTGAAAATAGGCAATCTAAAAATTGCAAGCAATTATGAAATTCCTAAAAAGTCCAAGGGATCTATAGACTTAAAATTATGAATCTTTTAAGAATTTTAAGAATTTAAGGCATATATTATTTATGTATGGTCCCAGTCTTCCGAACGCTACAAGTTTAGAAATAACTGCGATATTGAAAAGATTATTTACATAGGTTTTTTACATTATTTTTTTAGTTTGGGAATTTGATAAAAAAAAATATTTGTATTTGAAAAAATAAAAAATGAACAATTTTTTTTTAAATTTTATAGGTTGGTTTTTTTGAGATACTAGATCTATGATCCCTTCTTCGAATGCTATTTTCGCGACTGCGACTGTGGCCACAGCGACAGACGAGTGGACGCCTACGTGCCCAGCCAGCAGCAACAGCGACAACAACAACAACAACAGCGGACGAAAAGTTGCCTCTGCCGATGCAGCTGTGTGCACAGCGGGCAGTGTGGGAGGGGGAGCGTGATAAAGGGGGGCAAGCGAGAGAAGAAGGAGTGGGGACGGTGGAGGGGCAGGGGAGAGGAACAATCGAAGACTGTGTGGCGCACTCTTGGCAGACAAACTGGCAGGCGGCTCTTCCTCTTCTTCTTCGCTCGCCCCCCTCTCTCTGTCTCTCTCACTCCCTTTTGCATTCTGCCGCTGCTTCGGCTTCTTTAGCTCCTCTTCGTCTTCTTCTTCTTCGTTCGGCTGCGCCCCAAGCAGCGCAGCATAAAGCGCCACACCATGTGTGAGTGTGAGTGTTGGCCCCATATGTGTGTGCGATTACGAGTTCACTCTCGCACTCGTGCTCGTTGGTTTTCTCCTGCTCCCGCTCCGCTCCGCTCTCTCTCGCTCTCTTCTTCTTCCACTTCACAGCTTTTGTGTGTGTATCTGTGTGTATTTTTAGTACAAAATTGTTGTTTAAACAAACAGGTTTTTTTTACACCGCCAGCCACACATAACTCGTCTGTCGAGCTCCCCCCCCCCCCCCTCTCCTATCCCCTCTCTCTTTTGCAGCGCCACACTTTGTTGTTGTTGCGCCGTTGTCGATTTTCAATTGGAAAGACAGACAGAGCGGCAGCAAGAAAAAAAGTGAGTGGGAGCGAGAGAGAGAGAGAGGGGAGCTTGGCTAATTTAATATGCCAGCCCTGGCGCCATGTTCCATGTTGGCTCTCCAGCCCTGGTTGCTGGGCACAGGAAATAGCGGAGAGGGGGAGCAGATCGGCCCCCACTCTCTCTCGCTCGCTCGCTCTCTCGCTTGCTGTGTTCCAGGAGCAAAGCGTAGCTTTCCAGGATCATGATCTTGGCTTTTGCCACGTTAGCAACAACAAAACAACGGCGCCCCAATGTCTGCGTTGGCGGCAGCCAGAGAGAGAGAGGGAGAGAGAGAGAGCGCCGCACAGTGGCAATCGCAAGGTGTACCAAGCTAATGTTATTTAATTTATTTTCGTATTCACACATTGCGCCCCAACTACACTGCGTTGGAGCGAGATGGCGCATAGAGAAGCGGACGTGGGCAGCAAGCGCCAAAGTGTAAGTGTGTGTGTGTGTGTGTGTCTGGATGAACGCCAGAGCACAGAGAGAATGAATAAGAGAAGAAGGTGTGTGGGAGAGGGGCGGAGTGGGGGCGGGGGCCTGGAGTTGCGTTGCCACACATTCATTTTATGTTCATCCACATTCATCGCTGACGTCGCTCTGTCTGCTCCAAAATGGGAAAGAGAGAGGGAGAGAGCGAGCGCCCAAACAGGTATGTGGAAGAGCCAAAGCGAGAGAGAGAAGGAGAGCGGGCCGATGAAAAGTGGCAACGTTGCGGCGATCGCCACCAGACAGAATGTCGCCAGTTCTTGCTACGCCGCCAGACACTCTGTCGTCGCTGCCGACGCCTCTGCCGCCGCCGCCGCCGCTGCCGCCGTCGACGTCGACGCTTCGGTACAGGCGAAATTCCAAAAGTGGTTTTTTATTTCGACTCCCCACACCAATTTTGATTCATTACCCCCAACCCCTTGACGATTTCCTAGAGTTTCGGTGGAATCCGATTCGAAAATATCTATTTTTAGGAAGTTTTTTATGTAAGTAGTTATCTATCCTAACTTAAGCTTAAAAAATGTTTGTTTTTTTTAGCGTATTATAATAATATTTAATTTGGTTTCGAAAGTTCATTTTTTAATCTCAATTTTACAATTTAAAGAATATTGTAGCCTACATTTTGGAGCTTAAACCTAAAAAAAGGTTTTTATGAATTATGTTCTTGTTTCTATCAGAAATTCTATATAATCTACAAATATACTGTTTTAAAAAAACGTAGTAATTCCATTAATTGCATACTTTAATGTGTTTCGTTAGATTTTTTTCTTTTAGTTTTTGTTAATATTAAATTTATCCATTTTAGTTATTTTAAGAATCTTAAACCTTGATTTTAATATGAAATTCTTGTTAATTTTATTAAAAAAGATTATCTTAACTAATATTTGTACATCAAATCAAGCATTTTCATACTTTTTGTATTAAATATTATGGCTTTTTATTAATTTTTTTATCAGTGTATTGTATATAAGCTCGGTTTGAGGTTGCTCCTCCAAGAGGCTCCACTGTAGTGTAGGTCCCCTCAGGCCTTTGTTTTTGCGCACATGCTCATGCCACCCTATATACACCCATTTATTCATACCTACATACAAACATACACATTTTCGTATATCCCCCTTTGTGGTGCGACCTCGACTTTGGCGAACTGATCGATCGATCGATTGCTATTGCTATTGCTGCACCACCACGTAACCACCGAAGCTCTAAGCACCAACTACTGAGTTCGGAATGTGGTACTCGGTACTTTTCCACTTAAGGGGTATGACTATGCCGATGACTACAGCTAAACTATACTATATGGTGTATGGTATACCGTATACATTTATAGGAACTGTCTTGATAGGAGCCCAAAAGTCTATATTCCATCAATAAATAGCTGTAGCAACCAGATTAAACTGGAAAATGGGAAATGAGTGATATTTATTTGCGAATATTGTACACAATAAAAAACTTAAGATCCGTACTTAGTAATCAGCGATAAGAAAATGTTATTTCTTTTATTGTTAACCTTCACTTACGTTGAAATTACTCCATACAAAATAAAAAACTCAAGATACTTACTTAGAATAAGAAAAGCGATAAGAAAACTTGTTTTGTATTATTATTATTAACCTTTCTTTACATTATTTTTTAAAATATCCACGAAATACATTGGGTTTTTGCAAGCATTCCTAATTTTTGAACCCATTCCACATGTCAAGATACAAAATGCAGTACGTTTCGTTTATAAGAACCTACTTTGTTGCCCAAATGTATGGAAATAAAGAACCGCCATATAAGGTCTTACGCCATGCAGTTCTTTTGGGGTCTCTAGATCTATACATACAAATGCATATATATATATATATATATATATATATATGTAGAGACGCACGTTCTGAATGAATTTGTGTATTCGCGACCGCCATAATTGCAAACTTTCTGTCCAGTCGACATAAAATTAGCTAAATGAGTTTGTTTGTGTGCTAAAGTTCTTTCACTTTCACTCGCTTTTCCATATTTCCATATTCACCCACTTGCTCCTCCCTCGGTTCAAACTTCCCACTTTGATCAGCAATATTTTCTCGTAATTTCAGCATTTTTTTGGGTTTTAACCGCGCGTGTGGGTGGCCAACGATCTTTTTTGGTAGTGCCCCCTGATCTATTCTACTTGGCTAAAATTGCAATATATATTTAAGTTTTTGCATAGGTTTGTGGTTTGGTTTGTTAGTTGATTGATACGCTTTTTGTCTTGGGGTTACTGAAACAACAATATAATAAAAATATTTGAATGTTACAAACTTAGGGTTATAGTAATATTACTTTAAAGAACTTTTAATAATAAATGTAATTTTTATAAATTTTAAAGAAGAGTTAATAAAAAGTAATTACTTAAAACTTGTATATCTTTTTAATAACTAATAGGTTATATTCATATCATATTTAATGATATGAATAGTATTCTCAAATGACTTATAATAATGTATAATACCAGTTTTTTACCAAAAGTAAAACATTTCTTAAGTTTATTACTTAATCAGTTGATCATATGAAAAGTCAACCCACTCCACCTATATAATCACTAAAAATATATAAAAAACCATTGTGTAAGGTATGGTAAATCTTCGGCGTCTCCATTTCGAGCTTCTCCCTTTTCATCGGCCTGCACTTTCGTGATCAGTCGGAAAAGTAACTGGCAACGCGTGATCTGGTCGTATGGAGGTTAATTTACATAGTTACGAAACTTGTTTTCACACAGCCATCGATCGTCGATCGTCGATTGTCGATCAAATTGAAGTGAGTGAAGATCGAAGTGCATGGAAGAAATCAGATGTGGAATCCTAAAAAAACAAAACCCTACAGTTGTGCAATCTGAACAGAGAAAGAGACAGAGATAGAGATAGAGATAGAAAGAGGGAGAGAGACTGCCCAGAGGGGCTTACGAGGTCGGCAGATCAGTTGGTGATCATGCATTAGGAAATTTGACATCTCTAACTACAAGCTGTGACTCATAGATCCAACTGGTGATCTCTTTTTGGGATGGGATGGGTTAATTATAATCCTTGGATGATTGTGGGGTGTTTGTAAAGTCTGTTAAACACCGATCTTAACTTTTTGATTGCTTTAAGTTGATAAAGATCTAGATATTTCTTTATTTTGGTATTATAGGTTACTAAAGCTATTCTTTTAATCCATTTCAGACTTAATACTCCTACATCCCCTACATCCCATAATATAATATTGTGTGGCGTTAGGATGATATAGGGGTGCTTGAAAACTTAAACGCCACTTGATTGAGTTTCGTTGGATTTTTTCCGGGACAAGTGGCTCCCTCGACGAGGCCCAGACATGACCTGCTGCGGGTTGTGGGAAACTCCCAGAGGTCCATCCTTCCAGGGAATGTGAACCTGTGAGGGACCTGAGAACTCAGCACTGAGTTCGAGAACATGTGTCGGTCGGTTGGTTGTCCAGCTTTAAAACTGGGGCTTTCCCGTCCAAACCAAACACACATGTGTGCCTGTATGCCTCTAACTTTGGCTTAAATCGAAGGAGCGAAGGATCGGGTGCGGGTTGTGTTTTGGATTTCCCGTCGGATTAAGCAACTTAGTGCACAATCCATCGCGCTGACCTGCCCGCAGTTTCCTTTCAGTTCAGTTCCGACTCATGCTCGACTGTCGTTCACGGGTCAGCTCAGGTCAGTCCGTATCTTTGTCCGTATCTCTGTCCGTCCGGCTAATTGTAATCGTGGGAAAAACCAATCAGACGCAACATTCGACCCTGAGCCACGGCCACTTTATTAGGGGGCAATATTAGCGTAATCCACATTTAGGGTTTGTGTCGAAGAAGCCGTAAAGAACTTGGCTTGCGTTTACGGCCGCACCATAAACCTCTACGATCCTCGGATACCTGCCTATGTATCACCTACCTGACGCGATCTTTCATTTTTGGATTCGGGAATTAATTCGGTATTTAGTTTAATTCAATGGCAGGTTATCAATGGTGCCCTTAACTACAGAAAGCTTTCTAAAAGTTCTTAAAATATATGTTATAAGAATGGAAATATTGTAGATCCTGAGATTTAAACATGTAATCAAGATTGTCTAATATACCAATGAAATACGTTCCATTTAATTTCCAAGTGCCGAGTTCAACTCCGTTCTAAGATAGATTTTTTTTTTTAATTTTTGTATTCCAAAGAGCTATTGCTAAGGTAATATCTTATACATTTTATTGACACACAGCACTTGTAGTGGCACTTTCGGTTGTCATCCCAGTCGTTTATCATCGCCGTCTAATGATGATGGGTCTACTTCTAGACCCGGTGGAGAATCGGATGATGAATGGATCCATATCCGGTAGCTGGTCAAGATTATTGGATACGTGGTCATGTTTATGCATATCTGGCGATATATTTGGTGATTCAGCTGGGGACATCGCAGGTGGCCATAATTTAGGCGGCGGTATCTCTCGTTTAAAAGTTAAATGAGCCACCGGAGACCTCATTAGATACGCACCCCCCGTCTGTCTATCCATCCATCTATCTATCGAATCCATCTCTCTATCTATCTATATGCATACTTCTATATCGGCGATGAAACGCGCGTGGCATGAACAAAATCGGCCGAGGAAATCGGTTGAAACAGTAGCCAGCCGACATCGCCACCTGTCCATAAATCGCTCAGACATCGTGAGACCCATGGCATTATAGCATTATACATACAATATAAGCGCGGTGTCGGGAGGGAAACGCACCCGAAATACTAATTATGGGAATGAAATCTATGGGGCGTCATAAATCAAATTCGAATTCCGTTCGCAGGCGTTACATTGGAACCATAGACGTAGTCCCATTTTCGAGTTTTTGGTAAGAGAAAGGCTGAGAGATTGCAGATAGGAATCAGTGTGGCATTGCATACCAAAAAAAGAAAACTAGAAACCAAAGAACGAGGATGATTTGTGCCCAAGTGTCCCATGTCAACGGGTCTTCGCATTAGTGAGGTAGAAGTAGAAACCCTTCGTTCAGGATGGTTTTTCCAGTTTTCAGGAACCCCCAGATCTTCGGTTTGATTTGTGGCCTTTTGTGGTGGTGGGGGGACTTAATATTAACCCATCTTCAGTCTCGATAGGAAGTACTTGTCCTTTTGTTTTGAAGATTGAAATTTCCACTTGCTTGATAATAAGATAATAATGATTTATGTAGTAAGTCCTGGTAAAAAATATAACCTTGAGTAAGTTATTTTGTTATTTTTGATCAATCATTATAGGTATACTATAAATATGTAATTTCATTATGATTATTATTCTTAGACCTTAGATATTTATATTTATTTTCTATAATATTTTTATAATTTTCTTAAATATTTTAACATTTTCCTATAATATTTGTATAATTTTCTAAAATATTCTTATAAATTTCTATAGTATTTTTATAATTTTCTTTAATATTCTTATAATTTTCTATAATATTTGTAGTAGGTATTTATAGATGGATTGTAATAAAATAAAATAATAAAAAGGGTTTTATAGGATGTATATTTTCCATATTCCTTATAAATTGGAACTATAGTTCCAGTTGAATCGATCTAATGTCAGATTCTTCTGTCTGCTATGGTTTCATTGTACCATAGATCGTTTTTGGGATCGGATCTGCCTGGTGTTTCTACTCGTATCACCCCCTGCTGTTAATGCGCCCCCACCCCCTTAGCACACTTTTCCAGTGCCTACTGTACGCGTGGGACACCCAACTGAGCTTCGGAATGGGGTTTGTTTATAGGGCCGGGGTCAACTATCTATGTAAATCCAATATTTGGAGTCTGATAACGCGTGTACAATCCACATATGGGGCATAAAGCATGCTGCAAATGCCGCGGGCGGTGGTTTGTGGGTGGCGGTCGGGGGTGCTTTGTTCGAGGCGAGGTGGAAAAACAAGAGTTTATTCCTTGGGAGGGCATACAAATAAACTTTTTTCGGCCCTGCTCGCGGACAGACATTATGTGCGCATTATTTTGAATATATGTGGATAAATTATTTCGGAATATTTATGTGAGTTTTTTGTTTGTATGTCTTTTGGTTTGAATTTATGTTGCAGTGGCAGCTTTTCGGGGTTTTTCCTTGAAAGTAAATGTTCATGTTAATGGATGCTCATTTTGAGTTGAAATATATTTTTTACAAGGGGTCTAAACCTCTATAAAAAGGGAATTTCAAATGCAGAAAACTCCATTATTTTACATTCAATGTACCTTTTTTCCATTGGAATTTTATCCATTTTTAATTATTTTAAGTATGGAAATATAAAATAAAACAATTTAGGAAAATGAAAATCTTTTCCATTAAATTAAGAAATACTTAAAGTATTCAGTATTAGTAGTGTTATCACTAATTCAATTATTTCTAAAATATTAAGTTTTTTGTTTTTAGCTTGTATATTTGTACATGATTCCAGTTTTCTTTGTTTTTTTATGGCATTCCCTGTAAAGTCCAATCGTTATAATAAGTTCTGGCAGTAGTATCACAGAATTCAGGCAATTAAAGCACTCCGGGACTTGAACACCGGGTTTCCTTTTCCTCCTGAAGGTCAGAGTTTCGAAAGGGAGCACGAGCAACCCTTTCAAAAGGTAAAGTTCAAGCTCTACGCTCTGCGAAGGTAATGCCCACTGTACGTGTGACTGTGAGTGTTTGGTCTTTGGTTTGGGTTTCGTTTTTGGGATACCTACAATCCGACAGTTCCAACAGTCCTACAATAATGCACTCACCAACACCAACGCCAGCCCATCGAGAATCCATATCAGCACGGAGGAACAATAACAAAACGCCGCAATAACAAAACATTCGTGCCCCGGACAAACGGACAAACGGACAATGGACAAACGGACAAACGGAACGGACGGAAAGTTCAGACATACACACTGGCACACCTACGTTCTTAGAGCCACAGTGGGGGGTGGGAAAATAGCATCCAGTTACCTTTCCAACTTGTTTGTGTAAAAAGTTGTCTGAAATGTGAAACCTTTTTTTGTCTTATTAAGCAACTAATAAATGGGCTTCCTTAAATGTTTCAAAATGTAAGTAATTTGTTTTTTTAAATGATAGAACATTTAAAAAAAGTTATATATTTGGTATGTTTTGTATTGTAATCAAATTATTTTTGCCCATTTTACAGGAAATTGATGATTAAAAATGTAAAAGCTAAAAAGAAAGTGTGTTAAAATTAACAGAAAAACTATTCATAGTTTGTATTGTAATAAAATTATTTTTGCCTATTTTACAGGAAATTGATGATTTAAATAAAAAATGTAAAAATTAAAAAAGAAATCTTGTAATATTGATTGTAATTTTGAATAATAATTTGCTTTTATTGACACTTAAAAGTAAATGTATTTCATTTGGGTGCTATTTTTGTGAGCTGCGCTGTGTGCATGCACACACTGACGCCAAACAAACGACGACGGAGGCGGCATAGGCAGAGGCGTCGACGCCGGCGCTGGCAGCGACGCGGGCAGCGGCGTCGGCAGAGTCAGGCCAGACAGTCTGTCGCCAGAAAAATCCGCACTCACACACGCAAGCGCTGCACTCACACACACGCCCGTGCACTGGGAGAAACGGAGGGTGGGGTGAAGGGTTGGGCGAGGGGGAGGTGGGGGAGTGGGCAGTGGAGGCGTCGACGTCGGCGTCGCTGCCCACTGTTGTTGTATCTCGGTTGAGAAATCGCTCGAAAAAGCGAAGCGCAAAGCAAAGCAAAATTCCATTTAGATCTGCTCCCTCTTCGCGCTGCACTGAGAAAAATTCAAATTGAATGTAACATTACTTTCGTTTCGTTAAGACTACACAGAAAAAAAGAGGGAGAACAGAACATTTGGGTAGCTGATTTTCTTTTCTTTTTACAGATATTATACAAAATAATTATTGGTGATAATAAATAATTAATTAAATTTAACAATTTTTATAAAAAATTCCGAAAAATTCAAATAAAATTTATATATTTCTTAAATAATATTTTGGTTATCAGCTAAACGAAACTTGCATCTATAATATAAAATGTAATCAAAAAATGTTATTATTTGTTGTTATTATTTTAAAATTAAAAATAATTGGAAA
Source organism: Drosophila lutescens (assembly GCA_037075285.1). Classification (NCBI taxonomy): domain Eukaryota; kingdom Metazoa; phylum Arthropoda; class Insecta; order Diptera; family Drosophilidae; genus Drosophila; species Drosophila lutescens. Next base: position 2,918,043 of record JBAMCF010000413.1, on the reverse strand, counting down.
TATTACAACTAAAACTAAAAAATTTTGAAAATTTAGTGTACAAGGTAAATCTAATCTGAGTTATTAAGCATTATAAATTCTAGGCATATTTTAGTAATTTTTTTTTAAAATTATATATTCTTATATAAATATATTTATTATTATATATTTTAAATATATTAAAATTTTTTTGCAGTGTGTTCTTTGAGTTGTTGCTGGCGGTTTTGCCGAACTGAACGCGCTGCTTGGGAGGTGTTACCCTATAGAAAAGGCACAAACACACATCCACTCGCAATGAACCCCAGAAATACACACACCACTCGATGTGGAGTGTGTGTGCGAGTGAGGTGTGCCGGTGTGAGTGCGAGTGTGAGTGCAGTGTGCAGTGTGTATTGCATCGCCAGACCGTCCGGCGCGCATAACGTCATCGGCACTTGGAACAGCGACAGTGGCGTCACATCGAAGGGGGGTCGTAGAAAAAATACGAATTTATAATTTGTAAGATATGCCAAGCGAAAAGGATTTCCAATCTCCCATATCTGCTCCAAAAAGTATGCAATACTTTATAAAAACTTTAAAAAAAAAATCGTTAAACAAAAAAAAAAAATTTTTAACTGCTCTTTATATCTATTAATATGGAAAAACTTAAAAAATATATATTTTACAAATATAGTATTAAATTATTATAATAAAACACCTACCGACCCCCCTTCGCAGGCGCGCCCACTCCCCCACTCGAGTACGAATTTTATCGCCCACGATTTTCGGTTGTTGTTGCTCTACTGTTTGCTTTCGATACCCAGGCACACGCACACACATACCCATTTCAAAAGTACACGGGGGGTACTTGAGTTCTATGGTTCAAAAAACCCCTACCCTACTGTGCGGGTACCGTCCATGAAACAAATAAAAATATTCAAACAAATTCTCCCTAACTAACAATCAAACGCCAAGTTTCATTTGCCATGTCAATGCAAATCGATGTTGATAAGTAGCTATGTTTGTATAATTTTGGAAAGTTTTATAGGTATGACAGATTAGAAACTACCGATTATTCTAGGAAATTCAGTATGTAAGTTGTATTATACATTAAAAGGTTAACCTACAAATGTGTGGTAAAAATAAAATTTGTAGGATTTCCGAAACTTTCAACTGACCACCTGTTGTAATCATTAAAAGTTCGCTTCCAATATCTTGCATCTTCTGGAACTGAAGATTTCTAACTAAAATGAAACCGAATCCTGCTTATGGCATTTCCACAGATTCAAAAGATGGATTATCCCGCGAATTCCTTGGATCTTTCTCGACCCTTTCGGCCTGTCAGATGGCATATTCCTCAGGTGCCCGTCTGTCTGCGGATTTTATGTGAGTTTTGGGGATAAATCAAGTGAGGGGCGGTGGGGAAGGGGGTCAGTTTTGGAGAACTCCAGTCCAAACTGTACTAAAGATAGAGTCGAACACGTTCCCAGTGCACACGGATACACACCAATACCAGAGTACGAAAAAAAAAAACAGAAGAAAAAAATACAGGAAACGCGGACGCCAATGGAAAAAACAGGGGCGGGGGCCGGAGGACAGCAGCGGACGGGGATAAGTGCATATGTGGCCCCTGAAACTTAACACTTCTTTGGCTCCGGCTGCGAATATTAAAATACCCACTTAAGGCCAACAATAACAGCAGCAAGAAGCAGAGAAAATGTGAAAAAGAGGAGCTAGAATTGAACTCAAGTAGTTTCCTCTCACACAGAAAAAAAAAAGTTTTTTCTCTTTATAAAAAAAAAATAAATTTTGAGTTGAGAATTCATAATAAAAGTTATGTTTTTAAGTTTATCATAAAAAATACCCCCTTTCTTATATTTTTAAAATATATTACAATGTATTTATTTACTATCTGAATTTTCAATAATATTTATTATTTAAAAATATTTAAAAAATGTATTAACTATCTATATCAGCGGTCGGCACACACATACAATAACGTTTTGTTTAATATTTGTATGAGTAAATTGCACTGGGCAGATCATCAGAGTGTGTGTGCAGACCGCTGTTCTACAGTATACGTGAGCGAGCAGCGGCTGGGCAGAGCAAAACCCTATGCTCACTTAATAGGGCGCTGCCGACCGCTGATCTATATGGTAGTTTTAATTATTTCAAATATAAACAAGATTTTTTCCAGTGCATAAACATGATCTGGCATTGGCGCCCGAGCGTCTGAATATGGAAATCGAAATGGGTTCGGTATGGTATGGTATGGTATGGCATGATATGGTCTGCTGTATATGGGATATGGATAGGACACTTGAGTTTTGGCCCGGACTTATCCTTATCCTAGGGAAGAAGAAGAGGAGAGGAAAGGAAACCATTCCACTCGAAGGGGCGCTCGTTGGCACTTGAGAAAAATGGAGAAGCAGCCTGCAGACTGCATGGATATTAACTAATTGCCGGCCACAAAAGTGCTGGGGAAGCGATCGACACGCCATTTAACACATTCAACACGCTCCAAAAGTGTTTCCCTTTCGAGTTTATTCTGTACTCAATGGTATTTTCAGGATATTATATGGAAAACATTTTATTTTTTATAAAAATAATTTCTGTTTTTAAGCTGAACTTTAATAGAACTAAATGAAACCAGAGCATAAATAAATAAATTAAATGATTTATAAATGATGAAAAATCTATAAACAGTAAATTGTTATTTACATGAAGGAAATATTATTATAATAGCATTATATAAAATATTTGTAAATTTATATTTATTTGGCCTTACTTTTGAACTTCTTGAAAAGTGCGCCAAAAGTGTCACCACACTTTCTTACAAAAAGTATAAACTTTTCATTACCCCGTCAAAAATGTTTAAATTCAGAACAGAAAGCTATAGTTGCGTTCTGAACATTACGTGGTTGAAATAAATGGGTTTTTAAACTTTGTTTCTTTGACTTTTTAATAATTTTGAACATTGCGCCAACAGTAAAAATGGTAAAAATGTGAACCCACCACTAAGTGGCAACGCTGGCTCTGAGGGTTTTTTTTGCCAACGCTAAAACGGTCACACCTCGGGGAGGAAAAAAAAAAAGGTGCAATGTTTAACGTTATTTAAATGTGCTAAGTGGAGTTGCATTGCAGACGACAACAACAGAAACAACAGCAGTGTGAAATGCCGGCACAATCGATTTAATTGATTCAATCGGGCAGCGCAGCAGCAGAGCAGCAACAACAAAAACAACAAACATAAACTAAGCTGCACATATACAGACACACATACACATACATATACTAGGGCCTAATACAAAGGACGAAAAACAAACGGAAAAGGGAAAAACAAACACAAAGGAAAAAAGAGGAGGAGGAAAAAGGAAAAGCAGCTTTTCCAGAAATTGGGTCGCGCCTTGTTGTTGTTGCTGCTGGTGAATCTCATTCCCTTTGTTGTTGTTGTGTGCATTTGTTGCTGCTGTCGTCGTCGTTCGTTGTTGTTGTTGTTATTGTTGTTGCTGTTGCTGGCAGCCTAAATGTTATGGCAACACTTGCAACTTGCATTTGTGTGGGTGAGTAGTATTGTTTTTTTTTTAGGTTTTAGGTGCATTTACAACATTTTCTTCCTATTTTTCTTGATTTTCCTCTATTAAATTGTGTGTTTTTCTTTTTGTTTAAGAGTGAGGAGTGGAAAGCGAAAGGATAATACCAAGAGAATCGGGGAAGTCGGACGGAAGCCTTATATTTCCACCAGAAAATCCTGGCACACTTTATGGCAACTCTACGCTTGTGTGTGTGTGTGGGTGAGTCCATCATTTTTTACTTACTTTTTTTTGTTTGCAAATAAATTAAATAATATTTACCAAAAATCGAATTTAACTAATTTGGTATTAAATTTTTTTTTCTTCCATTTAGTTTTTTTTTTTTGTCCGCATGTTAAATTTAAATTTTAATGCGGATTTTTCATACATTTTTAAAGTTTAACGTGTACTTTAAATTTAACAATCAAACGAGAAAACTGCCCTTAGTATATATATTAATTATTTGAATCTAATTCCCTAATTTTGTATTTAATTTATTAAACGTCACTTAAATGTTTTTCTTTTTTAACTTTAAAGTAGACTTTAAACTCTGATTTTTCAAACGTTTTAAAAGTTTGTTTTTACTAAATTTATTGTTAAAAGCAAAATAATATTATTTAACTTTACCTGTATTTTATTTTTTTTAAGCTAAATATAAGAAATGTTTCTAAAATATTACTTGACTAAATAATTTCAGGTTTATTTTCAATTCGACATAACAAGTACCCTATTTTTATATTATTTTTTAAATTTATTTGCAGAGTGAGCCAGCGGAGTAGCTTGAAAGCGAGAGGATTCAGTCACCACTACAGCCAGCCAGTCAGGAGCCTTAATCTCCACCAGAAACTGTTCAGCTCCCCCGAATCCCGAAAACCCGGAAAATCCAGATACCCAGTTACCCATATACACAAAATAAATACCACCAATCCGCGTGCAAAATGAGTGTGGTGGGCAAGCAACTGAATCCCGTGCAATCCTCCAGTGCAGCTGCCGTTGCCGCATCGTCCTCCTCGGCCGCAGGATCCTCTTCGGCGTCAGTGGGCAGCGGAGCGGAGGCCAACGGCGGCAGTGGAGGAGCCGCGGGAGCTGCCGCCTCGGGTGGCGGCGGCGGCGCCGCCAATGACTCCAAACGCAGCGCCGAGCCATCGAGCGTGAGTCCCGACGAGGTGCTCCACCTGACCAAGATCACGGACGACTATCTCTGCTCCGCCAATGCAAATGTGTTCGAGATTGACTTTACGCGGTTCAAGATACGCGACCTCGAGAGCGGAGCCGTGCTCTTCGAGATCGCCAAGCCGCCGAGCGAGCAATATCCCGACGGACTGTCCGTGGAGGAGACCATGCTGGCGGCAGCCGAGGAACTGTCGCTGGAGGACACTGCCGATCCAAATGCCGGACGCTATGTGCGCTATCAGTTCACGCCGGCATTTCTCAACCTCAAAACAGTGGGAGCCACGTGGGTTGCCTTGTATTAACTCGATTTAATGTATCTGCTAATTAATCTCTTTTATTTCAGTGTGGAATTCACTGTGGGCAGCCAGCCTGTGAACAATTTCCGCATGATCGAACGCCACTTCTTCCGCGATCGCCTGCTAAAGACCTTCGACTTTGAGTTCGGCTACTGCATTCCATATTCGAAGAACACGTGCGAGCACATCTACGAGTTTCCTAACCTTCCACCCGACCTAGGTGAGCCATCTTTACATAATCGTAGCCCAGCCAGCAGCCAAGTGGAAGTGGCTGCCAAAAGTTTGAGGGGTTTGTGGGTCAAGGTCGCTTTCCTTTTGTGCCTGCCAGCAGGTTGTCGATGGCACATTAATGGGCCACTTTACTTTGAATCTATCTATCTATAAATAGTATTTTAATATGAGGCAATTTATAGACAGTACGCTGAGGCTTATTATTTCCGAGTTTACGTCTTTTTTTTTTAGATTTTTATGGCAATCCGTTCTGGGTGATTTTGGGTACTTCCCTTTTTTTTCTAGACTTTTATATATTAGTTTAGATTGATTGTGGAAAAAGATTGCAGAGTATAGCACACTTATATGGGCACATTTATCGTATTTCCTTAACCACCTTTATTTCTTTTATAATTATTTAAATACAATATCAATAAAATATTAAAAAAAAAAAAAAATCCTAATACATTTTTTAAAACTTTTTTGTTAGCTAAAAAAATGTAAATTAATTTTCTATTAATTAATTTTTTCTTTTTCTTCCTAAAAACCTTGTTATTAATGTAAAAATACAGTTAAATAGGTGTTTTTATATACATTTTGTTTGTATATTTTTCTTATTATCAATAAATATCAATGATAATCACTAATATATGGATTTATTTTCCCATTTTCAGTGGCTGAGATGATATCGAGCCCCTTTGAGACGCGCTCGGACAGCTTTTACTTTGTGGAAAACCGACTCGTCATGCACAACAAAGCCGACTACGCCTACGATGGCGGCATTATAGTCTAAAGACCCAACTAAAGTGGAACTAAAACTAGAGCAAAACTAATAACTAAAGAACTAAAAACTACAAATGCTGTGAGACAAAATCAATGACTTGTCACACACACACACAAAACATACGAAACACTTGAAAACACCCACTAAAAACTGAAAACTCAAATTGAAAATGGAAAAATGATAAAATGAAAATCAAGAATCACACTCACAAACACATCGAATCGAATCGAGGAATATTATCACAGCCATTTTAGCCTTAGCACAAGAGTTTTACCCACCATTCCTGTTTGATGTATTTAGCAAGGATAATGACTCCTGTACACACACACTAACACAAAAACAACAACAAACAAAGAAACACACACTGAAGCACGCGGACTGTGTTCATTTATCAATGATTTCAACTTTGACTATATAATTTTAAGTGCAATGTGATTTCCCCTGATTTATATCTGTATTTATACACATTTATTTATTCCTAATAATTAAGTACACTCACACACTCCCAACAAGAAACATACATATATATATTATATATAAATACATACGTATACACACACGAAACCAAAGAAAATTTCGGAAAAATTGCGAAAAACACTTGCCGTCAATTTTTGTATGCAGCATACGATGATCGGACGAGATCTATCAGCTTCTTCATGGCATTTTTTTTCGTGTCTGTGTATGTATATTTTTAAAGAAATGAAATGAGCAAAAAAAAGCCAGATGAGAGAACAAAAAGTGGAATTCTGAAAAATCTAAAGAATCTAACGATCACACGCCGAACAAGAATGATAAATTAAATTACATTTTAAATGTACATACACCACTACAAAACTTGAATTTGTGTTAACATTTGTAAAAGGAGGATTGGGTGGCCCAAGTTGACGTCATTTCGGGTGCATTTCGTGACTTAAAGTACTTGGAAATGCAGCTACAGTAAGTATTCGGTGGGGAATATATAATTAGTTTTAATGAGATTAATAAAAGTGTCTTTAAATAAGCGTTTTAGTAATACTAGATATTTATATAATTTTTATGTGATATTTAAGTATATTTTTTGTTCATTCTTTGAATTTTTTAAAAATTAAAGTATCTTTAAATAACCGTTTTATAATATTAGATTGTATATTATTTTTGTGGGATATTTAAATACATTTTTTGTTCATTCAAGTGGATTTTTAAAAAATGGAAGTATCTTTAAATAAGCGTTTTAATAATATTATATATTTATATACTTTTTATAGGATATTTAAATATATTTATTTTCGTTCGTTCTTTTGGGTTTTTTTATAACAAATTCATATAGATCTGAATCATAGGTAATTGTTATGAAATTCAAGATTATTATCATTCTGAAAGAAACCAAGTTCCAGAACCAATTCACTTTATAAGGCTGTTGCCATCCCGCTCTTATTGGTGAAAATTATAGATCGGTAGAGATCTTCAAAAAAAATCCCCCCTCCCATGAAAACTCATTTTATTAATATTTTTAATTTTAGCTAAAGTCTATATATTATTGACTCCTTTGTACAATTGGCTAACATATCGAATTTGGTCTAATCAGATCTGTTCAGGAACTCGCTGACTAAGGTTAAAAACTCCTGCGGCTGTTCGAAATGCACCAGGTGCCCGGCTTCCAGCCAGTGGATCTCCGAATTGGGGAACATCTCCACAATCTGCGGCCATTGTTCGCGTCTGAGAACGTAGATAATGATAGTGTTTAGGATTGGGATTACAATATATTAAGTATAGAAGCAAAAAGCTTTACCTCATGTAGGGTGAACGCGATCCGCAGATAAAAGTGGTGGGTCCCGTGTAGGGTGGCAGTTCCTCCAGAGTGCTCTGGTAATTATCAAAGCGGGTGAGGAAGTCTCGAAGTACCCGGGCATTGCAGGCCCATGAGAATCTATGGGGGGTTTACTTATTTTGTATAGGTGTAAAATGGTAGTATATCATTAACTTACACCCCCGTCTTAGGATCCTTTCGGAGATTCAGCATTATAAAGTCCACGGTCTCGTCTTCGGTGGCCTGTAGTAGTTTTTCCCTTGCGATTTTCCGGCCCTCGGACATGGACAGTGTCGGTGGGAGATCCAAAGAGACCATCGCATCGAAGATTTGCGTCATCTCTCCAGTGGAACGAGGCACGCTTATGGGCGAAATGTCTACCACTATTAGGCGCTCCACCAACTCGGGCTGAAATTGTAGAAAAAACACTTTGATTATAATATTTAATGGTAATAATATTATAACATTATTAAATAATCCAACCACCAATCAAGGAAAAGTATTAATAACATTAAATTGAAATAACAGCAATAAATTTAAATGTACTACGTTTACTTAAGAATTGTCCATATTTAATTTTAAAAAATATAGATAAACAGAGGGGAATTTAGGCAAATAGTATTATAGTCTTTTCTAGTAACTTACATATCTCTTTAATACAATAAATCTAGGTTTTTTAAATTTGATTTAATAGAATATTTTAAACAAACCTTGGGTATTGTTTTAGAATCAAATCCTGCAGTCATCCTGGGTGAATAACAATAAAATATTTCATAAATACAATTTTAGCAATATTCGGTATCATATCCTTAATGAAGAGGAAAAATTTAACTAAACCTTTACGAACGAATGGATTTTAGAACATTTTCTGAACCATATTATATTCCTTACTTAAACATTTATTAAAACTTTAAAGTATTGCATAATATATTATTGTATTAGGTTTTTCAGATGTATGTAGATTCTATTCTAGACATTTCTTGTAGTAAGAACTAGATATTCTTTATATAATATTGAGTTTGAATTAAAAATGTAAAAATCTTCGGTATATTTTTGGGAACATATTAGTTATCACCTTGGGAGCATATATCCCAGAATTCCCAGGTGAATAACTATGGAACCCCTTGAGATACTCACATATTTCCGCGCGAAGTACATCATGGACCTGCCACCCATGCTGTGTCCCAAGCAGGCGGCCTTCGGGTGCTGGCGCTGCTCCAGGAACCGACGCACATCCTCACTCATCGCATTCGAATTGTGGACACTCGAATGGGGACTCTCGCCATGATTCCGGCAATCCAGGGCATACACCTATGGGATATGTGTATTATATAGGGTAATCCCCGTGGAGAACTCAATGACCCACCTTCCTGGGCACTCTCCGCACCAGAGCCTTGCTGATCCCCCGCCAATTCTGCTTGGAACCGAAGAGTCCATGGTAGGTGACCAGTGGTGGCCTCGTTTCCGGACCCTCACCCGTGTACACGTCGAAGCTGAGTTCCAGGGGTTCCGGGCTCTCCGCCGAGTACTCCCTCTTCGGCAGGACCTTGGCCCCCAAAGGACGACATGCGGCAGGAGAAAGGAGCTTTCCCGCGGGAAGCGAAAGTAAACGTAACGATTTCGTCAGGCGCTGCATCCCCTGGCTTTCGCAGGAATCACCCTGTGGGCCTGTTTTGTTCGAGTTTTTTTTGCGCAAGTATGGCGCACCCTGTGGGCCTGTTTTGTTCTAGGCAATTATCAGTGGCGTAGACAAAAAATGTGGGTTATATAAATGAAATTTGCATTCTAAATATAATTTTGTAAAAAATTATATAGTTTTTAGCTCTATATTATTTAAGAAAAAAGTCGAAAATTAAAAATACCTAAAAAAAACCTTCAAGAAATATACTTAACTTTTTTATAGCACAGGGCTTATTTAGGGTATTTCCGGCCAACGGCATTGCCCGCCACGCCGCGCACGGCCACACTAGACGAATCGCCGCCATATTTTCACCATTTTTTTCGAGACAGAGGTTATTCTTTAACTCAAGATCGCAGCCAGAGCATTTTCCGCAGCCCCACAAAGCCAACTTGCAGGTAAACCAGCCGCCAAGCAGCCGGGAAAAGGGGCTTTCCAGTCCACCGACTAAAAAGGGGGAAAGCGCGGCGCTGACGTCGGCAGAGGCAGCGCAGCGGCGCTCTCGCTCGCACCCACACGACTCAAACATAGGTAAGCAGCAACAACAAATCGAGCATATTGCTAAAACCAGACCAACAAATTGATATATTTTCAAGTATTCTATTTTTCCCCTCCAAAAAAACTGAAAAAAAAGAAAAGTACAAAGTTAAGTTCAAAAAACGTAACACAGTAACCAGTAAAAACAGTAAAAGTCGAAAGTCAGTAAGTGAAAAAGTGGTTCAAGTTGTTAAGTAAATCCAATTTCGGTCGCGAAAAGTGCGCAAAAGTCCGCAAAAATGCAAGTCTGCAAAAAATCCAAATAATTAACTCTCTCCTGTGTGTGCGTCTCTGTGTGTGTGTGTGTGCGTGTCCTTAACTGTGTGTGTGAGGGGGAGAGAGCGCGAGAATCGAAAGAATTTTTCCAATTGCTCACTCTCTCTCTCTCTCTCGCTCTCTGTTGTCTCTCTCGTTCGCGTCAAGAAAATTAATCAAAAATAAAATACAAAAAAAGAAAAAAAACACAGTAGCACACACACAATATAATCAATAAATTAAAAAGATAAATGCTAATAAAAGAAATGAAGGTAAGAACCCCACTAAAAGTTAACAGCAACAAAAAAACAAAAACTTATCGATCAAAACTTTTATTCTCCCTCTCATTCCCACACAAAAACAAAAAAAAAATGATACCAACATCGATTGTTATGCCCCATCGCGTTATCGGAGCAGTCGATAGGTTATCGGCATTTGTTGGGGGGTTTTTCGCCCTTGACCTTGGTTTTGTTTTTCCTTTGATCCCCTTTATCGATTTTTAGTTATCGAATATGTTTGATCACAACGATTTTATTTCGATTGTACTATCGATCTTTAAATTTTTGGATTGGAAACCACGTGGTATGATATGATTAGTATCATAAAAGGGTTATCTTTTAAAGGTTTATAAATTCTTGATTTTATGGAACCCAGTCTTATAGCTTGTCCGCTTGATCAACCGGTAATTCCCCAGAAAGAAAGCCTCCAACAAATAATCGACCTGCTCCGCTAGTTTTTTTTGCCCCGGCTGTAACTCCCCCCACCAAGAGACTTGGTGGTTTACTATTATCGTCTAAGATTTGCCCAGGGTGTTGAGTAGGTACAGCCATGACAGCCCAACTAATCGCCTATCCCTTCGAATCTCCTCCAGAAACGCCAAGGAACGAGTTGCCCGCACCGGCGTAAGGCGAACCCATGGTCCTCGACATGGAATCGGACGATTCTCGTGCCAGTTCCCCGTCCAATTCCTCGGAGTCGCGGTCCAATTCCCCCACCAACGACAAGGAGGAGGAGATGGCTCCGGATCAGGACCAGGACCAGGCCGAGGAAGCGGGTGGCGGTGGTGGTCACACTCTAGATCGATCGGTTCGAGCCGCCTCCACCAGCAGCTCATCGTCCAACTCCAGTTCCAGTTCGAGTCGCAGCGAGCTCTCGAAGAAGCAGAAGAAGAGCTCGAGCAGCAGCAGCGGCAGTGGCAGTGGCAGCAGCTCCTCCAGCGGCTCCTCCAGCGAGGATGAGCCCGACCAGGACCAGCCGGGAGAGCGGGAGCAGCTCCGATTGCCCGAACAGCAGCAGGAGCCGCTCCAAAATGATCCCGAACCTGCCGAAACGGATCCCGAATCCTCTGTTGCCGCAGCGCCCGCGGAGGCGGAGCAGCCGGGCTCGCCGAGCGCCAAATCGCAGCCCAGCTCGTTCCTCTCCTCCGTTCGCAGTCGGAGCAACAGTCCCCAGCTGTACAATCAGGCTGCCGTCGATCTGAACATCAGCCACGAGGATCTGAGCGATGTCAGTGACATCGAGGGGGATGAGAAGCGAGCTCCGTCCAAGAATTCGCTGCATCCGGCTGACGAGGACGAGGATGGGGCCATCTCCAACGACTCACTGCCCGCAGTAGGCGACGATGAGGATGAAGATGAGGTGCAACAGCAAAAGTTGGCCAAGCAGAACGGCAAGGCGGCCAGCGGGGATGAGGGCAAGGAGAAGAAGGGCTCCAAGGAGACCAAAGTGAGCTTTAGTTTTTGATTATTTTACTTGTATATATACAACTTTAAAGTGTGATTTACTTCTTTCAGTCCGACGAAGCTTCCAATGGGCGTGGGCCATCGTCTGCCTTGGAGGAGGATTTGGTGAAGACGCACGACGACGACGCCTTGGACTTCGAGGCGGAGGAGGGCGAGTGTCCGGAGCCGGTGAAGGATCCGCCGTCGTCAGAGAACAAAGCCAACGAAACAAGATCGGCCAAGGTGCCGAAAGATGACGACGACGACGATGATGACGGCGAGGTGGACTGCGATGAGGACGATGACACCGATGACAAGAACAAGCGAAAGGACAATGGCAGCCTGGAGGAGGGCGAGGAGGGCAAGGACAAGGCGGCGGCGTCGCCCAGCAAGCGGAAAAAGGACGAGGAGGAGCTGGAGGAGGGCGAGGTGTCGGACGAGGACGAGAAGCGGCCAGAGGAGACGGAACCGAAGCCGGTGTGTCGCTTCTACACCCGCGGCCAGTGCACCTGGGGCATGAGCTGTCGCTTCCTGCATCCCGGCGTCACGGACAAGGGCAACTACACGATGTTCGAGAGCCTGGTGCGATCCGTGCCCATGCAAGGCGGTTCGGCCGGCGCCGGAGCCTCCGGAGCGGGCTCATCGAGTGCTGCTGGCCGAGCTGGAGCGAGTGCCTACAGTTCGCATGCCTCGGCGGCGGCCGACTATCATGACTATCGAAACGAGCGGCCACCGCTGCACCATCGGCCGGCGCTCCTCCATGCGCCCAGTATTTACGGTGGTGCTGCCCACGCCGTCCACGATGCGCGGCCGCTGCTGCCCGACGGCGGGCCGGTGGTGGTGGAGAACGCCTGGGAACGCGGCCTGCGCACCGCCAAGGAGATGATGCGCAAGGCCAACAAGCGCAAGGAGCAGGACATGGACTTTGAGGACAAGAAGATGAACCTAACGCTGTCGCCCGATGAAATGGAAAAGGATTCGTACTACCTCAAGGATCGGGGCGGCAGCAGCGCCCGTTCACCGCCACCGCCGTCGTCGGCCTCGGTGCGCGAACAGCAGCCACTCAATCCGCTCAGCCTGCCGATGTCCATGCATCCGCATGCCGTCGTTGCCCATGGCAATCCCCGTACCCTCCTGCCGCCCGTATACTCGCTATACGGTGGACCGCCGCCGCCGGATCGCTACGGCCGATCTCAGTATATGCCACCGCAGTACGAGGATGTGGATGCGTACGGCCGGATGGCGAGATATCGCGAGTTGCCGCCCCATCGGATGCCGCACTACGAGGACGATCGAAGGTCGCGGCCAACGCGCGAGGTAATTGTCCAGCGGGTAGAGGCCGCCGGCGGACGAGGGGATGAGTGGAGCGATCCCTGGATGCGATCCAAGTCGATTGGCCGGGGATCGTACGATCGGGACGATCGCCGGCGAAGGGACAGGCGCAGCTACAGCAGCAACTCGTCGTACTCCACCTCGAACAGCTCGCAGAGCGACTCCAGTTCGGATTCGTCGCGATCGAGCAGTCCTTCGGACCACAAGCGGCGCTACGGCGGCAGTTCGCACAAGCTAGCCGCCGCCGCCGCCTCAGCTTCCTCTCGCCGGCATGGCGGTCGGACGGCCCGGTCACCCAGCCAAATACCGCGCCGGCCCAGGCACTCTTCCAGTGAGTAATATGGGTTATCCCTTTGCTGATGGCTAGAGCCTAAACCTTTATTCTTTCTGCAGAAGGAAGCCTTTCGCCTTCGTACAAGCGACCCGCTCTGGACAAGCGCGGCGTTGGCCTCAGTCCCGCCTCCAAGCGAAAGAAGCTCTCGTCGCCGGCGCCCAAGAAGTTTGACAAGTTGCGGCGACGTCGCAGTTCCAGTACATCCGACTCAGGTTTAACCCGCCTTTTATCATCTACTTGATCTTTATAAACTAATTTGATTTTCAATTCTCAACAGACTCATCGGATACCTCGTATTCCGAATCCGAATCGGGCTCCTCGTCGTCGGACAGCTCGTCGGGATCGAGGGATACGCCCCAGAAGCGAGTGAGAGCTACCGACAAGGCGCTCAACGAGCGCAAGCTTATTAAAAAGCGTAAGCATCAAAGTTAGGGGATGATAATTTAAAAAAAAGGGCAAAGGAATAATTTTTATATATTAATATTTTGTAATTTTAAAGAAAGCAAATTTATTGTGGCTTCAGAAATAGTTTTTCTTTATCAACATAATTAAATCGATTTGTTTGTAAGGTTTAAATAGTTATTTTTGACTTGTATATAATCAAGCTGTGATAAGAAACCATTGTAGTTTATGGGAAAACCAGTTTTATTGTTGGTATTACTCAGAATCTTTGTATTTGTTGAAACAGCTGTTTAATTAACATCGTCATGTACGCAATAGTTTTGTATAATTATTAAATTATTTTGACATTAAAAGCTAATTAATTCCAATGTCCATCTCCCACAGCCGCTGAACAAGCAACCAAGAAGCGTTCGCCTATTTCCATTGAGATTAAGAAAACGTCGAACATGGTGGGTGTTTCGGCGCTGGCCTCACCCAACAACTCAGCCGACTCCGACAAGGAGAAGGAGCACGGCAACGGCAATGGCAAGGACAGCAAGGATAAGGACCACAGCAGCAAGGACGGCAAGGATAAGGATGGCAAGGAGAAGGATGGCAAGGACAAGGACAAGGATGGCGGCAAGGATAAGGATGGCAAGAAGTCGCGGCGAGAGGAGCTGCTGAAGCAGCTGCGCGCCGTCGAGGATGCGATCGCCAAGAAGCGCTCCAAGCTAAACTGATCCGCCTCCTGGGCTCCCCTCCTCCTCTTTGTTACCCAGCACTACCCACAGCCGATCCCCAACCCAACAGTCGACCCAACCACAGCCGGAAGATCATCGGTCGGCATCAATCAATACTTAGAAGTTACGCAACATTCGCATCGTATTCGATATTGCCTTGGCCTGTCTGCTGCAGCCACTCGATTGCAATACAATTCAATGCATTTAGGTTTAACAATCATTATGTCCTTTCCCAAGCCCCCTATCCCCCTTTCCACCGCCCTGACTACCGCCAATAGTGGAGCATTAAATACTATGTTTATAATAGTCTATAAATAAAAGCCAACACTAATATTGAGAACTATTCTTTTCAACTGAAGAACTTAAATGTAAATTATTTGGTTTGTAGTGCAGCTTTTAGGGGAACCTTTAGGCAACCCATTGGAAACTTAGATAAGTAAAAAGAAATGGTTCTTAAAATGTGGCCTTCATTAATGCGAAGAGCTAACAAAACAATTGGGTCAATAAAATGATATGATATGATATGATATGATATGGTATTATGATATAATATAATATTATGATATGATATTATGAAATGTGCTTAATACAAAATGATACAAAATATACCCAAAATTGTAATATACCAGAAAATTTGTATTAAAACTACTCGCATGTTTTAGGTAATTTAAATTTTGACTGGATTCCAGGGGTCCGGAAAATTGGACCCCATACCATCTAAAAACCTGCCCATCTGCGTAGCATTTTTCCCATAGATTGGACAATTTCCCCGGCCAGTGTGTGCGTGTGTGTGTAATGCGTGGCAATTCCGCGCAGTGTGGTTGGGGAAAAACCTATTTAGATGACGAATCACAGAAATTTGGCCTCATCAATGTCTGTGGTTCAGTTCGGGGATTCAGGGATTGGAGGAGTGCGTGTGAGTGTATTACATTTCAGGGTTTCATTTTTTATACATGCACATATATATTATGGTTTATTTTTTTGCTTTTTCGCCTTCGCTCCCCGTCGTCGTGTCGCATTTTTGGCAATCACAGGCGGCAGCAGAAGCTGTCAGAAGACATTGTCATCATCCAGGCGACCAAGTCAAGAGCCACACCACCAAAATAAAGGAGGAACACCAACCCACCGAAGGGTGGGGGGCCATCCACCCACCTGGTCACGTCTCCATGTGCGTGAAACGACCATACATGTGTCCCGTAATCGACTGAGTTCGCAGCTCAGTCCATACACTTTGAGAAAAAGGATCAAAGAAAGGTTCCTTTATTTAAATATTCACTTATTGATGGTTTTAAAAAGTATGCCTTAATTTTATGTGAATCCAGGAGTTATAAGGAAGGATATCAAATGAGGATGTTTGATGTTTATAGCCTACTTTTAGACATCATTTTTAAAATAATTTATTAAGTTCCCAATTAGAAAAAAAAGTTAAAAAGTATCTAAAATTGAAATATCCAGGAGTTGTAAGGAAGGATTTTAAATGAAGGTGTTTTTATTGTATAGCCTACTTTTAGACATTTTTTTTTCAATTTATTGAGTTCCAATTAGATTTTATTAAACAGTTTTCGAAATTAAAATATTCACTTTTGAAAGGTTGAGGAAAGAAAGCTACAATTTTAGGTGAATCCAGGAACTACTAAAATTTTTTGTGTAATTTAATTAGTTCCAATCGGAATTTCTGAAATTAAAACATTCAGTTATACTTTTAATTGCCTAATTTTAGACCATGGAAAAAATATTAGTTCTAAATGGAATTACGAGTTTCAAAAAGGTTTTACAATAGAATTTCTAAAAAAAATCTGAAAATCACTTAAAACACTAAAAATTTAGAAATAAATTTTTTTTTAAATTTGAAAAAGTTAGACCATTATAAATAATTTTTCCCAGTGTCTTCCTTCTATTTTTTTTGAGCCTAGCGGACTGTTTGGGAAATAGTGTAATAAAGGCCAGCTTCAGCTGGCGTCGAAACCGCAGATTCCGATTTACATTCGCCTGAAAATGAAACTGAAACTGAGACCCAGTCGGCTGAACTCCGCCTCCTTTGCCGGGATTAGCGAATTCCTCTGCCATTTTTTTCATTTTTTGGACACCTCCGCACCACCCACCCACCTACCACCCACAAAACCACACATGTGTGTGTGCGCGAAAAAAAAACAATCACGAACAGATTTATCGCATTCATATTCAGCCTGATGCGAAATGTGACCAAGAGGGTGAAAAGCGGAAAGCGGGAGGCCGCAAAAAAATGAGACCACCTCCCCCCTAAAATACCCCCTCCCTAGCTCCCCTTCCACGCGCCTGAAGACCGCAAAATGGGATTACATTACTCAAAGAAATTTATTTTGACAGAACTAATATTTTGTCGCAGAGATCAGCCCTGGTCCTCATGGTCCTCATGTGCTGCTGCTGCTGGCCTGCCCATGGAACTCTGGACTCTGATTGCCAGCTTAGTAGGGGGGAGGGGTTCGAAGGGGGGGTTTGAAGGGGGTTCAGGAGTGGGAGGTATTGCGGTTGTGTGTGGGCTTTTTTTGGAAGGTGTTTCCTACGATCTATGGCCTGAAATGTGGTTTTAAGATAAGACAGTTTTTTTAAACCTATTTTTGCAATTATTTTTTTTATAAACTTTTAAAATTTATTGCTAAATAAATTCCATTTAATATAAGTAATTTTTAAAAATGTTGATTTTTATGAAAAATACCTTTTTTGTGAGGATTTTGCAAACTGATCATTTTTAAAATGTGTGTGAAATGTGGTTTTAAGCTAAGACCATTTTTTTTAGTCATTTTAGTTATTATAATTTTTCAAAATTTAAAAATTTCCTTTATAATAAGTAAACATATTTTTATAAAATATATTTTTAAAAAATTGTGATTCCAATTTAGTTTTGTTCTTGTGAACTTTGTAAACTAATCAAATTAAATTTTTGTTAGTTTAATATTACATTTTATTTACTGTGGTTAAGGATAAGACATTTTTTTTTAAACTAATAATCCTTAATATTTATTTTTATTTTTGAAATACAACAATCTGCCATTAAAAACTAACTAAGTAATTATTATGCCTTAAATTACGATCTATGCAATGGAACATTAATTTTTATTTTCCTTCAAAAGTGTGAATGCTTTTTGAAAAAGGTCTTTTGAATGGTGTTTTGGTGATTGTGAGTTTATTACACTTTTTATTGGGATTTTCCTTTGGCCAGTGTCAATTTCCGCGCCGCGACTTGATAAACTTGATAAACGTCAACCAAGTTGGGGCGTAAATATGTGAAATGGGGGCGTGGCTGGGGACTAGGTTGTTTGCTTGGATACACCGGCAATATATACATATGTACAATGTACATATGGGGATTGCCACACACGTATTTGGCCATGTCCTTTGGCATTGTCCCCTGTCCGTTTGTTGCCATAGCCGTTTTCCTTTCCCCCCTTTCCCCTTTTCCCGCCCCCTCCTCATTTTCCCCAGTTTCTTGGCCATTTCCACTGCGACTGCGTGTGGTGTGCTTTATTTTTTGCCCAGGCAAAAGGCAAAAGTTTTCTTTGATGCAATATGTACAAACGACCCGACCGACCGGCTAACGGCCACCAGAAAGGGCCAAATGCGAATGCCTGATGTCCTGTGAGCAGGCTCCAGCTCCTGTCCCTCACCCTTCTCCTCCCCCTATTTGCAACTCGACCCTCACGTACGAACTTTGGCCATAACAACAACTGTGGCCATTACGAAGCCAAGGCATGTGATGCCAAATCACACACACATGTGCACTCGCAGAAAATCAGGAGCGAACTTTGAAGAAATAATTTATTTACCAAAATAATATTTTTACACAAAACCCAATTCCATATTTTTCAAGCAAAAAAAAAACTGTTTTTTGACCGTAACAACGGAAATATTGATACAAATATGGATTGTCATGCCTTTTTGAACTCGTTATTAAATTTCCAATCGATTGGCACTTAAACCTGGACATTTTATTTTTTGGCCATTTTTCGCAAAAAATCATGATGTTACCCCTTATAAAAAATGTGAAAATTGTCCAAAATTTTATTTTTCCAAAATCACACGGAAAGTGTCGTGAATTTACTTATTATTTTATTACCTGTTCAAAACAGTATGTCTTTTTGATGTAGGACCATTTTTGGCCAAGTTACAGCTAAAAAACAAGAATGAAAAATTCATTTTTTTTACCAAAAACCCAAAACCCGAATTTTGCACGCAAAAATAATTAGTTTTTTGGCCGAAACAATGGACATATTGATCCAAATACGGCTTGTCATACCTTTCTGAACTCGTTATTAAATTTCCAATCGATTGGCATTTAAGCCTGGACATTTAATTTTTTGGCCATTTTTCGCAAAAAATCATGATGTTACCCCTTATCAAAAATGCGAAAATTGGGCAAAATTTTATTTTTCCAAAATCGCACGGAAAGTGCTTTGGATTTATTTATTATTTTGTTATCTGTTCAAAACAGTGTGTATTTTTGGTGTACGATCATTTTTGGCCAAGTTACAGCAAAAAAACAAAAGGAAAAATTCCTATTTTTACCAAAAACCTAGAAACGGAATTTTCGACGCAAAAATATTAAGTTTTTTTGCCGTAACAGAGGAAATATTGATCCAAATATGAACTGTCATACCTTTCTGAACTCGTTATTAAATTTCCAATAGATTGGCATTTAAATCAGCACAATTTATTTTTTGGCCATTTTTTGCAAAAAATCATGATGTAACCCCTTATAAAAAATGTGAAAATTGGCGTAAATTTTATTTTCCGAAAATCACACGGAAAGTGTTATGGATTTATTTATTTTTTTGTTATCTGTTCAAAACAGTGTGTATTTTTGGTGTACGATAATTTTTGGCCAAGTTACAGCAAAAAAAGACAGTAAAGAAAAAGTATATTTTGACTAAAAACCCGAACTTTGAGCTAAATTATTATTATTAAAAATTATTTTCAGTGCAGCGGGTCCCTTGGTCCTTTTGGACATTCCGTGCAGAGAGGCGCGTTGGCAACCGCCTGCTACCTTTGCCAGGACCTTCCACCACCGACGACCGAACAACTGAGCAACTGAACAACGCCAGCATCCAGGGCAGCCATCAAAAAGGCTTTCAATGGTAGACGAGGTCCTGCCACCGCCACCACCCACTTGCCTCCGCCTCCTTACCCACCTCCCCCCCTCAAGTCTACATCGAAAGTCCTGTTGTCCGTTTTCCCGTTGCCATGTTGGACGGCAATGGCGATATTTGCTTTCCTTTCCGCCATGAAACGGAGTGGAAACGCGAGGAGGCGGCAAAAGGGGGTGGCCAGGGGGTGGATAGCGCCGGACTGGCCTGCGAAATGTGGGTGGGCCGCTTACATGGGGTGGATTTTTCGCCATTATTGTAGCAGTTTTGATCAATGGCCCTGTATTTCGGACGTCGCTGTCCGCCAACCCGAAAAAAAAGGACGAAGGAACCTGCCGCTTAGAACTCGTTTTCCTTTTTTAAATATCTGTATAAAATTGCAAAAAATATATATGTACAAACGAATATAATAAAAATAACTACTGAATTAAATTCCGAATTAAATGTTTAAAAAAGTTTCGTATTATTGCATTTTATATTCCAGTTTTTCCATATCTACGTTTGGTATGATAAAAAAAACTACTTAACTTGGAAAATATTTATTAAAAATTAACAGTTAATAATAATAAGAATAATAGATCCCTTAAGTTAAATATTTGTCTTTTAACATAACCATAAAAAATGTATACTAATTTAATATTTTCTATGTTTTATTTTTATATTTATAATCTAATAATAACTAATATTTTAGGTTAAAATATTGTATAGTTATTCTTAAATTTAATATTTTTAAGGACATTTTCTGGTCGTCCCTTATTTTTCTTCCTTTAGACGGCGGCTAACTTCTTCACTCGCTCTTCGCTTTTTATTTTTATTATTTATTTTTGCCGCGTCTGCGGAAATTCGATGGGGAAATCAGGGGGTGGCGTTGGGTGGTTATTATTTGAGCCTTGGCCCCATGACCACACATACATATGCATGTAGCCCCCCTTCCCCCCTTGGCAAGGACGAAGACCGAAGGCACATATGTGCGACCACAGGCCATGACAACATTTCGGGCTAATCGAAGTTAACCCCTGGCTGCCCGGCTGCCTGGCTGCCAGCCCCTTAACCCCACGCACGCCCGTTGGCTTTGGCAATTTTTTATGCATGGCTCCCAGTTTCCCAGTTTGCCATTCAATTCGTTTCGATTCCTTTTCGATTCTGCCACTCCGACTGGCCATTAAATTTACGACACAAAACGCAACCGGGCAAACAAACAAACAACAGCACACACTAACGCACTGCCCCGTGCACTGCGAGAAAAGTGTAAAAAAATTAAAATTTTAACTAAAAAATATAATTTCGAAATATTATAAAAGTTGTTAAATATTGTCAAATCAATGAAATCGATTTGATAGCAAAACAGTTCTATAAATTTAATTTAAACGTTATATTTTAAATAAATAAAATAATAAAAAAATATTAAAATAAAGTAATAAATAAAATTATAAACAAAATAATAAATAAAATAATAAATAAAATAATAAATAAAATAATAAATAAAATAATAAATAAAATAATGAATAAAATAATAAATAAAATAATGAATAAAATTATAAATAAAGTAATAAATAAAGTAATAATTAAACATTTTAGTTACCATAACAAGTTTTTAAGCAATTTAAAACTGTTTGTATTTGATTTAACAGAACTTTTAGAGATATTTTATCTCGGGGATTGAATATTATTTGGTATATTATTTTTGTTTTCCTCACTGCCCGGACAGACAAACAAATCGAGGCATAGACAAACAAACAAACAAACCGAAGGGCAAACATTTTTATAAAGTCGCCGACGACGCCAATGAGCAGCCGGCAAAAAAATAAGAAAGAATGTAAGGAAAATAAAAGAGTTGCTTATGATTGGGGGTTAAGGGTTTGGGTTTGGGGTTGGGTTTTCAGAAGGGAAAGGGGTTCTATGCCCCAAAACGAAGGCAACTGTGACTGGGCCACATGTTTGCGGACATTTATGCAAACTTTTCGCATTTCTTTTGCGCATTTGGAGGAGGGCCAGTGGGGGGTTAAGGCTTTGGGTCCAGCCTGGGAATGTGGCTTTCAGGGGGTTAAGGTCTGTGTGTTTGTCTATTTGGTGGCTTTTACTCAAATTTGATTTAGATTCGATTCTAGGGGTTAAATGTGTTTTCAGAGAGGAAAGGTAATAATGCAAAGATCAAACAAGTAAAAAACATTTAAATATTTTTAAGATTTTTTCAAATGTTTTATTTAAAATAAAAGCTAAAAAATAGAAAGAATATGGTATCTTATTAACCACAGTTCTAAAACCAATTTTATTATCAGCCCTTAGCACCTTGATATCTTTTTACCGGCCCAACCAGCATATTTACCCATGTCCCTTTCCCTTTTTACCCTGATAACAGAACCCCTCCTTATCGATAAGAACAGATGTCGCTGCTGGCCAGCATAATATATAAAATTACCAAAAAGAAAAGGAAAAAAGATAACAAAACGAATAATAAATAAAAATTGCCCAACAAGGTGCAAATTAAATGAATTCAAATTTCGACTGCGGTCGCCACTATTTTTTTTGTTTTCTTTTTTTTTTAAGGGGAGTTGGGCGAACAGGGGAGTTGCATCCCATCCATATGGGACAGATGTCTTTAAAAGCGACTTTTTTATATTATTGCACACACGCACACACTCGAGCGAGTCCTGTTCCTATCTGTCCATTTGGCTGGAGGTGATATTCAAAGGACGAGGGGTATGTGCCCTATGAGGTGGGTTTCTATTTATTGTATTTTATTTACAAACAAAGCAAGAAATCTGTGTAAATTTAATTCATTAATTTAAATAATTAACATATGAAAAGGAATATTTTAAAAGCAAACTAAAAATATAACAAAAAATCTAATTACATTTTAAACTCAATAAAAACATTTTAATTTAGGTGTTCTAATATTTTCAAAAGAAAAATAAATCAATTTTATTTATGGTAATAAAATTAAATTATTTGTAAAAATCAATAAAAGAAGATTGCTTAAATATTAATATATTTTTTATATAATTAAATTCCAAAGCCTTGCTAATAAAAAATTAAATTATTTAAAAAAATTAATAAAAATAGTTTTCTTTATATATTTAATTTCCGTAGCCTTGCTTATTTGTAAAAATAATTATTTAAACAATTTAATTTGTACATTTCAATCTTTTAAAAATTATTACAAATAGTATCTAATGCCAAATAAATTAATGTTCTAAAAAGTTGTAAATTTAAAATATTTTAAAAAATAAAAAAAACAATTTTACTTTACATTTTTAAATCTCAAAGCCTTGTTTATGTTCAAACACATTTATTTAAAAATGTACAAATATATCGGAGGCCAGAGTATTTCCGCTCCGTTGTGCTGCGAAGGCGATGAGGTGCCTTTCTTGTTTTTGAATAAAATGAAAAATTTGTAAACGTTCGCGATCTCATATGACGAAACGGGACATGCAAACTACAAAGGACGAGCAATAACAACAACGCGGCAACATGAGGGCCATTCCACACTGCGAGTGTGTGTGTGTGTGTGTGTGTGCCGCCAGATTGCCGCAAGGTAAAAAAGGAGAAAAAAAAGTGCACACAAAATCAACGCAAGGCGAGTATCTCGCATGTCCTGTCCGTATGTCTGTCCGTATGTCTGTCCGTATGTCCTGTGTGCGTATTTCTACCTATTCGGTTCCTCTTTTTATTCATTTTTTGCATATCACAGGGGGTTGGAATCATCATTTGAATAATTCGACATTTGCGGCATCCTTTTCCCGAGTCCTTCCACCTTTGATTTCCACCTTTCCACGCGCCACAGCCGCGCATCGAATGACGAAAATTTCGTAATAAATAAATAATCCTTTTCCCCTTCCCCCTTTTCCCTCTCTCGGTGGAAAACTGAACTGAGCTGAAAAACTATGCCACGGCAGCGGGGAAAATTCGCTCGCAATTTGAAATTATGGATGAAAAGAAATGAGGCCATGCAAATGTGCGCTCGTATGTAGATACAATGTGGGTATTAAGGGTTGTGTGTGTGTTTTTTTTTAGGGAAAAGGGAAGAAGGCAAGGGAAAGGGTAGGTGCTGGTGCCAATATCCGGAATCCGGACCTCATAAGCCGCATCCCAGTTTTCCCAACGCAACGCACAACACCTGGCCAACATCATCCATCGGCAATCGATATCCGCGGACAGTTGCTAGCCCAAAATTCGAAATTCAATCGGATGAGCATGAGGATGCGGGATCTCGAATTATACATTTAGATATAGGTACATCCCTGGGTGGGGGGCAAGCAATTCGATTGATCTGAATTGATGAGACCGCCAAAAAGGTGAAATTAACATTTTAAACGTTGCTACAAAACTTCAAGATATATAACTGCATATAAGAAAGTTAAAACGGAAAATCTGTATTAAAAAAATTTTGAAATATCTTACTTAAAATTTAAATAAATGTTGTATTATTATGAGTACCAGTAAATAATTCTAATAATAATTAGGTACATTCAATTTTCAAATTTAAATTTGATTAAAAATTTTAAACTTTTATATATTGTAGTAAAATTGTTTTTTTTTCAAAAATATTTTAATTTTTAAAACAGGCGAATAAATTATTTAAGTTGCATTTTTTTGTGAGCCACAAAAATATTAGGTATTTAATAGACCGAATTAAATTTCTAACTACTTTCAATTTTATTTTTAAAAAAATCTTAAAAAATCAAAACTTCTACCAAACTTCTCTCAGTGCACGACACTACCCATTAGCATCGTTAAATTTGTGTATTCGAAAACAGTTTTTCAAAAATGTATGTTTCATTCTATACGCTTCTGTCGTTTTGCAACCCCAAAAACAAAAAAAGAAACGAAAATCAGCGAAATTTGCCTGTTGTGCCATTTTTTAATTTTTCGCCTTTTGTCATTGTCCTTATGCGTTTTTTCTGCGCTGCCTCCCCTGTAACCCTCTAAAGCCCTTAACCCTTTTTTACCCACCCATCGTAGAGACCCTCGACCCAGACCAATTGCAATTGCAGTTTCGCCAATGTGCCGGAAAATGCACAAGAACACCAAAAAAAAAAGGGAAGGGGGGAAAATTCGGGAAACCGAAATCCCAAAACCCAAAACCCAAATCCATCACGAGGTGTACGTACAGTACAGTACGGCGACCTTATCCGATCCGATTTTGCGATTTCGCTCAACTCATTAACCACTTGACTAATTGCTATAACTCGAATGGAATTTCCCCTAGTTTTTCACCCAAAAAATGGAGATAGGGAGACAATCACAATGGGATTGGCGCCTTATCGCATTACACGGACTCCTGTTTTGGCTTTGTGGCCCTAATCGCTGCCTTCACACCTTTAACACAATGCGGCCAGCATCCGCACAGCCTCAAGTTCACACGCACTTTGAACCCAGAGATCCTAGGAACAGGAATCCCTTTCAGTAGGATATAGATGTGGTCCAGGCTCTCGGGTTCAGCATCCCCTAACCTCTCTCTCTCTGTTTCTCTTGTTTTTTTTTTGGGGTAAAAAACCAAGTTTTTGACATTAAACTGCAAACATGATGTTATATAATACACATAATTGCTCGGCTCATGGGACGAGAGACAGCATCATTCATTGGCTCATTGGGTAGAGCGGGGCCGGGAAGTCAAGGACCCTTGAAATGATCTGAAAAAAATCCCTTTTTCCCCTCTCTTTCGCTCTGTTTTCATTTATTATTTTTCCACCAATTTTTTGTCCTTTTTTTTGGGTGTTTTGTTGCTCATAAATTGCCGCTAAATGGCGAGCAGGGGGTATAGAGCCCATAGAGCCTGTCATTGGTTTGTTTAGGGTTTGATGTGTCAATATTTGACAGATCAAATTGATATTTATACGTTTATGGTATAATACTAGGAGAGACTCCCCCTCCTCCTCGATGTGCGTGTGTTTTGGCAGCGGCTACTTAAGGCCGGCTAATTGTCTGATTAATGAATTGGCCGGAAAGAGAGAAAGAGAAGGAGTGAGAGTGGGAGAGAAGAGGTCAATTGGCGGACCAGGGGTCATTCGAGGGTTAATCACTTGGTTGGGGAGGCTATCCCACTTATCGAACGGAATTAATAATATTTTTATGATTAATCAGCTATTTGTGGTTAAAAATATGGACATTTTTATAGAAAAAGGTCTTTATTAATTTACATATTATTATCATAATATTTTTGATATTATTATTAATTTTTAGTACCTAATATTAGTTTATTTTTCTGGTTAAAACATGCGATATTTTTATAGAAAAGGTCTCCATTAATGTATATATTAGTAGCATAATATTATTGATATTATTATTAAAAATATTTTATTAATAATCAGATAACTATTGGTTGTTTTAGTTTTAATCTTTAATATTAGTTTATGTTTCTGGTTAAAATATAGGGGTTCTTTTATTGAAAAGGTCTTTATTAATTTACATCCCATTGTCATAATATTTTTGATATTATTATATATAATATTTTATTAATAATCAGCTAATTAATTGTAATATATAGATATTTCTTATCTTTGTAAAATATTTGTAGTATCCTAAGGCATTTAGGACAGTCACAACGTTCAGCCTTCCTACTTCAAAGTGAATGATTTGAGTTATGATTGATGATTGTTTTTTTTAGGAAGATGATTAATAATTTCTAGAGAAAATCAATTTTAAATATTATATATGCATATATATTTAGATACAAGTACTTTGAAGATGTTCTAATTTTTAATGGGTATATTTAGCTTGAAGAGTTCCTTGAAAATATCCTAGATCCTTAGAGTAGTCGGTAATTCAGGCCATCCACTTACCACCCCTTACCTTTCGAACTCCTTGAGGCAACCCCCTCGGCAAAAACCGATTGTGGATCAATCATCTTGTTAGGGAATGTGCCGTTGTGCCATTGTGTTGTCCTCTGCTCTAAGGACTTTGCTATCCTGCGAGCCTCTCGGCCGAACCTGCGAAATTAGGGATCACAGCTGGCCAAGGACCAAGGACCTCTGAGGAGGATCGCCACCCCTTGGTCCTTAAGACCCCTTGCCGAGGGATGACGCCTCTGTCGCGGTCGGCAGCCTCCGTTATCCTTCGAAGGATCTACGGTTAGGATCCCTCCGTCTTTTCGCTGCAGCAACTGTTACCTTTTCCTTTTCACCTCGAACGGGCTACCTAGTCATTATAAATTATAGATGTGGTGGCCTCGAAGGGGTTAACAACTTTCTCACGATCTATAAAAAATAGAAAAGAGGCTGCCGGGATGCTAACAAATGGAAATCCATTAAAAAACGGATCGAAGGAATGCAATATTTTCTTTGTTGTGAAATGTAACGGGTTTCTGGGTTCCCTCTATAAAGCAAAATTCGGAACCTATCGACTGACGTTCGACAAATGGGCAAAAGTGTTTGCAAAGGTCTCTGTCACTTGGATTTATGATCGAATTTTGGAAAAACCCCAAAGGATTAGGGGAAAATTTCGGATCACTGAGATTTCGTTATTCTTCATTACTCACTATTGTATTATCTTCGTATATAATAAATAATTTCAATAACTCTGCTTTAAGTTTATAATTTTCTCCAGCCAAATATCTGAATTAAATTATCCACGAAAAATCGTAATGTTTTTTTTTGCTGAGCAACTTTTCCTATTTCCAACTTTATTTGTTTATCGTATTTATTCTCGTTATTATTATTATTATTATTATTACTGGCATATGGGCTATTCTGTCTGTCTGTGTGACTGAGTGCAGCCACGGAAAAGTGTATAATTTCATTTATGTCCTGCCCCCAACCTTTCGTCCTTGTGTCCTTGCTGAATTTAGCCGGCAAATGTAAAAAACTAATGCGAAAAAGCTGGGAGAAAAGTTCCAAATGAAGCAGGACCATGTAAACTGGATAACATTTCAGCGGCATCGGGTCCAGAGATCCAAGGATCAGAAAGGGGGGCGGGGGGTGGTTGAACAGGAGCAGGACTCAACGATGAAGTTGCTACGGAAATTCGTTATTGTGTTACCACAGGCGATGTGTCTGTGTCCCAATGTTGCCCCATCACCCATCCACCACCCACCACCCACATCAACATCCACAGTTCCTAATAACAACAGCTTACAGTGGGATGAAAAAGTAGTTTATCTATGAATTTATTATATTCATTTTGATATAAATCTCTTTTTAAAAAACCTAAGAATCGAGAATATTACCAAATATTCTTACTATAGTGTAGTTTATCTATAAATTTATTATATTATTCTTGAGTAGGTTAAGCAAAATGCCGGCTATACACAGCGATCTTTAAGATTATAGCAATTAAAATCTACTATATATATAAAACTTTTTTTAAAATATTTAAAAATCCTCACAAACCAGCAAAGCTACAATGTTGAGAACTTTATTAAATATTCTTAGGTTTTAGTTAAGAAAAATAAATAATATTTAAATTAACTCCCAATAAAATCCCCATAATATCCCAATAAAATCCCAAAAAAATACAAAAAAAATCCCATAAAATCTATGTATTTTATAATATCTTTTTTCTTCTGAAATACATTTTTAACCAATTACATTTTGTAAATTCTACTTATTCGCAGTGTTTCAACCACAGTTCGCCAAAGAAACAAGCAGCGACGCACGGCGCCGGGCACCTTTTCCTTTTTCCGTATTCCTTTTTCCTTTTCGAAGGAGCGACCTTTGCATGCACGACAATATTTTAATATGCAAAATTTCAAATACAACGCACACACACACGGACGCAGACGCAGGACCTGCCTTTTGGTCAGGACGACAGACGACAGAGGACACAGGACACAGGACAGAGGTCCGTTGAAAGGGATGGAAATGGCGAAATGGGAACGGGAGTGCCAGTGGTATCCAATTCAAAAATTTTGCAAACCAACCGGGCGGAATCGGCAAGGACGACGGAACGCCACACGGACAGTTCGTCCTGTTTCTCTCTTTCATTTCATCTCTTTTTTCCTTTTTTTTCATTTCCTTTTCCGCTGGGCGGCGTCCACCGAAGCGCATCATCAACAAGGAGCACACACCCAGCCAAACACCCACCCAAAAACACACACGCGCATGTGGAGCGGTCCAAAAAGGACCCCAGCAGAAAGGACACACACACTGGACGAAAATATCACCTAATATACGAATCCAAATGTTATGTGAAGAAAGCCTTTGGAAAATGTTAAACTTATTTTATTTTTTTGAACAAAACTTTCAAGGTTTTATTTACCATTATTTAATTATAATTAAAAATTTAGTTTAAACAGAACCAAAAATATATTGTTATTTTTATGGAAGAAGTATTTTTGTAAATAATTAATTTAAAAAAACTATCTTATAATCTTATCTTATATCTTATATCTATAATTTTCTGTTATTTTTATGGAACAAATATTTTTGTAAATAATAGATTTAAAAAACTCTTTTTAAAATGTTCCATAAAAATATTTAAAAAATATTGTAACTTTACATTTTTATAAATTCGAATTTTTTGAATGTTTTTTGTTAATCATTTTTTTGTAGTTTGAAAAACTATCTATTTTTGTAGAGGGTAAGTATTTTTTTCGGTGCAAACCCTTGCCACCCCATGCAGGTGGTTTCGCTGATTCGCTGGCTTAGTGGCATATTGCGCTGACACAGGAGCTTCTTCTCTATTTGCCTGCTGGGTCGCCTTGCCTCTTGACCAGTTATCCTTGCGAGGACCCCCCTTAAACCCACCCATGTGTCAGGCAGTCAATCAGAGGTCCTGCAGATCCTGATTTACGCAGGTGGGCTGCCATGGGCATTGTTGTTGTTCTTGTGGCCAGGACATTTGATGTGGGATGTAGGTCCCATATGTATCACGTAGTCAGTCGATGTGCGTACTATGTAACCATAACCACCTTTATTTACATAGGCATTGGGCCGTGGTGGATGGAAATCTGATTTTCCTTTTTGTATTTCCTCTTTTTTTATGTTTTTTGCGTGCCAGCCATAATGTGTTTGCCTGGACAAATATTTTGCGCAGTCTGTGGCTTAAGTTGGTCAATGGAGTGGAGTTGAGCAACTGCGGTGATGCGATGAACTGACAGGACACATCTGTTTGGGGCTTGCGAAATTATTTGGCAAATATCGGAAAAGGTCAGAAGAAGAAGCCATGCAATCTTAACATTGTTATACGAACGAACACGATTTTAATAGGTGATTTAAAATTTAAATTAAATATCTAACAACACAAAGAAAACATTTTTCATAAATAGGTAAGTTCGTTTTCATAAGGTTCTTAAAATCCACTGGGCTTTTATTATGATATAAGGTCATTTTACATTATAATGACAATGATAAATATAAATAAATAGGCGATTTTCAGTATAAGTCAATACTTTAAATAAGAATCTTTACCCAAGTAAAATTCTTTAGAATACCAAGTACATTAAATTAAGGGTTTAAGAAGAAGACTATTTTTTAAATATTCGTGTTTCCTTTGTGACTAAATATTTTACACACATTCATTTATTTAGTATTTTTTTTTGTAATCCACTAAGTTTAAATATGTTTATCTTACATGTTATATTTTTTTGAAGCGTTAGGAAGATTTATACAAAATACAAATACAAATCACATTTATTTTCTTAGCATTTTTTGTATTTGATTATAAGTTTAATTATGTTTATCTTAAATATTATATTTCTTTTTAGCGTTAGGAGAACTTGAAAATAAATAAAAATTGTGTTTATAAAAATTTTTATTCCAATATTTAGTCATGTATTGAAATACATATATTTAAAGTGAAGCTCCCTTTTTGTATTCCAATGATGGCATTTAATTGTCCAATCGATTGGGCATTGTTCCTCGCAGGTGGACGATTATTATTAAGGATGCTGGGATGCTGGGGATTCCAATTGGGATGGTGGAACAAATACAAAGGCTCCCAGGGAAATCGCCAACTTGCATTTGGCGCCCCGCAGGAGAGGGAATAAAAGGATGTTTCGGAATGGCAATGGGGATGGGTAAAGCAGCGGCACTGCCGTTTCGTCGTTTCCGAATGATATGATGCGTGCCTCACATGTGTATCAGTATATACAGAGAAAAATATATATAAAACATTCATGTGTGATGTTCAGGTTGTTTTTTGGAGCGTGTGGCCGTGTTGTTGTTTTGACAACCGGCGAGACAAAAGGAGCAGGACACCAAGGACCATGGACCATGGACCATGGAGCGTGGAGCGTGGCAAGTGGTTGGCGGGGAGCTGGGAATATTTAACAGGAAGAAACCAATAAAACCTAATGATATGAAAAAATGCAATTTTCTGAAACTCGAACGAACGAAGGCAAAAAACGAAAGGGGAGCGGAAGCAGCACAACACACATACTAAGAAAACGGGGGGCAGTCTTTCGTCCTGTCGCGCCTTAAGTACCGTTCACACAAGGCTTCAAACTATATAAGAAAGGATCTTGAAGATTTAAAATGTTATTTTTGAAATTTGAAACTAATAAAGTAGGAAATGTTTCAAATATACCACTATTTTAAATATACATTTTAATATTATTTTGAATTTAATAGGTATTAAAAACAATTAAAAATGTTTAGCTATTAAATAAAGGTTCTAAAATATTGAAAATATTATTTTTGAAATTTAAATTAATGAAGTAGAAATATTTCACTATTTTAAATACATTTAAATATTATTTTAATTTTTTGTTATTTTTATTATATTTATTTATAATTTAGTATTAAAATCAATTAAACATTTTTAAATATTAAATATTTTTTAAAACTTTCTATAACTGATATAAAAAAGTGTGTAGGTATTTCCCAATTTAATTAAATAGTTTATTTTACAATATGAGATATATTTTCCTGTATAAACAGGGCTTAACTTTGATTTTCCGCTTCAAAAATCACAAACATCCAGAGCAGCGGCGTGTGTCTTTGGCCAACTCGTCCTTCGTCCTTACCACCTTACCATCTTCCTTACCGCATCCTCCTCCCTCGATTGTCCCCCGTTGTCATATGTGAAGTTCTCGTCGCGTTTGTGGATTTTATATTACCGACAAGAAGCAAAAAAAAGAAAGAAAAAAATTGAAACGCGAACTTGGCTTCAAAAGGAATATTTCCCGTGGTGTGTGGAGGGGGGTTGGGTTCTCTCAAATGATAGACAACGAGAAAACATAAACATGGCACCCAACACTTGTCGTCCGCTGGCCTGGCAAATGGATTGGGAAAAGGAAAACCCAAGGAAAACCCTAGGAAAACCCCCAACCAATGCCCAGTATTATACATAAATGACAATGTATTACCGCTAAACGAAGGCGGGCAGCGGCCAGAAGATAGCAGACATGCAAGCAATTTTCCAAAGTACTTAGTCAGCAATTTTAACCCCTTTTCGCTTTCCAGAGGGGGTTTCCCCGCCCTTTGACCTCTCTTCGGGGTGACCACACACATGAGAAAGAAAAAAATGAGAAAAAGAGAGGAAAAAGGCGCCCACGCATGGCTCACTGGAGATACCAGGGGTTATGTTATGTCCTGTCACTGGCTACAAGGATACCGATAAGCCAGCCACACCCCCTAGCCCGCCACCGCCCCCTTTTTGGACCACCCAGCCATCCTGCAGAAAAACACATTCTTTTTTTCGCCAGCGGTTCGCATTTATTTATTTCC
The DNA here is from genome assembly GCA_037075285.1 of Drosophila lutescens. Classification (NCBI taxonomy): domain Eukaryota; kingdom Metazoa; phylum Arthropoda; class Insecta; order Diptera; family Drosophilidae; genus Drosophila; species Drosophila lutescens. The sequence continues at coordinate 2,885,561 of JBAMCF010000413.1, read as the reverse complement.
ATTTTTTTAACACATATTAAGCCGCAAAAATATTGCCTGTCCTTTCCACTTCGTTCTCTTTCATTTTTTTTTTATTTTGGGTGGTGGTCCAGAATTTGCAAAAGACTCAAAAAGTACTAGAGATACACTTGAAAGAAAATAATATATTTTGCATTTTATTAAGTAATTTTAGAAATAAGAAATAAGAAGAAATAAGATTCTTTCCTATGAAAATAAAAATTATTTGCGTCTAACCAAGTACAAAATATATATGTTTTATTAAAACAATGTAAATTGGGATAGAATATTACTTTAATTAATTTTTGTAATTTTTAAAGGACAGAAATAAAATTCTTTCTTATTAAAACAAAAATTATTTAAGTTTCTCAAAGTAAAAGAAAATAAAATATTTAAAATAAAATAATGTAAATTGTAATAGAATATTAAATTACTACTCAATCATCACATTTTACATTTTATTATTATATATTAAATAATTCGAATTATCTTTTATTTTAATTTTTGTAATTTTTTAAGAGCAGAAATTCCATTCTTTATTACAAAAATATTTAAAAAATCAGTTGATATATAAATAAAAAAAAAAAAATATAAAATTAATGTATTTAATCGAATAACAAATTACTACAAATTACCACTCAATCATAAAGATTATGTCAGCATTTTCTATAAGTGTAAAATGAAGAGTGGCAAATGGGGACTGGGAATATTCTAGCTGGTCGTCTAATTCAGTCGATAGCCATTCATTGGAAACGCTTGATTGATGCTCTGGCCTTGTCTGCAGTTCGTTGATAAGCGGCAAAGACTATGCGACTCTTAACCCCACGCAGCCCCTGCCCTTCAGCCACCCCCTTAACCCCCCACCGCCGCTAGAAATGTAACCAGGCTGATTTTTACAATTGCTTGCGATTCAATTTTTCACTTTACATATTTCATGGATTAGACGACTTCAACGGTGGGTTTTTTCTTTGCCAAAGGGATGGAGCGGATGTTGTTGCGGATGGATATGGAAACTAGCATAAATGGAAATTGCTTTGCCGGGGGTTAAGCCAATGGGTTTGGGTTCTTTGGGGAGACTCTGAAGATGCCTTTTATTTTATGGTTTCCACCTTGTTTTCTGCGTATTTTAAATAATTTGATTATTTTTAAATTATTTGGAAAAGGAAAGTTAATCGTAGAGAAAAAAGGTTTTTACAATGGAAAATAAAAGATTATTATTTAATATTATTTTTAAATTTTTTAACTGTATTATTATTTTGATATATTTATGATATTAACTAAAAAATCTCTGTAACACATTAAGAAATTATTTTATTTTAATAGGGGCTAGAATTGTATTCTTTTTAAAGTATTCAAATTTAAACTTTTGTGCTTATATCTCAGATCTTAAAGTAAAACCTCATAATATAATTTCAAACTCTGAATTTATTTACACTTTTCAATGGCTTCCGACCAAACATCTCCTATAAAATATAAACACTCTTTGGAAATTCAGCTCAAGAGTTAGGGAAATACAAAGGAGTCTTCGGTGGGTCTTCTACCGGTCTTCTACCTTATAGATGGGGTTACCAATTTTCTAGACTAACAATTTAATGCTGCTGCTTGCGACGTCGGGCATCCTCGAGTTTCTTCAGATATTTGGCGGCGATGGTGAGGATGGAGGGTTCCTCCACATCCGAGAAGTTGGTATCATCATTCTCGTCATCCTCGTCAAGGCGATTGTGATCCATGTGGAAGGTGGGTGGCGGAGGTGGGGGGACCAAAGGTAGAGGGTTATTTCCGGATGAAGAGGGCGAACTCTTGACCTGATTCTCCCGATGGATAGGTATCACGGTGATTTTCTGGGCCTTGGTCCTGGGTTTCTTGACCAAGTGATCTTCGGGGGCGAAGGTCACATGCTCCTTCATGGGATTGGTAGTCTTCTTGGGGCCTCGCTTTTTAAGAGTGGCTAACCTCAGGGAGCTGGAACACTCAGCTGTGGCCTTGGTCTCGGGATCCTTGTGATCCTTTTTGTCCTTTCTATCACCCATTCCCCTCTCCCTCTTTCCTTTGCCCGATGATGAGGCTAAGCCACTGCCCCCCGCCACCCGCTGATCCAGGATCCTGGTAACCCTTTCCTCAACCATCTGATCAATGGTCGAAGTTAGTTGCTGCAGCTTCTCATCGATGACCTCGTTGACCGCCGTCCTTATGGCCACATATATCTCATTCATGTACTTGTTGCGGGTATTTTCCGACTGCGAACGCGGCCTCAGCTTGTCCAGCACATCCTCGGTGATCAGAGCAAAGCGCAGCTTGGTGGCCTTCGACATGATTACCAGAAAGATAAAGAATATAAATTTTGTTTACTTTGAAATTTTGTTTTCTTTTTTTCTATAAAAAATGGTGGAGCGTTGGAAAATTGTTACTGAACTTTGCCGTGGCTTTTACAGCTCTGATTTCTGATTTTCGGAACGAAACAAATCAAACTGACTGAGGAATGAAGGCTAAACTCAGGGACTACTACAACCAAAAAAAAAAAAACTTGATATGAAAGGATGATCGATTTTACGTTATGTGGTATCAATTTTGACTTGATATGCTCGAAATGTAACTTTGAGCGCTATCTCGCTCCATTTCGAATCTACAAGAGAAAGTATTGCATGGTAAAAACGATATGCCACAAATTTACCATGCGCATATCGATTTAACCGCGACCTGTATTTTTTTGTGTGTATACATGATATGTTTTTTGAACGTGAGTGGTTTATTGTTTTGGGTTTTTATTTATTTCCCCACGTTGACATGTGACAGGTCGTGGACTCATTGTTCGAGGAGCGAAACAAAGGACGAGTGATTTCAATTAGGCGAGTTGAATAAGTCAGAGTTTCTGACCGTGTGACATTTCCCGTACCACTTCCTATTTTTATATTTTATTCAGGCGAGTCCTTGTGCTGACATTTCTCCCCCTTGGCACTTCCTTCCTTTTTGTGGGCACTTCAGCGAAGCCGATCTTAGCGTTTCGGGAAGCCAGATGTCACGGACGGAATGAAAAATGATAATTTCTGTACTACCTGGCGCTGGATTAACGCGATTTACCCGAAAGGGTTACGCGATCCGAAGATGTCCCAATAAGGGACATTCTCATACCCATTCCCAGGTACCTAAACCAAAAATCTAAAGGGGGTTCGGAATCGGAACTCACCCCGTTTTTTTTTTGTAGGGAAGTAGTGCCCATTTAACCCTTCGCTAAACCCGATGGGATAGGCAAATCCGCGAGTCATCCCATTCACATTCACGATCGACTGCCGCGAAGATCGGTTGGGTCGCGTTATCGCTCGACAATCGGTAATTATCGGCCGACACCCATCGCCCGGCTATCGGTGCTCCTCGATCGGATTTGCGCTTTTCGAAGTCCTCGATGGGACGCCGAGATCCTAACCCATCCGATCCGATCCGATACGATCCCATTCCATCGTCCAGTCAAGTGGTTCCGCCGAAGTGCCATTAATTAGCCAATTCGCATTGTTACCCGCTTCTTTGATACCCTCGCTAAAGATCGCAGATAGGATTATTAAGAAGTCTCAAGAGCTTTAGGGGTTTTTGAAAACAGTTTCAATTGTGAATAACATGAGGATTTAAATGTTGGTTTCTCAAGTAGTTTATTCTCATGTCAGTTGCTTTTATTATAATGACAAATTTCTTATATTTATATTTATAATTATTATTACGTTTTATTATATTATATTGGCCATTTTTAGGAGAGAAGCAGTGCTCTGTTTTAGGTTCGTTTTATATGGCTGAAATATTATTAATTTTAGTTGGTTTATGGTTGACTAAAATGATTAATGGTCCAATTTAATAATATATACATTTGTATATTATTATTAGTATTATAGTTAGTGCGCCTTATAAATCATAAAATTAAACTTTTGGAAAACCATTAAAATGTGGTAATATTTCTCCGAGAAAACCCTTATTTACTACATACTTAGAAGTTCAAAAATAGGTATTCCATTTAAATTAATACCTATATTTTTAATTTTTATTTATATTTGTAATAATTATTGTAATGTAAAAATGTAGTTAAAAACTTAGTTCGGTTAAATAATTTGTTGTATCCTAGTTATTCCTAACATTTTGCAGAGTTTTAGAAACATTTTAAGCAGATTTTCTTTAAATAAATTGTATTTCAAAAAATATGTTTTCCTTATATCATTTATAAGATATTAGCAATCGTAATAGACTCTCTTTTGTTTCAAATGCTTTAAGTTCTCCTGGTTATGGGCAATTTATAGACTAGCAATGCCAAAAAATTAGCCATTAGATGGGGTGAAGGGGTAAAACAGCCCCCCAATCGAAATATCAAGAACTTTGAGACTTTGATACTTGGAGACGGAGACCCACTCGATTGTATTCCCCCTCGGTTTTCTGTGTGTTTTTCCATGTCCGCCTGTTTGATATCGCAGCGCGGCATTTATAAATGTAATTGTATAAATGCTGTAGTGAGGGATGGGGTGGGTGTGGGCTGTCCCGTTCCAAGGACACCGGCTATATAGGGTTGAATGGCAAATGGCCGCTTGAGGTCCGTTCGATGTCCGGAGTCTCGAGCTTTTCTGGTCGCTAGTCGCTGGCTGCTAGCCATTAGGGGTGGACTTTCGACTTTGTCGATTTCATTCGAAAACGAAAACGAAGCGAAACACGCAGGATACTCAGGATGCTCAGGACCTGTCCAGGATGGCCGGCCAAGCGAGAAGTGCGAGAGAGAGAGAAAGAGACAAGGTGAAATATGTGCGATTTCAATCCACGAACAACTGCAAAACTGGCAGCCACTTCAGCTCAGCTCCGTGGGCCGTCCATCACCGGGCCACCAACACTAACGACCAGCCCGCTCAATGTCCTGCGAGTCCTGCGAGTCCTTCGAGGGGGTGGTGGTGGGTCAAAAATAGAGGGAGGGGGAGGGGGAGAGAGAGAAAGAGCGAGCCAGTCCAGTTTAGGCAGAGAGAAAAAAGTTACAGCCTTACAAAAAGTAATCTAAAATATGATAATTTCACTTCAAATTTTAAAACGATACTAAGCCAAGAAAATATGTCAAACTTTCACTGAATTGTTTTAGCTTTAATCTTTTACTTAACAAAAATCAATTAGAATTTATTTTGGCATTAGTAAACTAATTTAGAAAGTTTAAAACATATAAGTACATTTGAATGTTCAATTATTTAATTATTAAAAAAAGGAAAATTTGAATAAAAAAAATTACTTTAACTGATAATTGTATTTTTGATTTTAAATATAAAACATTTTCTTGACTTTTAAAGAATAAATTTGATTAATTATTACATTTAAATATTAAATAGATATTTATTATCATACATTTTCTCTCTGTGTGGTTTTGGTTTTGCGTTTTAGCGCTCCAACAAAGGGGTCAATAATAGGAGGTGGGGCGCTTTAACGACTGTGACTGCCCCACTACGTTCTGCACCCCCTTGGCCACCCCTGCCACCCCTTTCCCACCCCCGCCCCTGCTGCTTAGCCCTTTCGTGGGACTGTGTTCGCATTCAACCCCCTCAGCAGATTGACTTTTATGTTGATAACTCCGATGTCGTTCTGTTCCTGCTTTGCCTCTCGACCAACCCAACCCCCCACCCCTAACCCTCTCACTTCCCACCCCCTCCCACAACCCCGTTTTTGTTTGTATGTGTTGTACAAGTTGTCCACTACAGAAGCGAACTCGCCGTTGGCTTTCCACTCACCCCTCAAGTGGCCATTTTGAATTTTGGCCATTTCCCTTAGCATTCCCTTTGGACACCCCCCTTTTTGGCACTCCCATGCCGCCCCATCCCCCAAAGAGCCCCCTAGTTATCCACCTCTTGGTCCTCCGCAGGATCCTCCCTTTCCTTGTTGCCACTTCATTGATTGAGGTGACTTTCGGGGGCGACTTTAAGCCCTCTCATTCAGCTGACCATCTTCAATTTTATTCTACACAGAGAAAAAGAGGAGTGATTTTACTACGAAGGAACTATTTCTTAAACCTATTGTTTTAATAATAACATTATTATATAAAATGTTATTTACATAAGACTACATTTTCTACCTACAGAACTTTTTAATATCTTCTAGAATACTTGTATTATAATAGATATTGGTATCTCGGAGAAAGATCTTTTTATCTTTAAGATAAGATAACTTTTATATTCCATTATTCTAATAATAAACGTATTATGTGAAATATCATGTAGGATAGAATAATATTTCTACCTGAAGAACCTTTTTATATGAAATATAATATTATAGAACAATGTCATATATTCAAGATTCTTACATAAGATCATCAATAGGGTATATCAAGGTAGTACTTATCTTTTCAAGATTCTTTTAAAATTTCTAAGCCAGAAGTGTTCAATTATCCTTGAAACGTAACTCCTTCTGGTCACTTCCTGAGCCCCCGTGAACTTCTACGTCTACTTCGGCGGCATTTAAGTCGCTTTTTCGTGTGGTGTGGGTGGCAAATCCGTAAATTAGTTGCCTCCCCCAATAATACGGTTCTAAGCTGGGCCCCCCTCCCACCGCTTTATACCTCACATAGCCACAAACTATCCTATCCACCTACATACGTCTCTATTCGGTCCGGTTTTTCGGTCTGACTCCGGTTCTATCCCACCATCGACTTGACGATGTTTTTATGATGCCCAAGACAGCAGCTCGTGCTCGTTGTTCGCCTGCCCGTATTAAGACAAAAGGTTAAATTTAAATTTGAAATGATGAAGGGGTTGGTTCTTGAAAAGGGGATTTCAGGGGGGGAGGGGGGTTTGTTCCAGGTTCGAGCATCACGTCCACATTCGCTGGCTGCGTGCTCCAAGCGCCCTGGCCATACATTGCAATATGGCTGCCCCTTCGGCTTACCAGGGTTCCCCACCCATGACCCCTGACCCCCCTTGAACCCCCCCTTGACCCACCGCCCCTGTGTGCGGAGCATATTGTTGCCTCGGAATTGGATTGTTGGGTTAGGTGTAAGGTGTGGCAGATGGTGTGGATTTTCCCGTGTGTGTGTGTGCTTTGGCCAAAAGCGGAGGCAACCCGAAGACCTTTGCGCCCCCCCTCTCCCCACGAACCCCCCTGAAAAACCATCTGTGTGGGTGGTAAGTTGCTGAGTGGTTCGATGGCAAAAAGGAGCGAAAGCGAAAGAAACTTCCAGCCAAAGGCTGCAGACGTGGCCAGGATAACTGGGAGGGTGAAGGCCTTTGGGGGGTTAAAGGAGGGCAACAGGGGCGTAGGCAACAAGGGGTTAAAGTGCCTGTTGTTATAGGCAATCGGTATTATGTTTATTAAAATCATTTAAATACTTTGTTAGCCAGTATTTAAAATGTTTTAAAATTAAAAAAAACAATAATAAAATAGAAATCTAGTAGATCTAAGTATCACTCTAAAATAAACCCCATTTAAGAAAAAATCCACCTACGCCCCTGAAGACCGAAAAGTGTATATTTGATTTTAAAAAATAATTCTTAAGTTTTAAAATTAAAAATCATACATAAAAAAAGATAAAACAGAAATCTCCTAAATCTAAGTATCACTCTAAAATGAACCCCCTTTTTACAACAAAAATTCCCCCTACGCCCCTGAAGACCTCTAAGCGAAAACCGGGTATAGGTGGATTCGTCGTATGCTAATGGACATTCGAGATTTTGGTTTTGGGTATTTTGAGCAGTTCAGCTCCTGTTTAGTCGGTCTTCGGTCGAGCTCGGGGAAAAGCCGATAAGTACGCTTTATGCCCTTAGAATGCTACGTGTGCGACTTGCAGGGGTGGGAAGGGGGGGGCTTACAAAGGGGGGTTACGACTGGACTGGGCTCATGATACTCATTTTGTGATTGTGTGATGATGGATGGGACATGTGCCGGTGGGGCGGGGAGGTCCTTTTGGTCCTCTGGTCCTTTGGTCCTCGGTCTCTTGCCCAGAATGCCGATGGCTGAATGGATGGATGGCCAAAAGGACATAGGACATCCATGGGCCAGTTGCATTTGTCCTTGTGCTATTGAGCGTGAGCTCTCCTGCTCGCTGGAGTGTGCCGGAAAAAGGATTCGAACGATTTAGCATTCGGAATAAGTTGTCCCGGATCTCGGGGCCCCGGATCCCCGGATTCCCGTATCCTTTGGCATCTGTTTGTTTGCATTCCACTCACCTGATACCACATATGGAATACTAAAGGGGGGCGACCATTAGATCCATGAAATATGCATGCTGGATAAACATAATTCGGGGCATGCGAGTAAATACTTTTGTCAAGATTTGACCATGATTGAGTGCGACTTTTGGGGTCCTGCAGGTCCTTCGAAGAGGTTAACTAGCCATAATTTATACGCTCGATTGCATTTCGCATTTGTATCGGGGTTTTCAGGGTTTGGGGCTTGATTGTGGGGTAAATGGTTTGTAATATATAGGTACTTAAAAAGGATGGTCAGCAATTCAATTATAATATTAGAGGATTGCCTATAATGGTAAATATTTAAAGGGGTTTAATTTGAATTTATTTGGTAAGAGGTGAATATTTAAGTTTAGTAGGTTTACGATAATATTTTATTTTATGAGAATTTTTGTAGTTTAGCCACTCTTTTTTTTTATTAATATTATTTCCTAATTTGGTTTTTTTTTTAGATTTTTATGTCAATCCTTTCTAGGTAATTGTAGCTACTTCCCGTTTTTTTTGGCCAGACTTGTATATATTAGTTTAGATTATAATAACTATTATTACTATATTTTGTATTATATAAATCTATGATACATAGATGACCCCATTCCTAGATTTTCTTTTTGGAAAAATAACTTTCCCTTCATATACCCCCTCCCAAAAAAATCCTGTGCAACCATTTGCGAAAAACTAAACGTTTGCATTTCGCAGACAATTTCAAAATAATTGGGCCACAAAAAGCGCGACGCTGTCAGCGATTTGAATTTGAATATATGAATATGAATGTGAATGTGGATGTGAATTTGAATGTGGGAGTAAAAAAAAAAATAAATAAAGAGCACAGCGAAATAATGGCTGTGTCATTTCCTTATTTTCAAGTGCTATTATTAAGCGTTTGAAATATCATACCGTCATGCGGGAAAGGGGGGGGATCGGAACAGGACCTAAGGACGAACGCCCATGTGTGTGTGTGATGTGTGTTTGTGTTGGCGCGATATCCATTAGCTAATATTAAAATCATTCTTTCTTTTTTTTTTTTTTTTGGAGAGAGCAGACTGAATGGCGCTGGGAGCTAACCGCGGGAAAATCTCCACCCACCTACGACCCCCCTTCATGTTTCCCACCAAAAAACTGACAAAACATACCAAAACACAACACACATATACGCACAATCAACAATCACGCACTCACCCACTGGATTTTCAAACACTGAAAGAAATCTTTTGGTCAATTTTCACATTCTTTTTTCTTATAAAATCATTTGTATTTATTAATTTTTAAAACTTTGCTGTTTATACTTTGTAAAACATTTTTTAGAATTTTAAAAACCCTATAAAGTATAAAGATATTGATAAAATAGTCAAGTAAACTTTATAAAATCCATAAATTTTTTTTTTTCTCTTAGTGTAAGGCCCAAAGAACACGAGAGAGAGAGCAGAACGTCATGGAATTGAATGGAAGCTGGAGTCCTAGAGTCCTGGAGTCCCAGAGTCCTGTGTGTTCCGAGTTTTTGGACCTTCGGCGGCTGAGTAGCATTGTTTAATGAAAGTTCTTTCCCAAAAACTTTCAACGGCCCTTTCGCATGTGTGTTTGTCCTGGGACATTGGCCGCACGTATGCAAATGTGTCTGTGTCCTGCGATAGGAATGGAATATGTGGCGGGGGGTGGCAGTGGGTGGTGGGCGATGGGCGGTGGGCGGCAGGAACGTGCGATGTCAGACGGCAGTTGACAGCATGTTTATTTGTTTGCCGCGGCCCAGGAAAACCCATCCACCCACTCCCAGTTCCCCCCCTCCCCCTGAGAAAATCCCGTATCCAGATTGTCCAACTCAAGTCCAAAGGATTGTATACGAACCGCTGATCCCCATTAAGGAAAATGTCATATTGTTAAGAACTAATCGACTGAGCGATTGAGAGGCCCAATGAATATGTTAGGAAAATTCTTAATTTTATATCACTTGAATCGAAACCAAAACGAAAATGATTTTGTAGTTGGTATATCCAGTTGTCAATGCCAAACGATTGGGATTTTAATTACGAGGTAAAACATTCTATATTTGGATCGTTATTTCCTTTATTTCGGACCAAATCCTGATTTTTTCGGATGCAAAAATTGGATTAGAATTTTGGACAACATTTAACTCTTTTTGTGTGGTTTTTCAGTCGTAATGTGGACAATTCAAGGCCTACAGTTAAAAGACCGACTGTTTTGAGCAGCTAACAAACTAAACTAACGATCCCCATCACTTTCTGGGAAATTAATTTTTTGATCAATTTTCGCATTTTTTATAAGGAGTAACATCATGATTTTTTGCGAAAAATGGCCAAAAAATAAAATGTCCAGGTTTAAATGCCATTCGATTGGAAATTTAATAACGAGTTCGGAAAGGTATGACAATCTACATTTGGATCTATATTTCCATTGTTACGGCAGAAAAACTAATTATTTTTGCGTCGAAAATTCGGGAAATGGGTTTTTGGTCAAAATATGAATATTTCCATTTTGTTTTTTTGTTGTAACTTGGCCAAAAATGGTCCTACAACAAAAATACACACTGTTTTGAACAGATAACAAAATAATAAATAAATCCAAAGCACTTTCCGTGCGATTTTGGAAAAATAAAATTTTGCCCAATTTTCGCATTTTTGATAAGGGGTTACATCGTGATTTTTTGCGAAAAATTGCCAAAAAAAATAAAATGTCCAGGTTTAAATGCCAATCGATTGGAAATTTAATAACGAGTTCGGAAAGGTATGACAATCAATATTTGGATCAATTTTTCCATTGTTTTGGCCAAAAAAATAATTATTTTTGCGTTGAAAATTTGGGATCTGGGTTTTTGGTAAAAATATGAGTTTTTCCTTTTTGTTTTTTTGTTGTAACTTGGCCAAAAATGGTCCTACACCAAAAATACATACTGTTTTGGACAGATAACAAAATAATAATTAAATCCATGATACTTTCCGTGTGATTTTGGAAAAATAAAATTTTCGCCAATTTTCGCATTTTTTTTAAGGGGTAACATCATGATTTTTTGCGAAAAATGGTCAAAAAATATAATGTCTAGGTTTAAATGCCAAACGATTGGAAATTTAATAACGAGTTCAGAAAGGTATGACAATCCATATTTGGATCAATATTTCCATTGTTTCGGCCAAAAAACTGATATTTTAGGGTGCAAAATTGGATGTATTTTTGCTTTACCTTCTATACAAACCTTAAGAACTTAAATAATTTAAAGACCACCGAGTGAAGGTATTATTTTCACCTACGATAATTCGCCGGCCGAATCAAAAAGGATTCTAAACGTTCGGCTGCAGGACCACTGTTCTGTATGCAGTATGCAAATAAATACCTCTCATTCACAGCTGAAATACGAACGATTCCAGGATAGGTCTTCCTCTTCCTCTTTCTCTTCCTCTATCCCCTTCCAGGACATTCTCTGGCCTTTATCCTCTAGCCTCCTTCCTCCATTCTCCATTCTCCACATGTCCACTCGTTGGTCCGACGATTTCACACAGGACATGCGCATCCTGCACTGCAAATGTGGCCAAGATGGCTGTGTGTGTGTGAGTGAGTGAATGTGTGTGGAATTGGGCATCCTTGTGTGCCCGTCGCATTGTTGTTGGTTGTCAGGACTTTTGGTCCATTTAACATGTCTCATAATAATTGTGATTGGGGTTTATTTCGCATTCATTTGAATATGAATTAGCATCGTTTCGTAGTTGTATAGTAGAAGTAGTCGCCTTATGAGCAGAGTGGGTGATGATGGGTCACCGTTGAATGGAGCGAAATGGAATGGAATGGCATGGATGTTTTTTGCCAATTTAGCTAAAAGGGAGAATCTGCCAGTGGTCATACATACGACACACTACACTACACACCTCGCACACTCACACACATGCGCAGACATATCCTGCAGGACTTTTGAGCCCCTGAGTTCCTGAGTTCCTGAATTCCTGACTCCGGTGGTTGACACTCGTTAAGACGTAAAAAACTATGCAACATTTTTTAGCTGTCAGTACAGTAACCCAAAGGATTCTCCTTAAATGTCCTGAAAGAGAGATAGAGAGAGAGGGAGAGGGCGTCCTTCCGCTGGGGGAATTTACTGTTATTAATTAGTGCAAAACGGCCCTCGGGGGCCCCTTTGGGTTTTCTTTCGCTCTTCCATCGGTTTCCTCGGTTTCGGTTTCAGTTTTCAGCCTTCAGCCTTCGGTTTTTTGGGGCGACAGTTAGAGATCTTGGCCTAACCCTGTGCGTCCTGTGGGTTTCCTGATTAAGAAGGACACACAGGAGGTAAAATGATTTTGCGGAATGTCTAGCCGGTCAACGGGGGATATGAGCTGATTCATCCTGATTCCACTTTAGTTCATGGGATTGGGTCGCTTTTTTGCAGATGGGATCGGCCAAAGGAAAGGGTTTTGGAATGTAACTTTCGGTTATGGGGCAACAGAAAGCGTTTCATTAATTTTCAAAAGAATATTCTGTGCTTTAATATTTATTTAAATGATTAGCATAAAAAGATTATGGTATTTATGATTTCTTAACGATTTTATACATTTTATTTCGCTAATAATGTGGAGCTGATAAGATAACTGGGAGAAAAGGAGTTTACTTTCTTTAATATTTCTGAGGATCCTTATTTTTATTTTTTACAAAAAATGCTTATTTTTTTATTTTACAATTAAAGCGCAATATCTTTTGGTTAAATAGTTCGTGAAGTATTTAAATTACTTTCAATATAATATGTGTTTAAAAACAATAAACAGATGTGCCTAATAATTTGTGTGTTTTATTGTTTATTTAAAATATACATTTTACCCATCCTTCACTTTACTTTTTTTTTGGGTGCCTCAAACCCCTCCCCGTTCCCCTTCTCCCCCCGCCCCTGTTGATTCAGTTTCGTTTGTATTGCGGTGAGTTGAACCAACAAAAAAAAGAGAAAGAAAAGAAGAGAATTATTTTAAAAAATTGCCCACCGCCCAGTGACAGGATAAAAGGGAAAAGGACTCACAGGACACAGGCCAAATGGCAAACAGAGCGCGTAAATTCAATCGGCAGACAACGGGATATCAGTCCGCAGATACATGCCCTTTCACACTCGTCCTTCGCCTTCGTCCTGAAATCCATCCTGCATCCCTGCACCTCGGCTCGCGGATTTTCCGATTTCCCCGATTTCCGTCGACTTTCCCTCGGCACATTAGATCATAAATAAAATTAGAGCGCAGTGTCCATTAGGAAGCGCATCGCATATCAGATACGCCTGGTGTGCGTGTATCTCTCGAATGTTGAATGTCGAATGGGTTGTGTAATATTGATTAAATTGGTGAAACACTTTTTTTTCTCTTTTAAATTACTGTAAAATTTCGCACACTCACTGCGGACGGGGAGTGGTGGAAATGGAAAGCCACGTCGCCTGCACTTAGGGAAAATGTTAAGGATAAATAAATGATTGAACTATAAATATTGTCAACGCTCATTGAATATTGGTTATTTATTTTAAAATATAATATATAAATATTTAACCGAAATAAATTAGTTTGCTATGAAAGATTAATTCTTGAAATTAGCGTTAAATTTAAATAATAGATCCCAAGATTAAACAGATAAAATATAATATTTTCCAGTATATAAGAAATATAATTTATAAATATTCAACCAACATAAATAAGTTTGCTATAAAATATTAATTCTAAATAATTCCAATCAATTGAAATTGTTGATCCTACGATTAAACAGATAAAATAGAATTTTTTTCAGTATTATAAATAAATATAAATATAAATTAGTTGTCAATAAAACATTAGTTCTAATTATTTATAATTAAGGAAAATTATTGATCCTAAAATTAAACAAATAAAATATACTTTTTTTTAGTACTTGTAAAATATTTCTACATTCCCTACACCTTTTTTTCCTGTGCATTTCGTAACCCAGTGCCCTGTCACCCTTTCGGCCATTATCCTTTCGATTGCTTGCTTCGGCTGCTGCTAATAATATTGACACAAAGGATACTCTCTGGTCGCGCACTCCACACAAAAGGTATGACACAAAAAAAAGCGAAAAAAATAGAAAGGACGAAGGACGAAAGTGCAGTAGAGGCAGAGGCAGGACGGCTTTGATCGGCGAAGTCAATTGTAACACATCGAATTGTTCGCATTGATAGATTTTGATTTATTTGCAGTTATTTATAGGCCGTGTGTTCTGTGTGTTGTGTGTGTGGATGAGGACGAGGACGAGGATGACGATGACTCGCCGTGAGTGGCAGATCCTTGTGACATTAGATTATCCGTTCTTATCCTCGATTTTCGGTTTGCCTCCCCGGCGGCCTCTCACCCATTACCCCATTGCCCATTAGAAGAAGAAGGAGATTCGCACAGTTGCAGTTGGCAGGATGAACGTGCAGAAAAGGCTGCAAAAACGTCGGTTGACAGGACTCGCAGGACTCGCCAAGGTGGTCCACGGTCCACAGATGCTACGTGCTGCACACGGTCCACATGACATCTGCATACATCTCCCCCCACATCCTCATATTCGCGTCCTTTTTTTCTTTTCTTTCCATATTCCGCATCAACTGCAACTCATTCCATGCACATGACTCGACGCCAGCGAGGGTAGATCAATTAATTTTAATGCTAATATTGGGCAGAAATTATGCAAATATCGATTAGGACTTTATACTAGATTTAGTATATATTTTAAAGTTTAAAACAAATTATAAATTAATATAAAAAACATTTTCAACATTTATTTCCTTTATTTTTTTCCTTTTTTTCATTTGAAATAAAAACCAAATTCAAGGGCTTCAAGCTGATCAGGTTATTAAGTTTTTTGGGTAAAGAAAATTTTAAAAAGATGGTAAGGATTAAATTAAAGAAATATACAATAATGTATTTTAAAAAAAATAAAGAAAAAAGATTAACGGAATTAAGTAATTTAAGTAATGTTTTTAGGCAGAGTATAAATTGATAAAATAAATATTAGGTATATTAAAATATAACAATACGAGATTTCTCTTAAAAGTTCACACTGCAAAAAACTCTCTTTCAAATGAAATTAATATTTAATGCCTAGTTTTATCTTTCGTTACTCTACAAGCGCCCCTCGTTCGGCCTCCGCGTTGTCTGCACTAATTGAAAATGCTCATGCAGCGCTCAGCGCGGTATCTATATATCTGTGAGATACTTTTTCTGCATCCGTATCTCGTGTATCTTTGTGGCTCCGGCTTTTCATTCAGAGCCCCATCCATTTATCCCCAGTCCAGCCACCCAGCCACCCTACACACCGCCCACTTTTCGGCTGGCTTTTACGACTGACTGCTGGGCATGCAAGGGGCCAGGATACCAAAAGGATATGGAGGATGGAGGCAGAAGGACGGGGCTGTCCGGATGGGCTGCAGATGGCAATGGCGATGGTAGATGGGTCGTCGCCTGTCCAGCCTCGAAATGGGTTGCTCCGCCGACGCTGGTTATCTCCACACATCATTCCCAGTTCGCAGTTCGCAGCTCCTTCCCGCAGATCCTTGCCTCTTGGGCGTGTGCCTGTGTGTGTGTGTGTGCTTATTGCATATCCTTAAGGTAATCACATTCACAATATAATAAAACCATGTGGTGGCGTTTCTTTTGCGTTTCAGCTGCCTTTGGCCAGGCAAATCGTTTTTGTTGGACTTTTCAGTGACCTGCTTTTAAAAAAAGATTTTTTTAAGTCCTTTTTAAGCACCGGTTTTTTCTAAAATAAATCCCAAAATTTATTAAAATTTATTTTTAAACTTTTTGAATGAAATATATTTTTAATTTTGGTTTAATAGTTTAAAGCACATTTTAAAATTATTTAAATATATGATTTATAATTTTGTTGTTGTTTAATTTTTTTAAATATTTTTCTGTTAAAAAATAATATATTTGTTGTTCCCATTTTAGGTTTCCTTGATTAAATATATTACATTAAAAAATGTTTAAAATATATAATTTATGATTTCATTGTTGTTTAATTTTTTTAAATATTTTTTTCTTTTACTTTGATCAATGAAGGGCACCTGGCTAAATCCACCTGGCCGAAGGTCCTGCGCTGCGCTCCTGGCGGCCTCTCCTTCTTCCTGGCATTCTCTTCTGCGTTTCGTTTATTTTTTCGGAAAAACTTTGTTGGTATCCAGCTACAAGTCCCTTGGGCAGCATTTACCACCCCATTCGCTGGCGGTCCTCGAAGAAGACCGAAGACAACCCACAACCCACTACTCACACACACGCACTTGGCACACCTCGTTGGAGGGAAATTCCTCTCCAAAATGGACATATGGCCATTGGCCCACACTCACACCCCCTCGCACACACACACATCTATCAGTATCTCCAAGTGTGTGTGTGGGTTTTAAAACCTTAAACAATTTTGGCAACGGCTTGCGAATAGACTGTAAATTGGGAAATTAATGGCCCCGTTACAGCTCGTGTATTGTTTTTTAAAGGGTTTTCATTTTTTGTCTGTTCTTTTTTTCTGTTTTTTTTTTTTTTGCCCCTGCAAAGTGGTTGGAAAATTGTGGGTGGATGCATTCCTGCGGCTTCCATTTGAAAATGGGTTTTCCTTTGGCCCAAAATCATTTCATAGATTTGGCTTCCTCGATTTGTCAAAGGAAAAAAGGTCGAAAATCTTACTTTTATGTATTTTATTTTGTGTTAAATATTTTTTTTAATTTACAAATAAATTCAAATTATTAAATAATATTTTATAAATATAAATTTATTTATAAATAATTTTTGGGCAAACCAATGACCAGAAAAAATATATCTCCGCAAAGGACAAAAAGCTGTCGGACGCAAAAGTAAGGCCAAAATGGCGATAGGGCCAAAAAGGAAGGGGGACAGCCGACCATATGCAAAAAAGGCAAGGACCAAAAACAGGGGACAAAATAACAAAAAAAAGAAATACAACCGAAAACAGAAATTTAAAATAATAACAACCCAAAGGAAAACAACATTTGCAGATGCGGTGATGTTGGTGGGTTGGAAAATTCCTCATCGCGGGGGGAAAAAAAGGGGGAAAGGACGGAAAAGGCCGGACAGGACAGCACAGGACACAGGACACACGCACACAAACGCCAACCGAGCGACAAGCAAACAAACAAACGAATGAACAGATATCCCAGCCCCAATACCATAACATTGCCAACATACAAGGCCATAAACTCGCCCACACACACACACACACATACAGGACTCCAGGACTATAGATCCTGGCGGGCGATACATATTCGGTTGCCCATCCTTGGACCTTCGGGGGTTGCCAGTTGGAACTGCGAAATGGGAGTTGGAAACTGGGAGCTGCCCAACTCGCCGTCGCGCAGGACGATGCAGGACCTTTTATATTTACATGTCTTAAAATTTTAAAAAGGACTCGCTGGGTGGGGTCGCTCGCCTGGTCGACTGGCAAAGGACCTTGGCATCTGCTTTGCATATGTACACCGGAAAGAAAAAATGTCTTAAATATAAATTTAATATAAATAAAAATAAATAATATAAATAAATATAAAAATATAAAAATAATAAGTTGCTTAAATTGTTCAAAATAAAAATTATCTTTTTAATTTCAAACCAGGTTTTCCATTGGAAGTGCCAGAAATCATATAATTTGATAAATGATCTGAAAAGTGAAAATTTTCACAAAAACTTTCATAACATCCTTTAAGAAAGGAGCAAGGACTTCATGGTAATGTGGTTGTACTCATAACACTTTTCTCTATCGATCTGTATTTGAATTTATTAATGGTATAAACTTAGCAACAGCTTTGATACAGATTTGATGATCATAATAATAAGATATATTAAGTTTTAGTTTTTCTCCCGGTGTATGCGTGTGGGTTGCCTTTTTCGGGTGTAGTTTTGACAACCAAATTGTTGCTGTTTGTTGTTGTTGTTGCCGGGGGGCCATTGTGTATGCATGTGTTTTGTGGTCCTTTTGGGCGCCGCGGTCCAAGGAGAGTCCCCAGGTCCTGGGTCCTTGGTCCTTGGTCCTTGGTCCTTTCCCGACTCTCGGTTCCGTTTCATTAGTCGGACTCTCGTTTCGTTTCGTTTCGTCCTACCTTTTCACACACTCACCCGAAAAACACCCACCCACACACATGGCCGCGGATCCTTGGATCCTTGGACCCTACATATACAGCCGAATGCCGAATTGGATTTATACGTGTATAATAAAAGTACTTGACGGGAGGGCCAAAACACTAAATGACTATAAAAAGCACTTTGAAGAGGGTCAAATGGAGATAAATTTGTATGTGTGCGCGGCGCATGTGTGTGTGTGCAAAGGACATGCGACTGCGGAAAGGATATTTGCTTGTATCTAATGTGTTTTTATTCTTGAGCTCGTTTTCGTCTTACATTTTTACGATTCGGCCGGTCACTTCGAACGTTTGGACGAGGGATAGACGACTCTTACATATGAAAATACAAACATATACATACATACATATAGAGAGAGGGTTGCTCTGTCACTTCTGGTGGGTGGTGGGGGGTATTTGTAACTTGGAACATGGGGTATTTTATGGCCACTGTTAAGGCTTTTTGCGGCAACAAGCATTTTTCGACCCCCCTTCTCCTTCGACGCCTTTTGATGTCCCACCCCCTTCCCCCATCTATCATTCACTTATTTGAATAGTCCCTGCCCCACGTCCATTTCGAATTTTTGGGTCTATTCTGCGGGGGATTCCAGGCCATTGAATGTCCTAACGGGGTAGCCGGGATATTGGGCTCATTTTGTGATTAACTGAAATTCGATATACGCATTTCTTTCCTTGGCCCAACAAGCATATGTAGCGAGAGTGAATTGATATTATAGAGGAGAAGGATTGGAGGATTGTCCTGATTTGTTTGCTTTTTTAAATGTAACTCTGTTTAAAAATTACCTATGTTGGAAATTAAAATTAAAACAAACCTTTCAAAGGTTTTAGAAAATAAACAGAAATATTTAAAAGCAAGAAAATAAAAAAAATATATATTAGTAAGAAGAGATTATCGTGATCCATTTAAACTAATAAAAGGTTAATCATAAAGGTAAAAAAAGGTAAAAAAACATTTAATAGAAAGATAATAATCAAAATTATAATATTAAAAAAGTTAATCACATTATAACACTTCATTTTAAATATTTACAATATATCTCGATAATATCCTTGAACTTATTATAATACTATTTCAAGTAAATATTCATAGATGCATATTATAACATATCAAAAAATATTCATAGATAAATCTAGACAATAGATAATGTCCTTGAATATTGTAAGAAAATGTTTCTAGATAAATCTAGATAATATTCTTGAACTTATTATAACATTTCAAGTAAATATTCATAGATACATCTAGATAATAGATAATATTCTTGAACCTACATTTTAAATAAATATTCAAACTTATTATTAGTAAGTCTTCAGTAAATATTCATAGATAAGTCCAGAAAATATTTTTGAACTTGTTATACCATTCATATTATCATTTCAAGAAAATATTCATAGATAATATACCTAAACTCTCTGAGCTCACATATCGATTACCCTTAAATATAATTGAATATTTGAGGAGTCGATGTCCAAACATCAAGCAACACTTTTGCAAATCCCGGCGGGACCATTCCCTGACATCCCAAAACTGACCCAGCTTTTATCCATGAGAATCCATAAGCCAAATCAACTGTTTTCCAGTCGAGTCCACTTGGCTAAAAGGGATTTTCACCCCCCTTAAAAACAAAAAAAGGTGCAAATTTCTTTCCGAATTTCTTCGGAAATGTAACTCGATACTTTTTGTTTTTTTTTGGGCCTTTTGCATCGATTTCTAATTGCGATCTGTCAATTACTCGCAGAGTTATGGCCCCGAAAAAGTTGTGGGCCCGAACTCCCGGCGGGAATTCGCGGACGTCAAGTGGCAGTAGTATAGCCCATCTGGCGAATGTGCAATTTTTATGCTTTTTTATGGCTTATAAAAAAGCAATAACAACACTGGAAACCTGACACCATTTATTCGAAGGACCTCAAGTCCTTTGGCACCCCGCAAAGGACTTCCTCCTGCTGGCGAAAGTTTACCATTCTTCTGACGGACAAACATGATTAATTTCAGCGCTGATTTCGCTGTCAGTTGTCTTTGGTTTTGGTTATGCTTTTGCTTTTTCCGCGGGAAATGCAATCAATCATAAAGCATTTCCATTTCCATTTCCCATTTGCCCTGCGGCTCTAATGAAAAGCCTAATTGGGGTCCCGGTCCTTTGACCACTGGTCAAGGCTGGCGAAGTGTGTCGGGGTCCTGCATCTCAAGGACCTCGGAGAACCCTCAAGAAGGTCCTCCCCGTGGAGAAACCCGTTTCATCGCCCTTCGAAAAAGGGAAAGGGGTTGCTCTCTGCCGACTGCTGGTCATCTTGGCCCTTGGCCAGGATCCTGCAGGGTCGAGATCTCTGCCTCTCTGGTCATCTTGATGGGCAGCGGCACAGAGTTCAAATTGATTAAGGCGTTGATGGGTTAAGAAAGTAAAGGCTTCCCAGGGGTTAATTGCATCTTGTAAAAATCAACGAAAGATTATGGCAATTTCGGAGAAAAGTATTAAAAGGTTATGGTGATTGGTAAATAAGTCAAACTTTACAGAAATATAAGTAACGCTTAAAATTCAATTTCTGCATATTGTATTCAAAGATTCGTATTACAACATTTCGATTAAGCGATACAAAATACATTAAATTGCAAGATTTAATTTGAAAATATTTGTATTAGGGTAAAAAATATTAGATACCAATTAAGACATATTCTTTAAAAAAAGGATTTCATATTAAAATCAAAATTAAAACTACTTCAATTAACTATAATTGTTAAATTTAATATTATCATGTTTAAAATTAATTAAAACTGCAATGGATGGAAAACATATCGGAAAATATTAAAATTGAATATGAAATTGTTGGACTTATTACGTTGTTTTTGATCATTATTTTTCATTATTTTGTTTCGCATGGCCAAATTTAAGAATTTTAGGAAAAAAGGGAAATTATTATGTTTCAGTTATTTTAAATGCCTTGAGGGACTTTTAATCACATAAAGAAATTGTCTTTTTAATGGAAAAAGTATTCAGCAAGCAACCGGTAAACATAAGCTAGTAATTTCTTTTTTAAGATGATAAAGAAGTTTCCACTAATATTTGGTAAAAATACACTTTAATTAATCCTGAAAAAGTTTTACTATTTTTTAAGTAGACCGGGACTGGTTCTAAAGAATTGAAATGTTGAAGCTGATTTTCTTTTTGATAACTTTCAAATACTTTTCTTTTACTTAAAACAAACCTTGAGGCAACTGATATTTCGAAACCAGTTGATATTGACAAAATGATCCTCTAATCCTTGTTAGCAGCCGATGCAGCTGCCTAGTCCTTCGAGGGAATGTGAACAACTGATGATGGAACCTAGAATTCCGAATTCCACGCACGATTCCTTTTCGACAGTCGCGTCCCGAATATGGTTCCCTATACCACAACTAGAGGTCACGCGGAAGCCAACTCCCCGATCTGATCAGAATTTCCGGCGGCCAATCGTTCGGTGCTTCCCTAAAACTTAGGGGTTGCTAACGATCTCTAGCCCAGATCATCCCCTAGTTTTATGATCTCAAGCATTCGCAGCCAGGTGAGCGAGGGAGATGACTATACTAGCAGGGGCAGTAGAGGGGGTGGGAGAGGGATAGCGAATGTATCGAATCTGATGTAACTTATAGATCTAGGATCTAAAATCTAAAATATAGACTGGAGAAACGCGAGCTTGTTGTTTGGGCTATTTACATAATCGGATTAAGTTTCAGCAAGTTTTTTTTCGTTTCTATCTAAACAAAAGCCACTGAATCACAATCTCGAATTTACATTTTGAATGGTTACAACTTTCTCTTTGTCGATTGCATCAAAGGGTTAAGTATTTGTTACTTTATAATTATATGCGGAAGTTACAAAAAAAATTATTCAGTAGTTTGTATATAAGTTTTTAAAAATACAAATGTATAATGGTCTCTAAGATTGTAGTAATTGTATTTAATATGAATTATTATAATAGAAAAAATTCCTTTTATTTTAATTCAATCCATTGAATATTTATATGTTTACACTAAAACAATGTTTTACTTTTGTAGTCTGTATATATCATTTTATTAGTTTCTTTGGTTGTCAGTTTATTTTGGTTATCCAAATTCCATAGCCTACTTTTCAGGAACCAAGAATGCTGCGGCCTCAAGTGAAAGTAGATTCAGAACTCGAAATCCCTGGATCCCAGAAACCAAAATATTTAAATATCCTTCAAGAGGAACTTGTCGGGGCATCAAAATGATGTAAGGTGGGTGGTTCAGATGAAATGGGTTGATGGGTTGTCCGTGGGATCGAGAGGAAATGGCAAATGTTGTCTAGACCTAAAACAATGAATGCCCAAATATCTGTTTGTGATTTGTTTGGAATACTTTTTCCCACCCAAAACCCACACACACACACATGCGTTATTTAAATATTTTTCAAGTAGTCTCAAATTAATTTACACCCACTGCACACACACACACACATGCCTTCATGTCAAGTGACAATTAGAAGGCAAAAAAGCCACGCACACATGAAAGGATGCGCAGGACATACATATATATATATATGTGTAGAAAGCCAAAGGATGCCGGGTAAAACAAAAGGTTAAATTCGCTTTCAAATGGTCAGAATCTTTTAATGAGTATGGGTCCTTGCCGGGACTTCGTCGAGTCCTTGCGATGGCGGACAGGCAGGCGCACTGAGTGGGTGACCCACACAAAGGCAGCGACTTCTCCACAGGCCACAGTAGTAGTGTGTGTGTGTGCTCGTGAGCTGGAAAAGGGTTAATGTTAATGCTGCCGGCAAGTAAACACCACCGGCTATGGCCATCCTTCGTGGACAAACGGACACACGGACATACGGACACAGGGACTCTCGCAGCTCACGGACAAAGGGGATATACGGACACGAGGACATACGGACAGCGGACCATCGAGCCGTAAATCCAGAAATCCACCCGCTGCCGCCATTATGCTCCGCCTCACTCTACCGCCTCTTGCCTCTCGCTTCCGCCCACTAAACCGAATGTTGAATGGGTTCCAAGATGTCCGTTGGCCTCGGGATTACCAATAATTAGAAAGCGACTTAGCCACGCCGCCCGGCGATGTACGCATCTCATTTGGGGGCTTACGAGGCAATTGTTCCGATTATATAATCAATTAATGGACTCACCCACCCGGCCGGGTAATCCGGGAATAGAATAGACGATGTATTCTGAGACGCAGAGAACTACTTTCGGTCGATACGATTTCTTTGAAGACATTTTAGTTAATTCTAAAAGTTTGATATTCACTATAGTTATTAATAATTGTGTATGGAAAATAAGCAAAAAAAAAAATCTTATTAATAAAAGTCACTTCTTAAAAACTCCTTCATTTTCTGCATTACAATTCTACATTTATATTGAAACTATACAACTCTAACGATAAATAAGCTTACTCAAAAATAAAATGATAAAATCTAAGGATTTCTTTACTTATTTTCTTCATATTTATAAAGTTTTCAAATGATTGACAGATTTGTTATTCAAATATGGAACCAATATTAGTCCATTTAAAAAATTGAAAAAAAAGAATGCTTAAGGTCTGTATCAAAACTATACGACACTAAGAAATTGGTTTGTTTAACTGTTTGCCAAATTTGTACTATAATTGAAATACAAATCCATAGGGAAAAGTGTTATGAGTACAACAAAATTACCCCGAGGTCCTGGCTCCTTTCCTAGAGGATCTGACGAGAGTTTTTGTGAAAATGTTCGTTTTTTAGACCACACAAGAAGTTTTTGGAAATGTTACTTATCTTACTTACTTAAATGCCACAAACTTATAATACGTAAATGATGTTACTAAATTAAGGAATAGAAATGATATAAGTAGAAATAATAGAAATTAGTTAAGAAGAATTGCTTTTAAACTAAGACAAAATGTTCTTAAATAAACCAAAATTTGTGTGTTTATTAATTTAAGGACATTTTTATGTCATAAAAACAAATATATTAAAAAGGCCTTTGATTTTTACTATTGCCAATGATATAGAGGAACTTATTTGTTAATTGTTAGAGCATAACACAAAATGTATAGCCCAAGCTCTCATTCATTTGGCTATTTGTAAATTATTTAATGCTACGCATTAGAAAAGCAATGTAGTTTGCATTTGTAGTTTGCAACGCAGTTGTTGGATTGCCGGGGTTGAATTGCCGAACTTTATAATGAGAGCAAGGAACACACGCGTGCCTCAAAATATTTACACACAACGGGCCAAGGAAGCGCTGGGCGTGGGGTGGTGGGGTGGTGCGATGTCCTTGTTCCGACAGTCTCTACAAGTCCGGGTTCCAGGGGCTTTTCGTTCGGTGGGTTGGCCGCTGGTCATCCGGCATGTTGGCCTTTGGTAATTTGCTGAGCTTCTGGCTTTGCATTCGAAAGGCAGGACGGCAGGACATTCGATGCCTTTGCAACCCCCGGCGGAAACTTGTTTTCCACAACCCAAGCCCAAACCCAGAGGAGTTTCCATGGGGGTAGAGTGGGTAGTGGGTCTAGTATAGTCATGGCGGACTTTCGATTGTTTCGACAAACATTTCACGTCTTCAGCTGCCTCGCTACAAATCGGCATAGAAAAGGACTCGCGCGATCGAAACTCTAAACTCAAAACTCAAAAAACTGGGAGGCACGCACGCAGAGATTAAAGGTTACCACTCGCGACCTTGCCCAAAAAAAAAAACCAAAAAATATAAAAAAGAAAAATTTATACACACATATAGAGGCGAAAAACACGAAATCCGGGAAGCAGCTTGTGGCATGTACGTGCTCGTCGCCTCGGAATCGCATCGTAAATCATTATGAGCCGCATAAATGCCTACAAAATGTTTCAATGTTTTCGATTATAAACCGCCGCATCCCGATAAACATTTCGATATCGCCTCTACGGCGGTTCATGAACTTTGATCGCTGCCTAGATTTCGGGGCAGCTGAGATTTCAAAGATATAAAACTACATTCTAGATAAATACACACAAAATTACGTGTTTTTAAAGGCCCTTATAAACTTTTAAATATAAAAATGTATCTCATTTTTCAACAGCATTCAATAGCTTTCATTTAGGTCCTAGAATTTTATCACTAAGTACCTTGTAACTTCATTTTTATAAAAAGACAAACGATTTGCAAATCAACAGAATTTTAAAACCATTTAAAAATATTAAAATTAGTTAAATTAAAATTATTTAATACGTAGGTAACTATTTCAAAGATTAAAAAATAACCAAAAAATTTAGATGAATGAATGACAATCGATTAGAAAATTGCCCCAAATCAAAACCACATACTGTTTTGAACAGCTAACAACATAAACTAACGAGCCCCATCACTTTTCGTAACATTTAATTTTTGACCAATTTTCGCATTTTTTATAAGGGGGGGTTACATCATGATTTTTTGCGAAAAATGGCCAAAAATTAAAAGTTCCAGATTTAAATGCAAATCGATTGGGAATTTAATTACGAGCTTAACGAGGTATAACATTCTATATTTCGAGAATTTTTGGCATTGCTTCGTCCAAAATACTTGTTATTTTAGGGCGGAAAATGGAATTTAGAATTTTTTACAAAAACAATCTTTTTTTTTGGTTTTTTAGTCGTAATGTGGACAATTCGAGGCCTACAGTTAAAAGACCGACTGTTTTGAACAGCTAACAAGCTAAACTAACGAGCCCCATTACTTTTCGTAACATTTAATTTTTGACCAATTTTCGCATTTTTTATAAGGGGTTACATCATGATTTTTTGCGAAAAGTGGCCAAAATTAAATATTTCTAGGTTTGAATGCCAATCGATTGGAAATTTATTTACGAACTCAACGAGGTATGACATTCTATATTTCGACCATTTTTGGCATTGTTTCGGCCAAAATACTGATATTTTAGGGCGGAAATTGAAACATAGAATTTTAGACAAAAATAAACTTTTTTTTTTTGGTTTTTTAGTTGTAATTTGAACAAATTAAGTCCGACAGTTAAAAGACCGTCTGTCCTGGCTTGAATGCCAATCGATTGGGAATTTTATTACGAGTTCAAATACGTATGACATTCTATATTTGTTTTTTTAGTTGTAAGAAGAAAAAAATGTCGATCTCAAAAGATAAATGTTCTATAATAAAATGTTAAGGTCCCTCTAAGTTTCAAATAAAATGTGTTTTTTTAGTTCCCACCATTAGATACCTAAATGTAAAATATTTTAAAAATTCTGTATTATAATAAAATAATTCAGTTAAAAAATATAAAATCCATGGCTTGAAGGCTTCAATTACAGAGTTTTACTTTCGCCGCAACTATAAATTCTCCTTAAGGATTTTTTTTTAAACTTGCACTAAATTTTCCAATTTCCGTCTGGCCAAGTGTGAGTGCATATGTATACGGGGTTTTTGGTTTGAGAGTGTGTGGTTCGTCTGGCTGTGTTGGTGAGCGTGCGTGTGTGTTTGTGCCGAGGGGCGCATCGCAGACCTAGTCAAATAAAACACTTTCTAAAATTTGACTTGGGCAGAAACCGCATTCATTACTCTTAGCCAGGAGCCGGCAGTCCTCAGTCCTCAGCCCTCAGTCCTCAGCCAGGAATTTGCCGTTTTTAATCTCATTTCAAAAGTCCCTTCCACACACACACACACACTCGAACACACTCCCACTCGAAGGATGTGTAAATATGAGCATTGGTCCAAAAACTTGGTGATGGAAAAATAAGTTCCTTGGCCTCGTCGCCGGGGGAGAAATTGAAAATGATGGTCCGACAGATTTTGAAAATTACCAGGCTGCCGGCGGGCGAGTTGCAAGTTGCCCGGAGGCCAAGGAACAGGACATCTCCACATCCGCATCCGCATCCACATCCGCATTCGCGTCTGGTTGGCGTAGTGGCAACCGCAGGACCTGAGCCTTGAGCTGGGTAAATATTTGTGGTTACCGAAAGGATACTTTTAGCTATGCGTAAATTCAAAAAGGCAAATTGGCAACTTCTGAGCTCTTTCCCTATGTGTGGGGTGTGTTGGTGTGTGTGAGTGTGAGGGGGTCAGGGGCGTAGGCGAAGGGGGTTTCCTCAAGCTTAATGAGTGTAAGATAAGGACTAAAGTCATCATTTTATCGGAATTTTATACATATAAATATTAAGAACCTTTTTGGTATAATAATATTTAATGGGGTTAAAAACACCCTTAAGATAATTTTTATATAAAAATATATGTTAGAAATTAAGACTAAATTTTAACCAAGAAATTAAAGGGGTATTTAATTAATATAATATGTAATTTTCTTCCCATAAAACTCTATTATTTTCCCCTCCCTTAAAACCCCTTACAAAATACCCCTTTCGAAGGCCTTCCTCCCACTGCCCCTGTGTGTGTGTTGTGGGTGTGTGGTCGGCCTTAAAGTGTGTGTGTTATGGGAGTGTGTGTGTGTGTGCGCGAAGATACAATATCTCAGGGCAGTGCGATTGCGTGAGGAATACAAACAAACAGGAGACACATGGGGCAGCATTTGCCCCCTGGGCAGCCCAAAGAAGCAGATTGAAATGGCTTCCGAAATCCGAAATCCGCAAAAATCCCCCCTTTTTTGGCCCTGCTGATTTCATTAAGACGGTGACCAAATAAAATTTATTAATCCTAAGGCTAATAAATAGTGCGACATTAGCACAAAAAGGCATCCAACCGCAGAGGCAGCAGAGGCAGCAGCCGAGAACCGGTCCATGTAGGTCCTCTTGGTCCTTTTAGTCCTTTGGTCCTTCATCCTGCTCCAGGGGTTGTGCGGCTGGCTCATTTGAATGTACTTTGGGCTTTTCATGGGGAAAGTGGCAAATTTTTGTAGCTATTTTCTGGTTTTTTTCCCTACAGCTTATAGCATCCTCATCTCATCGAGCCAAAATACAGAAAAAAGGGGAAGCTGGGTCAGAGATCAGAGCAATTAACCTCACTGATCTCGGAAGCTGGAAGCCACAGATCACTCTCCAAATGAGCTGGAAAACTAGTTATTTTTCGACTGGATTTTCGGGGCGATTTCGCTGCGACGACTTGTTGACCTTTGGCCGTGCAATTTGGAGAGATATAAATACTCGTACGCACAGCATCATCATCATCATTATCATTGGGAAACAAGAAACATCAGGGGGTTAAGTCGAGTGTGGAATTTAATTAGTGCCCGTGTTTGGCTTGATTTTCCTTTCAGGTGAGAGCAAAAAACGTGGAGCCATGCAAATAGTACACAGGGCGAAAAGTGTGGTATTAAATTACCATTTTGTAGATGATATCTTTTAATATCGTATAGCAATTTTATATTTTTATTTAAATATGTTTAATTTTTAATAATTTTGTTTAATGCCAATTCTTTGGACTGAAAAACACTTATTAATAATATATATTTCATTTAGTATTTTTCATTCTTTTACATCATCATATAAGTGCCCCACGTTGGGCGCCAATTTTTCTGTTTCTCAATTTGCTTCAGTTTGTTTCTCAGTGCATCTCAACTCTTTTGTTGTCATAAAAATTTCAGCATGTGCTCGAGTACAGAGTTCCCAAAAGGGGTGAGTGGGTGGATGGCTTTGTGCCCCCGCGGCAATTGTCATAGGCACGCACCATCTAAATTCTCACTAATCACGCAATTAGAGTTTAATTAAACAACCGGGATACTAAAAAAAGGTCTACTTCTTTCCACCATTTCCACAGTGACACTTTTATTTTATTTTCCATTTTACCTACCATATACATAGATATATTTTTTTAATTTGCCTGCCCCATCTATCTCGGCTTTTTGAGCTCTGTAATTGTGCAACAAAGTTTGGTCCAGGTGTTTGCACAGCTGTGTGTGTGTGTGTATGGGTGTATATGAGTGTGTGGGCCAGGTGGACAAATGGATTTTCCAAATAAGAGAAGCGGGAAAATGGGCGGACAACAAAGGCAAAGCCAACTCGGGATTGCATTCGCATTCGCGTTTTTGTTTGAAAGAGTCCCAGGAACAACAAAAATAGCTGGATGGGTGGAGGGGAAAGGGGGTCCAGGGGCAGCTGCAAAGGGGGTTTGGGGAAAAGAATGCAAACAACCCAGTGAAAAGTTAGAGAAGTCATTGAATGTCAGCCATGCAAGAGGAGAATAAAGCGGGTGGCGTGGGGCGAAGGGGGCGGTGACGGGCGGCAAAGTTGCACTCTCCACTGGCCAGGTTTTCCACGGGGGTTTCCTCTTTTACACATACACACGCCGGCTTAATGATTCTTTTATTCATTATTTCTCTTTTTTTACACTCACTCTTGGTTCTTTCTACACCTTAAGAAAATTAAGACATTTAAAGCTAAAAGGTATTTAATATTTAGATAAAGAAAGTATTTAAAACCATTTGATAGTTGAGCAGCGTATGTATATATCGATATACAATATTTATTAAATCTTACTATAAATAATTACAATATACTATTAACAAAAACCAGAAGTGTTTTTAGGATTTTTGAGTTTTAAAATATTTTTAAACTACTCGTACTTTTATTTTAAAAATACTAAATATTTTGCATTTAAAAAGTAAGCTTTTCAGAATGTTTCTAAATAGTTTTGGAGTATCATGTACGGTATCCTGCATCCTTTTTCGCCGTGCAGATGTGTGTGTGTGTGTGGGCAGTGGCGCAAGTTAGCCAGCGCCAGTCAAAGGGGGGGCGTGCCTGTGCATCCCCCGGGGGAGGTGGGAAAAGGGGTGAGGGGTTCGAGCTCCCCCTGAGGACATCGGGGGATGCCGCCGGAGCTGCGCTTTGGGGCTCTTATTAACGAACCAGCGAGTGCGCGAGCGAGCGTGCCTGGTGTCCTGCCGTGTGTCCACACACTTGCACACCCACACACACACACACCCACATGCAAAGACAATGTGCACTTGCACTCCACACACACACACATGCCACGCTACTTTCCACCGCACGAAATTCGCTCGCACCAAAAAGGATGCATTGAAAGGACCTCGACCATCCGCTCTCCCACTTCACCTCCCCCCCTCCCCCCACCGTCCCTCTCTCTTTATGACGCCACAAAGGTTCATGGACAGTATGAGAGTCCTTAGCTGGCACAAAAGAAAGGCTTAAGTTTCCATTTGGTCTCTAGAGCACGATATCCAGCGCCAGGACACTCACTCACACATGCATGTGCACGGGTACATAATGTGCCCATGTGTGTGTGTCCTGCGGGGGAGGGGGTCCAAGGGGGCGGGGTTACATTGCCCACTGCCCAAGCAAAAGAACTACACTCGAAACAATCTAACAATCGTCGGCATACTAGTGCCCCACGTTGGGCGCCAAATGTCCCATTTGTAGAACAGTTATTCGTAAAATATACATATATACTTTTGTAAGTATTTATATCCATTACAAATATGAATATTAAAATGTGCTATGCTTATCTAATGGCTTTTCATTACTTCAAAGTGAAATTAAATAAAACTCTCGGTTATCCACTATTTATTTCTGTGTAGAATGGAGCTGCGGAAACGAAACGAGTGGAATGGCTAGGAAAGAGCCGTTGTCTGTGCTTCAGATTCAGATTCGTATTCGTATTCGGATTCAGTTTCGGTTTTCGTTCCCGTTTTCGGTTGCCTTTTGCTTGTGGTGGCAATGCGCGTGCATCCTTTACGGTTTGTCCCCATATCCTGCAACTCGGGGTTGTATTGGTTTAGATGAAATATGCATAAATTAATATTTACAAATTTTATTAATATTAGTATTATTAAAATCGGGTTTCAAATGGTAATTATTCAAAATTTTTAAAAACCCCAAAAGCCATTTGTTTGAAACACTTTAATATGTACTTTTAGTTTCAACTGACTTAAAATAACTAAATATATAAAAAATCATCTTTTTTTTCACTTCTATATTATTTGTAATCTATATATTATTTATATATTTTTTAAATTATATTTTTTACAGGGTTTTATGCCAGTTTATCACTTGCACATTTAGTAGCCGGCGAATATGAATGTGTTTTGACTTTGGAGCCATAGACATTTGTTCTTTGACTTTCTTTGCTTTCCGGGTGAGACACCCACTCATTCCGCCTCCGAGTCACCCCCCTGTTCCTCCCTCTGACCAGGGAACCCCCTAGCCCCCCATCCCCCCAAAGAATCGCGTCTGTGCGAGAAGTTTGTGGTATCATTCCATTGGCATTGGCAAGCCAGAAACAGAGACGGAGTCTTTTTATTGTTTTGTTAACGAAAAAACGAAGAAAACGCCGTCTAAATGATAAAAAACAAAGCGTAAAGAAGTGTAAAAGTTGTACTCTATACTCTATATAGGATATACGGTGGCTGGGGGTCCGGGGGATCTCGAGAGATCTGCGTAGAAGCCCGCGGATGACGCCATGTTTGCTTAACGGTGCCCGAAAAAACCCCTTTCGCATTTACGGTTATCCGCCCAGTCAGTTGGATGTTGGGTGGTTCTGGGTGTGGGTGTGGGTGCTTTTTGGGTGGTTCTCTGGGCTGCGGGCTGTGTGGCAGCCATTCCCGGCCAGGGTTTCAATTAAAACATCACCCGGCAAAGGCAAAAGCAAAAGCAAAAGGAGACCCTCTTCCGCCCGCCACTTTGAAATTATTCAAGTGGTCAGATGGTGTTGTTCATTATTCCTGTAGTTGTTTTTGTAATTGTGCACACTCGATGGGGTTGAAAGGCGCACACATACACATGTGATATATATGTATATTATGCATATCCTGGCAGACTCCGGTCACAGACACAGATACACGCTACATCCGCTCACATTGGTAGCCTGTGCGAGTGCTTCAATTCGAACATAATAAATTAATTTATCATCAGAAAAGAATCTCTGCCAGCTAACTGTAAAAGTTTCACCCTTATAGAGGCGGCCAGAGGGAGACAGCGATAGAGAGGGAGGGAGAGGGAGATAGGGAGAAGGCCATGTGTATTATACACACATACTTGAATTAGTCGCTGCACGAACAAATGTCGCCTACACATCCTTCCAGCTTTATTTTCCCCCAAAAGTCCTTCTCCCCGCCGCCAGAAAGTAAAGCCACAGACCGAATCGCAGTCCTTGTATCCGCTTCGAGTTTTTCGAGGGAAGGGAGGGGGGAAGGACCAAAACCAAGGACCCCATGCAAATGGAGAATGAATAATGCGCGCCAAGTGGGGTCCACACATTCGGCAGGGCTCTGTTATTAATTGCCCACCTTCAAGCGCGGCACGCCACTTATCCGAGCCAAAAAGCAGTCCGATAGAGAGACCATTAGGCATACAGAACAGAGTGGATAGTTGTGGTCCGAACTGGAAACTGGAAACTGGAAACTGGATGCGGGAGAATAACGATTTTTCAGCTGCAGAAGAAAACAAATATTATTTAAAAGTTTCTATAAGAAAATACCCATTAGTTATAAAACTAATCTATATTGATGTGAATTCCTAAAAAGTAGCTTGCTATAACATACTTTTCAGTCAGGTATATTTTTTCAAAAGCCTGAAACCACCATCTGAAACATCATGACAAATTCATATTTTAACCAAAAACTGAAATCCTCATTTTCCACCCAAAAACTTTGTATTTTGGCAGTAACAATAGAAATAATGGTCCAAATATGGATTGTCATACCTTTCTGAAATCGTTATTAAATTTCCAATCGATTGGCATTTAAACCACGACATTTTATTTTTTTGCCATTTTTCGCAAAAAATCATGATGTTACCCCTTATAAAAAATGTGAAAATTAGCGAAAATTTTATTTTTTCAAAATCACTCAAAAAGTGTCATGAATTTATTGACTATCTTGTTATCTGTCCAAAACAGTATGTATTTTTGGTGTAGGACAATTTTTGGCCAAGTTACAGCAAAAAAAAACAAAAGGAAAAACTCATATTTTTACCAAAAACCCAGATCCCAATTTTCCACGCAAAAATAATTAGTTTTTTGGCCGAAACAATGGAAATATTGATCCAAATATGGATTGTCATACCTTTCCGAACTCGTTATTAAATTTCCAATCGATTGGCATTTAAACCTGGAAATTTTATTTTTTAGCCATTTTTCGCAAAAAATCATGATGTTGCCCCTTATAAAAAATGCGAAAATTGGACAAAATTTTATTTTTCCAAAATCACACGGAAAGTGTTATGGATTTATTTATTATTTTGTTATCTATTCAAAACCGTAAGTATTTTTGGTGTAGGTCCATTTTTGGCCAAGTTACAGCCAAAAAACAAAAAGGAAAAATTCCTATTTTTACCAAAAACCCAGATCCCAATTTTCCACGCAAAAATAATTAGTTTTTTGACCGCAACAATGGAAATATTGATCCAAATATGGATTGTCATACCTCTCCGAACTCGTTATTTCCAAATTTCCAATCGATTGGCATTTAAACCAGGACATTTTATTTTTTGGCCATTTTTCGCAAAAAATCATGATGTTACCCCTTATCAAAAATGCGAAAATTGATCACAAAATAAATATATTATTTTTGTCTAGAGTTCTATTCCTTGCCTATCCCTTGGTCCATTTCCAAAAGCAATGAAATGCATCTTATATATTTAGTCTAATAAAAACACCGCTAACGAGGTAGTAATTCAACTCACAAAAGTTCTGATATAAACGTTTTAAGGAAAATGACACGACTAAGATTTTTTCTTTGGCCCGCTTCACCGAACTTTCTAGCTGTTTACCTTCACAGGCATTTTTCATAGCAGTCCACCGAATGAGAAATTGAAAAAATATATTTTTCAAAAGTCTTAGAACTAATGTATTTATTATCTAGCTGTTTAACACATTTTAAATGATTCCAGGACCCTGAAATATCGTTTTGTTGTTTTTATCAAATACAAATAAGAAACAAGCTTTTCCGACTTTTCTGCCGGCTAAAAAAGGAAACCCCCCACCCCTCAAGGACTTTTCCCACCCGCCGTTCGATGTCCGTTTGCAACCACCGGAGTGTCGGAGGCGTCGAGCATGTTCGACAGCGGGCAGGTTTGAACTGGCCAGTGGGCGTTGGGTGGGTGGTGGCTTGCTGCCTCTGCCGCTGTCGACGGCGACTGCGCTGCCGGCGTCGCATGTGTGAGGTTCGGTTCGCTTTTCGTGTTCTTTTGCGTTTGCGTTTTCGGTTTCAGTTTCAGATGCCAGATGCCAATTGAAGTTTCCGCACATGACAATTGGGGCGGCCAGTGGCGCTTGGATTGGTCACTGGCTGGTCGAGTGGTCACGAGGGGTGGGGGGCAGCGGGGGGCGTCGGTGGGCGGCCAATGGGGGTCATTTGCTGGCGCTCTCTTTCTCTGTCGCTTTCTCTTCTCACTTTTCCCTCCCTATAATGATGGCGCCACCTGGCGTTTGGTTGCACCACCCCTCAAATGTAGGCAACACTTTTGCGCTGCACGATCGGTTGCCCCTTCTTTATGGTTGCCTACTTTTGGGCTAAGCTATAAAAGCAGTTGCTATAAAAGAATTGATCAAGAATTTATGGCAAATAAAAGTCGCTGTTTTTCAATTGTATTTTTATATTTTTTGTATTTTCGTAACACAGACAACTATCTTTTAATTATTAATTTTTAAATTTGTGGTTTTTTTGTTTTTTGTTTCGGTTTTCCTTTTCGTATTTTCGTTATTGTTACTTTCAAAAAATTACACACATTTGAAAAATATTTTTTTTTCGTATTTTCGGTTTTTTCATTTTCTTAATTCGCCCATTTTTTTTGCTATTGCTCTCGGCCAAATGAGACAATGAATCGTTTTAGTATAAAGTTTTCCTTTTTTCCGTTTTCCGTTTTATAGCTACAATTAATTTTCTAAGATTTAATGATAGTTTTAGTTTGCTTCGTTTCGTTTCGGTTTCCGTTTCGCCTCTGCTCTGCTGTTTTTGTGGAAGAAATAGAAATCAAATCAATAACCAAAAAAATATTGCCAAATAAAACATAACTCGTGTGGGTGGTTTTTTTTTTTAAATTTTCATTGATTTTTGTTTATTCAGTTTTCGCTTTATATATATATGTTCTATATATGTGAAACATAATGCATATTAAAACCTCGTTCTTAAATTTAGTACATGTCGAATTCCATAAATTATGTACGGTAAACTTCGTCGATAAAAACGTAGGAAATCGCCCGTATTAAGGCAATTTGGGGATTCAACTGCTTTAGTAGGGGGATTTCCAGGTGGGATTTTAGATTTTGGATTTTGGATTTTCGGGGGACTCGAAACAAAACAAGGTTTAAACTAATTTCGCTCTCAAAAAGGTATTTTCACTACAAAAACAAACAATTAAATATTAATTAAAATTTTGGATTTTTGGATCTCAATCTTTTGTTTTAGTTTCAATCAAATAACGAAAATCAACAGCAAAAAAACAATTTATAAAAAAATTTACTCTCTCTTGTGTCCTTTCTACCTTCTTCTTCTTCTTCCTCCTTTTCATTGTCCGTTCTCCTGCTCTCTCTTTCTATCGTCTTTTTCGGTTTTCCCTTTTCGTCTTTCTGTCTTTTTTACTTTCTTCGTTTTTTATAGCAAGAAAACAATTTTCGTTCTCAGTTCTTCAGTCTTCTAAATCTAGTTTTTTGTCGTTTTCTTTTGTTTGTTTGTTTGTTTGTTGTTGTTTCGGTATTTTCTCGTTAATTGCTTCCTTATATTTCTTATATTTCACTTGAAGTTTTACGTACAAATTTGCATCTTCGCC
This sequence comes from Drosophila lutescens, assembly GCA_037075285.1. Lineage (NCBI taxonomy): Eukaryota > Metazoa > Arthropoda > Insecta > Diptera > Drosophilidae > Drosophila > Drosophila lutescens. The sequence goes on along the minus strand of JBAMCF010000413.1, from coordinate 2,849,664 downwards.
TTTACTTTCTCTCAATTTGCCTGCTGCCTCAATTTCTATGCATGGTTTTTTCCCTTTTTCATTTTCAGCTTAGACTAAAATTGTTTAAAAAAAATTTGTGTTTTACATTAATATTTATTTATGTATGTAAAAAAATTTGATTATTTTTCGTTTTCTTTTTCATTTAAATTACATTTAATAATAGAATTATGTCTAGGCAAAAAAATAGGGGAAGGAAGGGAGGAAAGGAAATAAATCAGGGGAAAATCGAATGGAACGAATTCATACAATACGATACGATAATAATAATTAGAATTACGGTTGGGATTTTTACAAGTGTTCGTCTTTAGTGCTAGGGATCTAGATTTACTAAGAAATGTACATCGATGAAAAAAATATTCATTCATAATATTCATTATAGTGTAATGCCTTTAAGTTTAGAGTATAATTTTGCTTATTTTTGTGGAATTTTTTCATATTTTTTTTTTTGTTTTCTTTTTTACTTTTAGTCATAGTAGGTTTTCATTCTATACAAATCCATTTTTGCCTGGCTTTTCACTTAGTCCTAGAAAATACACTGGAAAATGTGTGTCCACACAATGTTACTCACTAAGCGATTATTACAAGTATTTTTACGTATATTACTATGTACTATTTTTGTATATTTATAAATTACAAGCACGAAAAAAAAAATGTTGGAAAAAAATGTGTGTGATTTAGTTAAAGATTTAAGATACAAAAAAAAAGGTGTTTTTCAAATCTTTAAAATTATATTACATAACGGTTATTGCTTTGGTATTAAATGCCTCTGGTCGTATTTTTTTTTCGTCGCCTGGAAGGAGCTGGATGGGGGCTTTTTTCACAAAAAAGGGGGCTTCTATATACAGGGGGGTTTCTAAATCTTTTCTCAACACCTTTAGAAGATGCGCGACATGATGCGACTGCGACTGGTCTGCTGCTGTTGCGACTGCTGCTGCTGTTGCGACTGCTGCTGCTGTTGCGACTGCTGCTGCTGTTGCGGCTGCAGTGGCGGCGGCATGGGGAAGCCACTGAAAAGTCATGCCTCCTCCTTCAGCGAAATGGGATGGACGCCCGTGAGGCTGGAGGAGGCGTTGCTGTCGTTGTCCCCGCTCACGCTGCCGGGCAGGGAGAGATTGTGTCCGCCCACGAACTGGGGAGGATAGCCCACTACTCCTCCGACGCCCATGGGCGACAGTTGCTGCTGCTGCTGCTGCTGTTGCTGCTGTTGCTGCTGCTGCTGGGCGGCTGCCTGTATGTGCTGGGCCGCAGCCTGGGCCGCCTGGGCGGCAGCCACTGCATTGGCGGCCGCCGCTGCCTTGCCCTGATTCACCACACACTTGCGCATGTGCTTCTCCAGCGTCGAGGGCACACTGAAGGGCATGTCGCAGAAGCGGCAGCGGTACACATCCTTGCCCGTCCGCCCGTGCGTCTTCATGTGCCGCGTCAGCTTGGAGCTCTGGGCGCAGGCGTAGGAGCAGAGCTCGCACTTGTACGGCTTCTCGCCGGTGTGCGAGCGCCGGTGAACGGTGAGGTTGGAGCAGTTCTTGAAGACCTTGCCGCAGAACTCGCAGGTGTCGTTCCGCTGGCGGCTCTCCTTCTTGAGCAGCGGTCCTTGGATCAGCGAGTTGGCTCCCCCTAATCCCAAAGGTTTCAGCTTCAGATTCTCGAAGAGAGCCTCGTTGCGGTGCAGGGCCTGCGACATGCCCCACCAGTCGCCGCCGTCCATCTTCATGCGCTTGCTCAGCTCGAAGGGATTGGGAAAGGGATTGAAGAGCGGCACCTGGCTGGGGGCACCGCCGCCGTCCTGGGGCTGCTGGAACATCTGGCAGTTCTTGGCGAACTCATCGCGCAGCCGCAGGGCGGCCACGGGCAGGCCATTCAGCTTGTCTCCCGGATTGCCTCCACCTCGATTATTATTATCCGATGCAGCGGCGGCAGCGGCGGCGGCTGCTGCGGCAGCAGCTGCCTCCTTGCGTCCCGATTCCTGCAGCGCCTGCTTGTAGGCCTCACTGTACTGGGCTATGTTCGACAGACCAAACTTATCCATCAGCTCGCCCACCAAGGAGGTGGCTCCCGAGCTCGTGGTCTTGGGACTCTGGCTCTTGCCATCCAGGCGATTGCTCACACTCAAATCCTCCGCCTTGTAGTCCATCTCCTCGCAATCCTCCAGCTCGTCCTCGTCCTCATCCTCGCCATCCAGATCGTTGTCGCCCATCTCCTCCTCCGATTCCTCGGGATTGGGATCCTCATCGTTGTCCTCCGCCTCGTTGGTTTCTAGGGAGTCCGCATTGCTGCCATCATCCTGGTTGCCATCCTGCTGATCCTGCTCATCGCCCGGACTACGATGCACCCGCATGTGCTTCATCAGCTTCTGGATGTGGGAGCACTCGAAGTCGCAGGCTGTGCACTTGTAGGGCTTCTCGCCGGTGTGCGTCCGCTGGTGGATGATCAGGTTGTTCTCGAAGCGGAACTTCTTGTCGCAGTAGCTGCAGGCAAAGGGACTGGCATCCTGCATCAGAGAGGCCACATCGCTGGTCTTAGAGGGCGGCGTGCTGGCGGAGCGCGGAGTGCTGGAGAGGATTAGGCTCAGGTTTCCACTCCCATTCTCCGAGCTGCTGTTGGTCTCTGCACCCTGCAGCTTCTCCGGCGGCGTCAGGGAATGGGGTCGCTGTTGCGGCTGCTGCTGTTGCTGCTGCAACTGCTGTTGCTGCTGCTGCTGCGAGGGCGAGGGGCTCGCGAAGTGCGGCGATTGCTTCTGTCGTGGACTCGGCGAGCTCGAGTTAACAGTGCTGCCAGCTCCAGGGCTTGTTGTGCCCGCAAGCTGACGCAATCGCTGCGAGTAAAAATCCATCTGCTGCGGTTCCAGCTTCAAAGAGGAGCCACCTGCTCCGCCCACCAAGCCAGTGGGCAGCTGTTGCTGCTGCTGGGACTGCTGCTGCTGCTGCTGTTGCTGAGTAGGAGTAGTCTGCTGTTGCGGTTGCTGCAACTGCTGTTGCTGCTGCTGCTGGGAGCTCAGCGAAACCGGAGGCAGTGCAGCCGGTGGCACAGAGCCCCTCTGACTGCCACTGCTGCTGGCCGAGGATGGGGGACGGGGCTCCACAACCGAGCCTCCGCCGACCACCGACTGCACGCCGTTCGCATTGAACTGCGCCTGGGCTGCGGCGGCGGCGGCGGCCAGATTGAAGCCGTGGTGACGGAACTGCTCGCTGACCAGCTGCTCCATGCGATAGTGATCGGCGGGCGAGGGGCGGCCGAAGAGCGGCGCCACCGTAGGAACTACATTGCCGGCCTGCGCGGCGGCCAAAGCCGGAGGCAGTGGCATGCGGAGCAGCTGGAAGGGATTGGCGTGCATGGCCTCCGGAGGCGGCAGCAGCGGATGATGACGCATGCCGGCGGCCATGGCGGAGGCCAGGTTCTCCCTCTGCTGCTGCTGCACGCGCTGCTGTTGCTGTTGCAGCTGCAACTGTTGCTGCTGTTGCACGGATTGCTGCTGCTGCTGCTGCTGTTGTGGTGAGCCTATGTTGCTGCTGGTGTTGCTGCTGATGTTGCTGCTGATGTTGCTGGTATTGGCCAGCGAAGCGGACTGGGAGCAGGTGGAGCTAACCGAGTTGTTGGCTGCCACCGGACTGCTCCGCTTGCCCGCGGATGTTGCTGCGGGACTGGGATGCGAATGCGGAAGGGGATTGGGATTCGAATTCGGGCTGACCGCTGCTGGCTGTGGACTCGCCAGGCCGGAGCCGGAAACGGAAGCGGCGGCAGCGGCGGCGGCGGCCAGGGCCAAAGCACTGCTGTTGAGGGCGGCGGGGGTGGCCACAGTTAAAGTAGCACCACCTCCCAATCCTCCGGGACTCTCCACGTAGATCTTCACGCCATGCGAGTGCTGGACATGCTGGATGAGGCGCCAGGCGGAGGTGTAGCGGGTTTTGCACGTGGAGCAAGTGTAGTTGCTGGGTTCTGGAAAAAAAGAAATTAAAAATAAAAATTAATACAAATACAAATATTTTGGATTGGTTCGACTTGGGGGGTTATCATTTCCCAGTTGATATCTACCATATAACTAGTATTTTTGGTAAAAATATGAACCCTCTAGCTTTGCTGGTTTGGTTAATCCATTCAACCTCCCAAAAATGTAAGGCCTAGTTTTATATATTTTAGAACATAGATCATCTTTAAAAAATCGCTTTAAATTGCATTACCCGCGGATGAGAATTTAGCTAGCATTTTTGGTCGCCTGCAAATTGAGGTTGCCTGGCAATTTCGTTATTAATTATTAATGAGCATTTTGCGGTGCGCCCCAAAAAGGGGGCGTGGCAAGGGGTAGGGGCGCATGGATCCTAGCCAGTATTTATTTATTTATTGATTTTGCAGCGACGTTGGCATGCCAAAATGCGCCAGGACACGCATGTCGCCCGGCAGGACGGAGATTGCCAATATAGCGAAGGATATTACACACACATATACATATAGTGCAAAAACACACACACACATGTCCCTTAGTTTGTTGCGGTTTTGTCGCGACATTTGTTAATTTGCCATGGCGGAAATGGCAGCCCTAAAAACCACCCACCGAATGTCCTGCGTCCTGCGTATCCTGTTATCCCGTATCCTGCGACACATGTGCCCGCGCAACAGATGTAAAATTGGAAAATTTATGAAAAATGCGCAAAGAAGACACTTTTCCTTTTTTCTAATAAATAAAAATTGAAAGCCAAGAAGGCGAAGCAGGACGAAGCAGGACGAAGGACCTGGCCACATGTCGCCACCGAGGACAACAAGGTGTTAATGCCGAAACCGAAACTATATGGAACTACCCCCGAGATGAGGACGCTCTCTGCATTTAAATGACGCCTTTAAAACGCACGGAATGAAAATTTACCGAAAAATTATCCATAAAAATGAATGGAAGTGGAAATGGAAAGGCACGAGACACACCACACTTTTCCTTTTTTTTTTTTACACAATTTCTGCCTTTTTTTTTATGACAATCCACACATTAAACTTGTGCAGGCAGCAGGGGGCGAAAAAAGGAAAGGAAACAGCTTCCTGGCGCTGTCAAAGGTGAGTCGTGTTTAACATGATTTCGACGCGACCCTTCGGCCAGCGGGTTATGCTATATGCTATAAGGCATAGAGGTTGAGGATCCCGATCCCGAGATCAGGGATCGCTGGCCCGCATGCCACAGGAAATGCAAATGAATCTGACAGATAATACGTTTTCAATGCCTCTCAACTCATCTCATCCCCCGAAGAAACAACCCTTGAATGCTGACGAAAAGGGTTGTGCGATCAGCGAAACAAAAAAAAAAGAGGTAAAAGTTGTCGAAAAACATCGGGCATTATATATTTCACTGTCTGATCTTCTGATCCTTGATCGCACAGCTCGCGATGCGCACGCGCTTCAAAATAATTATTTGGTTAGAAAAAAAAGAAGGTAAAAACACAAAAGGCGCGGGCTTGGCACGTTCTGATTTTCTGTCAGCTGTCGAAGGCCTCGCGGTTCGACACGGAAAATAAATTTGAATATTACTTAGGATGCAGCGTAAGAAAAAAATGGTTCAAAAGGTCTCATTAAAAGAGTTTTTTGTTCTAGCTAATAATCGTTATAAAAATATATTCAGTATAATTTACTTACAGCTGCCTTTGCTTAAATAATATTTTTAAAATCCAAAATAAATAGGGATATAATGCTAGCATTTTTTCTGAATTTCGGTTTTTTCTAGCAAAGGAAAGTGCGTAATTAAATTTATAAAAATATATTTACTTTAATTTATTTACAACTGCCTTTTATGAAAAAGTATTTATTTAATCCCAAAACGACTACAGATTTTATACTTTAATTTTCTCTGCATTTTTCTCCCCCTGCACAGCGGATGTCCTGGCACCGGAAATGGCAAATTGACCGCCCGGAAGTGCAGTGCGGCTCGGCACAACGGTGCGTATGAGCGATTTTTCGGGTGGCCAGCGGGTGGCGAGTGGTGATGAGCTTGTGAAAGGGTTGTGTTGTGTGCGACAGCGTAATGGGATAATTGTTGCAGCTCTGAAGCCGAAGCCTCGCCAACTGTCAGCATCCAGCATCGTAAGCCACTGGCTTTGTGTATCTGTATCCTTTTCCGGATCTCTCTCGTTTTCCGGAGCTCCGCAAAAGGACAAAGGACAATGGGGCGACATCTAATCCTCGGCAGGACGTGGAATTGCATGAGCCAAAGGCATTAGCCATCGATTTCGACCATTCGACCGTTGAGTTTTTTACACTCTCTCTCGCTTTTTTCGCTTTTTTGCTGGCTTAGTGCCAGCATGAGTCAATAATTGCGGTCTGAGCTTTGACCCTTAACCCTTGGCCCACCCCCACAGTTAACCCTTAACCCTTAGCCGTTGATGGGGTTTCATTGTCGCTGCGGTCGCGACATGCTGAGCCTCGAAATTGATAATTAACACGACTCGTCGACCGGCTGACAGACAGGTGAAAAGTCCTGTGGCAAGGACATGTTGCATTTACACTTTTTGCAACAAATATACATATACAATATCCATTTTGTTGACAGTTGTCGCCGCTTCTTTTCTTCTCTGACTGGTTGCCATGGCGTATTTATAATTACCAAATGGCCAACAATGCGCCGAAAGGAGGGAGTTAGGTTGGACAGTTCAGCAGTAAAAAGTACAGAACAGAAAAAAAAAACAGAAACAGAAACAGAACAATGCGTAATTAACGCAGCTCTGTGCGATGTATCTGTATCTGTGTATCTGTATTTCCAGATGTATCTGTATCTCGATATCTCTGTGTGTATCTCTTTCTCCGCCGAGTTGTCAGTTGGCATTGTCAGAGCGAAACAACTTTTTTTTTTGCCTTATTGTCAGTGACTTTTGTTGTCCGCCGTTCGTCGGTGTCAAAAGCGCAAAAGTTCAAGGGTTAAATGATGGCGTATGTGTAGCTTGTATCTGGTATCTTGTAGCTACAAGTAGGGTTATAGGGATCTAGCAATTTTCTAACTGACACGCGACCTTCAGCTTGCTCATATAAAATTAAAAAAAAGAAGGGGAATTCTATTATATTTATATTTTTATACGTTTCTATGTTTTTTATATTTGCTATATTTTTTTATACTTTCTATATTTTTCTATATTTTCCTAGATTTTTCTATAATTTTTTAAATCTTTATATATTTATTTTTTTCTTCCCTCCAAAAATATCCCTTGTTTTTGTCTTTTGTGCGTGTGTCAAGTCCAGTGCGATGTCCTTTGTCCAGTCAAGTGGCCTTTCACCCCCTTTTTGGCATTCCTTAGCTGTTTTTGAGGCATTCAAATTGCCCCCGAAGCTTCGGCCTCGTCATTGTCCTGCTTTTACCCTTAGTCCTTGGTCCTGCAGGATTTCTCTGTATTTTTTTTGCTTTGTTTTTGTTTTTGCTTTGGCTGTCTTTGGCTTTTCATCGTCATCATCATCATCATTTGCATTGAAATGTCAAAGTCAAAGGCCAAAGCAAAGGGCTTCGATTGTCGCGCTGTCCGAGTGTCCTTTTTCGTCCTGCCACTGCAGTTTATCAGCCATTGAGAGCTGCGCTTTGAAGTCCAGAGTCCACATTTCGCACAGCCCGCAGTGTCCGCGCTTTTTCCCCCCCGTACTATTATTTCGGTTTGCTGTACGTTTTTTCTTAGCCAACCCATTGGATGATTTCCCCTGCCCTCCGCTTTTTTTCCTTTCCTTTCCCCGGATTTAATGCAGCTGCAGCTTATCGCTGAGGGCCCGCGGCCCGATCATCACATCAAACACATTTTTTATTCAACGCTCTTTGCTTTGGAGGGAATTTTAATTTTGCCACCCAAAAATGCGACATGTTATTTTGGGCAGGATGTGGGGGCAAAATCATCAGGCAGAAGGTTTGGGCAACTCACCTGTGTGGACTGTATTGGCCTCGGCATCGACCAGCTCCATTTTGGGCCGCTTGGCCAGTGACCGCTCCTCCTCCTCCTCGTCCTCCAACTCCTCCTCTCCATCGTTATGGTGATGGTGGTGCAGGCCCTCCTCTTCGTAGGGCTCCTGCTTGACCTTCGCCTGCTCCTCCAGCTCGCAGCTGCTGTCGCCCGAGGACTGGCGCTCAATGGCCGCCGGACTGGAGGGGGCGGCATTCGAATCGAGGGTGGTGGCGCCCGTCTCGCTGTCCTTGGGCGTGGTATTGTCGTTTTCTGAAAGACACAACATTAACAGAGAATTAGTTTATTTTATAAATAAATAAATTCAAAGGCAAATATTAAAGGGGAATTTTTTTTAATATTTATTTTGTTTAGTAATTTATTTTATTTCTATGAACAAAAAATCTTTTGTGGTTTTACAATAGTTTTTTTATTTAACTGAATTTATTTAGGTTTAAAAAAAAATAAAAGGGAAATTAAAAAGATTTTTTTTGAGTTAACCTACAGTTTTTAATTGTGCTAAAAGTTACGATTTTTTCTATAGAAATTTGTATACCTATTTTTGTGTATTTATTTTTGTTGGTATTTATTTTGTAATTTTATTTTTACTATTTTTTTATTTATTATTTATTACTTTTGTTTGTTTTTTATAGTAAAACTCTTGGAAAAATCTATAAATATTTTATATAACTCCTTATATTAAAATGTAATTTTTTTTTATTCATTTTATATTAAATATATATTTTTAAGTAAATCTATAGTTAATCAGACTCACCATCTACTAAACGCTTGGGCGTGCTGCTGGCTCCGTCGGCCAGCAGGTCCGCCGGACTCGGTGGTGGTGTGTGTATCCTCGAGCCGCTGGCCGTGCTGCTGGCCGCCGCTGCCGCCGCCGCTGCTGCCGCCGCTGCCGCTGCGGCTGCGACCGCTACGGCCGCCGACGGGGCAACCGCTGAGCCGGACTTGCGACCGGAAATGGGGGCGGAGATCGAGGGGCGGCGGTTGACGAGGCTCAGTGGGCGACCCTCCTCGGCGTCGCGATCCATCTGCGGATTCTGGGTGTTCTGGGCGCACTGGCCGTAGTTCTCCTTGTTGCATTGGAGGACCTTGTGCTGGATGAACTTGACAATGTCCGAGAGGGCGAACGCCTTCTGGCAGGCGCCGCACGTGAGGATGTCCTGTGTGGCCACGGCATCGTTCTCTGTGGAGTCGGAATCTGTAAAGTAGAGTAGAGTAAATTCTCCATTAGATTTATATACCAAAATAGCAAAAATAAGAGAATTCCCCAGTTTATTGGGCCAGGATTTATGGACCATCTTCATTAATTGCTCTGTGAAAATCCCCTATATTTACATATGGCCAGATAAGTAAATATGCCAGTGCGAATGCCAATCTCCGTGCACTTTAATTTATTTGCCAAAGGCCGGGGGAACAACAATAAAAATAAACCGCCCCCCTAAAACCCAAAACCTAGAATTTATTTGCATATGTGGGTGTGGGTTTGGTTCGCTTTTTTTCGGTGGAAGGAATCTGAATTCAGGATTTTCGGTTTCGGTTTCGGTTTTTCGGTGGTGGATTGATTGTGTTGTGTGTGCATGACCATAAATTCCAGTGGCTCTGCAATTAATTCGCCTGCTTCTTGCCATCCATATGTAGTATCTGCGGTTGTCATGGCTTATCTGGCCCAGAAATTAGCAACACCAACTGCGAAATGTGTGTTCCACATTTCAGTTTCAGTGGCTGAACTCAACAACTTAAGCGCCCCGAAGGCAGTTCAACTTTTGTTTTCCGATTCCATCATCGACAGCAGTTGATTGACCAGAATGGTAAGAGAAAAAAATAAGGGGACTTTTTGTAGCCCTAGGATACTCGAGGGAAAAAGTTGAAATCGAAAATGCACAAGTTTTCGGTCAAGCGAAATATTCCATTTCTCCTTTATTAGCAAAATATATATTTGTAGAATTTTATAAAATAATAAATATATTTGTTTAACATGTCCAACTATTTTTTACATTTATTTTTTCTCATTTTTAGCCCATAAATACATTTATTATAATATTTATTTCTCATATATATTTATTTAATATATCCAACTATTTATTACTCATTTTTTTATCCATCAATTGTGCTTCTTTAATCGTAGACATCATCCTCAATTACACAGGACATCCCCGCCACACACAGTTGTCAATTAGGAAATAGATCTATGAATTATTGACTCCCTGTCGCTTTGCCACTTGATACACAGGACATACAGGATGTATACACACGATATATGATGTATTTTTTATGTCCATTCCGTAGGGCAGTTCGAATTGCGGCCAATTTGCGGTTTGCCCGGGTCCAAGAAAACAATAACTAATGCGCCCTAAGCGGGGATATATTTTTTTCCTATTTCTATTTCTCCGCCCTTCCAATTGTCCTTCTTTTTTATCAATTGATTGTCCTGCGAGGATGCGATTCTCGCATGAGGGTGATATACGCCCGTAATTTCTGCTGATTGAATGGGTGGGCTATGCTATTTTTTTTTATTATATATTTGCCAAATTTTTCTACCCAAAAAAAAGGCAGAAAAAATATGTTCGATTGACCTTTTTTTGTACTTGCTCATTTTCCAGCATTTTCCGATTATTAGTGCTTTATTTATTGATTGGCCGGCCAGCCGATTGGCCAGGCTGGAAAACAAAGGAAACAGGTAAAGGTAAATGTATTTCTTTCTACCTGCTGTCTTTGCTCTGCCTCAAAAAAGGGGGCGTGGCTTGGGCTGGGGGCGTTGCCCTATGATAAGTATTTGCCTAAGCGATTAGATTAGATGTTTGCCGCGCAGATTAGCACAGAAACAGAGAAACAGACTGCAAGTTGGGACTATTTGTGAAAGGGAAAGGGCCAACTTATTGACAGCATGATGCACACACGCAATATTGCGCCAGCTGAAGAGGGTTAATAACATTTAACGGGGGGTTAGGGGGGGGGGGGGGGTTAGAACAGGAAAACAGCTAAGGTGAAAGGGTGTGAAGCTGTCAAACGTGTCAGTTGGTCTGACAAGTGTCAACAGAGTCCTTGCCAAATAGATTTCATAAAAGTGCCAGCTTACGGAGACCGAAAAGTCATAAATTGCATTAACCCCTTTTCTATTTGTCCCTTTTCTGACCAAATCGAATGCGATTTAAGCAGATCAAATAGTCAATATATATTGTATATATATGGAGAGATTAATATTTCATATTTCCCTTCATTACCAACTAATTTGCTATGCATTTTTGATCTCTAGATTAATTTCTATACTTTTTCTTCTGTAGAAATCACAATTTATTAGCTGGTCTGTGTGATGTCATTGGCATCTTTTACCCTCGTAATTAATTCAGTCGCAGAAAATAAATTGAAGTGCGTCGATTTGTTAGCCGCGCAGCTTAAGTCAAATATTTACGAGCTGCGACTTTGGCCTAAAGCACTCCTGGCCATTTAATGCAAGCCGCAGGCCATTAATATCCTTCCCCACCCCAAAAAGGACTCTATATATCCTGGAAAAGGGGGCGCTAGCCAAGTAGGACAATTAAGAATTAACATATTAATAGAAGTTTTGCGCAAATTATCAGGACAAGAAAATATGAAATTCGTTTTGGCTTCATCTTCTTCTTGTATTTTTGTTATTTATAACTTTCTCTCTCTCTCTCTCTCGTGTGTTATTGACTGCCCAGAGGGGCGGAGGGCGTGGCAAACAATACGTTGATTGTGCTAATTTATGCCCCCATCCATATACACATACACAGACACCCAAGGAGTCGAAGGATTCGAAGGATTCGGTTTTATGGCCCAAAGGTTATGGGTGGGATGCCATAAAAACCAGGCAGAGAGCGCCACATGGTCGTCCTAGTCGGCTGTTTTTAGGTGCCTTTCGCAGGACGAAGGACGAAGGACACGGGACACACGGGATCCCGATGAAAAATGGCGTCAGCCACGAAAAACTGGACCAACTATTCGGGGAAAGGGGGAAAATCTCTTAAAGGAAACTACCAAAAATGCAAGTTAAATATTTATTAAATCCTAAACCGTATTAAATTTAAATCTTTAAATAATTAAAAACTATATATCACTATTGTATTGACTACCAAGTGCTCCACTTCGTTGACAGATGGTTAAATAAAAAACAACGTCGAAATAATCATAATAATAATACCGAACGCCCCGAAAATGCTGAGTAAATATTTAAAGGCGTTTTTTCTTTTTGTTTCTTTGTGGTATTGTCTCTTTTTTTGGCCAACTCATTTAAAAGTTGAACAAAAAAGGGTTAAACAAATTCATTTTGTGGCAGGCGATAACAGTCAACGGGGGCGTAGTATTAGTAGTAGTAAATCTATATATATATACATATATAGAAGTTGTGTCCAACAGGCTGTATTTTTTTTTTTTGACAGTGACAAAGCGACGTCAGCAGCTGAAAAAGTCGAAAAACTGAAGTCAAGCGGCCCCCGACTTAATTTGTTTAAACAAATTACGGGTGGATAACACAACACAGCGATACGGGGGATACATGGAAAGGTGTTTAGCAGCTGAAACTATAACAAACAGAACATGGTATATGGTGTACCACATACTTATAAGCATATAGTATACAGCAATCACAATGATTTCTGTTGTGCGGGGGCGCATATAGAGTATATATAGAGTATCGGAACCTTATCAACTCAAGCGGTCGCCTTCGCAAAGTGTTTTAGCATACAAAAATTTTGTTTTATTTGCCTACCGTTCCGTCCCCTTCCCTTTCCCCCATAGAGCCTCGTTTTCAGGCGGGGGTTCAGGGGGTTTTCGGGGGTTCTGGGGGTTCGGGGGTAAAAAACGAGCAGAAGAAGCGGTTAGCCAAAAGCTAGCGCTGACTGCTGATAACACCCGCATATGGCGGCAAGGTAGGCGACTGACTGGATATCTGGACAAACAAATGAGCAAACAAATGGAACTGGAACCCCGAACGACCGTAAACCGAAGAGACCGGAGACCGGAGACCACAGACCACAGACCCGTAGACGGACCCAGTTACCCCGCCAGGTTGAGTGAATGAGCCATATGCAAATATGGTCGCGGCCTGGAACTGGAATCGGGCATTAACATATAGTCCACGTGTGCGACTGTCTGTGTGTTAAAGCTGGACACACATGGCGACTGATAAGCCAAAGGAAATGGGCACAAGGTATGGGATATGGGATAAAAAAAAACGGAAAAACGAAGAGCGTTCAACCAAAAGGGCACAGCAATTAATATTTATTTATAGCCAGAGGTTCAAACTTAAATGATAATTATAAATATTGATTTTATTTAAATGAAATATATTTTAACTAGAGGTTAAAGTTCCAGATAGTGTAAATAATATTTTAAGGCTTTTAAAAGAATACAACAAAAATACTATACCACTTTACAACTATCTAATGTTTTATTCAATCATCTAACTATTTATAAAGAGCCCAAAAAACTAACCGCCGGTTAACTAACAACTGTACTTCCGGTTAGCTTAAAATCCAATTGGTCTTTTGAAGTCGCGCCTTGTTTGAACATCCGTTTGTAATCGAAATGTAAGTTTAAGGTGGACCGCTCTATTTGCTTTCGAGCCAATAAAATGTTCCCATTGTTGTTCCCTGCTCACTTCTTTTGATAAGACACATATGTGGCTTGTAAGTTTTACTTTTCATTTTCAGGTCGTTGTTTTTTCGTTTTTTGTTTTTGTTTTTTGTCGCTAAAATATTTGTATTTGTATTGTGAGCAAGGTGCAGAGTGGCGATATAGAGAAGTTTGTTTTATTCCCCGAAAGTCAACGACAGCCACGACGGACATATGTAAATATAGCTGCGATCCATATAGGTAGGTAAGTAGGTTGCTTGCCTATAGAGGGGGGCTATGGCTATATCACTATGTGTGGGTGCGGGCGTTGGCTTATTGTGGTTCTGGTTGTTCTTCCCAGTACAACGCGCTTATCAAAAATTGCCGGGTTTTTTTCTGTTTTTTTTTGTATCTATTTGGGGGACAACATAGCGCAACAACGGCGAATGATTAAAGAGACACCCATGAACAGCAATGGTAAAAAGAAGTACCGCTCGAGAACCTCATAGAACCCAAACAGGAAGAGCTGTTATACGAATTTCTGGGAGGTTCCAAGAAATGCTGCGGTTATCTCAGTCCAAGATACACGCCTCTGGGCAATTGCTTATTGGGAAATATTCTATTTATATGACTAAGGTTTCTGGGGATGGTCACTAAGGTTGGGATCCCAAGATATCTGGGATATCGTTTTGAAACTTACGGCTCAGCGAACGGAATCCATGATCCTCACTGATCGACAGCATTTTGTTGTACATCTTGAGTTTGGTTTTAAAAAAAATAATTTGTGTATTTTGTTTTTTGGTTTTACGTTTTGAACTCTTAACACATCACAATTATTAATTTGTTTTTGTGGTTTTTGGGTTTTAAAAAAAAATAGTTTTTGTTTAAAAAAAAAACAAGGCGAAAGGCACAAAATGTTTGCAGTGACAGACACACACGATCGTAGGTAATCCAATTGTCCTGCGTGTGGTTGTCCCAGAATGTTTGTTTGTTTTGGTTTCAGCACTTTAGCACAAGACACGAAGCGGTAACGGTAGCGGTTAGGTATCGGTTGCGTATCGGTTAAACCGTTTCGAGTGATTGTGTGTGGGGAATGCGAGGTAATAAGTTGTATGCAGTAAATCGACGTGTTTTGGCCGAAGGATCTGAATCTGAAGCGCAGTTCTGATTTCGATGAGGTCGTGTGTAGTGTGTTGTTGACCCCTCGGAGGCTTCACGTGGACTGACAGCTAGTTGGCTTCCTGGGACGCTCGAGGGTCGACGGTCGACGACGGTCCTGCCGTTGAGGCTGTGCGGTCGCCGTCGACGTCGGCAGAGGCAGCGTTTTTTTTACCCGCACTCGCACACACACTCACCGCTCTTCTTTTTCCCTTTGACCCTCGAGGGTCGGGGATAAAAAAAAAAAAAAATAAAACCGTATAGGAAAAAAACGTGTGTAGTCACCACTACACACTCACATGGGCAGGGGTTGCTTGTCCCTCTCCCTCTCCCTCTCTCGCTCTCTCTTCGCCTCTCTCCCTCGCACATGTTCGAGTTGCGAGTGGACCAAAGGAGAAATATATGGGATATGGGAAAATAAGGGGGATGAATTCATCTGCGGACGGCTGTCCGTCGCTGCCTGCGTCGACGTCGGCAGCGAGGCAGCGACGGCGACTGCTCCCCCGTTGCCCCCCCTTCGATAAGAAAATCTCCCCTCTCTCTGTCTCTCTGGGAAAATTGGGAAAACAACCGTCTACTGTCCAACGCTAATCGCTGCCCAAATTGAGTTGTTAGCCAGCAGCAGAGGGTTAAAACTATAACTATGTCATGGACACAAAGATGGGAATTGGAATTGGAAGGGGGGGAAATTGGGGAGGGGGTCGCAGATAGAGCGAACGAGTTGTAGAGCAGCCAACTGACCAATGGCAGGGTCTCACTTGGGGTTGGTCACGCGACGGATCCTAACTGAGGATAACTAAGGAAACTAGTATACTATAACTCAAGGTATCCCAGGAAAACTGTATTTGGTTACAACTATGAGTCTATTATAATGATCGATGCTTGAAGATATCGTTTGTCGTTTGTCAAGGATTCCTAACTTGATATATCCAAAAAAAAAAATGTAATTAATTAATTAAATTAATAATACTTCCTTAAATCAAAGGTATTTTCTAAAATCAACGAAATGAAATACAGTTGAGCTGTATTCCTCTTCATAACTAAGTTTCTACCGTGTAATTTCTATCTTATTTCTTAGGAATATCCTATTCTTATTGGTTATCTTCATTGTTCTGAAGAGAACATAGTCTTGTCTTAGTTTTGATTAGGTTGAAAAGAGATCTTCATTAGTTATGGATACTTTTTATTTTCTGGGGATCATGTTTAGCAGGGAGATCATATAGTATTATATAGCTAGGGGGATGCTTGAGATTCTGCTTCAATTGAGTGAGCTATTTATGGAGACAATGCTCCACAGATCCTGGCAACATCGGAGTTCCTTGAACTCTCTCTCTCTCTCTCTTGGGATCTCTGGGGATCTCAGGGATCTCTCGGTATCAACGCTTATCCCAGCATGGGATGTGCGCAGTTCTCTTCTCTGCAGTTCCCATCGCGGAAGCTGCGCAATAAGTGTGGCGACCAGCCCCGATCTCAAAAAAAAAGAAAAAGTCCCCTTCCGCCAGAATACACATATATCTAATAATAGCGGGGATTCGGGGAAGGAGATTGAGATGGAGGATGGAGGATGGACAGGCGGATGCGTAACATTTTCTAAGATTTTCTTCTTCTGCCTCGTTGCTTAATCCTTTCCCATTGTCAGGGGGTAAATGGATTTTTTTTGTTCCTCATGTGTGTTGCTTTTTGTGTGCTTGTGTTGTGTTTTTTACCCTGCTTCTTATTTTTTTTTTGCGCGCGCATTTGATTTACCCCTCGAAGGACGCAGGACGAAGACGCGGCGGCGCCTGCGCAGATGCGAGCTGCCTTGTAAAAGGATGCTGCTAATGTCCTGGAACGCTAAGATCGAAAAAAGAAAAAACTCGTCTCCCTTCCCCTTTGTGCGCCTTAATCAAAAGCAAGGGGAGGACATCCCCTCCCCGCACAGGACATCCAGCCCGCGTCCTGTCGCCTTGCAATTATTTTTTATGCAATTTTTACCGATCGCCGCCTGCTTTCCTTAAAGTTTCCCTTTGTCCTTCCTTGCGATTTGCCCCTGTGATTTTTTTCCTTCGGTCGTTCGGTCCTTTTTGCAACCCCCGAAGGATCTGCAGGGAGTTGCAAATTCTCTGCGAGTCCTGCGAGTCCTTGCGTCCAGGTAGCGTCGTGTGTGTGTAACGGCATTTTTTGTTCTATGCAAATTTGGTTGTGTGTTTTTTTTCCTTCCCCGATATTAATTTTTTATGCCCCTCGTGCGTGTCCTTATTGTTTTTTTTCGTCCTGGGTTTCCTTTCCCTTCCCTTCCCCTTCTTCCGTTTTTTTTCTTTCATTTTTTTTTGGGTGGTGGCCAAGATTTTCCCAAGATACGAAATCGCGAGGGGTGTGGGGTGGATTGGGGTGGGGTGGCGTTTGTGTCACATGTGAGATGTGAGGCAGGCAAAGGTTTTTTGTTTTCTGTTTTTTTTTTCTTCGCCTGATTTAGATAGAGGGTCCTGGACGAGGACAAGGACGACACAGCCGGCGCGCAGCTTCACATTGATTACCGTCGCTTTTTTAATTCAATTCAAACAATGATAAAGAGGAAGATGGTCCTGGGTTCCGTGGGTTCCGTGGGTTCCGTGGGTCTCGCACCCTAAGACGGGCAATTGTCGTCTTTTTTACCTTTACGTATTCAGTTTTTTCTACCTTTCTGGATAATTTTCCCCTGGATATTCACGTTTTCCTGCGCCAGCTTCGGTTTAAATGAGCAAATCTCACTGGAAATGCATTCGTTTTTAACGGAAAATTTATGGCCCACCGGAAGAAGGGTGACCGGTTTTCATGGGCTTTTGCTCCTTTCAGTTTTTTCTCTTTTTTTTTTTAGATTTTTTGGTTTTCTGGGTTGGCTGGTTTCTGCGTGTTGCAGATAAAAATCCTGCGGCAAAGACTCTTTTTTTTAGCAAAAAAGCATAGAAAGAATATGGAAATTTGATCGGTTTGTAACGGTTTCGTTTTGGAAAACTAAGGAGATTTAAAAAAAAATAAGCCAAGGAACCCTAAATTCAGTTTAAGAAAAAAATAACTTGTTCCATTTTTGCTCTCTCTAAAAACATTCTTTAAAAAATGACAAAGACATTTTATTAATAAAAAATTAAATTAAAAACAAATAAAATAACTTAAAAAATATAAATGAAGAAATCCAAGAAAATTCCAAAAAAAAACTTGCACTTTCTTTATTCCGTAAACCTGTTTCTTTGATCAGTTTTGCTTGCAACCGTTGGTTATCTTCGCCAGATCATCGTATTCTTGACCCTCAACCTGTCGATCGTCCTGCTGCTCCTCATCGAGAGACTCGCAGGACTCTATTGTTGTTGTGATTGGATTTGTCATCTTCACGCATCGTGTCGGTCGGTCAAATCAATCAGTTACTTGGGATCTCTCCCTTATATACTTATATTTTCCAATATTTTCAACCTTTTTTTGTTTGGGAAAAACGGTTGAGTGGCCCTGGGAGACATTTGCTAATTCCCAAAAATAAGGTGAAACACGTCACTCTGCATAATGGACCCAAAAAAAAAAAGGTGAAACTCCGAAATTATGATTATTTCTGTGCCAGTGACAATTATTGTTCGAGGTGCTCCTTTCACGATCATCACGATGATGAAATGTTGTCGGCGGACGTGGACACAGGTCGACTGAAGTCTTCAGGTCCCAAAAGACCGCTCGGAAAGAAACCCACACATCCATAGCATATAGTATCTGTACAAGGGACATCAGATACAAAACAGCGCAGCGCTACAGATACAGATACGAATTCGGTTATACAAAGATATACAAAGGCGCTGCCCAGATGCGAGTGCCGAGATATCGAGTTGCGGGGGCGAGGGACAAAGCCACTAAATAGCTGCACGTTGGACAGACTCGCATCTTGGACATGCCAAACGATTGGAGATCGGAGGAGGAGGAGGAGGTGGAGGAGGGTCTGCAACTTGGCGTTTCTCTGGGGAGCAGCGTCATCATTGACACGCAGATTGTGCAACTACAAAGGCGCTTTTCAGGCCAGCCAATGTCCAAAAGTCCAGGGTGAAAATACACAGGGAAAAAAGAGAAAAATATGCCGAAATTCCAAAAAAAAAAACAGTTTAAAAAAAGTAAGAGAAAGGATGCAAATTGTATTTAAATAGGAATTAATTTCTAAATGATTTTGCTTGTAATACTTATATTCAAACAGGATTTAAATTCTTGGTATAAGTTTATTTTATTTTTTATAAGAATCCTTTAATTTCAATTAAATTTAAAATATGTATTTAAATATTTAAGTCTTCCAGAATATTTAATCTTTTAAAAGAATTCTTTTTTTAAAAATTTTTTTAAAATATTTAAGTCTTTGAGACTTCATATGTGTATTGATATATAAATTTCTTGATTAAAATATTTTTAAAATTAAAAAAATACCTTTTTATAAATTATTTGTAAAAATCGAACCCTCTATAAATAAGTATTTAGGTCTTTATGTCTACATACATATATAAAAATATTGAATTCTTTATTAAAATTTTTTTAAATTATCAAAAAAAAATTCTAAATAAATTCGGATAAATGCATATTTTCTCCCTCTGCAAACGCACACACTGAAAACTTTCTTCGCTGACGGCTTTTGTGTGGCAGGTAATGAAAATAGGAAAATAAGCTGAGCGGCGAGCGGCGGACGAGCGTATGACGACAATTACTCAAGTGACAACTCCATCAGCGAACGGAGATCTCTTGGTCGTTCGTGGACGGTGGACGTGGACGTGCCCATCTCTTGGCCTCGACTCTTGGACCTGGTCAAAAGGAAGGGGTCTTAAACTGAATGGTTGGTGTGGCTGTAGCTGCCGTTGCCCCATTTCGGATTTACAGACTGAACTGAACAACCGCAGCCTCAATGCGGCTGTTTCCCACCGTACGTGTCTCGCATATTGAACGGCCATAAGCTATAACTACGAAATACATATACCCATGGATCCGAAAGAGCTGAAAGAAAGCCAGGAATGCGGTGGCTATGTACCACGAAATCGATATTTATGGAGTAATCAGAGACTCGGATTTATGCGATGGCTCAAAAGTCAGGCCAAAGTTGGTAAGTCTAAGTATTGCTGCCAACCAGCTATCAATAAATTTATCAGAACTATCTCCTTAAATAAAATTAAATAAGAAAATCATCAGAAAATCATTTAATTGCAATGTGCAACATCTGGAGATGCCGAACATCCTTTATCCCACTGCCGCATCTCCTAATGGCCTAATGGGCGTGTCATTGCCTACAACACCCACAACAAAAATATATCCCTCTGATTTATCTGCAATAAAATCGAGGACAACAGGAGCAAAACACAGAGACAACCTGGTGAGCTGCTGACCATTTGCCGATTGTCCTGCGAGGACAATAGCGGCGGCATAACAGGATAACGCCCACAGTAGCAGTGCCACAGATGGAACTATCCCTATATAAACAGAGAAAATACGGAACATCTAGAAAATACAGAAAAGGATGTGTCACAACAACAGGCACGCACTCACAGTCGTAATCATAAATAAATTGCATTGGGCTAAGACTCGCCTGGCGGCCATCAAATCATCAAACCGCAAGTGCCGACGGGCAGTCGGGGGTTAAACTAAGGATTCAGTGGGATAATCCCGGGACAAGTGGCGCCTCGTTTCGCACCGCAATAAAATCTAAGCGCAGCTTAGTGAATGCAATTTACCAGAACAGAGAAAATATGTGTGGAAATATTTGAAATACTAGCTATAAAAAACAAATATACAACAAAATCGTAACAGCTCATTTAATTCCTAATTTAATTTTTAATTTAATATTGAAATATTTTAAATTATTTGTATTAGTTAAAAAAAATAAATATACAACAAAATCGTAACAGCTCATTTAATTCCTAATTTAATTTTCAATTTAATGTTGAAATATTTTAAATAATTTGTATTAGTTAAAAAAAATAAATATACAACAAAATCGTAACAGCTCATTTAATTCCTAATTTAATTTTCAATTTAATGTTGAAATATTTTAAATAATTCCTATTGATTTTATAAAATAGATACATAACAAATCTTAACAGCTCATTTAATTCCCAATTGAATTTTCATTGGAACCCTTGGGGTTAGCCCTTTAAAATCTCATCATTAATCAAATTATTCGCAACTGATAATCGATAATCGACTGGGAATCGAGTGCAACGGCATATCGAATCGCCTGGTGGATTAGATGCATTATTATGTCAGTCAGTTCGAAAATGCGGGCCCAAAAAGGGTTAAACCGAATCGCACTCTACAGAAATTATCTAAGCTAATTTCGTTTTACAATTTAATTAGTTTGAATTTCCACATGTCCCGCATATGACCGAATTTATTAGCAACGGGCTGCGCGCATGCGTCTCGCCCCCTTTTTTTTTGTTTTTGTTTTTATTTTTCGACTGTTTTCGGTATATTTGTTGGGCTTGGACGAAGGTCCGGGCTCTTATCACCGTCTCCGGCTGGATGATTCAGTCAAGGTAAGGCCCGCAATTGGGTCAGGGAGCCACCAAAAACTGGGCCCCAAAGAAATGTACGAGTATGTTGATACAAACCGAAACCGAAAAAGAAAAAAACCAGACTTTTGTCATGCGTGAGTGGGGCGTACTCACTTCCGGCCTTTTTCTTATACCGTTCTTATTTTTTTCTTACTCATATTTCACGGCTGATTGGGGCCAACTTGCTCTATAAGGTCAAAAGAGAGCCAGTCCCTAAAAAAAACCTACAGTTATCTGCAAAATAATAGTTTTGACATAACAGTTGCCTCTGACAATCCCTTCGATAACTCGGAATCTCTGATAGCTAAACTCAAAATGATTGAACAACTTTCGTCTTGGCTGAGAAAGGAATTTGGCTGTCTTAACTGCCGTCTGACGAATGGATTGGGTCTGCTCGGCATCGGTGCCTTCCTCTTGGTCCAATCGAAAAAGTGCCCCAAACGCCTGGATAATTATGGCGTCAAGAGCCTGGCCACCGCCTTTGGCCTGATGGGCGTGGCCCGTTTGGCCGATGTTCAGTTCCCCAAACAGGAACAGGAACCAAAGATCGAGGAGGAAATCAAGGCAGCCCCAGCAAAGACCACAAAGGATAATGAGTTCTTCAACAGGCGTTGAATAATTGTATTGATGTAATTGTGGATTTTAAAAAAATTATTAGTTAAATTTGTCACTAAAAATGAAAATTAAATGTATCAAAAATATATGGGAAATTATAATTAAATTAAAAAATGGAAACTAAATATAAACAAAATATATAGGATATTCTGATTAAATTAAAAATGAATTTTAAATATAAAAAAAATATATAGAACATTTTTAATTAAATTAAATATGGAAAGTAAATATGTAAAAATATTTAGGAAATTCTAATTAAATTAAAATCGGAAATTAAATATATAAAAAATCCGATTAAATTAAAAATGGAAATTTAAAATGTAAACAAAACAAGAGAGAACGCTATAGTCGGGTTGGTGTCCCGACTATCTAATACCCGTCACTCAGCTAAAGGGAGTGCGAACGCTGTACTCGGGTTGGTGTCCCGACTATCTATTGGGGCTAAAGGGAGTGCGAGGGAGATAGATATATAAACAATTTTGATTGCGTATAACTTTTTAATGAATGGTCCGATTTGAAAAATTTCTTCTACATTTCGATAGGTATTGATAAACACAATAAAACTGCATTTTTACTTTTCCGAAATATTGAAATTTTTAAAATCGTATATAAGCGATTGTGGGCGTTAGAGGGGGCGTGGCACCTTTTTGAAACAAACTTGCGCTGCGTAGGAACTCCTAGAATCTGTATGCAAAATGCCAATCTTCTAGCTTTTATAGTTTCCGAGATCTCAGCGTTCATACGGACAGACGGACAGACAGACAGACGGACAGACGGACAGACGGACATGGCTAGATCGACTCGGCTAGTGATCCTGATCAAGAATATATATACTTTATGGGGTCGGAAACGCTTCCTTCTAGCTGTTACATACTTTTGCACGAATACAATATACCCTTTTACTCTACGAGTAACGGGTATAAAAATATATAAAAAATATATAGAAAATTCCCAATTAAATTTAATATATTTTCTTAGGCTTTTGCTATTATTTCGAGCCTGGCTGTCTGCTTTTGGGGCAAAGAGAAAGAGCACACGGGCTTGTCTAAATTTGGCATTAATTGCTTGGAAAATGTCGCTCTGCCGCTGCCTGGAAAAAGGGGGCGGCGAATAGAAGTGGGTGGTGCGGGGCCAACTGCACGAGCAGTTGCAACTCCAGGTTGCCAGCAACGTCTTCGCCTCGTCGTCGTCGTCTTGAGGACAATAAAAGTTCGTGAGAACTTGATGCTTATCGAACTGAACTTGCAGACAATGCCGCAGTGGGCAGCGCGGGATCCAGTCGGCAAAATTGGTTAGGAAAATCGACGGAAAAGCGAGGGAAACGGGAAAAATCGGGGGAAAAGGCGCTTTGATTAGCCTGAAATGGATCAAAATCAGACACCGATGCTCGCTGCTCGCTCTCAGAATTTCCCACAGTTCGCCATAGCCAGCTGGCCCTTCTTTTCTTCTCTTCGCCAAAAACCCCGAACCATTTTCCACTATTTTTGCACACCTTGTATATATCTATACCTCTTTCACGTGTGACAATACATAGATGTCCTTCTTAATCCTTTTTCTCACGCACCAAAAAACATTCAATAAAAAGCAAAAGAGAGCGGAGATATAGAGGTTGCTGTTCTCAAGCATCCTTCGATCGATGACACGTCGCATATATTTTGGACAGCCTGCAAAATGCGCACTCATTGTCCTGGCGATTTCGCTACAACTGCCCCTGTGTGTCTATGAGAAAGTCCTGGGTCCTGGGTCCTCGTTCTGGTTCCCCTCCTGTTTTTTTTTCCCTTCAGGTAGCCAGCCAGCCAGCCAGCCAGCTATCATAGTGATCACCGTGGCTCTGGCTCTACATCTGCATCCTCATCGATCGACAATGGCCACAAATCCGAATCACGATCAATTCAATTACCAACTCCCCAAGCAGGACGATCTGGGCAGGATCTGCAAGAGGAGGAGCCACGTCACCTGCTCGCCTTTCCCATGACAAATACATCCATATTTTTGCAACTTTTCCGCTATTCGCGGGATGGTTTGCACTGGCAAAAAATGTTATGTTTTTAATTGAAATTTAAGGTTTTTTATTTTACAAATTAAACGATGTTTAAATATTAGGGGCAAAAAAGATTAGTAAAAAAAATATACAAAATTATATTTGGTTTTGTAAAATTATTTAAAAAATGTTTTTTAAATTTGTGTACATTAAAAACTAATAAAGGTGTAAACAATGTACTAAAACAAGTAATCACTGTTAAAAAAAAATTTTAAACTGATGTTTATTTTTGTAAAATTAATTTAGAAATGTTTTTTATATTTGTTTCTCAATTTTATAGACATCTCTTTTACCTCTGATCTTCTTTAAAAACAAAAAAAAAGTTTCTGCTATTCTTTTTAAGCAACTAAGATTTTCTTTAAGTGTAGAGGCTAATCAAGTGGCAGCGGAGGAGCTGCGCGAAGAACATTGTCCCAGGATCTTTTCGCATTTTCCACCGGCGCTGCATTGTCTGCGTCTTTTCTATACATTTTCTATATTTTCCGTCTTTTCTGCTGAAACATGAAGCGGCCAACAAGTGTTTTTTGGGCCGCAGGATGCCGGACACCGAAACAGAAAACATTCAAAAAATCCCCGACACAGGACTCCTGCATATGCGCTTAGTGTAATGGGATAAGCTGAAGGCCCGCTCTTTATATTATATTTTATTTTATTTCCCTTTCCATTCCCCTTCCCCCTCCCCCATTTTCCTTTTCCCGTCGTCTTGCAAGTGCGCGATAATGAAATTTTATACTTGTTCCTGCCACTGGGCATTTCGATGGTACTTTGCTGGGAAATTGTGGGAAAATCTTTGTTAATCCCCGCCTGATGAATTCGAATTGTTCGATCGATTGCAGGTGCAGCCCCATTGTTCGATCGCAAAACGAGATCGGCCGGTCGGTTGGTCGGTTGGTGTGAGGGGTTTCCTAAGCCGGCGTTTTTTCTGGTCTCGATTTGCACAATTGCGATCGATTTGCCCGCCGAATCGGCGATCGGCTATCAGCGATTAACCATCGAGGATCTCTGGCGTTTAAGTGGGGAAAATACAATTTATGAAAAAATCTAGACTTCACTTTTCCTATTTTTAAAACATTAAAAATAAATAAAAAATCTTCAAAATATAAAAAACTCTCTTTTTCCCTATTCAAAAGGTTTTAATCGTTATAATAAATATTTTGAAACCTCATAAAATGGTATCTAACCTTAAGCTCTTTAAAATCATATGAGAAAATTCCCCCTAGTTAAAATAAGAGGATTTCTGACATTTTTTCCGAAGATTGGTCGTTAAAAAGGAAAACATTTTGTAAAACTAAAACTTACTTAAAATTTTATGATATGATATGATAGAATATGATATATGCTGGTTAAAAAGAAAAACAAATATTTTGTAGACCCAACAATTAAAATCATATGATATGATATAATATAGAGCTTTACAATTATCGATATTTTCAATATTTTGACAATCTTGAGTCGATAGTATCGATGGTTTGAAGGGTTTGATATAATATGATATGATATCCCCCAAAAAGTGTTCTATTGACTTCTCTTCCCGCTATTTAAATCCCTGCCAATTAGAGGCACTGGCTCATTACATTACTCACTGGTTCCTCTGGCTTTTATACCGATCATTTCAGAACCTGGGAACCTTTGGCGGACGCACAATGTGGTGCAAGTGGTGCCGGTGGTGCTGGTGGCATTACCGTTAGACTCACCTGCAAAGAGAAAAGCCGAGCATAAATTATTAATTAAGAAGAAGAAGAAGTGTGGGGAGGGAGGGAAGGAGGGCTAAGGCTGAGTTACAAGGCGAATTCCAGTGCAAATAAATTAGTGGAGAGGTGGGAACCCAGAGCCACGTGTGCTGCACGCAAGAACCGTTCTTTTTGCTTTTCCACCCACCGACTGGTGACCAGTAATGACCTCTAGCGAGCTAAGGGCCGCCACCGATTCCATGTGAATGCCAAATGCGGAATCTCTTCTGTTTTCCGTTTTCCGTTCTCTGTTTTCTTTTTCACACTGCACTCCCGGTGGATAAAAGACAAAAGAAGTTCGCATAACTGGAATTAAAGCAGCGCCAGCGGTAAACAGCAGCTCGTGGGTAGAGTTTCGGTGTCTCCAGGTGGCGGTGGTGCTAAATGGGCCAAGAGGGGGAGGGCCTCCTCCGATCCTCCTCCTCGCATGCAATCGAAGTGGACAACCCACTCCAAGAAGCCCAAGTCAGTCACCCCGAAAAAGAAGAAGAAATAGAGGAGCTGCACTAGGAGCTTCCACTAAAACCTCATCAGCGAAAGAGACAATGGTGGGAATATTCTCATATTAAGAAATCGCGCGATCTTCAGCGCCAGATGTGTCCGTGTCCGTAAGTGTGTGTTTGTATTTAGTGCAACGCCAGGTCAGTACACCACCCAGCCACCCAACCCAACCACCCACTCCTCCTACGAGCAACTAGCAACAGCACAGCAGCAACTTGCAACAGCAACACGGCTATGTTCATGGCAAATTCGCAACGTGTCGTGGTCGTGTCTTTGTTGTCATGTCCGAGAGTGTAACAAAGACCTCGACGGAGTGCCCCGCCCCCTTTTCCCCCTTTTCCCCCCTCCAAACGCCCCCGCCAAAGTAGCGCGAATAAACATTCAAGCGGCAGCAACAACAATAATTGCATTACACATAAAAATAAATTGTAATGAACTAAAGGAAGAGAGACTGCTGCTGCAGAAGTGCAACAGTGGCCAATGTGAAAATCGATGCGGAAGCAGCAACACAGAAAGGGCACAGCAGCAGCAGCAACAGCAGCAACAGCAGCAACATCAAAAGCAGCAGCAACACCACTTTGTTGTTCGGCTGAGGAATTTCCTCCAATTCGTCTAACTGTAATTTTGTGTCGAGCTCTCTACCTGCTTTAAATATATTTAAATAACACGCCATCAACATGAGCAACAGCAACATCACAGCAGCAGCAACAACAGCAGCAACATTGAGACAGATTTAAGTAAGGGAATATTTCAGAATATTTAAAAATAAATAAAAGAAAAGGACATTGGTCCTTGGACCATACCAAAACCCAGTAGCAACATGCAACATGCATATATGTGTATTCGTTTGTTGGACAATTAATTAGCCATGATTCTCACGACCTCAAATTAAGAGAAAAGCCATAACAAATACTAAATGGAAACGGCAGCAACATTAGCAGAAGTAGCAGCAGCAACAGCAGCAACAGCAGCAGCAGCAATTGCTGCCACAGCAGCAACATTGAAACGGACAATGGACCATGGACAATGAAATGGCCCTAAGAGCTGACTGCCAAGACTTTTTGGGGACGAGTTGCTGGTTGCAAGTTGCTGGTTGCAAGCGCCAGGCTTTCGGGGATTTAGCTAGATCTGATTTAAAGCGAAATTAGGAATAATGGCTATGGCCTGCACATGACAAACACACACATATGTACATGGCTACTTATATACACTGGGAGAATAATTGGGTGGAAAGGAAGGGGAGTAGGTCTGGGTTCAAAGGGAGGCGTTGACAGGCAGCAAATGCGAACAAGACAGTTTTTTTGGTTTTTCTTCTTCTATTTTTCAGTGGGCAACCAAGTCGAAGAGAAAAAGAAATTATCTCACGGATAATCCGAACAACACGTTCAAACTTTTTTCCACCAGCTTTTCCTCTCTTTTCATCTGCTTTTCGTTTCGTTTGGTGGCCTTTCTTCTCGAACGGCTGCTGCCGTTTCGTTTCTCGAGCGGATTCCGCCGTGGGTGGAGGATGGTGGACGGAAGATGGTGGACGGAGGACGAAGTGAAGCGGTGGGCAGGTGACGGGGTCTCACCCTTTTGGGACGGGGACGGCCAAAAGGCATTGACAGTGCGGGGGCGCCTCGGAAAACCCGGCTGAAACAATGGCAAACTCAACTCAAATGCACCTGACGGTCGCCCTGTCCAGAGAGGCGGAGGCTGTGGCACACTGAGCGAAAACATATACCCAAAAATAAATAAATGAGGAAATAAAAATAAAAAATCTAATAAAAATATTCTCAAAATTGAATCTTTACATTTCAAATTGTTCTTTTCTTATTGTTATAATTATTTTTTTACAGTGTTTTTTTAGTGCTAAATATACATTTTTAAATATTATATTATAATGGCTAAAAAAGTGCGAGGGAGATGGAGATGTGCATGCAACAAAGCGACTGCTTGCACTGCTTGATTTCCATTATTTGCTCATATCTTTTAAATGCATATTCCTATTTGAAAAATTTCTTCTACATTTCGATAGTGATAAGTAAACACAACAATATTGCAATTAACTTTTTCGAAATAAAATAAAATTGGGCATTCAAAAAGTATGCAACACATGTTTTTTTGAAATCCTCCTTACTAGCAAATCCTAGATCCCCTTACGACATAAAATATTTATTTTCTTTCAGTGTGCATACTGGAAAGTGTTGGGATGTCAGCTCTGTGGCTCTGTGGTTGGTCGTCGCTCATTGTTGTTGCAGAAAGCCATTTCGTATTTGCTTAGTCGCGCTGAGAGAAAGGGTAACAGATTCCCACAGTCGGCGAGACAACGGTACTCGGTACTTGGTACTCGGCCAGCGGCAACATCTCCAGCCCAAGAGCAACATCTAGCCAGCAGCAGCAACAGCAACAGCAACAGCAGCAACAACCAGCCGTTGACAACTCGCAGGCCATTGTGCCCATGAATGAAAAGAAGCCAGAGTGTTTCTGTTTCTCCTATTTTTTTTGAGCTGATTGATGAATGTCAGTCGAAAGTGTGAGGGCAGGGCAGGTGTCATGGGAACCTGTTGGGCGGAAAGGGGGAGGCTTAATACTAAAGACTGCAGAACGAACACTGAAGGTCACCCAACGTGAGAAGCGAGAAGCGAGAGGAAAATGTGGCACACTCTCTCATTCTCATATCTTTTTTAGTAGGCACTGTGCTTTCCTAGCTTCTGGCCAAAAGAGCCTACACTCGAAACCTTCAAATCCTTCAATTCGAACGGCAGCAAACAAAGGCCCAAGTGACGTGCGACCCACGAGCAACCTGCAACATGCCACGGGCAACATGCAACAGGCAGCGCGGCACACTAACGGACTTGGACTTAAGCAGTCTAACCTACAAATCATAAAAATGAACAGAGAGCAGAGACACCCGAAAAGGGAATAAATAAACAACTCAGATATAAATTCGCATGGATGCAAAGTTGAAAGTTGAAGTCGCAGTCGAAGTCGAAGTCAAAGAGTTGAAGTCGACACTTGAGCCGAAAGCCTTGTAACTGAAAGATACTCGTACTTGAAACGATGCGCACTCTGCTCCGCGTGATCGACCGACTGTCGAAGGGGTTTACAAACTGGCGGACGGACAAGCGAACGGACAAACGGACAAACTGGCGGACAGAGCGGACAAGCGGACAGAGCGACCTAGGTGCCAGCCATAGGGCATCCATATGGATGAGCTGTTTGTATTACGTTTGAAAGTCATGTTGCAGATACTTTTTTCTTTCGTTTCTCGTACATCTGCATATCTTTGGGGCACCTGCTGCCACCCGCCGACGTTGATGTTGCTGTTGCTGTTGCAGTGTTGCTGCTGCAACAGCAACATTGCCGTTAGCATCGCTGCCGCTGTCGTCACTTGCATATCAATGTGGCCGAAAATAAAATGTGACGTCTCGAGGTGCACGATTAAGAGACTGCAGCAGCCATGGGCCCAGGCACAAGTGCAGATGCAACTCGGATTCGGATTTGGATTTGGATTTGGCTACGTATTCGGTTTTGGATCGCAGAGTCGCCCAGTGCGTCGCTTGTCGGCCTGTGACGCAATGCAAGACGGGACTGCATTATAGAATAAACAAAGCAGCAAAGCGTACACTGAGAGAAAGATATGCTAGCTTAGTTCAAATAAAAATTAGATAAAATAATAAAAATGACAAAACAAATTCTTAATTAAAAACTCATTTTGTACTAAATACTTTTTAAATAGTAATATATTTTTTCCTGTGCCACATAAATCGGAATTAATTTTTTATTAAATAATTACAGCTCTAAATATATTGTAAAATAAATATCTTTGATCATATAATTTTTCTCAGTGTCCCATAAACTGGCAGATTGCTTAGGGCAACATTGAAAGTGCAGCTTCTCGATGGCGTCGTGTTAGTTTGGTTTGTTGTTTCGGTTTTGTCCGCTGCCATGGGTTCCTTCTATTTTATTTTATTTTATATTTGATTTTATTTTATTTTTGCTTAGGTCCACGACGACGACGACGACGACTCTTGCCGTCTGCGGTCTGCGTCGGCAATTGAATTCATTGAATGCCCGACCGACCAACCGTCCAACCAACCGACTTGAGAGTCAACCGCAGAGGCAATCGTTACAACGGCCAAGAAGCAAAAACGGCAAAACACCAACCAATGTCGAACAGACCAAAAGCCGAGCCTGAGTCGCGGTTGCTTTTGCAATTTGTATTAAGGATTTGCGATTTGCAGTTGAATGGAAAGGAATAGGGCAGGGATAGCAAATAGGGACACGTCTGCGGTCTGGACGAACATAGCGCATTTAACTAAAAACGGAGGACGGGGACTCCCCTGTCAATCCAATTTTCGGCTGAGCATCGGCAACATTTGCATTTACACGCACTTGCCGCAAGTTGGACATGCCACATAGTCCATACACACACACACACACTCGAAGAGAGCCAACAGGACAATGAGCTTGCGGCTCATCCTCGCCGCGGGTATCAATCGGATTTGAGCTTGCAAATTTGAAAGCGGCCAAAGGACAATGGCCCAAATGACGGGGTGAGTGGGTTAAGTCCCACGCTCCATTGTGCAGCGAAATGGCAGGCTGACAGGGGATATTAAAGCATTCGAAGGGGTTTATCCATAGACCAACTAGGGATTATTAGCCATTTACACCCATTAAAAAAATAAAATAAAATAAATATATTTTTTTTAAACACAAATAATGCCAATAAATCGGAATAAAAAATGTAATAAAATTATACATATAATAAATTCATTAAGAAAGGGTTTCCACTTCTTAATCGCAACTAATGCAAATAAATCTGAATAAAAAATCTAAACTGTTAAAATATTTTTATTAATTTATTTTTAACTTAATAAAAAAAGTTTCCATTTCAAAAATTAAAATGTGAAAAAATACCAAATTTAAATAATGCAAGTAAATCTGAATAAAAAAAACAAAATGTAAACATTTTTTTATAAATCTATTTTACATTTTATATATAAATCACAAAAATAATAAATACATAATTAATAATAAATAAAAGCTAATCTTTGGATAAACCTTTTTATCTAATTTTTAAAGTTTCGTAGTTACCATTTTTTTAATGTATTTATTGAGTCAGCAACTTAACAGTTTAATTGACAAGCTATGAATAATTGAATATTTAACCGATTTAACCGCTCCATACGCACATTAAATGTTAAGCCAAAATTAAGCATAAATTATTGGCTAACAGTAAGCTGCCTTTGGATTTTGGCCCATGAATAACCACACTCACATCGCCATTCACTTGCACACTCACTTGCACACTCACTTGCACACCCACCGATAATATTTGGCACATACTCGTATATTCGTATATTCGCATATTGTGCACATTTGCAAACTCCACAACCGCCAGCCGCACAAGCTTAACCCCTGACAGCCCCCATTCAGCCGGCTGACAACTTCTCGCCCTGCATTGACACCTTCCAATAATTTTTGGGGGGTGGTGGGGTGAAGTGGGGTTAAGGGGGTGGTGCACTACTAGTGGGTGTGTGTGTGTGGCATGCAGGTAGCTGCAACGCAGCTGCGATTTGTTTCACTTAGTTTTCGCCCTCGCCTCGTCGTCGTTGGAAAATTTGCGTACGACGTCGCTGGGATTTGGATTGTGTAAGACATGCACGCAACATTACCACAACTCCACTCCGCCCATTTCCCCGATTTTCCCCGATTTTCACTGACGATTTTCCCGCTGCGTTTTCCAGCTGCTTTGCCTGGATGTCGTGTAAGTCAGCCGCCGATGACAAACCAAATGCACAGCGACAAAATGTCACTAACCTACGCGTATCCTTAAGATATGAGTTCAAGTAAAAGGGAAATTAATTAAAATAAATATTATTTTAGTTGTAATTAAATTACTCAAATTTAATAAATAATACTTTCTTGTATTTAAATTTAATTGTGATAAATCCAAAAGCGATAAATAATACTTTCTTGCATTTAAATTTAATTTGATGATAAATGTTAAAGGCAAAATAATGATTTCTTAGATATATAAAAATAAAATATATGTTTAAATAACAGGAAAATAAATTAAAATAAATAATTCTACAAATTTAACTAATAGTAATAAAATTCCTCAGATTTAATAAATAAGAATATAAAATAAATTTGTAATAAATCTAAGAGGGAGAATGTGTTTTACTGAAAAATATGGAAAAATGTTTAAATAATTTCTCCAAGTGTTCAAGAAGAGAACTTTCAGATAGTTGGCAATTGGATTTTGGGGCAGGTTGAATGCCATTGCCATTCCACGGTTGACGTCCATCCACCCATCCATCCATCCATCTATCAGTCAGCCAGTCAAGGCCACTAATTAGGTGTAGTACCCACCCATCCCATCCTGAACCCCCTTCTGGTTTTGGGTTCAACTGGCCACAACTTTTGCGATGCTAATTAAGCGACGATGCATCAACGATGTTCTGGAAAAACCTGCGTTTCGCTGCACGAAAATTCCGATCGGTTCCCAGCAGCAGCAGCAAAGGCAAAGGCAACAGAATTAGGAACACGAACAACTAAACTAAACTACCTGACATCATCCTCCTCGGACATTGACAATGCGCCCTCTGAGGTTTTGACATGGCTGCTCCAATGCTCCATTGCTCTTTTGCTCCATGGTATTGAGATGTCATCGGGATTCAAACACACCGACCCGGCCAACAAGCTAACGAGTCTTTTGGTTTTGGACTTACATAATTAGAGGCAACCCAGAAGCAACCCAGAGGCAAGAGCTACCCAGAGTTTGTCCAGGCCAGACGATTACACGCGCTGCCCATGTAATGGGGCCATGTTCGAGCCCATCTGATTGAAATGCCAAAACAACTGACACAGCGACCGCAGCGGCCAAGGACCCGATACTTCTGCACTTAATACCACTCAGCCTGGGAAACTAGGGGGTTTTCCTCGAGAGCAACACTCACCTGTAAATACAAAGAGCGGGAGAAAATTCGGTATTAGTAAAGGGGTTAATTTAAGGTAAAAAGTTCTATAAAATATATTACTTTACTAATGAAAAGAAAATATCTCTTAAAATTGGTTCTTAACTTCCTAAAAACAATGAGTTATCCAACTAAAACTAAGTAAATATTAATAATATAACATTAATTTAATAATTAAAACAAAAAGAATTAATTAGTATTTATAAAAGATCGTCTCAAAATAAGCCTATACTATCTATAATATTAAATCTAAAATCTTATAATCTAAATCTTAACCCCTTTCGTTTTTCAATTTTTAGTTTTCAAATAATTATCCTTTAATAAATAAATATTAGATACAAAATATTAATAATATTGAATATTATATCCTTCTAGTAACCAGAACTTCCCTTCTATGAATCTATGAATTTTTCCCTTTAACACAGATTGGCGAACTTTTACTCGGACCACAGGGCACGAAAGGTTTCTGGCACCTGGAGGGCCCGAAGCTCAGCTCAGTTCAGGTGTGTGTCATTAAGATCTGTTTTCTCCCACGCATTCAGTGTCGGGGGTCTCGAGTCTGAAGTGGCCGCCTGGCCAAGATCTCAAGCCCCCAGTTGGCCCCTAAAAATAAAGAGCAACAACAACAGCTAAACAGCTAGAAAACAAAGGCAATTGGACCTGGTCTGGTTCAGTTCAGTTGAGATCGCTTTGGTTTGGTTTTAGCTTTAGATTTAGCTTTAGCTTTAGCTGTACTCTATACATAGTTCAACCTTAGAGTTCTGAGTTCTCTGGGACCGGTTCTGCGGTTCTTGCGGCTCTCGTTGCTCTGCCGCCGCTCTGCTGTTTGTTTGTTTGTTGCAATAAAATGAAACGTAAATGAAATCTATTGTATTCCATATGAATAATGAGACAATTTTAATAATTTATAGACAACTTTCGGTTAACCGCAATAAGCTAGACTCAGACTTGAAGACAGACTCAGACTCCGAGTGAGACAATGGCTAAGGCTGAAGATTCCGCATCCCCACCGCAGAAAAGAGAAAAAAAAACAGTTCGATGATCCTACAACTCGGATATGGATATATATAATACTTGTATATATGTAGGGTTTCTCTCAATCGTTAGCCGTGATAACAAATCGCGATTGGCATCGCTTCCGATCGATCGCACAGACAAAGGTGAGAAAACTTTGGCCCTGAGGTCTAAAGTCTGGAGTCTCTGGGGTCTCTGGAGACTCTAGAGTCCCTGGAGTATGGATGGAGGTGGACCCACCATTCATTCATTCATCCATTCATTCATTCATTGACCGCAAGACCCGCAGGCCAGGCCATCTAGCCCATCGTTTGTAATTGTATCTGTCGCAGCAATAAGTCAAAGTTGTCTCAACTCCCTTTTTATTTATTTTTTCTTTCCTCTGCCGAGTTGCAACATTGCAACTTGGTAGTCGGAAGATTGGTAAAATGTAAAATGTGGCCCGTGGTCCAGGGTCTCAGTTACATTTTGGTTACACGATCTTCGTACTCGTATTGGGACTCGGGTTCGATTTGCCTTCTGGTTTTGTTTTATGGCCTGTGGCTATTAGCGAGGAAGAAGCTAATCTCCGCCAGCCGCAGGTCGAAATGGTCAGGATGTCGCCGGGCGGCAATTAAATGGCTTCAGGGCACGGGCGATGATGCCACGGGCACAGGTGAGAAGATGATGGTAGGAAAGATGGGTAAGAATAGGTGGTATAGGTAGAAATGTAGATGGATAGAAGGAGAGGAGCTTGGGGTATCCCTTTATTTATAGGATAAATTGCGGTTGCTAGCTGGCCAAGTTAAGGTATTTATTGGTAAAAAAAATGCTAACTGATTTCATAAGCTTCGTTTTAGCTTTTAATATTTTAATAATACTGATAGAAAAAGATTTCATATGCAATTTAAATATTTTTCGCTATATCTTTAAATTTTAAATATGAAAATATTAAATTTAACAATTATAGTAGATTTTAAAAGGTTAAACTTTGATTATAATAGTACAATTGAATTAACTATTTTTCTTAAAGAGGTAAAATATTTTAAGAAAATTTGACTATTATTGACAATTATTCAAATATATATTTTAGAATATATTAAATCATTTAATATATTATTAAATATTGATTAGTAATCTTTGAATTATTGAAAATGCAGATATTTATTTTTACTATGCTTTTATAGGTAGTTAGATGATTCCGCAGTAATGTAGTAAATACATTGCCTCCGAACGAAAACTCTCATTTACAGAAATTGCCAAATGGGCGGAGTCCCAAAAACCGGACCCACATACGCATATAGAAATGTAGGTATGTACCCATATCCCACATATATATATACACACATCCCCACTGACCGCACACGCCCATTCGTCCAGTTCCAGTTCCTTTCGGGGCTCCATCCCCCCCTCTTCCTCTCCACTTCCACATCCTTTGGTCCTTTTTCGGGCTCCCAACCCCCGGGGGACGTCGTTCTTCGCATCCCTTGTGGACAACACTCAGCTCTCCAGCCAAAATCAATAGCGCCCCAATGTCAGGTTATGTTTGGTTCCCAGGGGCGGGTATAAAAGGGGGTTCTTCTCCTTTTTCGATGGAGCAGCGCAGGTCCTTTCGTTCGGACTCGAACTCCAAGTGGAAGTTGAAGTCGAACTCGGACAGCCGGATGCGACACTTAAACGATGTGCAATGCCGATGAAGATGAGGCAAAGTGGGTGGTGTTAGGGTGGCTTAGGGTGGCTCCTGGTGAAACCGAGAAACCCGCCAGGGACAGACAAGCCGACCAAATGTGGCCGATGACGTTGATAGTACACGTTCCAGATGCACACACACATAGATATATATAGAGGTATGTATAGCAATGATACAGATACATATGTGAGAAAGAAGGTTGGAACTGCAGGCGCATCCTTTCGAATCCTTCGAATATCCCGCTTCCTCCCCAAGGCAACAATAAAAACTTGAATTTTGTTGATTTTATTTGCCGGCTAGGAGTTTTTGGTATCCAGCTACGTAGCTCCTGAACCTCGAACCCCTTGAAACCCCTGCCTGCCTTCCAATCTTTATCCTTGAAGCCTGGCTGGATGGCTGGATGGCTGCCTGGCTGCCTGGCAACGGTTCTCCGGGAATCGCCCAACTTGAACTTTATGCGCTGCGGCTGAGTGATTCGTGTTGGAGTCGACTAGAGTCGAGTAGTGGAGTCTCCTCCTTTTTCCTACCCAAACTTGTATCCACACAAAAGTGGACCTTGGACGTTGTCTGGCGGCGGAGACATCGACTCCGGACTCCAGGACTCCAGGACTCCATTTCCATTCCCATTCTAGAAACCCATTCCCAACGAAAACGCCCAACTCCATCTGCAGATGACTAGATAGCACGCGTCGTTTTTGCCACTTATTGGACAGTCTCCAGTATCCAGTATCCTGGATGCAGGACCCGAGACCCAGAACTACCACCCCAGGATGTTATGTATTTGCTGGCCATGTTGCCCCAACCCCAACGCCCAAAAAAGGGGGTTTATGGCCAGACTGCTGACTGCAATTTGGAGAACTTAACCGCAACTGGCAGCGAAAAAGGGGGGCTGGAAGGGGGATCCTGGAGGAGCAGGACACCGCAGGGCAGGACACAAATTGCGAACAAATGAAAGTAGCGAAAACGTTCGACTGGAGCGGCGAAACCGCTGCACGGGAAAAAGGAAAGATTTGAATTTCTTAAAAATATTTATAATACTTCTTTTAACTTAAAAAAATATTATTTAGATATTTTTACTTTTTAAAGATGTGAAATTAAGTTTTCTTAAACTTTAATTAATTTATTTTTGTTATAGATTATATTATATTATATCATATTTTTCTTTCAGTGCCTTTTTTCGGTTGTACATGTGTTCTTGGGCCCTGGCTCTTGGTTTCTGTTTCTGTTGCAGCTTCTGTTTCAGCTGCCTTCAACTTCCGCCCACGCCTCCTATTTTCAATCTACCATTTTTCGGCAGTTTAACTGGAGGTCAAGAGAGCAGTGAATCCAAACCATGAATCCCAGGAATCTGCTGCCCTTTGGGTTTTCTAAGGCATACCCATACTTTTCTGTTTAAAAAACATTTATTTATTAAACTGGCTAAAAAAGGTAACGATTAGAATGTGCTTAAACCCAAAAACGTACAAGTTATTAACAAATTTTAAATCAAGCCATCGCCTTTGGGTAGGCAACACTTTTTTATTTTAGTATTTTATGATATGTTGGTACCATAAATGTGTAACTCAGGACCTTTTCTTCTAGTTCTTTGCAATTCTGGTGAATTATTGGCTTGTCTTAACCCTCGACTGCCCGCTCTTAACCCCCCTTTAAGCCAGTCACAGCTGCCATATTCAAATATGCGGTTTGGCACTCTTCAATTTACAACAAATCGTTCGAAACAACAGCAACAACACCATAAATCATACACATACACATATGTACAATGGGGCACCCATACATATATGGGGGAGATAAATGCATACATGTAAATACAGT
Source organism: Drosophila lutescens (assembly GCA_037075285.1). NCBI lineage: Eukaryota > Metazoa > Arthropoda > Insecta > Diptera > Drosophilidae > Drosophila > Drosophila lutescens. Next base: position 2,812,148 of record JBAMCF010000413.1, on the reverse strand, counting down.
TGAGTTGGATCCTCTGCTTGCATTTTCTTACACACAATTGTCTCTTTTCTTTGGCCTCGCACAATGCAAAAGTGGGTGGTGGGTGAAAACGGGGGGGTGAAGATGGGTGGGTGGTGCTTTTGGCCTTTTGTGAATTGGTGTCCAAGCGTTTTATGTTTCAATTATGCGCAACTTGCGCCCAACAATGGCGCTGGCTTTGCCGCTTTTCCCTTCAAATGAGGCTGTAAAAGGACCAAAAGGATCCATCCAGCATCTCCACTTGCTCCTCCTTTTCCTTTTCCCCTGGCTCTCCATCTTTCCATCTTTCTCTGCATCTGTATCTGTACTTCTCTGGCTGTTCTGTCTGTGTGTTTGTTGATGCATAAATTCCATCCACACATGCAGCCACATCACTCATACGCACGCATCTCCTCGTCCTGCAGGAAGTTGCCCCTGTGCAAAGGGAAAGGAGTGGGAGGCAGAAAGGAGAGGCCTTTGCACTTTGTGTGCGGTCGGAAGGCTCTCTCTTGGAATTGGAAACTGGCCAGAACCGGCGGCTAAGTTGGCAAACTGTTCGCCAAGTCCAACTGGGAATTCAATTAGGAACCTCTCGACTTCCCGAGGTCAGCACAAATCATCTTTTTTTTAAAGAAATTTTCTTCCTTTTTTGTACAGTGAACATTGAATATTTAATTTTAATACTTCAACTAAAAGAAACAAATATAAAATACTTTTATTTCAGCTTTTCACACTAACTACTTAAATTCGATATAATAATATAATTAAAACACATATAAAATACTTGTATTATAGCTTTTTATGTAAGTTAAAAGCATAAAATATTCTAGAACCATTTTATTTACTGTGAAAAATACATACATTTTTCATAATTGTGTTTTTTAGGAAACTTTACAAAATGCCATAATAAAATCTTAGAAAAATTAGTTTTTTTACCCTTTAAAAAAAAATACTTTACAATTTTTCTAATAAAATTGTATTTATAAAAAAACCCCAAGGAAAGTCTTTTTAAAAATCCAATAAAGAATGGTCAACATTTTATTTTTAAGAAACATAACTTAAAGTTAGAGTTAAGAAAGGACTGAAAATAAAAAAAATAAATACAAATATTACAATCAGGGAAGTTCGATGTGATTTAAAGCAATCTCTGGACTGCGATTTCTTTCCCTTTTTCGATTTTCGACCAGTCGAACCCTTTAACCCCCTATTTCTCCAGCCAATGGAGTTCGCAGACTTCAAGCTGTGACTCGAACTTAAAGATGTAATTTTTTCTTTTTTTTTGTAATATGAATTTCTCGTAGGCATTCCAAAATGGCGTTTTTGGCTCTTAAAAGTGTGTGTAAAGCAAGCTGCGCAGTCGCAATAACAAAATCGCAAAAATCTCAATCGGAAATCGCAGACGATGACGATGCTGTGGCCAAGCCCAGAAAGAGACGGAGCGAACGGGCATTGGGTGGGTGCGAGCGGGACAGAGGCGAGCGAGACCGCTGGGCTTGGCCCGAGTTTTATATATACATATAGTTTTTTTTCCCATTTTACGTTGGCTTTATCAAGGTCTGGCCAATCAAAAAGTCCAACGACACAGACGCACAAGCCAAATGGAGAAAGAGTGGGCAGATCTTCAAAGAGAGAGAGGCAAATAGCCGGGGGGGAAAGAGACGGGGCAACGGGGAGGCGCAGCGGCGATCGACAAACAGACAGGTGTGAAGCAGTTTTAGCTTTTTTTGCAGGCGAGACAATAACAAATATCGTAATACAGTTGCAGATAAGGCGGAAGGAGGGCTTAAGAGGGGGTCGGAGGGGGCTCAACCAAACCTGTTGTTGTTGCTGTTGCTGTTATTGTGTTGTCCCCCCTCAAACCCATATTCGCTCTCTTTCAGTGTCTCTCTTTTTCGCTCTCTCTCTATTGCTCGCACACCCGATCGCCAACGAAGACGACACGAAGGCGAATCGGGCCCGAACCGGGCAGGGCCAAAAAAAAAAAACCCCAAGCCAAAGCCCCAAAGCCCCCGGAGTAAATAAGTTATCAGCGGAATTGTAACTGGAAACTGAATGAATAAATAAAAAAGGGGAGGCGTCAACAAAGGCAAAGGCAAAAGCAAAAAGGAAGAGCAAAAGCAAGAGCCAGCTAAGCGAAGCAGAGCAAAGTGGACGGACGGTTAATAAAGATCAGAGCGCGTCTTTGGGGATCGAGGAGAGAATCTACAGAGAGAGAATAAGATGGTATTGGAACCCATATTATAAGTATACAATAAAAAGGCAAGGCTTGTATAATAAGTTTGTAAAATAAGATTAAATTAAGATTAAAAAAATGATATCTTAATATCATAAGATCATATGGTATCATAAGATCACTCTGAAATAACAGAATTAAGTTCCTAAAAAATCTATATAAATATGTTTTCAATAGAACCCAATAAATGCACACAATAACCTTTTTCATAAAGCCTTAAAAATTGTTTTCTGTGCAGAACTGTAGACTGGAGACTGCAGAGAGCCACTTACGCACACCAATAGTGAGTGGGCTGGTGGAAAAGGTGGGAGGACAGAGGTGGTGTAGTAGGGGGCCCCCCGAAAAGGGGGCTGGAAAAGAGGTGGGGAAGCGCAGCGAATGGCGAGCGAGCGAATCGAGAATCGAGAAACGGGGCAATTGAAACGCAGCGAAACGAACGCGTGCCCATGGAAAATGAAGCCAAGGCGCATTTATATATATATATGTATGGGGATGGGCAAAAAATCAGATATAGCGAGACTATATCGTACTATATGGTTGTACATGGTACATATGAGGAGAAGAAGTTAAGAGATCTTAAGTTAGAGATGTGATATAGTTTATTAATAATAAATTATGCATCTCTAAGTCACTTATATTTTTAGAAATTTATTTTAAGACTTTAAACTGAACATAAAATATAATAATTAAATATTTCAAATAATATTTTAAAATGTATTATAATTCCTATTTAAATCTTTAATATTTCTGAAGTCTACACCTTTAATATGCATTGAAATGAGTCGAGTAATTTATAAGAATCACCCACTTCCGCCCACAGGAAAAAGTCAATACTCCCTCCATGAAAACTCCTCCATCACCGAGGGATATCATCCAACATCCAACGCATTGCATCCCATCCCATCCCATTTCATCCCAGCTGCATATCCCCTTCGATGGCTCTGGATGCAGCTCCACTTTAAGGTGTGCAATGCAATGTGACAATGGCATCTTAATGATAATAATTATGCTGATAAGATGCGTGGGGCTCAGGGAGAGAGCAAGATGACGAGGGAATCGGGATTGGGGATTGGGGCATCCATCCAAGCGCTGATATAAATCGCTGGCAAACGGAAATGGGGAGTGCCGTGGACCCCAAGAACCATCACCATCGCATGCATTTGAGGTGGGGTTCGTCGTCCCCCCCCTCGAAAAACCTCTGGAAATCCTCCCCTCCCCCCTTCGGAAATCCCTCCAGAGACCTCAATCTTAACGTTGAGAGAGGCCTTTGATTGATTTATTTATTTGTGCCTGGGCACACAACGCACATACGGATTTTGGATTTGGATTCGCATCTTGGTTTCGTTTTAAATCGGTAATCATTGAATTAAATTATGCCGGGGCGAAACATGAAATGAGAGACGGTAGAAGACGGAGACGGAGACGGAGACGGAGACCAAGATCCATCCATCCATCCATTTATACACATATTCGGCCGCACCCACACCCACAGCCTGGAGTACGACAGCAATCATCGAGGAGGAGTTGGTCACATGCCAAAATCATCCAGAAACAACAGCAAGCCCAGCCACCATCTCCATCTCCACATCTCCACTTCCATCTCCAGCTCATTGGCTGTGAAGTTTTTATTGAATTCGCTGCCAAAACACCCACATGGCCCACGACGGTGAAGAATCCAAAATCGAAAATCGAAAATCAAAAATCCGATATCCGTAATCCAAATCCCAAAAATTGTTACCAATATGTGAAGCTACAGTGGGTCATTTATGTAATTAACAATTATGTTAAATTTTTTTATAATAATCTATAAATTACTTCTGAATTTTTTAAGAGTTCAAAAAAATACTAGAAAATACTAGATGTATTTTTGAGCATGTTATGTACTAATAAGTTCGACTTCTGATATTTTTGTAACCCCAACAAGACCTTCAATTGCAGTACGCACTGTACCCAGACTTATGGCAGGGTGTGTGCACCGACTGGGTTCGGTTTGACTTCGGATCGGAGGTTTCGGAGGTCCGGCAATCCAACCGATTGCGTGGGCTTTGCATTTCCAATCTGCTCGCTGGTCCAACGAGCTATTTATAAACGCAATGAATGAGCAAACGGATCAATGAATGAATGAGCGAGTGCCGAGTGCTGAGCCAGCAAAATAATAATTGCTTGGCTCAATTAAAAGCCAAGAGAAGAAATGTCGAAGGCGAAGACCTGAGCCCAGAAGACAGAAGACCCCATGCCGAACCTAGCTGATGAAATGAAAGAAGAAAAAAAAAGAATGAGACCCCGCGAAAGACAAAAGAGCTTTGGAGGCTTCTTCTCGCTTCCTTCCTCTGCGGTCGGTCTTTCGGTTTCTTCAGGTTACTTCTTCTTAAAGATTTCTTCAGATTCTTCAGCTGGTTTTTGTTGGATCTCTTTAGGATTTCCTTGGGTTTCTTTGACACACTGCGTAGGCGCTGCCAAGCCCGTGGATCTTAATGAATGACTGCCACGGCCCGAAACTAATCACGCCGCAGCTTCTCTTCTTCGATCCGAAGACTGAAGACTGAAAACTGAAGACTGAAGACCCCGCCCATCTTTTGCGCAGCTGAGTTATTTGATCTTGGCCTAATTTATGCAAAATAATTGTTTCTTTTTTTCTGTTCTGTTAACCCAACTATAATTTTGATTTTTTCCCATTTTTTTAAGGGTTTAAAGGGGATCTTCCGCATTTCCGGTTCGCTTTTGGCACGTGCTTGAAGGGGGTTCGCACAGCAGATGTGCTGGAAGTAGTAAGCAACAAAAAAAAAGTAACAAGAAACCAAAAACAAACCGAGGAAAACCCATTGAAATTTTCGTTCGCGCCTAGGCAAATTTTGTAGCGCGTGCGCAGGCCGTAAAGGGGGCGGCTGGGGGCGTTGGGCGGCGGGGGCGTGGCAGGATACTCCACCCATCATCACTCACAGTCAGATGTTCGCCTTCGAACATTTTGCGGTTTGTTTTGCTCGCCGGTTACGCGTTAAAAAAAAAGAAAAGGAAAAGCAAAGAAAAGAAAAGCGAGAAAAAGAAATTGTGTTTGCAGAGACACAAAAGGGGGGCGGAAAATAGGGGAGGGGGCGGGTTGCTCTAACTATGACAAAGGTGCCAAGTTCTTCTGCACCACCCACCCCCCGTTTTCACCATAGAAAGTGAAAAGTTTGCCAAAGTACAAAAAAAAACACAAAAAACCACGCACAAAAAAACATCGAGGAAAAACCGGCACACAAAAAATCAAGAAAAACCCCCCGAAGAAAATTCGAGTCAAAACAAACGCAGGAAAAACGAGTAAAAGATTCATTAACTTGTTAGCTTCTGTTTCAGGTCATTTTCAGGGATTCCCCGTTTGGGTTTTTTTCCTTTGTTTATTCTTGGCAAGGGTTAAGTATACGCCAAGTTGGCCGACCAAATAATATAATAATAATAACAAGAGAATTAGGGTGAATTATTTGCTGTCATTTGGGCAATAATTTCATTATTAAGAGATAAAATTAAAAAAAATAGATCTAGAAGGTTTTGTTTGCTCTTTATATTAAACAAATTAAAAGATACATTTAAAATATTGTTATAGAAAGTTGTGTTTGCTCTTTAAATTTAATAAAATAAAAGATACAGTTTTGTTTACCCTTTAAATTAAATAAATATTAATAAATATTTCAGGCCTTTTTCTTTCACCTAGTTATTAAATTTAATTCACACCCTTGTGAGTCCTAAAAACAGAAAAGCTGGTTAATAAAAGTCAGCGAATAATAGTCAAAAAGCATTCACACTTTTATTCGCTTTCTGAGCGCTTTTTGTGCCAGTGAAAGAAACTTTAAAAAATTAACAAAAAGTCGGTAAACAAAAAGCGGAACAAAAGGCGAAAGGCGAGTGGAAAACAAAGGCGGGTGCAAAACAATTCAGCAGGAATGTGAAAGGGGGAGGGGAAAAGGACTCCCAGGACTCGCAGGACTCTCGCAGGACATGCAGGGCTGGCCAAAACGGATGCACCTAGCGAGACAGTTTGGACCAAGTCCTGCGGATCAGAGTTTTTAGTTCTGAGTTTCTAGTTCCACATTCAGTCGCCGTCTAAATTCTCAGACTCGCCGCAGCGGAAGTAACTCGCTGAGCGCCGCTGTTGTGGCTGATTATGCTGCCAGTGGCAGTAGGGAAAAAGGTCCTGGGGAAAAAGGGGGGTTTCTGAGAAACGAAAAAGGGGGTTGGGGGGTTGTCTGGACCATGTGAGCCACGCTACGCTGGCGTCTCTCCCGCTGAGCATCGCAGAACGGGCCAGTTTCAATTTATATCCGCCATGTCCTTGCCCCCCGCGAGCATTCAAATCCAGCTATTCCCCTTTTCTACACGGAAAACAAAAAGGCTAGAGGTTCGGCATATATGAAAATATTCCGTGGCAAATGGTTAAGTATTTCAAAGAACTTTACAGCTGTGAGGTACCGCAGTTTATGGATCTGATAAGAGCTTTAATATTCTATAATATTATATGCATATTTAATTTTAAACTTAGGTATTCAAAAGTATTTAAAACCTCTAACAATATAAATATAAATTGAAATACAAACTGATAAATATTAAAAATCCTTTTAATGCTTTAAAATATTTATATTTATATTCAAATGTCCAAATATTATTTGAATATTTCATTTTAGAATTTAAAAATCTTTTATTAAATTTATAAAAAATATAAAAGTATTTAAAACCTGTGTAAAATAAAAAAAAATGAATATTTAAAATCTTATCAATGTTTTAAGAATATGTATAATCTCTTAATAGATTTCTGTATATCAGAAAAGTATACAGAAACTGCCTAAAAATTAAAAATTTAAATGTAATTATTATTATTAATTATTATTATTAATTATCCAATCAATGTTTCTAAAAATATTAAAAGGAATGAAAGGATATTTATTTTTATTGCTCCAACGAATCTAAAATCTAGTAAATGCTTTTGGGCATTAATCCATCTGTTTGCTATCTGTGAGCAGTTTAATTATACATAAATACGAGAGTTGGCATTCCGCCCGGAGATCCTTGTTCCTTGTTCCTTGTTCCTTATTCCCCAATCCCCTTCCACTTCCTCTTCCTCTGCCCCTTTGGGAGCCAACATCCAAAACTGTGGCCGCAGCTGGACAAAAGTTTGACGTCCACATGACGACACGTTGACACTGCGGGTGCAGGACCCTCGGGGAGTGGGTGGTTTCTCCTCCTCCGTCCCTTTCTTTTTTTGGGATGGTAAATGGGTGATGGGGCAGGGGCACCTCTGTTATTTGTTATAACAATTGCTGAACGGCTGAAAACGCGAGGAGGACGTTGCCATGGCGAACGGGAGCAGGATAACAAAGGAGGCGGCAGCGGTCGCCTGGTCGGTCGGTCGTTCGGTCGCTCATTTAATGGACACTGTTTGGTCGATAATCAAATTAAAAGAAAACCCAAGGTACGTGAAAACGGAAAAAAACCTAAAGCTAAGGCCGGGACGACCGTGAGATGTCGTCCGCCCATTGGAAAAATTAGCCCAAAACCAAACCAAACGAAACCAAACCCTTTGGTCAGTCAGTCAAATGGGAGGTGGCGGTTAAGGAAGGGTTAACAGCGGGTTAAGTGCGGGCACGTGGGCAGGTGCAAAAGCGTGCCGCTCGATTAACGCTGACCATATAGAATATCGAAAATCGAACCCCTCATTCCGATGTTTGTTCACCCAAGCTCAACGGCCTGCTATGCAGGATATTATTCACTATTATGCAGGAATTAACTAACCGGCAGCTGAAAGTTGTATTGTTTAGTCGAATATTTTAATTGCCTTTCAATATCTTTGATTAGTTTGTTTTTTCTTTAGAAAATGATGAAATAGCCAGGACTGAAAGCTCTGAATTAGAATTTCGAACCTAGACTCCAATTGGAACCTCCCTTACTTTATCACCCCCTGTTTTTTCCCTTCCCTTCCCTACCCAACCATTCATTTTAGGCACTCTCAATAACTTGTCGTACATGAACATTGCGTCTTGTTCTCGGAAATTACTCATCAGGCCCATTGTCCCACTCCCTCACCCTCCCTCCCCCTTTCAACCCCCAACCCCCCGCCAGCCACCCCTTTTAACCCGTGTTTCCGATAAGAAGAGAGCACCCATGGGCGGCATGACGAAATGCTGTAAAACTCATATTGTCTTTGTTGCTGTCTGCGGAGATCAAAAAGATTCCCACTACAAGAAAAAAATGTCAACAGGCGAAAAAGAAAAAAAATTATTAGGGTTGGGGGGTGATTCGAAATTGAAATTGTAGCAATTAATTATGATAGAATGGATATTTCGGAAATGGGGGGGTTTACTTTTTGGGAAAGAGGCTAACAACAGCAATTTTGGGGACAACAGACATCGATAAGGATGGGTTGTACCCACTCTGCGGGTCCGATGCTCTCCATCTGAAAACAAGTCCAAGCTCCGATCGTCAGCAATTAGGCCCCTTCTTATCACTACTACTCCCCCTCTACACATATTACCTGGAAAAAAAGAGAAAAGGGCGGCAGAGCCAGCACCCCGCTTTGTTGATTTTGATTTGTAAGACAAATAGACCGAAAACGAGGAGAAAAGAAATGGAAACCCAGAACAGCAAACAACTTTGTGAGCAATTAAAATTGTTTGACGACATGGGGATGGGATCGAGAGGGGCTCCGAAAAGGTGGAAGGTGGCAGATATCCATATATCTAGGTATACGACTGGGGATAGGGAGTGGGCAACTGGCCGCCGAGTCAAGTGCGTCACTGTCCACTCGCTCTGCGTTGCTATCTAGATAGGATTGATAACACTGCTTGCTCACTCGGCAAATGGAAAATCTGTGCAAAAAGCAAAAAAAAAAAAGAACCACTGCGAACCGGGCCCCGAAAAAAACACAAAAGTTATGACTTTATGGCGGGGGACAATCCATATTATGACAATGATATGGATATGGCCAAAGGCATATGCCAGCTTTATGGCTTTACGGCCCTGATTTCCCTTTGAACTAAGCCGTTTTTCCAGCGTCCGAGAAATCGCCACAAATTGGCAAGGAAATTCTACGGAATGACCATAGGAAATACACATGAATCGTAGGCAATCTCGCAAAACAGCGATTGTACGATTGTAAAGCGACTAAAAAATAAAGAAAAAAAAACGGAAAATAAATCTGAAAAATCATTGCAAACACACCTAGGCGGGCTCTGATTTAGGCATGGCGATATCGCAGCGATAACTGCGACTAGATACAAAAATACCGAAGGAGACCTTCCATATGGCGAATGGGAGGGGTGCAGGTGTACGAGGTGTGACATGGTCGACTGATATGGCCTGACCATACGAACACCACACGGCCAACACATCCTAATTGCCTGGCAAGCGGAGAGTGCGGTTGTGGTGACCCCAATATTTATAGAAATGTCCAGTTATTCAATCGCTATCTAGTTGGTATGTTTATACTTGTATTATCTCCGTTTGGGAAATGGTCAGGTATAATATTAGCGTTATAGTTGAGTTATAAAGGGTTTTTAAGTAAAATGGTGACCCCAATATTTATAGAAATGTCCAGTTATTCAATCGCTATCTAGTTGGTATGTTTATATTTGTATTATCTCCGTTTGGGAAATGGTCAAGTGTAATATTATCATTATTGTTGAGGTATAAAGGGTTTTTAAGTAAAATGGTGACCCCGTTGTGTTGTATTAATGTCCAGTCAATCAATCGCCATCTAGTTGGTATGTTTATACTTGTATTATCTTCATTGGGCAAATGGTCAGTTGTAATATTAGCTTTATAATTGAGTTATAAAGGGTTTTACAGGAAAATGGTGACCCCGATATTTATAAAACTCCAAGCTAACAAAGTTCTGGTGCTCCTAGCCTATCCTCTATAACCTAAATTAAAACATATAATTTATAAATCGTTTTATCAGTTTAAAAGCCCCTAAAAATAATCCATTTCCCACGTTCTTGGGCCCATAAACATTTCATGAGCACCTGACAAAAACTTCCATCAGCTGTTCAAGCTTTGCCGAGGGGAAAAAAACAACCCAATTGGGATATCCCAGGTGGGAAAGTTTTTCCAAATCCCAAATCCCAATTCCAATTCCACTTACCTTGTGCAATTCGAACCGCGGGCATTTTAATTCTCATTTTTGTTTCCAGTTTCCGAAGGTGTTTCAAAACTTCGCAGACACAGGCACACAAACCCAGCGAAGGGCAATGTCCTGCCGATCTCGTTAATAAAGTTTTCTTAAGTTATTGCTTTAGTACTCCTCCTCAGTTAGTTGTTATATTGCACGGGCCTCGTTCTTTTTTCTTTTTTTGGTTTCAAAAAAAATCACAAATTCACCAATTGGAATCTCTAGCTTTTTTTCTTCGCAATTTTCTAATCAGACAGCTTCAGTTTGGTTTTTGGGGCTTTCATTTCGAGGGCTGCCATTTTCAATAAAAAAAAAAAGAATTTTGGTTTAGTAGTACACTTGTCACTGGGGTTTTTCCTCCTTCTTCTTCTTCCTCAGCTCGTATGACTCTTGCGATCTGTGATTATTATATGATGAGTATAGGAACCTTTTTTATTTTTTTTACTTTTAAGGATTTCTTGTTGTTTGTTTGGCAGTTGTTGTTGTCACAAACGCACGCGGCATCATTTGTATGGGAAAAAAGGAAAACCAATTGGTTTTTCGTGGGCTGATTGCTGTGAAAACCAATTGGATTTTATATTTCTTTGATAACACACGGCGAACACTTGAAAAAAATTGCACAAAGTGTGTGTATATATATTTTTTTGATTTTGTTTAGTATGTAATTTGGTTTATATTTTCGCTATTTGCTTTAAGTATTTTTTGCATTTATTTGTGTTTGTTTTTGTTGTTGGTTCTGCTTTTGGTTGTTGGAATGGCCGCGACGGCTAACGGTAAGTCGGTGTTTTCTGTGTTTTTGGCGGCGTTTCGTAGTCTAGCGGCTAGCAGCTCCGTTTTGTGTGTGGTGCTAACGGTAACGGCGGAAGTACGCGACTACTTGCGACGTTTTAGCGGCGAGCGCGTCTTCGCTGCCGCTGCTCTCGGCGGCGTCGCTGCGGCAGCGCGGCAGCTTTTGTCCAGCGAGCAACAACAAAGCACACCAGCACACACACTTACTCCTTCACTTCACACAACCCACACAGGCGAACGCGAGCGAACACGAACGAACACGAGCGAACGCGTTGCAAGCGGGCACGGGCACGAAAGCTTGCGAAAGAGAGCGAGCGAGAGAGAGAGAGGGAGAGAGTGAGTGGCAGAGAGAGTGGCAACTCCGGAGTGGCAAGCTTGTGCTTAGGCGAACATGTCCGAACGCGACGATGTCCTGCGAGCGACTGCAGATAATTCAATTTTATTTCAGGCTTTTGCACTTTAATGCCAATCTGGCAATTTGATTTTCGGTCGCGGGCGACTGCGACGCCAACGCAACGTCGACGCCAACGCAGCCCTTTCTTAACGGTGTTTTTTCTGGGTGGTGCGGCGGCGGTGGTGGTGGGTTGTGTTGTTGCTTTTGTTGGGTGGCAACCGGGCGTTTGTTTATTTGCCGCCGGTCATGTGTGTGTGCGTATGTGGGGGTGGACATTGCACACCCACTCGCGTGTCAGAGCGAGACAGCACAGGCGACTTACAAGGGTGGTGCCGTTTTGCCTTTTCAAACTGGTCACTCTGGTCAATCGAAGGATTGGGTCTGCGATTTGGAAACGGATTTACATACAGATAGCCGCCCAGCATTTGCAACCCTCTCGCCGGCAGGACACTAACACAAGCACAAGCGAGGACAACAACAATATAACCACAAGTTCACAGGCGTTTAGGGCGCGCGCGCACCTTTCGCGCGAAAAATCAAAACAATTAAAAGAACTCGGGGAAGGATCTTGTACATGTGGGTCGGATATTCACTACTGAAGTAAAGTTCTAAGCTTAAAACACAAATTAAACAAAAAGTTAGGGCAAATAAAGGGAAAGAACCAATGATTTAACACTTAACAAATGTAATACTACGATTTTTTAAGAACGTATCATAACTTTTTTATTGAAACTTTAATAAAATCTCCATTACTTGTTTACGTCTTGTATGAATTTTACAAAAAATAAATTTTTTAAAGGTGAAAATCATTCACCATTAATTTAGATAGTACTCCGAATTTTAACAAACTTTAAAATAATGCTGCACTGCTTGACCATGTCAACACAATCATGCCACTTATTAAAAATCCCCGTTTATTTCTTTTTTTCAGTAAAATTTAAGTGTTTTTATTTAGTTTTTTCTTTTTATTTCTCTAAAAATGTGTGTACATGTGTATAATTAAAAGTTTAAAAAATATTTAAGGTAGAAAGCAGTCTACAATTTGATAAAATATCCAAAAATTAAACATGTTCTTGCCCCTATATCATATCATTCCGCACCTAAGACTCGTCGTTCGGCTGTCGAAAAGCGTCTGATGGAGCTTCGGACTTCGCGTGCAACTGGACGAGCCAACCGAGCCGACGAGCTTGCAACTTCCAACATGTTACAGATCTTCAAAGGTCATGTGGATGGGGGGTGGTGGGGGTATTTGGCTAGTGGCATCCAAGGTGCATCCCTGAATGAACGATCTTCCCCCCTTTTCGGCTTTGGCTTTGGCTTTGGCCCCATCCTCACACCCTTTCGACCGCAACATCGAACATGTTTGCCACTGGACCACCCCCCTTCCCCTCCCACGACCGCCACCCACCCAACCGAACGGGAAAAAAGAACGAAACAAACAAAACAAAAAACTGGACGCTCTCTGCCGGCGTCGCTGCCGCGGTCAGCGTCGCTGCTGCCATTAATGTCAGGCTTTTTGATATGAGAATCAGCGCACTCTCACATATGAGAGCTCCAATTGTGCGCCAGTGTGAGTGCGAGTGTCTGTGTGTGTGTGGTTTTTGTTTTTGGTGTGGTAGGAGGAGTGTGCGTGTGTGTGCGAATTGTATTTGTTGTTAATTGTTTTGGGAAAGTGGGTGGTTTGGGGGGGTTGGTCTACTATAGGGTCCGAGTTTTCTTCTAATCTTGATTCCCATTTTTAACCAGTTAATTTAAGATTTGCTATTCGATATGGATGTTTATCGAGGGTTCAAACATTATTTATAAACTAATACTTTGTTATTTGATTTTTTTAATAGATTTAGTATTTTTATATTATTAATATTACAGATTGTACATTTTGTGGAAAACAAAAAAGAATTATAGTAATTGTAATAGTAAACAAAATATTTATCAAAATAAATTGATGATCTTGCTTGAGGTCCTTCGAGATCTCCTAGTTTTTCTGTGTGCCATAATAGCATATATATTGGCGCTCACACGTACATATGTACACGTAAGGAAGTCAACACACTCGCACGCATTTTCGCACACACTCAAACACACACACGCACACATATGTGGCGTCGCACACGCGCGTTCGTCATCGATTGGCTCTCGCACATTTGTTTGACACTCCCCCCTCGCCTTAACCCATCCACCCCCCAACCCCCCACCACCCACCTGCCGCTCTCTCTCTCTTTGGCCGCACACACAGGTAGCAGAGAGAGAGGAGAGGACACGAGAGAGCAAGAGAGAGAGAGAGAGCGCCACCCCAAGGAGGCTGAGAAGGGGGGCGGCAACAATGTGTGCCACAAAGTTCCAAGGTGATGGCTAGTGGGTGGCGGCCCACGACGTCGGCGGGGGGAGGGGGTCGGCGGAATAGGGGTCGCCGGGCATAGCCATAACTCTTATCAGTCGAACGGTAACCGCTCACATGGAATAGTCGGCTGGCGGAATGAACTGGAATGGAAAAGGAGCCCATTTGATAAGGCTCTTAATATTACCCGAATCGAAAGGAATGAAACATAATACATATATTATTTTTACAGAATTTCCTATCTTTTATTTTGGTTATTTCTAAGCCATTAAATCTCCATAAAACATCCAAAAATCATGTAAATTCAAGGGCACTTACCTAAAAGCTTAAGATGGTTGTATTTCTAGTTTCTTGGTGTTAACTACTTTTCAATATATCTCAATATTTATAGTAACTAATTCTGCGGACCAGTTTTTTTTATAATTTAGCGTGAGTTATTACCAAAGTGGGGAGGGATCTTATATGAGGAAACTTCTCATATACAATACATATCAGACTTAATCTTACCAATATAATCTAAATACATCTCAGTAAGTTTTTTCCTATTTGGGTTATCACCCGAAGTTATAGCTAACTGACCTCATTCCGCATAAATATATTACTGCCAAAGGTAAAACCGTGTGGGGGTGGCTACCTCTGCCCCTTGAAAGGCAGTTATGCGGATGAGATTCCGATTCCAATTCCGATTCGGCGAGATCAAAGGGATCGAGTTGATAGGGAAGGGAATGGAGGAGAGGAGCGGAGCAGAGAGGGTGGAGAGTCGCGCAATTACCCGCGAATCCGAAAGGCGAGTGCGAATTTGTCAGACTCGCGATTCGCGACTCGAGAGGAACCTTCGAAATTGCAACGTACGCAATCATCGGGGTTACACTTACATTACACATGCAGGCACTGGGAAAAATTGTGATATGAATATACAAAAAATCGTATTTTTACCAAAAACGAAGATCCTGATTATTCACCCTTAAATATCAGTATTTTGGCCGTAACGATGGAAATAATGATCCAAATATGGATTGTCATACCTTTCCGAACTCGTTATTAAATTTCCAATCGATTGGCATTTAAACCTGGACAATTTATTTTTTGGCCATTTTTCGCAAAAAATCATGATGTTACCCCTTATCAAAAATGCGAAAATTGGATAAAATTTTTTTTCCCCAAAATCACACGGAAAGTGTTATGGATTTATTTATTATTTTGTTATCTGTTGAAAACAGTGTGTATTTTTGGTGTACGATTATTTTTGGCCAAGTTACAGCAAAAAAACAAAGGGAAAAATTCATATTTTTACCAAAAACCCAGATCCCGAATTTTCCACGCAAAAATAATTAGTTTTTTGGCCGAAACAATGGAAATATTGATCCAAATATGGATTGTCATACCTTTCCGAACTCGTTATTAAATTACCAATCGATTGGCATTTAAACCTGGACAATTTATTTTTTGGCCATTTTTCGCAAAAAATAATGAAAATGCGAAAATTGGCGAAAATTTTATTTTTCCAAAATCACACGGAAAGTGTTATGGATTTATTTATTATTTTGTTATCTGTTCAAAACAGTATGTATCTTTGGTGTAGGACCATTTTTGGCAAAGTTACAAGAAAAAAAGCTGTCAGAAAAATCCCATTTTTACCAAAAATCCAGATTCTGATTTTTCACAATTTTTCCATGCAAATATCCAATATGAAATATCATATCTTGTTGGGCTTGATATCAAATTTGAATATTTACCATTTTTTTTTTAAGAGAACCTCAACATTTCTTTTCCAGTGCATATTCATATACCTTTAATATATGCAGATGGAGGCCCGGCTCCGTCAGCTATCGATGGACGCCTGCTCTAACCGATCCGATCCGATCCGAACCAAACCGATCCATTGTCGGCGAGATGTGAGATTTTCGCTTCCATTTTTGTTATTTCTTGGCAAAAGCAAAACCAAAAACTGAAAATGAAAACAAAAACTGAGAAAAAAACACAAAAACCGCCATTAACAATAACGAAAATTGCAGAATTGCCGACAATTACAAGGGGGTGGCGATTTCGGTTGAGGGGTGGGCGGGGGAAAGGGGGCTTTAAAATTGCATGTGACATATGCAAGGCGGGAAAGTAAAGCGAAAAAAAAAAGAACGGAGAGGAAGCGAGGCTTGAGATTTAGAGTGCACTCCGAAAGTGCAGTTGCAACTGGAAGTTGCAGCAGGAACCCGCCAGCAACAACTGCTGCATCATTATGTCAGCTGGAGGTCCTGCGGCTGCCATCGCTCTCTCTCTCTCTCCCTCTCCACCACCAGAAGACCAGAAGACTGGAAGACTCGATGATTCGAGGACCAGAAGACTGGAAGACCAAAAGACCAGAAGTGTCGGCAAATTGCCCCAGAGAGCTAAGCCCCTCAATCTGCGATCCATCATCGACGTGGCCAGCACACTTGGCCAACGGCCAATGGCCACTACTTCTTGGTTCTTAGTTCTTGGCCAGCTCCATTAGCTCCGTGATTGCCGCTCGGCTAAGTGGCCATCCAGCCAAGTGGCTAGCCACACTGCAGAAAATAGCTTAGGTCTTTAAAAGTTAAAAAAAACGAAGGATTCTCCTAATAAAATATTATAAATTTACTTTAAGAAAATAGAAGACAACATGATAAAGAGGATTAATAAAAATTAAGAAAAAATTGTATCAAAATAAAATATTACTTGTTTAAAAAATAAAAAATAAATGTTTCATTTTCTTAGAATTTCAAAGAAAAAAAATGGTAAAAATAAATATTACTTGATAAAAAAATTAAAAATATTTTTTTTTAATTTTCTTATAGTTTAGAAAAAAAGTTTCTTAAAAACAATATAATGTTTTTTTTTTAACCCATACATATATTTTCATTGATCTATAACCTTTTATCCCTGTGCATCAACGATCGTTGGCTGGCCATAAATCGTTTTGGCCAAAGGCTGACCATTATCACAGCTACCGGTTATGGGTTCAACGCTATCTGCCTCAAAGAGGAAGGCCTTATCCCTATGCTCTCCCCACCCCCTTTTGGTATCAGTGGTTTCTGTTTTTTGGGTGCCACTCTTCCTATTACTTTCCGCCCAACTTCATTTTTTGTCGACTATTAATTGTCGCGTGAACAGCTTTGTTAGATCGATTTGGGGGTCAGGCATACCAGTTGGCTACCGCTATGTCAACCACTGGAACCACCCACTGGAATCACACCCCACTGAACCACCCAATTCGGTGGCACCGATTCCCCATTCGATTCTCAATGCCAGCGGCCATCCGTTGATCGATTAAACGACCCGCTGAAAGGTGAGAGGCGGAGTGGGTGGACTTTTGGTTCCTGGGACCCGGTCTCCAATGAGTTAATGTCACACCAAGGAGAAGAAGAAGTCGCGGTCCGCTCGCCAAGTTGACAAATTGTTGATTGACGCAATCCAGCCAACCAAAAAAAAAATAAGAATAATAATAATATATCCAAGGAAAGGCCGCGTATCCAAGGAACTGATGGCATTTTCGGGTAAGAGTTTAGATGGTACACCATAGGCACACGAAAAAAATATTATATAATTATAGAAAATTGAAAAACTTAAACTTAAGATAATTTAATCTATATCAATACAATAAAGGCGTCAAAAAACACGAGGTAGCTACTGCAGCCAAAACGGCTTGACATAAAAATCTAAAACAAAAACATAAATTCGGAAATAATAGTATAAAGATTTTTAAGAGATTTTTATATTTTTTAAAAAATATTTTTAAAAAAACTTAAATTTTTTTGTAGTAATAAAATAATCTACAATTTTTTTCATGATTTTTTTGGTCTTCAAATGGGTTTCATGATCCCTAAATATGTATTTAATAATAAGGCAAGGACTTTTCGCCGAGTGTCTGGATGGTTTGGGGGTCGGTCTCCTTTCGGTGCTTTGTGGTTTTGGGACGGGGTCGAAATCGCAATCGCCCGCTTGGCCGCTCTTTCGACCGCCCGACTGGCTGACTGGCTGGCTGACTACTTCTTGTTGTTTCCGCGCACTAAACAAAGTTTATCGATTTAACAAATTTAACATCGGCCAGAGAAAGAGAGCGAGTGGCACATTTCTAGTCTGCCGTCCGCGTCTCTGAGTTCCTCTGCCCCAAAGGCCTCTGTCGACTTTGTTTAGATGACCCAACAAACTCGGCCTGTGTCCTGGCCACCCAAGTGATCGATTATACATTCGATGGCCATGAAGGCTAACAACAGGCCTGCCTTCGTCCTTTGGCCCGCTAAAAAAACCACCGGCTGTCCTCATTGCCTGCGGTGGTTGCCCCGGCGGACCTTGTTTTTTTTTTGGGTCCTTAAAGTGGGAGTAGGGCCAACTGGGTGAAGGAATCGCAGCGGAAATGAGGGCAGAAAAGTCCTAGGATGTCCTGACACGATCTCACAAGGTTAGAAATAAATATATTTTAAATGAATATAACTATAAATAAAAAAAAATTTAATTTTAAAATTAATATAAAATATTCTTCTCTAGTTTTTGGTCAACGTGTATTATATATTCTTCAAATTGCTCAACTAAAATTTAAACAACTATCTCCATAATGTACTCCACATTTTTTTAATATCTGAAAATACTTTGTAACCTACAGAGCTAAAAAAATTACATTATCTCAATGATTTATGCCTTATTTTAGAAGATGTTTTCATTTAGGACTCCCATCTGGGTATTTATTTTTCGAGCCTGGGAACCTTTCTGCACATTACCCCCTTCGGAGCGTCGGCACCTCTTTTGGGAGAATAGTTAATTGAAATTCCAGATTCCGGGGACAAGTGCATCGGGCACTTGAGCCTACTTGAAAGTATCCTGAAGGTATCCGCGATGTCCTGGAGTCCTGTCAGTAATCGGAGATTCCACTCGAGGCCCGTTGCCTTTTCAATCGGATTTTTTCGGTCTCTACATTTAGCTTCAGTTTTCAGTGCGGTTAACCAAAAGGCGAAGAAGTCGCAACCAATCAACCACTTCAAAATCGAAACAATGTAGGTAGGAAAAATATGTTTAAAATCATTAAAAATTAGATAGATATTGAGAATTTAAAGGTTTGTACATTTTCAATATAAACTACAACTTTAAATATATATTTTTTTTAATTATATCTTTAAGTCTTCGTTCTATCCTGACCAACTGATAAAACTCCCTTTCGATCACTATTAATTTGACCACAACTGTATGTGAATCACAGTCTCACTCTTTTTTTGCCCTCTGCGATGATGCGATCACTGTCCAAGTGACAATTTTCTTCTTTTTTCGGTTTTGTATAGGGAAGGGATGCGAAACAGTAGCACTTGGCCATAAATAAAACCCAGCGACAACAAAACACAGCACTTGATATGTTATGTAGTTTGATTTGCCTGCCGTCTTGAAATTTCCGACAAAATGAAAATATTTGGGAATTAATGGAATCTCAAGTGTGTCCACAAATGGAACATTGACAAAGGCCGCCATCTTGGGAGCAGAGTGGGAGATCGGGGGATCGCATATATATGGTATAGCATATAGTACAGCCCCACGGCCAGTCTGGCCGTTTGTCCCACGGACAAACATATGGCAGACACATGTGAGCATCGCATCCGAACTCAACTCAGGCCAAACAACGGACCCGGGTCTCCGATCCACGATCTCCGATCTGCGATCTGCGATCTCAAGACCCCGCGTATTGTTATTTTAAGCCGCGCCGCCGTGGAGATCGGGGATGAGACGATGAGTTCGGGGGGAACTTGGGGTGTCTGCCATACGCTATATATGCTATATACGCTGGATATGCTATGGATGGAACACTGTCAGTTGGCTTGACAGTGGAAAATGAAATGGTTTTCGGTTTTTGGTTTTGGTTTCGGTTTCAGAGACTCTGCTCGCAACGCTCCACTTTTGACCAGCCCCTCCAGAACTCAGAGAAAAAATCCAGGAGGGGGAATTCGGACAGATAGACGGGAACATCGGAACATCAGAGCATCGGAACATCAGAACACATTCATAGCAGGGGGTGAACTTGAAAATCTCGTCGTTATGTGCAAGAGATATTTATATACATTTTCACATTTATTATTTATAGGTCTGTAGGAATGGGCAGGAGCATTGTGGAAGTCAGGCAATAGGAACTTCTTTATAATCTATATTTTTGATGGGGATTTTATAGGGGTTTTAAAAAGATTTTAAAATAATCTTTATAAAAATATTTCACTAAAACGGATTTAAAGTTTTTTTTTATAAGATCAACATGAACAGTTGGTTTTAAGCACCTAGTTATTATTATAAGGAAGATTTCTGAGGTCTTTCTTTCTTTCTTATTTAATTTTAAGTTAGTTTTAATTTATTTTAAGATCATGATCATTCTGAAAACACAAAAAACAGATCCTAAGTATCAGTAGGTCTTAAAACCATTTTATTATAATTAAACTACTGTGATTTTAAGGATTTCTATATCATTCTCGTCTCTTTTCTTCGCTTAATTATTATAATGACTAAGATTTCTGACAACATATTTGAATCTTAAATAATTGGCTAAAACTAGCAACGCCATCTGATATGATATATCATTGTGTAAATACTAAGTAGTGTTCTTTCCACTTTGGTTCTGTTTAATGTCACTATTAGACCTAATCAGGCATTAATCTTAAGTCTGGCTTGGTCAATTCCGGAAGCTGGCTCTTTCTTGGGCCTTCGTTGCGTGTGCTGGGAATGGGGCTGGAACTGGGCGACAGAAGACTGTAAACTGTAGACTGCAGACTGCGGGGAAGACTGAAGACTGCAGACTGTAGACAGCCAGAGAGACCCAGTCACGAACGAAGGGGGAGCGGCTCTTCTGCGGCCTGGTCTGCATTGGTTTGTCTTAGCTTTTCGGGTTTATCTAGCCGAAAGCCGGCTTATCTTAATTGCAATATCGCTGGGATATCTCCCGATGCCAATCTGCGTGCACACAATGCGAATTTATCGGTGGGCCAGTAGGGTATAGTGCCCATACTCTGGCATACATATATACATAGTATCTGTTGTATCTCCCGATCTGTCGTTGTGGGTGTGTCCCCCCCCTTTCGGGCGCCCCCCCAAAAAATATGATGGACAGCTAGATATGACAAATGAGCTGCAATCTCTACACGAGAGCAGGTTAGGGTATGCACAGTTCACCCGAAGCTTATTAACTCCGAAATCTTTTGTTTCGCCTTGCTCTTTAGCTTTTAAGCGACGACAACCCACGCAGTCTGCGCTATGAATTCGAATGACTTGCCCCGGCCAGATCTTCCACATAATGAATGAATTGGTCCCTGGTCCATACACCGAAAGAGAAAAAAATCTAAAATAAAACACGTCTAGAAGTAAACCAAGTCATATATTTAATAATAAATAATATAAAATGTTTAAAGATTTTGGAAAAGTATAAATGCAATTTTGATGTGTTTATTAATACCTATCGAAATGTAGAAGAAAATTTTCAAATCGCTTTATTCATTAAAAAGTTATGAGCAAATAAATCAATTAATAAGCAAGCAGTGCAAGCAGTCTCTCTTGAAATATGTTTGAAAAATATTTATAATTTTGTTTTAACTGCTTTGAATATTGTTAATGAAATTCCTCAATCATCATAGTCTTTTCTTTCGGTGTTTAATCTTCGGGCCTGCTATTTTATTACTATTTTTTTGTTGTACTTGCGGCCTAGCCCGACTCCAATGACAAATGGCTGGCTGACTGGCTGGCAAAGGCTGTTAAGGTGGCGCATGACACCACCGCACACAACTACTGGGCCAAGTCCAACTATTTAGCCGGAGATGATTAAATATATAGTATCCAGATCCAGGGGTGGTGGTTTCCCCAGCTTTTGAGCCCACTTCCTGCTGGATTCGATCCTACACACAGATCTCTTGGCCGTGCCCCACATCGATGAATATGAAATGAGTTTGTGGGTTTGGGTTCGGGATTGGGATTGGGATTGGGATCCCAGGTCTTATGTCTTGCTCCCATTTGGCCAGATATCGCGGCTGCTGCATCGGCACGCACTAGAGCGAGATATCCATAGGAAGATAAAGATGAAGATATAGTCAAGAGAGATGGGGCTATATGGGGTGCCCAAAAGCGTAGGCTGGGACAATTTTGTACTTGTAAGCGATCGCGCTTTTTGGTCTTTTTTTGTTTTTGGGTGTGCCTGCCCCTCTGCACCTCAGCAAAAATGAAAAAAAACCCTGCCCAAGTTGGGCAATTGACGGGGCATGCCGGCCACGCCCAGCTTTCCTGGTCATCAATGGCACAAGCCCAAGAAAAAAAAAAGAAAAGACAACGACGATGATGATGTTATTTTGCTTGGTGGCAGGCCTGGGCCAAGATTTAGTCGGAATCGAGGAATCGAGCTGGTGTGGGCACATATATCTCTATATATATTTATATGTACATATATATCTGATGGATTGTCATGCATCGGCGACGCTCCGCTAATCATATGGCACCAATATGCGTGGACTCATCGCCGGGGACCCAAAGTGGAGCTTCACTCGGAGAAATATGTGTTTTTATGATAATTCATCATTTCTAGACCCTGGCTTAAGGAATTATAACAAACTCTTCAGTTTAAAATATATATAACTTTTTAAAAAACGTTTATTAATAAAATACAAATTATTGCAAAGCTAAAACATTAAACATTAACATTAAATATCCTAAGTTTTTAATTTTTAGGGAATTTTTTAAACAAAATAGTCCTTTTAAATAAATTTATTAAAATTAAATGAAAGTATTTTTCATTTTTTAAAGCACCTAAACTTTAAACATTTATTAAATAAATATTCAATTAAAAAATTGAAATATACTAAGTCTTTAAAATAATTAATCCCTTTAAAAAAATTAATTTAAATTAAATAAAAATACTTGTATATTTTACGCACTTGGCATTTTTGGTTTGAGATCGTTTTTTCCCACCTAGTACCTAATTTCCCTATTTTCGCAAGTGTTCACCAAAGATCCCTCTAAAGTTGGACCTTAAACTTATGATTTTGAGCAACTCACCTCGGCGATTTTTCAGCTGCCTTACATTTTCCGTATTTTAGTGGCAATTTCGCGCTTGAACGGCGTTGCCGAACGAAAAGCAAGCGGACAGCGGGCGAAATTGATAGGGAATCCGTTTTCGAAAATCAGCTGGACATTGAGATTGAACCTCTGAACTCTGGATGACGCGGCACTTTGCATTGTAACTGTGTGCATTGATTAGTCATGGACAGAGAGGTGCAGAGATTGGGCAACTACGGCAATTGCCCAATGCGACAGCTGAGATCTTTCGGAGGAGGAGGAACCAGAAACCCAGGGAGATGGATCGATCCAACTCGATCCAAAGCGATCCATTGATGACTTGCCCATGACAGATGCGGAGGTGTGGGCATGTGGCTAGAAATAGAAACAGAAATATTGAGATGGAGATGCAGAGATGATGATGTTTTCTGCCGGTTGGTGGTTGGTGGTTGGTGGCCTCGACCCGTGGGCTCATTATTTAAACGACGCTGCTTTGGCTGCTAAAAGTCATCAATAAAGGCTAGCTGACCACCGGTCTGGGCTTGGCAATTGCCTCTCGCACATGCAAATGCGAGTGGGTGGCACTGAGAACCGCACCCACAAAAATAAAGAAGAAATACAAATGCAGGCCACAGGCGGATGGGAGCAGTCGCAGTCACAGCTAAAGAAACTCAAAAGTGAAAAACTGAAAACTCAAAAACAAAAAACCTAAAAGGAAGAGCCACACAGAGATTGTCGCCGAGATTTCGCCGTAAGAGATTGGGCATCTGGCCCACAGCTTCTGTGAGGAGGACTCACATCCATTAGCTAATGGACTCGATGTCCACTTGTTGTGCAAACTCAATTTCGGACTTTTGTGGACAGGAGTCGCATGCCGATTAAACACCAGAAGCCAAAGATAACCCACAATAGCAATGCACTGCGAACAATTTGAGATAAATATAGATTTTGCAGTGTGGTCAGCTTATAATGTTTGTTGCATGGCAAGGTCACACTGTTAGATCAGTGTGGCCCTGCCTTCTAAAAACATGCAATGTGACCATGCATGGTCATTAAGATCGCTAACGATAGATATGTTTTTAAAGATTTAGGCTTGATTTGAAAATATAAATGCCCAGAAATTTCACATTTTCTTTTCTCTGTGCGGGGGGCATTCAAAAATACAACTTAGGGGGTTGGATTTTTCTGCTGGCCATTTGTGCGGGTCGCTGTACCTGACGCCGGGTTTTCATGTGGTTCACACTCGAGTGCCCACAATTAAAATACAGCCTGTCCAACTGATAAGCCTTCCTGCATTCTTTTCTTTTGTCAACGCAAAAGCACAACTGGAATAAATAAATAAAAAAAAATAAAGAAATTAGAAAACAAAAAAGAATTGAAAAGTTTTGCCCTGAACCGAAAGGAAATTTAAAGGGAGGGCACGCACCAAACACACACATGAGCACCCACCCCACCCCACTTGTTAGCCCACATTCAAAGAGTCTTTGAAAAGTTATGCGAACGCAAACAAAACTTTTAATTTGGCCAGTTTGAAAAGGTGAAAAGAAAGCAGCGAGCTGGGGGCCAGATAACGATGACCTGGCCAAGACGACCTGGCCCCGTATGAAATATTAATGCCGGACTCTTCTTCACAGATGAGATATGTATGTGATATGTGAGATGGGGGTGGGCTGTGATGGGCGTTGAGTGGGTGGTGTGTGGGGAGGTGGGTTTGGGATTTTTAATCACCCGAATGGACTTCAATCGAGGCGGGATATTCGATGGCATCGCGTTAGTATAGCTGCGATTGTTGTGTGGGCAGCGGAACATTGCAACTGCCACTGCGGCAGCAACAGCAACACAATCAGCACACTGGGAAAAAAATCGATAATTTTTAATTAATAGTTATTTCGAAATTGCATAATATTTATACCCGTTACTCGTAGAGTAAAAGGGTATATTGTATTCGTGCAAAAGTATGTAACAGCTAGAAGGAAGCGTTTCCGACCCCATAAAGTATATATATTCTTGATCAGGATCACTAGCCGAGTCGATCTAGCCATGTCCGTCTGTCCGTCTGTCCGTCTGTCTGTCTGTCTGTCTGTCCGTCTGTCCGTATGAACGCTGAGATCTCGGAAACTATAAAAGCTAGAAGATTGGCATTTTGCATACAGATTCTAGGAGTTCCTACGCAGCGCAAGTTTGTTTCAAAAAGGTGCCACGCCCCCTCTAACGCCCACAATCGCTTATATACGATTTTAAAAATTTCAATATTTCGGAAAAGTAAAAATGCAGTTTTATTGTGTTTATCAATACCTATCGAAATGTAGAAGAAATTTTTCAAATCGGACCATTCGTTAAAAGTTATGCGTGTTCAAAGTTTCTATCTCGATCTCCCTCGCACTCCCTTTACCTGAGTAACGGGTATCTGATTGTCGGGGCACCCGACTATAGCGTTCTCTCTTGTTTTTTATTTGATTTTTTGTTTACTTCCAATTTTAACATTTTATATTTTTTCGAAAACTAAAAATATTATTATTATTATAAGTTCTATGTTTTCTAGTTTATGTAATTTTTTTAGATTTTTATGTCAGTTCGTTCGTGGTGATTTTGGCTACTTCTGGTTTTTTTGTCCAGACTTTTATATAGTAGTCTAGATATTTCTAATTTCTTAACGCTATTTCTTTTTAAAAGTATTTTAACTTTTTCTATGGAATAAAATTCTTGTTTTTTAATTATTCCCATTTTTTTTTTAGTTCCCTTGGAAAATATAGAAACTTCCTAGGCCCTTCGGACTGTTGATAGGGATTTTTGCTGTGCAGGCAACTGCATCGCTCTACATGCCACATAATGGGGCATCATCGTCGGCTGTCTGGATGTGTGCCAAAGTGCAGAGCGGAAGTCATGACTAGCCAAACACGAAGCGATGAGATGGGGATGGGGATGGGAATGGGGATGGGATCGGGGGGTGTCAGGGATTTTTATTTTATTTTAAGGGGGCCTGAGACGTCGAGCCGAAACTGAAATAAGAAAGTACGTACATTATTTCGGGCAGACACCAAAAATTGCGCGACCGTATAATTTGTGCGCGTGAAAGTGAGAAAGGTCCCAATTACTTAGAGGGGGGATTGAGGTACAGTGAAGCACCCACATCGCCGGCGACCGACCGACCGACCGACCGACCGACCGACCGACTGACATGCATCGAAATTTGTCATAACCACGATTAGGATTTTTGGCTTAGTGTTTTCTTGGTTGGTTTTTTTCTAGAGCTCTATAACCACTGAAAAGTCGGTGGTGCGACACGAGCTGGCTGCACCACCATCTAAAATAACAGAGAGCCCAAAGCCTGTGAGCTTGTGTCCTAATCGTGCCGCAGATAGATTCGTGAGTTTAGCATACATATGTCGGATGTAAATCATTTGACAATTCCGCAGACGTTATGTGCCACGTCTTCCAGACCCCCTTTTCTTTTTTTGTACTTTTTCTCCAGTGCTACTGTTTCCAGGGGCGGCGAGGGGGGCTTGACACCTCCGCAGAGGACAAAAACTGCACATTTCCCAGAGTCTGCGGTTTTTTTTGGGGGGCTTTCAGTGGGCGGCGGACAACGGTTGTCTAACGAGACCACGGGTTAGCAATTAATTGATATCGATATATTATCAGGCAGGCTTTATAAGAAACTAAATTAGATCCTAAGGATTTTCGGGGCATATTAATGATTTTAAGCTGTACTTTTTTGGTGTCCTGAAATTCATAATTAATAAGTCGAATTGTTAATCATATTCGATATGAACATAACAATAGAGAAAAGAAATATGGATATGAAAAAATATAAATTTAAGTCGAAATACAGTTTCCAAGTTTTCTAATTTTTATTTTTTTGTTCTTTTTTAAATGGTTGAAATATTTCATTAAATATTTAGAAATTTGTTTTTAAAATAAATAAAAATAATAGTAATATTTATAAGAAATTGTATTTAAAATTAAAATAAAATGTTAAACAAATTACATTTTTTATAATTTTCAGGGAAAGTTTCATAAATTGTTTCATAAATTTTAAGTGCTTTAACAGCTTGACTAAATATTTAAAAATTTGTATTTATAATAATAATATTTATAAGAAATTTAGATATTTTTTTTTACAATTTTTAGGAAAAATTCCATATATTTGCTTAATATATTTTAGGTGCTTAAAATGCTTGACTGAATATTTTAGAATTTTTATTTATAAAATAGGCTTTCATTCTATGAAAACCCACCCATCATTTGAATACAAGTTATTATTCATTGAGTGACTCATTTCCCATTCAAGTGTCCTTTCAGAAAAACCAAAGCCAATCTATGCAGGATCGTCTTCTTTTGAACTTTTGGACCATTATTAATATGGCTGGGCATTTTATTGCCCAGAGATCGTCGTGGTCTATTCTTTGGGTTTTTCTTATTTTGTTTTTCCGTTTTCGTGATTTATTTTTTAAGCAAATTGTCGCCAGTAATCCAACAATCCGGCAATCCGGTAGTTCGGTAGCTTCAGTAGCTTCAGTAGCGTAGCTGTCGCCGAATGGCTGCCATGTAACGGGGTCCACAGGGCGGGTGGTTGATGTTGTTGGACTTCGAAGGGGGGGCATATGGGGGGAATGGGAATCGTGCCTGCCCAGCGGAGCATCTGTATCTGTATCTGCGGAAGATTGCCGGCTGCTGCTGCTGCCTTTGCTCCTCTTCCTCTGAGCAAATGTCGCATGTGATTTCCCAAAAACTGTTTCCACGCTCGCTGCCCACCGAAAAGCCACCAGAAAGCAAATGTTTGTTCAGTGGTGCCGGTGGTGGAGGTGGTGCAGGGGGCTACCAGTGGTTTCTAGTGGCTGAGACCCGAGGACAGCCGCTGATTATCATCAAAAGATCGGAACTGAGCGGAGAGACAAAGGCGAAGACGCTTCTCGTGTGAGTGGCTGCCTAGCGAGCTTGGTTGTTGTTGTTGCCCCATCGCTTGGCTGACTGTCGCCTCGCGAAGGCCCAAGTCGCCACCACCGCCCCCTCCTTGGATTTGGATTCGCCCCCCCACCCACGCCCCTGGAAAGCAGAGCGTTATGCCCTGTACCCACACTCCTCACAACAACAAAAAAAAAGAGAAGAAGTAGTGCACGGCAAACAATGGGGATGATTTCTTATAGAAAAAAAATTGTATTCAAAGGAAGAAAGAAATTTTAAATACATGGTAATAGCAAAACAATATAAATATAAACATTTAATATAAATAAGTAAATATAAATACTATAGATAACCATTTTCTTAGTTCAAATTATTTTATATATTTTTCAAAACCCTTTTTAAGAATCAAAATATTTTTTAATTACAATTTTGTATCCAACATTTTTCTTTGTTCTTTTAAAAATATAAATATTTGTTAAATTACAAATAATATTTTGTATAGAATATTTTTCCTAGTAAGAAAAAGAATTAAAATATTTCAAAATAGTTTTTGAACAATAAATGTTTAAAGAACCCTTTTTTGACCTAGAAATAATTTGTAATAATTGGAGAAATTTTTAATAAAAAATCCCCGAAATATGTCAACTTTTTCTCTCAATGTATCTTTGGCTTCGGCGGCAAATTAAAGTCCAAGTGCGAGTCAAATTATTTTTTTACAAGTGAGTTACTGTTTTCATTGCGGCTCTTAATGTAACTAACTGTTTAGAAATATTTATTATTATTGTGGCTCTATGCGGCTGCAGGTGACGCTGCCTCGTTTAATCGGTTCCAAAGCCTTGATGATGATGATGGTGCGGCTGCCAAGACTACGGCTACGGCGATTATTAAAAATCACTCCTAGCCAGGCTAAGCGCATCTAAGCGCTGACTGGAAATGAAAATGCCCATGCCCAGATGCCCATGGCCCGATAAAGTGGGCTCGAGTTTCTACCCAGATAAATGGGGAATATGTGAGTGGTGAGCGGAGTGCCCACCGAGCGAAAAGCGAAGAGCAAAAAGCGAAAAGCTCAAAGGGAAAGCCCAAGGAAAATGTCATCTATAGATGATCTTTAGCCGAAATACATCATATACACACATTTGTCAAGTGTGCTCTTAATTATTCCGATTTCACTGCTATTAGGGAATTTTTTAAAAATCTATTTGACAAACAATATTTTATATGAAGATATTTTGATAATGATTTAATAAAGGTTTAATTCTTGAAACTCGTTAAAAAAAATACTAGGTCCCATATTAAAATATGGTATTGAACTCTGAACTCTGTAGTATTAATTTCATACTAAATATTGTAACGTATGTATATTTTTTGTATTTTAAATTCTATACCAAAAGTTGAATCCTAACACTTCCGAAAGTATTAATTTAGTACTGATCTTATTAAGATATTTTTAAAACCCAAAAGTTCAGAATTAACGTATAAATAGTTTAGTTTATATGATAATTTTTTTTTTGGTGTAGTTATAGAATCTTCCAAAAAATGTATTCGTTATATTTAAATAAATATTAATAAATTAAAAAATAGTATTATTAAATATTCTTTATGCATACATAAGTCATTAAATTTCCTTTCTAAGTCAGTTGGCTTACCAAATATAATTGTTTTAATCATTCCAATCACCACCATATGTAGAGCACTTTAAAGGTAATTTGGGAAAAATACTACCCCAACCATTAAACAAATCTTGAAGTTCGGGCAAGTATTATTTTGGACTCTCCAGATTTCAGAGAGCGATTACCCGGGGTTTCACCCATATGATGACTGCACCATCTAATTTTTATTGGACAAAACTTTGCGATAGGGGAGGGGGTGGGTAAGGTAGGGCTAATTGCAAGTGCAATGACTTCCGCGACTCCACTTAAATGCGACTCGCACTTGAGTTTTGTCATATGTATGTATACAGTGGAACCTGGACAGTTGCCGCCACGTTGTTTTTGGCCGGGCCGAAAGCAAACACACATGTTTAGATACCGAGACAGAGATAACACTAAATTGAGGAGAGGTGGGGACTTGGGTTTTCAGTCTTGGCCTGGTCGGTTTGGGCTGGCTGCCCCTTGTCGCTTTCGCGGCTCAGTTAATGTTAATGTGCTCCAAAGTATTCTCGGCTATCTGTTTTTGTTTTTGCTTTCTGTAGTACGACTGTGCGTGCAATTGTGACCAGTGGGTTAAACCAATTTCACGCCGGTAAAGCGCCAAGAGCGTTGCAGCCCCGCGCGGTGTCATCTACCTGGTGCCTGCCAAAGGTAGATTCTTCCAGGAGAATCCACATCTAAAAGAAGCTTAGATGGCGAGCGGAGTTGCAACTGTCTAAATGTGCATGACGTACACTTTTTGGACTCGCCGAATGGCGAATGTCGCCAACGCGCCGTGATCTCTGACGGAATGGAACTAAATCTGCCGCAACACTGCACAAAAATTATGTAAAATATCCATTTTTCAAAACTATAATATCAAAAACGTATATGTTTAAAATTTGCATGTAATTTGGGTTTTTCTTCAAAAATATACATTTTTCTTCGTGTTTTTTGACTGTAACTTGGCCAAACATTGTCCCAAAACGAAGATACTTACTGTTTTGAACAGCTAACAATCTAATTGATAGATTCTAGTCACTTTCCGAGTTATTTGGAAAAAATTAAATTTTCGTAAATTTTCACATTTTTTGATAAGGGGTTACATCATGATTTTTTGCGAAAAATGGGCAAAAATTAAAAGTTTCAGATTTAAATGCACATCGATTGGGCCTTAAATTACGAGCTCTTAGAGGTACGACACTCTTTATTGGGATCATTATTTCCATTGTTACAGGCCAAATACTGATATTTTTAGAAACAAACAAAATCAGGATTTGGGTTTTTGGTAAAAATAGGAATTTCTCTGTAAGGTTTTTTGCTGTAACTTGGTCAAAAATGGTCTCAAATCAATAATACTTACTGTTTTGAACGGCTAACAATCTAATTTATAAATTCCCATCACTTTCCGGATTATTTGGAAAAAATTAAATTTTGGCAAATTTTTACATTTTTGATAAGGGGTAACATCATGATTTTTTGCGAAAAATGGCCAAAAAATTAAGATCCCAGACTTAAATGCCAATCGATTGGAAATTTAATAACGAGTTCAGAAAGGTATGACAATCCATATTTGGATCAATATTTTTATTGTTTCGGCCAAAAAACTAATTATTTTTGAGTGCAAAATTCGGGATCCGGGTTTTTGGTAAAAATAGGAATTTTTCCTTTTCGTTTTTTTGCTGTATCTTGGCCAAAAATGGTCCTACACCCAAAAGACTTACTGTTTTGAACAGATAACAAAATAATAAACAAATCCATGACACTTTCCGTGTGATTTTGGAAAAATAAAATTTTCGCCAATTTTCGCATTTTTTATAAGGGGTAACATCATGATTTTTTGCGAAAAATGGCCAAAATATTAAATGTCCTGGTTTAAATGCCAAACGATTGGAAATTTTATAACGATCTCATAGAGGTATGACATTCCATATTTGGGTCATTATTTTTGTTGTTTCGGCCAAAAAACATATCATTTTTGGATTTCATAATTAGTAATTGGTATCGCTTGTATTTATAAATATTAAAATTTTTTAGTTGCTTGTCATTCTTATAAGAAAATATTTCTCTCAGTGCAGACAATAGACTCTATAAATGACAGTTGGACTGCGACAAAAGCGAGCTCTTCGAGTTTCTGGGCTCCCCGATCTCCGGCTCTGTTTTTTCCAGTCAGTCAGTGGAGCGCGAAGGAGTGCGACTTTGGACCGGGGACTGGGTACCGGTACCGGTACCGAGAACCTAGGGTTAGGGTTAGGGCCTGGCCATTATCAACTGGCGCTGGCCACGGCGGCCCCACAATTGTCAATGTGTGTGGAACTCATATTAGGCCATTAAATGCAGGGCGATAAGAAAGTTCAGCGGAACTGAAGCGAGCAATTTCAGGCTTAGTTTAGTCTGCCATATGGTATATTACCCATGGGATGGGGATAGGGGGACCTTTTGGGGTCTGGGTCTCTAACTGAAACTAACCAACGTGTGTCCACTACGAAAAGCATCACGATCTGGCCCAACATGCAGACATGTGTCGATACAAGGTAGGAATATACATACATATTTCCGATGTGGCCACAGCCTATACAAACATAAAGCACTCGGCGTGCTCAGCGCCAAAACATAATTTTCGCCAGGCGAACATACAGCAGACCCCGAGGCAGTTCCAGTTCCAGATCCATACGTCCCAAACACATAGGATCCATTATCCAGAGCCCCAAAACCAGATTCAGATCCTAGCGAGCGGCTCAAACAATTTTATTGATTAATGAACCATAATTAGAGACATTTACAATGAGCCACAATAATTCTTCATTACCAAAAGGCGAGCGGGATGCGCCACACGCTCCTCGCTCCACCACGCGACAGTGGCCACCCGCTATAATGACCATTGGGGCCTTGGGCCATTTAGTTGGTCCACCCATCGTATCACCACTGTGCTCGCTTTTCGGCGACCCCGCGACGCAGTTGAAATGCAGGTTACAGTTGTTAAGAGCACTGCAAGAAAAAAGGGACTAACATATCTGTAAAGTGATTGGGTTCACTTGCTAATTGTATCTATTTAAATTGATGGATAAAAAAATAATCAAATAAAATAAAATTAAGTATTTAATTTATTTTAATTTAACAAAAATGTATATCTAAATTATTTACTTTTCATTTAATTTATTTCAATTAATCGAATTAATTTGTAGTTACAATTCTGTATATAATTTAATAATTTAATTATGATTAATAAAATTCATGATATTTTAAAACAAATTTAAAAAAATATATATTTCATTGTTCAAGATTGGAATACATACTTTTATTTTAAATTCCAATAGATCTACTCCTTATTTGCTGGTTCTAAACTATTTACATTTATATATTACCCATTATTTTGATAAATGTTGGACCTACTTTATGTACCTTTATATACCTTTACATTTAATCCCAGTAAGTCTACCCCTTATTTATATGTTTTTTATATATATTTGTTGTTTTTATATATTTCTTAAATATATTTTTTATTTTATTTTTGCTAGCAGTGTAAACTCCCACCGCACCACTCTTGACCCATCTGCATCCGCGTAGCGATCGTGGCTCACGCGCACAACTCATTCAATTTCAGCACAGACACGACTCCAGCGGATCGCTCTGCACCACTCCATTCCCTGCACCACCACTGCAGCACCACTGAACCACCAGTGAGCCACCAAGGCATCCACGAGGATCAGAGATCCACTTCAATGAATGAATTCGGCGTCTGTGCATTGCCAACATTCGCAATCGCATTCGCATTCCCATTCTGCGTGGTGTGTTAACTTTCAGTTGGCTGAAAAACGGGGGGAATCGGGGGAAAATCGAGGGAAATCGGGGAAAATCGCTCTTGGAACGTGTCAATCGAACACGAAACAAACAGGACGGACGGACAAACCGCAAGGCGAACTCTCGGACTCGGACAAACATATAATATATATTTTTCAGGGAGGGGGAATCTCTAATCACTTCCGACTACGAGTTCATAAATCCTCCTCACCTGGCCAAGCATTTTCCCAGGAAAACTCCGCTCATTCGACTGGTCAGTAATTGAAAGCGATGGCAGTCAATTGATTAATCGACAAGTGTAGGCGAATTGAAACGACAAATGTGCGAAAATAAACGAATTGAGGCCATAAATCGCTTTAAATGGCCAGTGATTAGGCTATCGAATATCAAACTAATCTGTTTATATTATTTACTATTCTGTTTAGAAATAAAATTGGTAGTATATCAAACTCTAAATCTGATTTATTTACTACTGAACTTATTTATTGAGAAAGTGAGTGCCAATATTAAAGATAAATACCTATTTTATTCTAGGTATTTCAAATTTAAATTATTTATTTATTTTATTCCAAGTATTTATTTATTAAAAAAAAAGTTTATTATATTTCAAATATATTTATAAAATATTGAAAGTTTTATTAAGAATATAAATAATAAATTAAAAAATTTATGAATTTTATTCCAAATATATGTATTTATTAAATAATGAGAGGTCTAATAATATTATAAATAATAAATCAAATATTTGATTGACATTATTCCAAACATATTTATTAAACATTGAGAGGTTTATTCAGCTTATAAATAATAAATACAATTATTAATTAATTTTATTTCATATACCGAGGTTAATTCCGGTTTTAACTAAGAAAATAATATAATTTATGGAAGAATAATGACCCTGTCCAAACACACAAGTCTCTTAGCCACCAGAACTATACTTAATTACCCCAGCTTATCACCAGGTGGAGTATGGAAAATCTGCCGAGTTCTGGGTCCCTGAACTCACGCCCATTGCTTTTCAATTATTTATATGCGATTTGGTTTTAGTGTAGGCCGGCGATCGATTAACGATAACTCAGCCGGGCAGCATCATCATGGATCCCCAGATCCCCAGACTGACTTTACTTTTAGCCACCGTTTCTGTTTTGTTTTTTTTTTTGTTGTCTTGTCTCCGAGATGGCCGCTCGATAACCGACAGTAGGTAAAAACAAAAGGAAAAACTAGTGGGAAAACTGTAGGAAAAGTGCACAGGAAAACTCAGCCTCAGCCTCAAATGAGTTTTCAGCACAAAACGACGAGGAGGCCAATTTACTATGCATATTTATTTGGGAAAATAAGTAATCAATGGCGGGAATGGCCAAGAAGGGGGATTGGGTATTGGGGTAATGGTAATAGAAATGGCAATGGCAGGAAGCCAAAAACACGACACCCGTCCCATCCCCATTCCGACTCTAAATAAATAAAAGCTGATTTATGTAATTTCCCAAATTGCCTCGACTTCTGGATTGCCATTGCTCATGGGAGCCCATGATCCACATCCGAATCCGAATTATTAGCGGCCAGATCGGCTGACCAGAGGTCCAAAACAAAAAAAGAAAATCCAAACCTGACCCACCGAGTCATGGCCAAGAGCCACAAAAAGCAAAATCAAAATCAAAATCAAAACCAAAACAAAGAGCCGCTCGGTGCGAAATTTAAATTTTTCGCTCGAAACGCTTCTGGGGACATTGTCGCCCAGCGAACGGAGGGAGTGCGAGTGAGAGAGCCTGAGGAGGAGCGAGGGAGACGGCACTTGCCGTGGAGCGCGAGACGTGGGAACTTACTTACTTGTAGTCCAGGCCAGTCCGAGCCCAACTCCCCCTTTCCCTTGAACCATTCCGCCCCCTGGGCAACGGCCACTGCAACTGCAACTGCCGCCGCTGTTGCACGCTGCTGGGAGCAGGCGGCACTGCAAGAAAAGCGGGGAGAGTGGTGACCCAAAAGTTTACTTCTAGAGTCCATAACTTTGCCCACTTAAGTCCGATTTAAAAGTGGCATACCTCTAAAGAATTGTGATTTAATTGCCTAATAATATGCATTTATATTTTTACACTATGTGAGTTTTTTTCCAAGGTTCTCAATTTTTGATAGATTGCAGAAAGATGACCCAAAATATAAGACTTCAAATCTGTCTGGAATACTTCTAAAAAATGTTGATTTAATTGCCTAATATTATGCATTTTAATTATTATATTAATTATTCCCTTGCAAAAAGGTGACCCCAAACAATACTTCAAAAGTCCATAGCCTTAACAATTTAAGCCTGATTTTTAAATGATATACCTCTAAAAGCTTGTAGTTAACTTTCCTAACGTTGTGCTCCCAAAAATTGGTATTTCATGGACTAACATCGATTAGCCGAATATGGAAAGGTGACCCAAAACTAAGTTTCCAAAGACCATAACTTGAATAATTTAAGCCTGATTTCAAAAGGGCTTTCCTCTTTAACTTTGTGGTTTACTTTTGCATTAATTTGCTTTATCATTTATTTTATTGCTAACAAGTCACTAGCAGTTTCTTTCAGTGCAATTCTGGCCGTGGGCAGCTAGGCTTGCCGCAGAATATCGCGCACGAATTGCGGGGCAATGAAACACAATGAAGGCGAACCACGCGGGCCGTCCAACTTGTGCTCCCACTTTTCTGCTGTTGCAGCTCTTGCAGCTCCTACTACTTGCAGAAAGCAGCTAGCAGCTAGAAGGTAGCAGCAGCAGCTCCTCCAGCGCCAAAAGCCAAGTGCCGAGTGCCGAGTGCCGAATGCCCACTCCCAGTCTTGGCCACATAGCCCAGTCACATGGCCAAAACTGAACTGAAACTGAGCCAAGTGAAGTCAGGTAACTCGGGTAACGCTGTTGGGCAGCCAACAATGGTGCTATGGCAGCTATGGCAGCTATGTGGCTGTGTGGATCGATTAAATTGGTCGCTAAAGGTCGAAATTAAATCACGAAATAATTGTTACACCAAATAAGTTCTTCTATGTCTTCTTCGCGGCTGCTCCTCTTGGCCGCTCTTCTTCTTATTCAAGCCAGGGTCTTAGCCATCGTGCTGGTTCTAAACCAAACCGAACTGAACTGAACTGAACTGAACTGGCCCCTTGATCTATCTTCGGCCCTGATGACCGCTTCTGGCCCCTTTTCCTTTTTCCTTTTTCCATGGGACAGTGATGCTCTCTGCTCGAATTGCTGGACTCGGTACAATGCCCTTATCGAGTTGCAAGTTGCAAGTTGCTAACAGCTAGCAGCAGCAATAGTAGAAGCAGCATCAGCAATATCTGCCCCAGGCAATTACCTCGTGTCACAATAAATTGTTTCGTTTTGGCTTTTTTCGGGGGCCCAACAGGAACCATCAGACCACCAAATCACACGAAAAGAAATGTAATTCTTAGGTCTTTAAATAAACATATATTTTTTAAGAGTGTACGGTTAATTTATAAATTTTTCTTAATGATTCTAAGATTATTTCTTATATTTATCACGTTATTACTACAATTATAAACTCTCTTTAAAAAATATTTGAAAAAACTTCATTTGGGTTATAATATTTATAACTTTAAATTACATGGAAAATAAACAGGATATTATAGATGGTGGAAAGTGGAATTAAAATATTATATCATGTTGGATAATTAAAATAATATGTAGGTAAATATGATATAATATATCTTATATTATACCTTAAAATAAATATATTATTTTTAAGAGTGTACGGTTAATTTATAAATTTTTCCTAATGATCCTAAAATTATTTTTTAAATTGATTGCGTTATTATGGTAACATAAATAAATATAATATAATCATATTATCTCATATCTTAATTTTATAAATAACCTACAAATATTCCAGTTCTTACTGAACCAAGTATTAAATTAAATGAACAGCCAATTTCTTTCAGTGATCGACGATCCAGCGATCGGGCGACCACAAATCTTTCGCTTGTTTGACTCGCCGTGTAATATGTAAATTGAAAATGCTAAACGCCAGACACTCGACCTAAACGCTGCACAGTCATAGATACAGATACGCGATGTCGATACAGATACAGATACCCATGCAGATACAGCTGAAGATACGGTTTCGTATTTGGATTTGGATTGCAATTGCAATTGGGATTTGTATTTGGACTTCGGCTGAACTACAGATGCAATAACAATATCGGACAGGGAAACAAACAGAGGATCGCAGGTCCGAGGATCGGATCGCCCGGGGCTTCCCAAAACTTCAGAGGCCGTGCGAATGTCGAGGAAATTAGTTCAGCGGCGGAGATTAAGAAAGGGGAAAATTAAAACAAATATTAAAAAAATTATATCTAAATAATAGACCTTAAATACAATTAAATATTCAAGTTTTAGGCACAAAAAACTGGAATCTATCACAGAATTCACATATATCTTTAAATAAATTTAAAAAATAAATATAAAATATAAAATAAATATAACCAAAAACTTGAGTCAATCACAGAACTCACATCCATCTTGGCCGATTGATCAATCGCCTGGCCTGCCTACAGTCGGACCCCATTAAGACCGACCATTCTCTTTCTGCCTTTCTCTTTGCTGCTCTACTCTGCGGCTAATTGAAAACGAAAACAGAGACCGAAATAATATTGAAAAACCCCCCTTTTCCCTCGCTTTCGGGGATCCCCCGGGAAATCCTCTCGAAGAGCGGGACAAACGATTGACAAACGATTGCCTGGCCGTACAAATTGAGTTATTGTAATTGCCCAAAACGTTCAAATCCATCTTAGGTCTCTCTGTTTTTGTCTCTTTTCTCCGGAATGGGAGATTTCCGAGGGGGATTTCGGGGGGAATTTTCGGGGGACTTTCGGGGGCTTTCGGAGGGGAAGTGCCACCACGACTTCTTGAGTGGCATGTGAACGAACGTCTTGCGAAATGCGACCAGGATTTTGGGAAG
Source organism: Drosophila lutescens (assembly GCA_037075285.1). NCBI lineage: Eukaryota > Metazoa > Arthropoda > Insecta > Diptera > Drosophilidae > Drosophila > Drosophila lutescens. Next base: position 2,773,961 of record JBAMCF010000413.1, on the reverse strand, counting down.
TCGCGTTTAGTGGGTGACTGATGCCCAGAATCAAGGTGCACTGCAACCGAAAGTCGCAACTGTGGCAACTGTTGCAACTGCAACGGCAACTGCAACTTGGCCCTGCCGAATGGGAATGAGTGATTGTATTGGAGTCGAGCGGAGGTCAGGTGATGGACGACTCCGAAATACAAATACAACTACATTTACCCCATACCTATACCCATACCAATCCAATTCCAAAGACCCCGAAGACTCGAATCCAAAAATCCGATTTAGACGGTGGCTGCCGCCGCGTGCATCGCCATCCCATCCCCACATGTTTGTAAATTACACACGATCATTAAAAGATTGTATTCATGTCGAGATATTTCGCGCACCACTGTGGTACCTATTATTTAAAATCTTAGGTCATAGGTATTCAAGGCAAAAATGTAAATTAATTTATATTAACAATATTATGGGATTTTTATTTTTAAAAGGCTACAAAAATATTTTTTTTATTTTCCTTTTCAATTTTTTTTGGATTTTTAGATAAATTGTAAACAAAAGTAAAAATTACAATGTTAAAAAAATAACAAATAATGACTATTTTTGGTACCTTTTCTTATAGCTGATAATATAATATTAAAAAAAAAATGTCCCAAAAATATTTGAAATTAATATAAAATTTTTGTTTTTATTATTTCTTTTCATTATTATTTCACTTTTCATGCAAATCATTAGTGAGAAAATTCATTTTACAAACAGAAATTAGAAAGTAAATATTTAGTAAGAATTTCCAGGGTATTGGTATCGATGGTAGCCAGGATTTTGGCCAAAATTCTCACTTGTTTTGACTTCGGTTCGGTTGCATGTCGGTGGGGCAGGCAGCGCGGCATCGCCTGTCATAAGCGGCAGGCTTTTTGGCTTGGGCCGCGACTTCGGCTTCAGCCTCAGCTTCAAAATCCAACCGCCACTCCGACTTTCGTCTTCCGTCTGTCGTCTTTAGCTTGGCTTTTTGGCTTTAATGGAGCAGCACCAGCTATGCAGGTACGATTTGCAAGTACGGCCACATTAGCGCCACGAGTAAACCACTGACAGGGGCCAGTGGAGGGTTAAGGGGGGTGACACGGGGGGCTACAGGGGATACAGGGCCCCAACATGCGATACACGTACGCCACAGACCATACCCCATACACTCCACTGCCAAGAGGCAACAAGGTTGTTTGTCCGACATGATGATGAGTGTTTTAGGCGGCTGGAGTCGAGCAGCTACACTTGGGGAAAATGCATAATATTTTAAGATATTTTGAGATCTATTAAGGCACCTTAAGATAATTTAAGATATTTTAAGATATTTTAAGATATTTCAAGATATTTTAAAATCTTTTAAGACATTTTAAGATATTTTGTATCAGCATTGTATTTTAATAAAATATTTATTTTCAATATCTAACTCACAAAGAATGTGTAAATATTTATTTCAAAATAAATAAAATCAGCATTTGGAAAATATAATATTTATTTTTGTCTATGTATAATACTATAACTTTTATGTAATAAATTAAGTACTTAATATAATAGTAAAGTTAAGGACTCTTTCTTAAGAGATTTTCTACTTCAAAATAATATTGCTGTTTCTCTTTATTTATTTGCATATATCCTAATAGTAAATATTTAATATTTATTATTTTAAAGGTACCCAAACTTTTTGCCAGTGCCCAATGTTCATGACTGCCCAAGATGTTGCCGAACTTTCGGCCAAGTCGCTTTGGGCCCGGCTTTTAGCCAGCGAGTGCATGTAAATGAGCGGCGATGCGAGCTGCGAGCCCAAGTTGCATCTGAATCGGAATCTGAAACTGAATCTGAAGTTGCAACTGTCGAATGTTCGATGATGATCGCCGATGACGCTGATGACTGCGATGATGATGATGATGGTGGATGGTGGTGCATGGTGGTGGTGATGGCGACGTTATTGTGCCAAGGTAAGAGATCGTTGCCAAATTGTTTTCGACAAAAATTCTTAAAATAGAAGGTACCGATGGCAAGGATTTTTTATGCCAGTCACTGCCAAAAATTACAACAAAAGCAAAAAAAGAAAACGGCCGAAAGACGAACCTCTCGCCGAAATCGGTTTCACAACTCAGCAGATCCACTGATCTAAGATTTACAGGGAGAGAAAAGAGGGTTTGAGTTAAATAGTAATTAATTTGTATACCCGTAAAAGTGTAAATGCCATTTGGTTGTCTTATTAATACCTATCGAAATTTAGAAGAAAATTTTAAAATCGGACAATCCATTAAAAAGTTATGAGCAGATAATGAAACAGCCGCTAGATGGCGCCAGTAGCTTTGACAACTGCAACTGGTTTTTGAAAACCTTTAATGTTAGCTTAGGAAAAAGTTGGAAAAAGCATAAATATATTGTTCTCAGTGCACTGCACGAGCGATCTCCCCCGCTTGGCGGCAAAAGGTGAAGAATCCTTTGGATTGTCAAAATATTGTATGCCAAATACGGCTCACGAGTTGGCCAGAAAAGTCCGACTGGCTGTCTGCCTGTGATTTTCCCAGCTTATGGCCAAAAAGAAGAAGTCGAGAGGAGTCGCATAAATACCAAATAAATGTCCGGCCGAAGCAATTGACACATTTGCATTTGCGGGCTAGCTGGCGAATGTATCTGTATCTTTGTATCTTGTATCTTTTGGCCGTTTAGCTGCTTAGCTCTTGCAATTTGTCTTGTGTGAACTTGAGTTAGTATTTTCTGGTTTCTTAGTGGGCAGTTCAACCGGCGAGAGATTTCGCACCAGCTGGGGGCTACAAGAGGGGAGAGGGAGGACGGGTGGGGGGCTCTGCTCTTTTTTGGGGGCGCAGCTGGAGAGCCAAGCCCGCGAAAATGTTCATAACTCGTAATTCTGCAGTTGTCAACGGGAGCGGCTTCTGCACTCATCGGTCGGAGATACGGATATACCATTGCCAGCCAATAAAAGCAATTGTGCCATTTGCCGGCTAATGTCTGAGGTCCATGTCGCAGACGCTCCTCAGTCAGTCAGTCAGTTAGTCACTGAGTCAGTTAGCCAGTTTGGCACTTTAGCAACCTGGTGGCTAGCGAAATGCCATCATGGGCTGCGCCACCAGAGACCGGAGACCAGGGACCAGAGACTAGAGACCCCAAAGAGCCATCGCCATCGCCATCGTCAGCGGTTGCATTGGGGTCCTACTGCATCTCACGTTTTCGTTGGCCAGCCACCAAAAAGATTTTGACTTTTGATTGCCGGCAGAAGCAGGCAAATTTCAGTCAACCCCAAAAAGTCTGACCGAAACGAAGCTGCAACGAAAATAGCTAAGGAAATGCACTCGAAACTGAGATGGATTTGTTATGGGGAATGATGAAAAAAATTCAACATTTAATGTACTTAAAAATATATAATTTCAATTAAATAAATAATTTTTATAATAAAGTAAAAAATCTCTTGGTATAAATACAAATTAATAGTACTAAATTACTAGATCTTAGAGCTCTTAATATTATTATAGGTTTTTTTGTAGGAAAATATGAAAAAAAAGAAAACTTATATACTTAAAAATATTATAATTAAAATTAATATTTTCTGAATAGTAAAAAGTTATCTTACCCAATTATTTATAATTTTGAACCGCTTGACTTGAAAGCTCTTCAAATTATTATAATGAATTTTTATGGGGATATACGAAAAAGAAAGAAAACTTAAATCCATATTTTATTATTTATAGCATTTAAGTTAAATAAATTATTTCTGTATACTAAATAGTTATCTATCCCAATTATTAATATTATTAAGCCAATAAAATCATTTAAGAGCTCTACAAATTATTACAATAACAATTCTATATCTAAATCTCATTTAACCAATTTATTTACTTTGATTTTTAACTAAACTAATTTAAAGACACCTTTTTATTTTCTCTGCAGTGAAAAATAGCAAAGTGCAAAACAAAACGAAAAAGTCAAGCTAAACAGAAAAGCAAAATAGCAAAACCGAACTGGTCATAGAACGATTCCAATTTCAATTGCGATTCATGACCGCTGGTCATGCTTGCATGCTCCACTGCCACTGGCCCTCCTCCTCCTCATCCTCTCGAGAACCGAGAACCTCTGCCTCCCTCGAACTCGGAATCTCAGGGGTGCTGGCCAAAAAAGGGACAACCCGGCAGGTTGCCCCTGTTCAGCGTCCCTCGCCATCCCCATCAAGCATACCAATACCGAATTGGCCAGGTCCAGTCCTCTGGTCTATTTGGAACACCATAAAGTTCAAGCAATTTGAACTCTCCCCGCTCTCTGGCGTTCCCAAGTTGCCGCAGTAACAGTAACAGGCAGCTAACTGGCGAGTCGTGAAATTCACAGCAGTCACATTATGTGTTCCGGGCCAAAAAAAAAAATAAAAGAAAAAAAAGAGTGGGCCTTCTGGTGGCCAAGAACGTTGAGAGCAGAAAGTGTTAGGGCCACTCAAACAAACACAGTCCACAGCAGCCAGACATTAATTGCCCACAGTTTCTGGGAATTTTCTAAGGCACTCTCAAAGTCAAAATACTGAACTCCAAAGTCAGTATGTATTTTATTGGTATTTTATAGGTGTTTCAGTATTTTTTAGATCATTAAAATAAATGTTACTACATGAATCCCTCAATAACTTCTTTAAACAACGAAATATTTAGATTTTCTTGATTTCAAAATCAAGTTTAACCTTCAGTGTATCAGATTGTAAAGAATCCAGTTCGCTTCAACTGACAAAACAACTAGAAATGGAAATTTTGTATTTTATTGGTATTTCAGTATTTGTTAGATCTTAAAAATAAATGTTACTAGATTAATCCTTCAATAACTTCGTTAAACAACGAAATATTTAGCTTTTCTTGATTCCAAAATGAATTGTAACCATCAGTGAAGCAGAAGAATCCATTAAGAATCCAGTTCGGTTCAACTGACAATATAATTAGAAATGGAAATTTAATATTCTATTCGTATTTCGGTTTTTTATTGTTAATTTATTTTGTTCATTTTTCAATAACTTCTTTAAACATCGAAATATTTAGCTTTTCTAGATTCCAAAATGCTTTGTAACCTTCAGTGTAGCAGAATGTAAAGGCTCTAGTTCGGTTCAACTGACAATATAATTAGAAATGGAAATTTTCGGGGACTAAGCCCCCTTAAGAGCCCGATCCCGTCGTTTACACATGTAAGCGATCGTGTCCGAGCCAAGTTAGCATGTAAATGACGAAACATGATCGGCGTTTGGGAGGAGGACTGGAATCTCAATTAGTCTGTAGGTCTTTGAGGGCCCGGGTTCGGGATCCTAGGGAAAGTCCATTAGTCCTCCTCCTCCTCCATCTGTCGATGATCATAATCCCATCGAAACGATCTAACGATCTCACATATCCAATGGATTTCGCACACATTCGGTAGGGATTTTGGCAACAGATGCCGAAGGGTAGCCGAAGATGTCCCCAGATCAGATCTTATCCCGCAGCATGTGTATTTCTTTCGGCAAATGGTATTACGTACACCACCTACGAGGAACCGAAAGAAACCCCAATTAAAATCAATCACATTTTGCCCGGGGCAACGGACCGAGCGGCCTCATAAGCAGATAAGCCATCCTCATCATCCTGGGGATCGTGGCGAGTTTCCTTTCTCCTCGCCGGCCCAATCCAATCGAATCTCATCTTCTTGCTATTTGCTATTATTTTTTATTTTCCCTCTCCTTTCTTTCTTTTTTATATCGGGGCCCACACAAAGAAGTCCTATTTGGCGTGCGAAAAAGTGTATGGGGACTTGAGGAAACCCTAGATCATTGTATAATATTTGTAAAAAAAAAGAAAGAAGAAGAAGAAGAATAGAAGAATGGAGAAACCGCTAGGCATTTGTGTCTCAAGTATGCGTCCTGCGTCCGGCGATCCTTGGATGTTGTATCAGGATGTTGGTACCGCTATAAAAACGATCCGATCGTCTTAAGTTTCGCTTCAGTTTTGTTTTGTTTTCAGTTTTTTGTGCGGCCAATAAAAGAAGAAGGTCGTAGGTGGATCCGTGGATCCCTTTGTGATCCGTTCTTTTTTGTTAATCAAAGAACTAACTGTATTTGGCAGGGAATGTCGAGGGTTTGGCGGGGTCAGAGGTCGTTTCAATACACCTCGCTGGTCATGGGAGAAAACTGAAGAGGTTGCCAAAAGATGAGGGAGAAAGTTGAGGGATCCTGAAAAGTTCCAATAAATTTAAAGCAAATAGCTAACAAGTAAGAGAAAGAAAAGAAAGGTTTTCAAAACGATGAAAGGTTCTCAAAATATTTTAAAGAAATAAAGAAAGGAAAATATTAAATTTTCGGCTTTATTATTATTTATTTATTTTCAAAATCAAATTTATTAGTTTTCCCACTCGAGTTCCCATTTGCATCCATTTTTAATTGGTTTCACCTTTTGTTCTCCTTTACGTTTCACCTTTTCCCTGTCAAAGGTGCTAATCGATCAACCTCCAAGCACACTAATCCCATCTGGACACCTTCTAAAAGGCCCGTTCTTGACCCTTGCGTGGGAATTATTCTAATCGAACACTTTCACTCCTCTGAAAACCTTCGAAAAACGCCACAAACACCTGATGCACCACTGATTGGGGGCAAAAAAAGAGAGAGGGAGAGGAAATGAATGAATAGATGATGATCCTGGATCCTGAACATGTGTGTTACAAATTCGGAAATCGCTACGCTTTGGTATAGCAATACTGTATATTTTGGATGGGGAAATGAACTATGGATGATTTCCGGTGGTTCCCACAGTCGATCGCCAGTTGATGATTGCCTTGCACATGCACACCCGCATCACAAGTGCCAGGATCCACAGGATACCAGGTTTCTATACCCCTCTCTCTCTCTCGGTTTTTCTGTATGCTGATCGCGTTCGTTTGCAGACACTGGAAAAAATAAAAATATTTGTAAATTTTACCTACATTTAGATATTATTTGTATGTATCCATATTTTGATAATGATTTTTATTTTTAATCCATTTTATAGGAACAAGGTTTTTTAAACAGATATATGCTATGATGATATGATATATAATAATAAAATATATTTAATAAATTTAATAAATTGTAATTCATTTGAAAAATGAATTTAAAATTAGAGATAGATGTTTGGCATCATTTAGAGATTACTTAGCTCTATAAGCCAATATTCCTTTTGAAGTACCCCCCTATTTTTGTTGCAGTGTAGCTGTATCTGGGCTGTGATCTATTATTCTATTTTCAGCGTGTTTACAAACACATCACAGCTACGCGCAGCGCCAGGATTCAGATTCAGCTATTCTACCTGAGTTTGGACCGTTTTAGGATTTCTGGGCACATCTGGTACCGTTAAGCGGGCCTTGAAACACCGATAGAAAAAAAAACTGGACCCAGCAGGTCATCTTGCACTTGGCAGCCGATTCATTCTCATTTTCGTGTCGACTGCGGTCAGTGGCAGGACTTCCTGCCAGGACATTGGCCCTAATCTCTATTTCACAGCGACTGCTGCTGTCGATGAGCGAAAATTGCTTAGCTCACCGAGTTTCCCTCCTAATTATTAGACGGCAAAATCAAAAAAAGCGGAAAAAACTGAAAAAAACAAGGGAAACCACAGCGACCAAGTGTCCAACAATTGATCCTTTTGCGGATCTACACCTTAATTGCCTTAGCCGAATGAACGAATGAATGAATGGGGGAAAACCAAAAAGCGAGGGAAATGCAATTTACAGACAGATCCCGAAAATAAAAAAAGTAATAGAGGAAGGAGAAGAGAAAAAGGGAAGCCAGCATTAACTAATGAAATTGATGGCGAGTCAAATGCTTTGGTCATTCCAAATCAATTGACCGCACAAAAGGGAAAAGTCGGCGAAAATCCATTGAACGGCAAAGAGTTGGCGGGAGGAAAAGGAAAATTAGCCAGGGGAGTGAGAAGTCGAGGAAGTATTTAGCATTGGATTGATTAGAGGAGGTAATCCTTTTTGGAAAATAACTGTAGATAAATTTAGATATGCATTATAGTGAAAAATATACCTTTAATAAAAGTGTATTATTTTCCAGCAGATTAAATTAGATATATAATAAACTTAAACTCAAAAATGCCTGGCAATATTTTATATTAGTAGTTATTATTTAAAATGCAAAAATCTCAACACAATCTCAACGCAGATCTAAAGTAAAGAAAAAATATTTAATAACAAATTAAGATATGTTTTATGTGCACCTTTTATTAATTTTTATAATTTTTCTGCCGATTGAATTAGATATATTATAAATATTAAACTCAAAAAGATCTGAACATATTTATTAATAGGTGGTATTATTTTATTTAGTAGTATAATACAAAATGTATATGATAAATCTTAAACTCAAAAATATCTTGAAATATTTATTAATGGGTGATATTATTTTATTTAGTAGTAGGTATAATGGAAATATACAATAATAGTCGATTTTATTTATAATAATATACAAAAATGCTCACACAACTCAAGTAAAATGACAAATAATTAAATTTCATTAGATCAGTCATCCCTTTAATGAATTTTCTGGTCAACAGGAGCCAGCATAGAATGGCCGTTAAATGCGATATGGAAATCAGAGAAAATCAGAGGTCGTTTTTTATGGAGTGCGTGTGACGGTGACGGTGACCTGTGAACCCGGGGATCGGAACCGGATAAAAAATGGGAAGAGTGGGAATGGGAATGGGGTGCGAAATTGGTTTGCTATTGACAATGCAAATGCGCAAGAGGATGCAGATTCGGATGGGATGGCATCGTATCGTATCGTATCGTATTGAATAAAGTGGCGGGTCAACCGATGAGTTACCCCGAAGATGCGGTGACCCTACCGAGCTACCCCGCTCGGGGTCACCCTTATGTGCCTGGTACCGCCAGTATGCAAAGGACGCATGTAAATTAATAAATTATAGTCAACTAATGCCCTCCGCTCACCCTTTTTCTGAACCTGGGACATACAAAAAATTGTCTGCCTCGATTTTTTTTGTTTTTCTATTTGGTTCCGGTTCCGAAGGTTCTTCCGAAGGGGTAGACTCTTTTCGCAGCCCTTTTTTGGCAGGACATTGCACCACTTGGGACGAGGATGCATATTAAAAAAAATTCAAATTGTAAAAAGGAGGCGATATTCAATATTCGCGGGTACAGGAAGTGGCTTCCACTTCTGCATCTGCAGCATTGTGTCGTGGGAATTGAAAAGCGCCCGAATAAATCAAAGTGCAGTGGCAACATATACACAGATGCAGAAACAGTATCTGTATCTGTGAGATACGAGTGCATCATTAGCGAGCGGATGCAGGCATCGCTGCTCCACTCGAAAAGTCGAATGTAAACCAAACCAAAGTCGAGATCCAAGGCGCCAGAGATTCAGAAATATTCGAAGGGGGAACCCAAATGGACACACATGTGTCACATGGTCCAAGACTCCAAGAGAGTGTCGCATCCACATCCACATCCACGACCTCCCCCGAACACTCTCACTCACTATATTATGTATGGTATAGTATAGTGCATATGCAATGCCATCCCCATCTGCCGCATATCCTGCAGGATTTAGGATCAAGACTTCTTTTCACTTTCCCCCCCATCCCGCAACTATTATTAGTTTCTACATAGATGCCTAGGTCAATGTGTTCTGCATTTCGGAGTGGTAAAAAACGGAGTCTTCTTTGGGGAAGAGGGAGATTTTTCAAACTGAAAATAAGTACAGTTGGAGAATTTTACTTATAGAGTCTTTGTTTTTTTTGAAAGCCTCTCAGTTGGTTTAGTAATTTTATTTATTTCGTTCTTGTTTTCTGGTGCAATAAGGAATCCTTATAAATTTTTTAACTAGTCACAAAATTCTAAGTATCTTTGAGGGAAGTTCATTCCATCGAAAGTATTTTAATATTTTACATGTTTATATAAACATCTTTAATTTTTGTAAACGTTAAATTGGCATTTGTAAACACTTTTTAATTGATATAGTTTTTTTTGTTAGTATCTAAAATAAGTTGAATAATCAAATAGTTAGTGAGTAGTTCAAATTTTATTTAAAAAAATAAATAAAAACGTAGGATGATTATTTAACTTTGTTTAGCAATTTATTCTGTGATATTTGGCAATATTGCATATTAAATGGTATTTATGTAATGGCAAAGTTCTGAATAAAATACCATTATTTAACAATCTATTTTTTAACCCATTAATTTAAATTCAAACGCATTTTCCCCTTCCAAAGGCATACAATAAATGCGATTGCATATCGAGTGCGTCGATTCATGGGGTTACATCAAGCCAGATTCAGATTCAGACTAAAATTTGCCGTGTGCCTGCGACTGTCTGTCGGCGGAAAAGTGGAAAAGCGGGAAAGTGCCAAGGGTTAACCTTTCCCTTGTACGGCGGCCTGCAAAGTACAGTAACACAAATCGAAGCGGACACTATAAATAGCCACCCTCCGCGACGAAGACGAAGACGCCGGCTGTGGCGCATCAATATCCATCCATCGGTTGAGGTTGCTTTGGATTGGAAGGAGTACGAAGGAGGCAATGGTGGCTACTGGTGGTGCGGAGTATCTCCTTGGGTAATCCAGGGCCGTAGGAGGGGGAGGGGCGGCTATTCCCTTGGCTGCCGGACGGTTGGCTAAATGAAACACATTCGAAACGACATTAAGTAAACAGACTAGCAACCATGTCAATGTCAAACGCACTCGCTGTTACCGCCGCTGCCTCTGTCGCTGCCTCTGCCGCTGCTTCTGCCTCTGCCGGCGTCGCAGTCGTCGGGCACATGTGCGTGGCCATGTAACGGGAAAAGAGGCCGTGTGGACACCGCTGGCAGGACCCCCCAACCCCCGACATCCCTATCCCTATCCCACGCAGCCCCCACCTCTGTTCTTTGTACGCCACAGTGGACACTCTTGTGTAATGAACAGCGCAGGGTTCTAAGGTTCAAGGACATTTTTCAAGAAATTTTCGAAAAGAAGTACTCAATTTGCCTTAATTCAAAAGGACAATTATTATATATATTTATAACAACATATATTTTTTAATATTTTGATTTAAAAGAAAACATATTATTTTTATAAACAAAAAGTTAAAATAATTTCACTATTATTCATATTTTATTTCTAAAATGCTATATAATTAATCAACGAAATTTTAATAAAAAAGTTACTTTCTACATCTATCTACACTTTATCTACAAATACATTTATTTAAAATCGTAAATATACCAGTAAAGAAAATATATTATATATTTTTTTCTTATCGATTGACTACTGTGGCCCTATATCTCAGATGCAGGAGTTGTCGCCTCAGTGGCATCCTCACGGTCATCAGCGGCAGATGAAGAGGAAGAACAAGAAGAGGAGGCGACCGCGTCCACCCATCCACATCCACGTCCACATCCACATCCAAGTCCACGTCCCGTGTAAGAAAGAGCGGGAAGATCCCAGAACTCCAGAACTCGACGGATGCGCATGTTTATTTTAGTCGCCCCATGTGCGCTGCACTGCGTCCCACCAGTCATAAGAATTTATCTATTTCGGTACCAAAATGTTTCGAGGGTCCCCTCGCCAGTCCCCATTTCCCAGTTTTCCCCCACACCACATTTTCCTCCGACCCACTCCACTGTTTTCCACACAATGCCAAAGTCAAGTTCAACGGCGATCGCACTCCTCTGACAGTTTTTCCCGTTATAGAATTTTCTGAAAATGAAAACGAATGAACGCATCACCACATCCTTGGGCAATAAGTGCGTGGAAATCGTTTCTGTTTCGGGGGCCAGCGATTATTGGATAACTTCTAAATGGATTTCGCTTTCGGGGAGGGCTGCAAAGTTTAAGTTTCATGATTAAAGCCCCTAAATATATATTTACTAAATTAATTGTCAATATCATTTAAAATGTTATAAATATATTAAATATACAGCTATTCAACCATTAGTTTCCAACAACTAAATGTCTGTAAAACAGTTTTAAACTATCTAAAATATTTAATGGCAATGCAAATTTAATGTTATTATTTTTGAAGAATTTTTCTTTTTGATGTAATCGATGGAAAGTTTTTTCCTTTTTTATAATAATAAAAAAACATGTAGAAAACATTTTGAAAATAAATAAAAATAAAAATATTGGTTTTTTTCTCACAAAATCACAAAGTTTTAAATCTAAAAGTTTAAAGCCTAAACCAGCTAAGATATAAATTGAATCTATCAATATTTTTCGTTAGGCGAATTTTCAAAAATTTCTTGTTTGAATGCAGAATGCAAATATTACAACTCACAATGATGAACCACTCCCCCATCCCTCAGAAAAATCCTCACTCAAACACTCTTCAAACAAGGTCCCAAAAACCATTTTCAGCCCTCTCGGCGGTGTTGGCTAATTTCTGTTACTTTGTTGCCGCATTTTTATTCATCTTTTTGCCGCCTGTGCGCAATTCAATAAAAATAAATCTTAACCGCAAACAGTGAGTTCGTTTCAATGGACAGCGGCTGTCCGGCTGTCCGTATGAATTGTCCGTAGAATTTGAATATGGATTAGTCAAATCGTGCGTGCAGCGTTGCATACGCCAAAAATCGTCTACATCTACCTCACGCCCCTGGATTTGCATTTCGGAGCTCTCGGGGCTCTCGAAATTCTGGCAAAAATTCCAACTCGGACCCTCGGACAATCGGTGGTGGAGGAAATGGAAAAGGGAATTTAGCGGGCGGCAAATTGATTTTATCGCCGTGCCAAATGCGTCAGATGCCAATAAAACAATTTGACGGTTCGTTCCTCGACCATTGTTCCCCGATTTCCCCTACCCCTCCGCCTCTTTTATTTTCTCTTCATAATTCCACTGTGGGTAAAAACAATGACCCAAAAGTCAGACGAAGGCAGCCAAGTGACCGGCAAAAATACTTATTATATGAATAGCAAACGAAACTCTCTGAGAATGCGGTCTCCGATGTCTTTGATGTCCAAGCGCTGTGTAATGGAGGCTTAAAGATGCTGGAAAAGAACTAATTAATAATAAGTACAAAACTATTTTAAAATTTAAATTAAAATGCTATATAAAATATTTCGGAATTTCATAGTGAAATAAGAGATTCGAAATGTTTTATTAACTTAATTATTTGGTGTAGCAAGGTTTACGCATTGATTAAGATTTATTTAATTAGTATCCTGACAGTGCAATGGATTTTGAAAAGCATCTAAAAACAATATTTATTAAAAATTAATATAAGTCGATCTGAAAATCTTATTTTTAGGACATTTTTAGCAGATTTTTTAACCTAAGGATATTTGGAGTTAGAAAAAATGTAAGTTAATAATGTGTGTGGATATCAATATACCAATATACCTACTATAAATATACCAATATGAAAGTAAGAAATTTAACAATATACCATAACTATACCATAAATATACCAATATATTTTAAAGATCAAATTTTATACAGTTTTTTATAAAAACCATTCCATTTTCAACCTAAAAACCAAGTTTTTTAAGGGTTTCACTGTATTTCTTCGAAAAAAAAACCCACAACGCAATAGTTTTTAGTTTATCACTAGGTTTTCAGTTTCGCCAGCCCAAACTAAATGCAATTTTCCCACCGTCACTGCAGATGGAGAGAAAAAAGGGAACTGAAGGAAAGGGAGGAAGTGCGGGCAGGACATTATTGACAGGGGCGTCATCATCCGTACCGAATCGAATCGCCTGACAAGTGCCGTTCCAATTGTTTTTATGATCCCGAGCAATTTGCATACGGCTGGGAGACAATAGGCCTGATTGTGTGTGACTGGCATGTCGGTATCAACAACCAACCTTCATGTCACTCTATATATCGTATATGGTACTCTACATATATGGTATATAGATCCCGCTGATGTGGGAGGTTTTTTTCTCGGCGGTGGTAGTGGGGAGATATTGCGTTAATTAGCAATCGCCTGGTGCGACCATGGCGAATTCTGTCGATTCGGGACAAAGGATCCCGAGCTGATTGATTCCGATTTGATGGACAGATGAGGGCCACGACCAGGGGAACGTGTTGCGGCTGTCGAAAAGCGGAGGAAAATAAGCAAGGATCCAGGATTCAGGATTCAGGACCACCCGGATCATGGGCCATTGAAACCAATACGTCAAACGTGAGATTACATAAAAACCGCAAAAAATCTCCAAAACAATGGGCAAGCCAGAGAGTAGAAAGAAAGAAAGAACAACATACAACACACAGCGATGACCTTTCGCCCGGCTTTGTCCTGACGCAAATACTCGTAAAAAATGGAGATGACGGCGACGACGAGCCAGCATGTTAAATATTAAATCGCCATATAAGTATATATGGTTTGTGTTTTTTTTTTTTGGATTTCTGCACGTACCGCTCGCCGATTTCCTGACAGCCTCCTAAAGCGCACAATGGACTTGGTCCAGGGATCTGGTCTTCGTCTTCGTCTTCGGATTCCTATTCTGATTCTGATTCGGCTGATGAGGCTGATTCCGAGTCCGATTCCGATTCTGGCCACCCGGCAACAAAGGACCTTCGGTTGGCATAACATTCGTGTGTTTTTCTTTTTTTATTCTTTGGGGTCGACGGCTTGCGAAAAAGGCAGCTGTGACAGCCAGGGGATTTCGGTGCTAAAAAGGGCACTTAACCCATTGATCAGCATTATGGCAAGTGAGCAGAGTCCAAAAGTCGAAGGTCAAAATTCCTCTTCAGCATAGGTAAGAAACTCGGAGATTTTGTGGTACTAATGGGCCATTAAAAATATACACAAATTGATAGAAATCCGTTTTATAGTTATATTTTATTTTTACAAAATTTTAAGTAGTATTCAAAAACTGATTGAAAAGTCTCACATGTAGATTTTATAAAGATTTTAGAAATAATAATTGACTTTACGATTATAATACAAAATCTTTAGGTTTTTGTTAGCATTTCCTACTGTTACAAATAAATAAAGAATAGCCTTAAACTCTTTTATTTAGACTTAAGCGGCATCTTGAAGACATAAATTACGATCTGCGGCAACCCTTTTTGGGGCCTGCACGTGCACGTCGGCCAGAGTTGCCATAAAACCCAGCCAAGTTGCAATGTTCGCCGCGCTGAAAGACACTTGAGATGGAGATCCGAAAGATCTGAGATGTGCGACGACAGGCTGCAACTGCAGGATGTTATGTTTATCATTGTCAATTGGAACTCGGTTTCTGCATGGCGTTTCCATCTTCCATCCAAAGGCACATGTGCCCCTCCGTTCCCGTTCAATAAACACGCTCCATCGTCTAACCCAACTAAAATCCAAAAAAAAAAACAAAAAGAAAACACAGCTCAAGCGTTTTATTTATGACATCTTCAAGCGCGACAAAAAGGGATCTCGAATTCCTTCGCGTTCATATTGGAGAAGTCAGGAAAAATACGTACAGTTATGTAGGTAATAGTAATCGAAATACATTAAAAGTAAAGGATAAAAAACAGATGAAAATGTTACTATATAATATCAAATCGATGTGTTTAATATAATACATTAAATATTCTCAAAGGCATCATAAGATATTTGAAGTTATTTAATATATATATACAACTCAATCCTAACTCGTTTTGGCAATTATCAATCTTTAGGGGCTCAAGGAAATTCCGACTTAATCGCCGAACCCTTCAAGTGATTTTCCCATTTTCTGCGCAATCTTGGGTCATCGTATAATAGGCAATTAGGATGTGTTCTACAAGGGTTTCTCACCTCTGACCCCTGGTGACAGTTGACCCCTCGGATCCTATCAAATTTCCACTTTTCTCGAACAACTTCCAAGGAAAATCGTTCGCTCGAGTTCCTTGACCAATTCTCGACCCTTTTTATTTTCGTCTGCCTGTTTTTCCCCCTCTGCATGTGTGTGTATATCCTGATTTGCATATGTGTAAGCCACTCACATGTGTGCTCTGCACTGGTGTGCGTTTGTCCATAAAACCACCCCGATGGCAACCAATTCGAGGCTTCCAATTGGCATTTACGTTTGCGCGTGTCCAATAAGCATGCTGCCGCCATCTGTCGGCCAACGGCTGAAGCTGGCCGGCCAACAGGTGGCGTTTGGTGGTCTAGTGCGCTTAAAAGAATCTCTATTACGTTTGATTCTATAAAATTTAAATTAGATTAGTGTTAAAATAGTTATTTTACCTTTAAGAAAGAATTTTTAAAAAATGTATCCTTATTTTATATTTAAAAATATTTAACAGTGATATTTTTCAAAATATGTAGCCCATATAAAACTTATAAGTTCCTCTTAAAATTAGAAAGTATTTTTTTAAAATAGTGATTTTTTAAATTAGGTCTTCACTTTAACCTGAATAACGTTTAGGAAAATCATCGAATGTACATAAAATCAACTAAAATTCGAAACAAAAATTATAAGGAAAGATCTATAAAAGAAGAAAATAACCAGTTTATTAAAATATATTCCTCGTTTTATAATAGTTCTTTTAAAATTACCAAATAATTAAATCATCAGATCATTAATAAAAACCGATTTCCTATAAATTATGCCATAATAGATCTAAAAGATCTTTTTCGAGGGCCCCTAAAAGTAGGCAGCACAAGATCGTTGCTATAAAAACCCCCGATAAAAACCTAGTACAGTCGCAAACCCAATCAAAAAACCGATCGATTTCTCGTCCATTGGCAAAAGTTAGTGGGTGGGATGGGTGTTTTTAAAGTGGGTGGGCAGGTGGTGGGGCCATCGTGCATTGTTGTTGCCGTCAGATATGTCGACCATCCCCTAAACGGGCGTCCAAAACACATGTACATAAGCATAAGCGCACATATATGTATGACATGTACATAACACACACAGGCAAACACAAGGACGAAACGGTTATAATCGAAACAAACACGCACACACACAGAGATACAAACGAAAGGACCAAAAGGAGCCACCCTCGCTCGCCGTTTACATATGTCCTGGGTTGGTTTTTTGGCAATGCCAATGCCCGGTGGATTTGGAATTTGGAATTTTCGCAAGTGTTGGTGGTGGGTGGGTGGGTGGTAAGTCCTTTCTGGGTGGTGGTGGTGGTCGACTGGTCACACGGGCCAGTGGTGGGTTTGTTATTCATTTCGCAATCCACCCTTTCCGCCCCCTGCGGAAATCGCCAGGATATCCCCGGCTACCTTGCCTTCCTTCTTTTATAACATCCTCCCCCCCCAAGCAACAATGTTCGCGAAAAAAGGACATTTTATGTGTGCACCATAAAGGCATTAGCATTATCGCTCGTTACGTCCTGAATACCACCCTTCCCCCCACTTGGCATCCCCCTGGCAACCGCCTCTGTGTGCTTGTCCACCCTCCGCATCCGAATCCGAGTCCTGGGCGGCATATGCAAATGAGCCTGTGAGCCTGCAAAGGCAAAGGCAAAAGCCATCAATATCCTGCGCGTCTGGCAGCGCAAATTCAAATCCAATAATGCTAGGCAAGCGGATCTGGACTAACGAGAGTCCTGGCTGCACGACATGCATATAAGGAATAAGGCAGGCTGCTGGCCAAGGGTTACTGCGAATGCGATTTATTTCTATTTCCATCGATATCCACAAAATGGTTAATCAAAGTTGATAAGAAAATGTGAACATCAAATACATACACTCATAAAAAAAAATCGAAGAATTTCCTTAAAATCTAGAAAAATCTTTCTTGAATTTTTGCCAAAGGCGACCTAACCTTTGTTTCAAGAAATGGTTTTTTTGAAAGGCACCATTAAAACAAGAAAAAATATTTCTTGAAACAAGAAATTAAATTTCTTAAAACAAGAAATGGTTTTTTAGAAAACCACCATTAAAACAAGAAAAAATATTTCTTGAAACAAGAAATTAAATTTCTTAAAACAAGAAATGGTTTTTTAGAAAGCCACCATTAAAACAAGAAAAAATATTTCTTGAAACAAGAAATTAAATTTCTTAAAACAAGAAATGGTTTTTTAGAAAGGCACCTTTTAAACAAGAAAAAATATTTCTTAAAACAAGAAAAGCAATTCTTGATTTAAGAAACAATATTTCTTGAAAGGATGTTTTACAAACCCTCAAAGTAAAATGTAACTTAGTTTTTTTATAGTATATTTTATTACATTTCAAACATTTAACACTTAACATTTAAACATTTTTAAATAACACACTTTTGACTTAAGAAAACATTTATTTTTAAGCATACGAGTTATTATTGGTGGTAAATTTAATTCACAGAATTTAATATTGTATAACACAAGGTCTGTTGAACTTCATATGACATAAGGTGATTTCAAAACTCAGTATGTAGTTGCAGGTATCAAAAACCATTTTCTTCGCCTTCCCACATCTGTAAAATATAGAATTATTGGGATATCAAATATTTGGTTTAAGATAAACAACATTTTTTTTAAACAATAATAGCCAAAATACAATCACGTTGGTCAAAAGACAGAGAGAGGAGCAAGACAGGTAGAACACAAGGATGGAAGGGTTGAAAATCGAATTTCAGAGAGAGAGAGAACCGGGAGAGACACGTACATACATTCATTTTTACAAACAGGCCTTTGAGCGAAGGGAGCCCGAATGTAAGCAGGTCAGATCATGGTACAATTTGAAGAAGAAGAAGAGAGAAAAGTCGCGACGCTTCGGTCGAGAGAGCGAGAGACAGGAGCAGAATATGAAAGGGTTGAAAATCGGGTTTCAGATCGGGTGAGCCGCGTACATGCATACATATTTAGATGCCTAGGTATGTCAAACAAATACAACATATTTTTCTTTTTGATATACTCTTACCTTAGAAGGTTTTAAAGCAAAATTACAGCTTCGCCAAACAAATTATTTGGCTGATGCAACTGAAGGTATTTTGGCGATTCATCTGTAATTTTTCATTCTGAAAAATAAATACAATGCGAGTAATAAGGTGAATTTATTATAGAACTGTACACCAACATATTTTTGTACAAATGTATGTATGTACGTAGCTTTTAGCTAAAAAACAATTCAACTAAATTGGTATAAACTTGGTTAAGAGATTTCGAGTTTTTCCTTTAATTACATACACACAATTGTACGCGCGCTATACAAAAAATTATATATGTACTTACCTTTGAATATTTGGAAAAAGGCTTCACCTCTTATCCGCTTAAGAATCACGTCCATCACTTACGATTTTTTTTCACAACTGACGCTCGGGTGATCAGAGAAGTCGGTAGCCGGGTAGTTGTCGGGCCGAGTAGGCCCTTCGTCCTACTTCGTTTTTCTTGTCGTTAGCATTCGGTAGCCGAAGGAATTCAATGGCTACTTTTCTAAATTCTAGGGTCATTTCTTTCATATATTCAATGGCGATTTTGCCATTAAATACGTAGAAATTGTTTTGGCTGCGGCGACAAAAAAAACATATGAGATTTACATTTTTCTAATTTCAAGAAAAATTCTTTCTTGAATTTTTTTCATCTAGAAAGGTTTTCTATATTCAAAGGCAAATTTTCTAAAAACAAGAAATTTTTTTTCTATTTTCAAAGGTAGGCCGATTTAATGGCGAGATTTCTAAAATTTAGAAATTAATTTTTATGAGTGTATATGGAGTAAGAGACTTTTACAGTTTATTTTCGCTAATATCAAATCAAATTCATTCTGATACCATAATATTTATAGACATATTTGTAAAGAAATAAACTATAATATAGATAATAATAGTCATGGGTGCTTTTAAAAGACTTTTCTCGTCCGGAGGATAACTCAGATGAGAACTCAGAGTTTAAAGCTTTCTTTAAATTTACAGTCGAGATTAAATCTTGAAAACGTTTCAGAACTCGGAGTTTAAAGCTTACTTTAAATTTAAAGTAATGATAAAACCTTGAAATGAGAACTCATAGTTCAAAGTTCACTTTAAATTTAATATGCGGACGAGAAAATGGCCCTTAGTCCTTTAAAAGTATTAACATTTTCCCTTAAAATATATCTTATTTCCAAATCTGAGTTAACTGAGTTACAGAAAATAGACATCATTAAAATTTTGTAGTAATAAATCAGTCAATCAATAAAATTTCGTAAGAAAAGGTTATTAATTAAACTAAATAAAAAATAAAAAAAAAATTAAAATTGTAGGTAATATTTGTGATTTATCCTTTTTTGTAGAGATTCTTTAGATGTTCTATAGTACTATAGATAATACTTGATAAATGATATCTTCATATTTTCCCTTACTACTTATAAGAAGTAAAATCCAGAGTATTTATGCTTCGACTCGAATTTCGTGATTACCCTCGATGGCCGCTAATGCTGGCCAGAGTTGCCCCCCCTTCCTTTGATTTCGTCCCCCATTTCGTCCGACATCTTCTGTCCTTTTCCCTATATCTCCGCCTCTTCGCTTGAGCCAGAGTCCTTTGGGGAGAAACGGTGGAAGGGGAGGGAAAGGGGGAAAGCCGAGGAACGTGTGCTCCCAGTTTTCCACCAAACGAATTGGATCCGAAGTATCCTGTATGTGTATATGTGTTTGTGCGTGTCCCTGTGTGCGATGTATGGCTATGGGGATGTGTGTGTGTATGTAAGGACACTGGCACACACACACACGTACTCGGCATTTCGGTGCTCATACATAGATTTTATGTACTGGCAAGTTGCCAAAGCGCATTAATCTAACGACCACATCCGGGCACACACAAAAGGGGATGCAAAATGGGGGGGGGGGGGGGGGTTTCAAGGGGGTTTCCAGAGGGGGGAAAATGGGAATTTGTGGGCGGTGAAAGACTACTACTCCTTATTCGACTGCTTATCCTGGGACTGTGCGAGTGTCCCTATGCCATTGCTTATGCTTATGTCCTTCGCATATTTGTCATTCGCCTCTTGCAAATTTCCCGATTTTCCCTTATATATATATATATATATATTTGGATGTATATCCGTATATATAGGGAATGTTCGATGTGGTGGGCCTGGCGATGTGTTTGCGAGTGTTTTGCATATCAGAAATATAAATCACTTGGCATCAGACCAAAGCCAAAGCCAACGGGAAGCCCGCCGTCCAGGAAAACCGAATCCTGCCCAGACTCCGGACCCCTTCCACTCCTTCCAGCTGATCTGCCACATCAACCATTCCATTTTCTATTTGCACAGTAAAATATATTTTTTAACTACATTTTTTTCAGTAATTTAGATAGAGAGTAGGTATAGGTATTTATTAAAATTGTAAAATTAGCTTTTCGAATAAAATACATTTGTATACAGTTTTTAATAATAATTATGATATATACTCATTTAAATTTAAAAAATAATATTAATCCAATACCGAAAGAAACACTCAAATCTTTAAATTTTTTATTTACTTTTCAGGTGAGAGAAAACAAAATATTTTAATAGAAAATAGAATTAAATTAAATATGAAGATTCATTTTTTTCACTAGCTTTCACAAAGCATCACTTATTTTTCATGGTAATTTAAAAGATAAGTTTTGAATAAAATATTAAGATAACCGCTAACAAACTAAAATGGAATTTCAGAGGGGGTTTTTAGCTTACTCCTTTAGCCAATCTTTTTTCAACAATGCACTATACATTTGTTTCTGTGTAGCATCCACTTGTTTGCCCAGCAGCCACTTGACTCCCCGGGGAAAATGTCTTTTTTTTTGTGAAAGGAAGGGGAAGGGGCGGCCATCGAATGGGAATTTACCGTGAACTGCAAAACTTTTTGCGAATGCTAAAAATTTACCCAGATTATTTTTGCCAGGCCACAGAAAGAGCGTTTGGTTTTGGGAAGACAGATAGGGAGAACCACCCATGAAAGGCGTCCAAAGACCCAAACTCAACCTCAACTCACCCACCGAAATACTTTTTGCCGCGAATGTTTCGGTTAGCAATTCGAATTCCGAAGCAGTACAGTTGAGTATGGAAAATGGAATTTTCCCCGTCGACATGTGTATGTGTGTGTAAGCGACGCCATTGTGTATTGTACATGCGCACACACACGCACACATGTGAGGCACCACCCACACATCGATACATAACAAAAAAATAAGGAAAACTGTTTGAGCAAAATGAAGAAAGAAAATTCCAAACTGAAGAGGTCAACAAATCGAAGTTATTTAGGGGATAAAATAAGGGAAAACAAACCACACACACACACGCACACAGATGACTACCATTTTGTTAGGGGATTTTAGGTTTTAGGCTGAAAATGAAATAAAATAGCTCGAATTTCCACCCCGAAAGTGACGAGATGACCACACCCTCCCCGATTCTCTGTTTTCTGATTTTCTGACAGCGGGCACGAGCCTAATCCCACACACATATATGGGATTTTATATACATATAGAGTGTATATTTTCCAATGTGGGTAGTTTGCCTGTGGGACTTTTGACCAATGTGCTGGCTGCATTTGCGATTTGAGCATTTGGACAGCAGGCAGCAGGGATTGCAAAAAAAGGATAACGAATGCAGGATGCAGTCTAGAGGCTACATCCTGCGGCCTGTCTCGACGATGGCGTCGCATCGGCGCATCTGGCGCAAAGGAAACCCGGCGATTTTCCGCACTCGGCAAAATCAGATTATGCCAGGGAATTTTATTTAAATCGCTTCTTGACTTGAACAACCGGCTGCTTATGTTTAAGCGGTAAAACAAATATTTTTACTGAGTTTTTAGAATGCAATTTTTATTTTTACTGAGTTTTTAGAATGCAATTTAAGATTCTTAATCCAATTTTTAGGCATTCATCAAGAGGCATTACCCTAATTTATATCTTAAAATAACTATGATAAAAACACTTCAAAGGGATAATTTGAATTTATTTTATTTCATTCATTAATGCATTTTTTGAAGCAATAACAGTTAATATATACAATTTTTTAGGATCATATTTTTTAAGGGAAACCTTATTGTTATAAGGAGAAGTGAACCTCGGACTTCTTAGGATCGTCAATCTATCTCATCAGCTAAGTTTGAGGATGTGAGCTAAACTTCAGAACTTCTATGTATTTCCGTTAATATATTATTAATGCATTATAAGATTATTTCCTATAAATTCTTGGCCAAAATAAAAAAAACGTATACTTAAATTATATTTAAATTGTAAAGTGAGTATAAATAATTTATAATTTATATTTATTTATTATTTATATTTATTTATTATTTATACTTATTCATTATGTATATTTATTTATTTTTTATTTATATTTGTTTTTTATTTATAAAATTTTCATTTTTTTTCTAGTCTTCAAATTAATAAATACAACTGCTTTCAATGAATTATTTTCCTTATAAAAATATGTTAACCCACTGAAGCGTGCTACTCCTTAAATTTCCTTCCTCTTTGTTCTCATTACTATGGGCTATCTTCCATTTTTCCTGGCATTGGTCGACTAATTAAGTCCATCAAACGCTTAACCTTTGACCCTGAAATGCGATCAAAGCCCCGAAGAAGAAGTAAGGAGAGAAAAACTTGAGAGACAGACAACAATTCGTAGGAATTTTTCCGCGGAAAAGCGAGCGGAACCAGCTGATAAATTATGCAGTGACCGGGGGTTTTGGGGTTGGGTGGCTAAAAATGGGTGGGTGGTGCTGTGCAATTTAACGAGTTCATTTGCCCCCCCAAAAACCCTCCACTTCATCACTTTCACTTTGTCTTGCCAAAGCAAAGTTGCCAACTTGTTGCTGAGACATTTTTTTCCCACTTTCTTCTTCCCATTTCTCCCTCTTTTTTACTCTAATTCTTCCCCTTTCCTCCATTTTCTTCTTATCTCATTTGGAATTATTTGCTTTAATAGCAAAAAGGGAGAGAGAACAAAAGTCAGAGGATAAAATCCAGCCAAGTGCCCGCCCACCTTTCACTTTTCGCCAGCCAAATAAAAAAGTTTTTCATTACATTTCCTACTTCCGGGAAAAGGAGAAAAAAAACAGAAAAAAATTTACTCTCAAACGCGACGACCTTGAAAAATGCCAAACAAAACAGAAATAATAATCGTAATAATAATAAAAATGGCTGAAAAGAGCCAGCAAAATAAATCAGTCTGCCAGTCAGCTTTCTCCCAAGCCCACCACCCACTTTCTCCCACCCACCGCTTAGCGTAATTTCTAACAACAACAACAAGAACAACAAGCTGAGGGAAAAAACTTCCGCAGACGTTGGAAAATAAAAAAAAAGAAGAGAAAAGCTGAAAAAATATGGTAACTGGTGGGTGGTGGGTGGGTGGGTTGCTGGTGGCTCAATGTCGTCAATTAGAGACTCATTACGCTTACATTGCAGACGGCGGGCAGACTTAATTTTTTCCTCCCCTCTTCTCCACTCTCCTCCTCTTTTTTTCTCGTCCTGCATTCTTTTATTGTTTCCTTTCTTTCCTGCAGCCTCTACTGCCGCGTTTTTCTTTTATTTTTAGAAGATGTGAAAGAAAGCAGGGGAAAAAATAGAAAAAAATTTTGTTTCATTCATGAAAAGAAAGCTTCGGGAACTTGGACAACTTTTGGTGTTTCCCCAAGAGTGTTTTTTTTCTGTTCTTTCTTTTTTCATCTTGTCGTTGTTATGTATAGTTATGTAAGTGTCTAAATTGAAGGGACTTAGTGCGAAAGACCATGGGATGATGGGCTTCATGGCCATAAGTAAACCACTAAAAGTCTATAGAAAACCTGTAGAGTTTTCAGTCTTTTTATCTCTCAGCCAACAGTTTTAATTATATAAAAATCTATTCGATTCAAGCAATTAAATAGAATGTATTATATGCCTAAGACTCTTTTTCCCTTATAAATTTAGGAACTAAGGAAAACGTTTAATAATTTCTTTTAATTTTAGTTCATGGACAAAAATTAACTTTTTTTTAAGTTTTTCAATCGTAATTTCGCCAAAACAAGGTCGACAGTCAAAAGACCGACTGTTTTGAGCAGCTAACAACCTAAACTAACGGTCCTTATCACTTTCTGGGAAATTTATATTTTTATCAATTTTCACATTTTTTATAAGGGGTAACATCATGATTTTTTGCGAAAAATGGCCAAAAAATAAAATGTCCTGGTTTAAATGCCATTCGATTGGAAATTAAATAACGAGTTCAGAAAGGTATGACAATCCATATTTGGATCTATATTTCCATTGGTTCGGTAAAAAAAACTAATTATTTTTGCGTGGAAAATTCAGGATCTGGGGTTTTGGTCAAAAATTGAATTTTTCCTCTTGTTTTTTTGCTGTAACTTGGCCAAAAATGGTCTTAAATCAATAACACTTACTGTTTTGAACAGCTAACAATCTAGTAAATAAATCCATAACACTTTCGGTGTGATTTTGGAAAAATAAAATTTTCGCCAATTTTCACATTTTTTATAAGGGGTTACATCATGGTTTTTTGCGAAAAATGGCCAAAAAATAAAATGTCCTGGTTTAAATGCCAATCGATTGGAAATTGAATAACGAGTTCAGAAAGGTATGACAATCCATATTTGGATCTATTTTTAGTCAAAACATTTATGGTAATGCAATACATTTATTTACCATTATAAACCCCCATTTATATCCACTGTGCAAGGCCGTTGCCGCCGACGCTCAGCCTGTAAATAGATGGAAAATTGTGGCATTTAAAATTAAAATTCAAATTGAGACTTGACTTGGCAAGGACGTGCCAGACACCCCGCCACGCCCCCTGCCACCCCCGCGAGTCTCCAGCCATTTTCTATTTGCATTTCGCTTTTCTTTTACACAATTTCTTTTTTCAGCTCGTTTTTGTGTCGCATTTTTATTTTATTTTTTTCCTTTTATTTTGTCGACGGGGCAACGAGGGGGGTACATTAAAATGAGGCAACTTGTTGCGGCAGCAACAGTTGGGCCAACTTTAAGTGACCTTCAAACGGTGAAAGACAGGCAGACAGACAGACTGTCCCAAAAGGCTCAAAACTAGGAGCTGTGAAAAACGAACCAGAAAAAAAGCTTGCATACTTGCGTAATTTATGCCAAGTACCGTGCACTTCGAGGACTCTTAAACACACGACGGGTTGGCCAAAAATTTTAAATAGTTTTCCAGGAGCAAGGCGAAAAAACCGTTGGAATGGCGTGAAGACCACTTGAATAATTTACATTTCCTTTGGACGCTGATTGGTGGTGGTGCTGGTGATGGTGGTGGTGGTGCCGAAATAGTGGTTGCCCATCTCAGCGGGCAGCGGTGCCAGCTGCCAGGATTCAAAGGCCAAGAGATTCAGGACTCGGGACTCAGAGGACATGCTATCGATGATCCTGGCAGGCGACAGTGCGTGAAGAAGTTCCAATTCGGACTCGAGTGGCTGCTCCTCGTCACGCTGCGATCGGGAATCTGAAATCGGAAATCAGAAATCTAGATTCAACATCATCGAGTTTGCGATAAGCAGCCACCGAATACATTAAACCGAAATTGGTCATCAGAAACAGTCACAAAATAATTCAGAAGGGAAAAAGTGGTGCCAGTTTACAGAAGATATATAATTTCGATAGGTAGAAAGACAGATAGTACAAAAAAAGAAAGTTATAAAAACCATTTAAAACTAACAACTTGTAAATTTAAATTAAATATATTAAATAAACATTTAAATTGTAAATATTTTAACTATATACAATATAAAAATAGGAAAATAAATATAGATCTTACATTATTTATTTATTTAAAAAACCACAAATATTCAGATTTATTCCATATTTAACTTAATAATTATTTTTAATTTTTTAATATAAAATGAAAAGTAAAATGTATAAGTTATTGCAAGCCATTAAACATTTTTATTGTTAATATTTTAAGTTTATATCGAAATGAATTTATGATTTACTTATTTATTTAAAAAACCAAAAATATTCAGATTTATTCCTAATTTAATTTATTAATTTAAAGCTGATTTTCTTGATTTTTAAGATTTAATAATAATAATTGATTATATTATAAGTGCGTAATATTTATAAGAAAATCGTAAATTAAAAATCACATATTTTTTTCTCAGTTATGATCTCATCATTAACAACTAATTCTCTGGTTTTTTTTATCAAAATCTTTCATTAAAAGGAATATATATATTTATGATCCCCTGCTCCCTTGTCGAAGCTAAAACCCCTCGCTCACACACACATGTTCCACTCCGCATTCGTTGCGCTCCAGTTGGGTTGATCAAATCGCGGAAATTAGATAAGGATAAAGCGAGATGGGAAGATGGGACGTGGTCCTGATATGGGATACCCGTGATACACGTGAATAATAATATCCCACTTCGCCAAGGAGCCGGCGGTAATAACTTGTGCGCCGTTTATGCGGCGTGTGTGTCGAGTTACACACACTTACCCTTCCATCTGGCATTTATAAAATATATATTTTTTTTGACGGGGCGCCCTGCCAATTTGCATGGGTAATAATTCTCGGGGAACTCGGAAGTTCGGGAACTGTCGCGTACCGTTTGCCGTTACATTTCGTCCGTCGCCTGTCAATCGACCTCTCAAAGGGAAATTTATACCTTTTTCGAATTTTAATTAAATGGTCGTCACATCTCGGTTCTGGGGTCTCCATTCTCGATTCACAGTACATCTTTTGCATAGGGGATAAATGTAAATGTGCCTTCCTTCTAATTGCGGCACACAAGAAGGGTTATATCCCATATGCGAACACGCACATTTCTTGGTCGTAATCCTTTGGGCGATGCATCCCAGATAATTGACGGCGAGAAAATTTACATGCACTTCCCGATTGCCAACCCCTTTCTCGATTTTTCCTTCAGGCGCGACACCCCTTCGTGTGGTTTTCCTTTCGCATTTTCGGGGCATGTAATTTGATTACGTAACGGAGCAATGCAGGTGAGAAGGTCCTCCGGAGTTTTCCCAAGGATCGAAGGTGAGCGGTTCCTTTGAATGAGAACGAGACATGCAAAAATTCTGCTTTTGGCGCAAAGGGCGAAGACGTTGGAAAGCAGGCAAATTTTGCAGATTTATTTCTTTCGCACGATCGGCGATCCGATCCCTTAAGGATATTTTTGCATGCCAGCGAAAAAGGATTGCGGCTTAGCGTGATGCGATGATTGACAGGCTTTGTGCCTTTTGGGAGGTATGGAAATTGATTGGGAAATTAGAAAATAAAGCCATGGGAAACCATTAGTGGCATTAAAATATTTTATTGTATATTTTGGTAGCCGAAAAATATAAAATCGTGGGCTAAACATAAATATTATGCATTGAAAATAAGTATAAATGTTTATTTATTTTTTGTTATTAATTTATTCTTTTTATTTATATATTAATTATATTTATTTTCATTTTGATATATATTTTTTATATTTATTATTTATATTTATTTTTCATTTATTATTTATAAACAGCTGAAAAAAGGCACAAAACATATTTCTTAAATCCCCATTGTCATTTATTTATTTAAATAAATATACATTGAAATATTTAAATAAAACATTCATTTAGGTTTGCATAAATAAAATCAGAAATAACTATATATAGAAACACACATGTCTGGGAAGCAAACACTCGATTAACTGCTATCGATTTCGTTTGGCTTCGATTCCTTGTGTTTGCCCCACATTTTCGGCTAAGAGAAAATACCAATTTGATTCATGGTAATTATATTGATTACAATCAATCTGCAAATTGCCAAACGCAATCAATGTAAAGTTGAAAACTCTTAGCAAAAAGGCAAAAAAAAAAACAAGCAAGCAGCCAAGGAATGTCGTTGCTTGTCAAAGGATCCTGAACTCAACTGTCGTAATTGAAAACTGTACCTTCTCTCCCACACTCACGCACACACACAAAGAGAGAGAAAGGTATATGAGGGGGAGAAAGAGAGCGCTGCACATCACACGTCAACGAAAAGTATTGACTTTTAACTCGAACGCCCAGCCACCCAGAAAAACACCCCCTCCATTCCAACATCCTCCATCCTCCATCCCAATTCCCTAAGCTTTTTGTTCTTGCTATTAGAAGCGAGTGTGTGTGTGTAAGGACACACAAACACAAACACACATACATCATTTGTCGAGCCAGCGAATTTCACTTCATTTACTCAAAGTTTGCGCCATTAACATATTGAAATCGATTTGCATGCGCCAAACTCGGGGAGTGAGAAAGAGACGGGGCATCGAGTGTGCGAAAGAGAGGGCGAGTGTGGACTTAATTAGGAGCCAACTCTCACATATATGCACATATACGCAAATGTATGCGAAGGCCCTCTGGTCAGAACGCCCTTTTCTGTATGCTACGAAAACTTCATTCGCTTTGCACCGCTATATGTGTGGGTGTACCGGCTGACAATACATATGTGTTCGTGTGTGGGTGAGCACACATATGCTCGCATATTGGCAAGATGGCCGCTCGGCTCGCTAAAGTCCCACGAACTGAGCAGAAAGAAAGGAAAGGCAGAGGAGCCTTCTCTTCATTTGCCAGCATCAAAACTAATTTATGCGAATGTCGGGCAGGTTCTCGAGGGTTAACAGGGGGGTAGGTGGGTGGGGGGCTAAAGCTGCGGGCTTAATCATCTAGTTGCTTAGCCCCCTGCTCAGGGGATACACAGACACGCACTTAGAAAAAGAAAAACATTTGCTTAGAAATTATCGTGACAAAATCTATTCTATGTGTCTACAAAATTGGGGGAAACTTGAGCTATTTAATTTTGAAGCAACAAAAAATATTGTTGATAAAACATTTATTTATTTTTGGAATATTTTTTAACTTACAAATAAAATATCGAAATTAAATATACTAATTATAGCCATAATTCGCCTAAAAATTGCCTAAATTCCTTATTTATACGTTTTACTTTAAAAATAATATATAAGTAAAGAATGTCATACCTCATGGATCTCGAAAATAATTTCCCAATCGATTGTCTTTCAAAACTGCAAAACCAGAATTAAAATGAATTAGATTTTCTTATTAATTTTCCAATTATTTTCAGATCATTCCTATAGCAGCTATATGATATATACCCACCCAACTCTTATCAAATCTAATATCCCTCCTATATATCCAAAATCATAAAAGTATAATCGAAAACTAGAAAGATATAATTTTTGATAATGATATATGAATAATATTATTATTCGTATATCTTTAAAGGATATTCCTATCAAATATACAATAAATATAAGGTCCCTAAGAATAATCGAAAAAGAGTAATATTATTAATGTATTATAACAAAAATATATATATCTTTGTGGTTTTTAATCATTGTTTTTAAGATTTCGGAACTGCGAATTATATTTAACCTTTTTTATCTTTTAGGGTAAAGAAGAGATTATAGGAAGTGTAAAGGTCAGGACTTATTAAGATCGCAATTCTTAGGCTAGCATTTTTGTTTCCAGTGTTTACTTAGAATCCTATATGAGTGTGTATGTAAACTGGTCGCCATTAAGGCAACGCATCAATTTTCCCTAAACGAAAAAGGGGAAGTCATCTGTGGGTGGTTGGCTAGTGGGTGGGCTAGTGGGTGGTGGGTGGCAGTGGGGCATTTCTGGGCTACCAAGTGGCTACCGACGGCAACGTCGACCGAGGCAGCGACCGCGACAGCGACGTTGGCGCACCCTTTTAACCGAAAAACCTGCGCAACGTTTTTTGGGGTTTGCAAAGGGGGAGGCGAAGGGGTGGGTGGGTGGCCCAATGGGTGGGGGGAGGTCATTGAGTGGTTGTGGACCGAGATTCTGGCCCGAAGTCGTCTATCGCCGGAGTGACAGCAATGGCAGCAGCAGCATCCTATATATAAACACATATACACATGTGGAGCCCCCCCCCCCCACACCATGTGTGCGAAAGAGAGGGCTGGGGCTGTTAGAAAGAGAGAGCACTCGTTGCTGGCTTCGTTTTTAAGGGAAGCAAAATGTATTGCTCATCGAAGGCTATCGAATGTGGTCGTCGTTTTCGCTCGCGATGCTCTGCCGCTGCCGCTGCCTCAGTCGGCGTCGCTGTCGCTGCCTCTGCCGACGCAGAACAATGGAGCTGGACGAACATGTTGCGTCGCATGAGTGTGTGTCTGTGTGTATATGTCGTGTCCATCCGTGTGCGTACGCACAAACACACACACACACACATGTGAGCCACCCACATGCGCATCGTTGTTGCTGCCTATCTTTTGGCGCCCCCACTTGGGCATTGTACCACCCACTTTTGGCCACCCATTCGGCCAGTCGCTTCGTGTTTTATTACTCGCGACCTGCGAACACGAAGAAGATGGCGGCGGCAGCTCCAAACTCACACATGAGCATTGAATATTGGTAGCGAAACCCACACACATGAGTGTGTATGTGTATATACAGTTCGACTTCCGTAAGCCCGAACCTCTGGCGATCAATTAAATCTAGAGGCTGGTCATTGAAAACTAAGTTAGGATCAGAAGTTGAAAGTTATACACATAAAAAAAAGTAGGGAGGCAATTGTTACCAGAAAAAACATATGCGTAAGTATAATATTTGCAAACTGACCAAGAACTTATTATTCTTGGTATAGAACGATACCAAAAATTATACCAAAATTAGGAAAATTTCCAGACAATATAATTCTCTAGCGATTTCTATCAACATAGCTCTGTAAATTATTAATATTATTTAGTTAGTCTTATTATTATAATCTAGAGATTTAAAAACTCCCAAAAAGAAAAAAAATATATATATATTAAAGCATACTTAAAGGCGCAAAAAGGAGATTTTAAATCTCCTCTTTAAGAAACCTTAATTTTTGTTTTGTTTTGGGAAAGTACCTCTTATAGAAGTAGGACTGTACATATGCATATGCATATATCGTACGCATTTGGGCGCACATTTGTCCATGTGTGTGTGTGGAGTTGTGCTTTCTGCTTTCTGTGCTTGCTTTTTGCACATTTTGAACTTTCGCTTGCTTTCGCAGCATCTCCATTTCCATTCCCATCTCCACGGCTCCACATCTCCACATTTCCATCTCGCTCGCCATCGTATCTTTAATTGAAGGACTTTTGCGCAGCTCACACACACACACATGCCACTCCATCCTTTCTCCATCTCTTTCCCTCTCCCTCTCTCTGTCCCTCTCTCCCTCACACACATTTGCCGGCTCTTTCTGGCCAACGCGAAATGGCTTGGTCCATGTCAGTGGCTATGTGAAGAATGAAGCAAATGAATATCTCATGCTTATAATGGTCGCCCGGGCGACAACGCCAAAAAAGGGGGGTCGTTAAGGGGTGGGGGGTGAAAAGGTAGGGGGGTGAGTGGGGGTGGTGGACTTTAAAAGGTGGGAAGTTGAAAGATGAGAGTTGCCATACTGGTGGCAGCATGTGTGTAGCTCCGAACAGCAAGTAGCCCTTTGAACCACCTCCACAGCCCCCACCCACTCCTCTTTATTGTCTTGTCCCTCTCTATACATGTACATATATGTATGTGTGTGTGTGTCCTGTGTATCTGTGTGCTTTTTGCTCACATGTGTGCGAGAGTTGGAAATGGATGTGGAGAGCACTTTGAAGCATATGCACATTTCGTGCTATCGAAAGAGAGACACAAATGAAGGCAAAAGGGGGTGTATATGTGTGTGTTTGCGTGTGTATGGGTTTTTTGGGTGGTTCAAGAGGTGGCTAAGGGGGTGGTTAGGGGCGGCTAAGGGTGGCCAGGGGGTGGACCAAGCTGGGCAGAAACTGAAGCTTATGTAAGCCAATACATACACAATGCGCAATATTTATGTGAGCACTTTGCCCGTACGTACATGTGAGGATGTGTGTGCCTGTGTGCGTGTATGTGTGGGCGATTCATTTGCTGCATATACTCAAAAACATATATGTATTTGTATGTATGGACCCTCATGTGAATTACTTTTCACATTCGATTGCTAAAGATAGAACAGCAAGTGGTTGAAACTTAATTTTTAACCTAACATTAATTAAAAATGGAGAATTAACATCTAATACTGAAATTGATTGGCGATTTTCCTACGATTCTTTGGCATTTTACAGCTATTTAATATTTAACTGAGAGATGGTCAAAGATCGCTATTGTTTGTATATATTTTAGGAAAATGTAACTAAAGATTTAACTAAAAAGGGTATAATATTTAAACATCATAGTATTTAATCACATGAAAGGCGATTCAAGTCGGGAATTAGTTTATAAAAATAAATTATAAAATGCTCAAAAGGCCTTCAATTGCAAAAATAAAATCTTTATAAAAATGTTTAAACAGAAATAAAACATCTTACATATTATATATTTGTTTTAGATTAGGGGCTGTCCATATATTACGTAATCACCTAGGGGGGGGAGGGGGTCAACCAAATGATTACTCTAGTGCAAAAAAAATTTTTTTTTGTATGAAGAATTGATTACATGGGGGGGGAGGGGGTCAAAAATCGTCGAAATTGTGATTACGTAATATATGGACAGCCCCTTATTAGAGATTTTAATGCTCAAAATGTTTAGGATCACTACAAAAATTCGAAGGAAAGAGTATACATACATTGCAAATTATAGATTTTTATTAAAATTATAAGAGATATAAAATAATATGTTCATATAATAAATATTAAAAAAAAAGATAAAAGAAAATAAAATAAAATATACAGCCAATAGACTTCCTTATCACCCAAATCCCCCGAGGCCAAAGAACTCGAGTTCTTTGTTCGGCAAAAGGACATCATACCGAATAGTATCGATACCTATCTCAGGCCGCGATAAATTAGCCGATGGAGTCGTGTCTTATCGGCATCGCAGCTTCCAAAAAATTGAGAGCACTTCGCACTTCACACCTCGCATGGCCTCGAATAGCGAATAACTCAAAAGCCAGGCGCATCTCAGACCTTTAAAAAGGGGCACGTAGGTCCCAGATGCGAAGCCAAATGGAAAATTGGATTCCCGAAAAAGGGATGCGATTGGGTTTCGGGATTCGGGAATCGGGAATCGGGATTCGGGGTTATGGGCTATGGTTATGCAAAGTAGGTAGCTGCCACCGGATGTGCAATTTCAATGACTGTAATTTGAATATTCAAATTTCGGCGGCGAATGCAAAAAATAAGTATGTCGAACACAAATCAATTATTTGCGAAAATGATGGAAATTAGAATGCAAGCAATGCATCTGCGCTAGAAAGGGGAAATGGGAAAAGGGAAAGGGTGTGCTTTCACCAGACCCAAAAAAGTAGAATGTATTGTTTGCAATGTTGCAAAAGGATAACAGCGAATGCAAATTTGCATATTTATTGATTTGAGTTTGGGTATGGGTTTTTTACAGGAGGGGGGATTTAATGACAAGGCATTTTGCCGCTGTGAGTGTGACAACTTCCTGGGTTGGTCCTGCAGAGAAATGCAAATTATAATGCCCGATCTCCTTGCCTGATCATTATAATCTTTTATTCTTACTCTTTTTTTCATTCACCGGGGTGGGACACGCATAGTTCCTAGAAAAGGGGCCCTGTTTAATCCGAATAGAAAAGCGAAATGAAAACACAAACCAAATATGCAAATTTTGCATAAGGTTATTTTTATTTTCATTTTTATTTTTTCACGTTCATTCACAGAGCACTCCATTGATATTCGAAAAACGCGAATTCGCATAACAGATGTCCTGTTTGAAGGATGTGCGTGCCTAACTTGGAAATGGAACCGTATCGGAGCATTTCGGAGGGAACCCGAAAGGCAAAGGCAGTCGTCAGTCGAGTCGAAAGGATAACGCATCGTTGGGCGGCACTTGGGCTAAATAAATAAATAAATAAGGTAAGGTCATTTTAAAATATATTTTTAAAGGCTTAAAAATAATAAAGGAATAGGGAGAATTGTGAAATATATGTAGGATGGGTTATGGCTAAGATCTTAAAACATTCTTAAATGCATTCTTCTTATTTTATTCTTTAAACTTTCAAAATGTGTGAACTTTTAAAATTTCAAATGTTTTAAAATAAATTACTTGTTTTATTGAAACGACAGAGTCTAAAAAATATAATTATATTTATATTTTTTTAATATAAATACTATTTTTTTTTAATAATGTATTAGTATTAACTTTAACAAAATTTCTTTTAAATTGCCTCTTAAAAATATCATCTACAAAAATGTCTAAATTATTATTATAATTGTTTTTCCAATATAAATAGTTTTTTCCATTTAAAGCTTAGTTTTCATTTTAACAAAAAATCTAAATCTAAAATGTAATCTTAAATTCGAAGCCCATAGAACAATATAATATAAAAATCGTTTCCAAAAATAAGTCCAAGATGAGCCTGGTACTTGAGAAACTTTATTTGACTTTATTCTCTGCCTCAAGTCCTCGCACAATGGCTGTCAGGACTTTTGAAGACCTCATGGGGCAATCAGAAATCAGAAATCCAGAAATCCAAGGGAACCAAGATCAGGCTCCACAAGCAAGGGAACGAGCGAAAAACAAGGGGTTAAAGGGTGCCGGACAGAGAGAGGGAGAGGGAGAGGGAGAGAAATCGAGGACGACACAATCTGAATTAATGAAATGTGTGACGCCGAAAGGAAGCGAAGGCAGCGCGCTTGATTGACACGTTGACAGTCGCAGGACACAGAAAACAGGACGCAGGACTTTCGTGGAACGGGAAAAAGCACAGCCGGCTACCAGACCGCCGATCCAAAATCCAAAATCCAAAATCCGGATCCCGTTGCGTCAGCGATCCTGAACTGAGATTGCAGTCCCAACTTCCTTTGCCTTCCTCCAAAACCACCCGTTGCGGAATTGTTTTAATATTAAATTTAAATAAGGAGAGCACGCAAATGAATGTCCTGTGGCGATCAAATGTCAGTAAAATAATGCCATAAACATGGTTTGATTTTTTGAACTATTTCAAAAGAACGAGTTGACATTTATATAAATGTTCTAGAACTAAGACGCAATAGTCCCACTACTTTATATAATTTCGGTGATTTGTTCTCCAACTCACCTATGTATAAAAATATATTTCACTGCATCACGATCGGTTAAAGCCGCAGTCCAAATTGGAATCAACAAATACCCAGTTTTTACTTGGCATCTAAAGCCAACGCGCCTCTCTTGTCCGTCGTTGTTTTAATAAATTAAATTCCGGAAAATCCACAGGAAGTCTGTCTGTGCATTTTTGCCCTCTGTTCAGGGGCGGGGGGAGAATAGAGAGAAAAACGGGGGGGCGCGACTGCAGTGGCAGCCATTCATTCTATCACTTCCTGGCTGCAGCAGAAAAAGAAGCGACAGCAGCGCATGCCGACACGGACTTAATTTCATTTAAGGACTCGCCCGGACTTGGTTTATCACACAGAAAGAAATATATACTCGAAATGGCAAACAGAATTATATATTTGTCGCTTTAAGCGAACTGCAAGGTCACACTGCAGTCGTTCAAGATGCCTGGTCACTCTGCTTGAAATTTAATTGTTAAATTTATATAAAAAAAATACCCAAAATATTTAGGGTTCGACAATTTGTGATTTTATGTGGATTGCAAGGTCACACTGAAGTTTTTTACACTACTTTGGTCACTCTGCTTGCCAAATTAAATTGCCGAGTTAAATGATTTTCTTGTTTTGCCATAAACCTATTGAGAAAGTATTTTCCCAGTGCTTTACCACCAATGGCAGGGCATAAAATAAATGTAATAAAAGATAAATACAAATGCGCCACCCTTCAACAAGTGCCGAAACCCCCCCACCGCCAATAATCCAATCGAATGAAGTCAGAAGGCAGGACCTCCTCCAACCAACTGTGATGGCAAACCAATCCAATCTAACCATCCTCCATCCTCCTCCCTTCGGATGACCAAGCACGTGCCCTTCGACTGCCCAAGTGCCAAGTGGCGAAGGTCACTGCCCAGCCGATTTCTGGGTTAATTTCGTGAAAAATGAAAAATTAATTGAGAAATAATGTTGACAGGCGCTGACCACCACCGAACTGAAAACAGGACCGGATTTGGAGACCCCCTGCCTGCAGTGCCAATGGGCTGTCTAATCCCGATTGCACTTAGCCGCCTAGGGTAACAGGGAATGGGACTTGGGACTCGATCGTCTTGAGGACACGTGCTCCTTTGACCAATGGTCAAAAGTTAAGTCGCCGTAGAAGGCAGAAGGGCGGCCATTTTGACCAGCTGCCCGAAAGGTCAGCCATCATCATTATCACGCTTATAAGCCGGGTTCCCAAACCTATATATATATATTCTCTACCCACCCTGACTGAGCAAATCAGGCCGAGCAATTGGTATGCAAATTGAAGTAAACTTCTTTCCACGATCGTTGTGCGCTTAATGAATTTGTACCGGTTTCGGGGGTTCGGGTTCAGGGTTTGGTACTTGGTATGGGAATAGAAATAGGAGTAGCCAAACTTAGGGGGTTGGTCAACGGGTCAGAGGGTACGAGGGTGCGAGCGTACGAGTGCGACTGGCCAGTGGTCAACTTGATTAGTGAAAGGGGCCCCGAGGTCGTCGAGGCAAATCGAGCCACCCCGGGTCTCTAATAATGAAGCGTGCTAGCAGCGGCACGGGGAGTGATCTCTTTGGTAAAAACATTGCATTTTTCACATTAAACAGAACATAAATCACGGAATTAATGGGGCGTCCGGGTAGAGAACATCCCTGAATACATACAAATTGTGTGCAAACACAGGGGAAAATCATAAACTGGACACGAAACTTCGAGGCGAAGGAGCTAAAAGTGGGCTGGGCACACGATCACAACATGGTTGCCATAATATGCTGAAAATATTTGACTTACTGCTTACATCCTTGTATGCGGCATGAATTATTATCGAATTGGCCATCATCATCGTATCATCAGGGGGGTGGCTTGTTGTCCTCTAAATATTGTGCCCCCGGCGGTCATCGTATATCATCGGATTAAGCTCGAAACTGGAGAAGAGCACATCTCTGGGGTCAAGTGATTAATATGGGGAGATATATTTGAATTTAATTGAAAGTGATGAATGTTTTTTGGGTGTTCAGGTGGAAATATAAATATAATACATTTTTGTATACTGGAATTTCAATTATTATATCTATTAAATAGTAATATAGTAAACCTTTGGTCTTTCTTAAACTCAGAATTAATTTCCTATTCCCTAGGATAATATTACATTCAAGACTCACTTTTCAAGAAACTCTAATTGAATTACCGTAATTCCGAAACCTATTCAACTGCTCTAGGAAAATCGTCTTATCAGCCAGCCATTTCCACCCGTTTCCCTGACAAATGCTGTTGACATTTGAACTAAAACCGTTTTCTTATAATATGGCAAATAATAATCCCTAGCCAGATGCTTAAAAAAAAAAAAAAAGCCTTATAAAAAATGGGAAAACAAGGAAACTATGCCACTGACAGAGCTTATACGTACTTTCCGCCTCAACTGCTTGAACTGCTTGCGGCGGCGGCCACGCCCCCGTCCTGCCTAGCCGCCCACCTCACCTACGAGGGGAAAAGCTTGAGCTCTTTTTATTTACAAAAGCGAATGGCAAACAAGGAAAGCTGAGGGGAAACGAGAGTAAGAACACACACAAAATGTAATCCCAACGAAAAGTAAATTGTATTTCAGAGCAGACTTGTTGATGTACGTGTGTGAGTAGGTGAGTGTGGGTGTGTGTGTATTTATGGTACCCTATAAAAAAAGTATATAACTTTGAATACCAAAAAAATCTATCCTTAATAATTCCCTAAAACTTAAATGTTTTTTTTTACTTAAAAAATATTTTCGTATTAATACATTTAATCATTGAAATATTTCTGAATTTCGGTTTTTCTAGCCGTTTGAAATAGTTACTATTTTATCAGTTATCGTAGATTGTATAAACTTTTTTTTTGTTTATCAAAATTATATTTTAGGGTAATTTCTATTCCAAATGCTCTTATCCCTATATGGTTTCGCCCAGTCTAGGACCACATTGCTCACCCAAAGCCACTGAAAATCTTCTGTGGCTGCGGGGATTGGGGAATGGGGAATACCTAAAACTAAGTCCTCATCACGGATATGAGCAAGACAATGACAAGGAACGACTGAATTAGATGGGAATTACTTCTGAGCGAAGACAGCGGCAAGAAGAAGAGCAGAAGAGCCACCAAAAAACAACAACAATAAGTGCTTTCTAAGCAAGCTCTTCAAGTTGAGATTTTCCAGGGCAATAAACCACAAGCCAGTCGAGGATTAGGATCTATACCTTCTGAAACTTAAAATAAATCGAAAATTAAAATAATAATTATTTATTTAATTTGTTTTAAGAGAATATGGAATATTTTAGAAATTGAATTGATATAGGATTAAGTATTCCTCATTTAAAACTCTATATTTGTGGACTTTGTAACTTGTGTCCTAAAACAACAATAGTTATTGATAAGGACATCTATCTATATGGAATATTTCGGATACATATTCGCACATCCCAATCATTCCGCCCATCAAATGGCGGGAAACGTTGACGTTATAAATGGAACTTGGGAATGGGGACAGTTCAGAGAACAAGTGCCCGTCGAAGGATCTCCAGCCCCCACTCACCCACCGAATGTACCGTTGTCGCATTTCCATATCAGGACTAATGGAACATTCCCGATGCTCTGGCATCCGAGGACGAGGACTATGTGTGTCCGACAGTTTTCGCTGCCACTCAAACCGCTCAGCCTGCGTCTCCATCTCTTTTCCGTTCACTTGATGTTTTCCCGAGCTCACAAAGTCGATAAATATGTATACACATGTACACACACACATACACACATGGGGGGTATATATGTATGTATATATAGAGGTGGGTGGACTTGGGTCCTGCTTTCCACCAACTCGCAGTGAATTTCCTTTCCTGCTCCACAGCTGCACATGTCAGACTCGAACTTTTAGCAAAAGACTGTTTCGTCTGCTTCCGCTGTGGGTCCCTCGTCCTTTCGTCCTTTCGTCCTTTTCGCCCTGCAAAATATTCAAGGGGTCCTCGGGTTCTCAGTCACTATCCGCAGTTCGCCTAACGACCCATCCCCATCCCCAAAACCAACCCATCCACCTCCATCTCGCGGGTCCTTTAACAGTCACCGATTTCTCTGCTTCCAATAACAATGTGTTCTCGTTCTCGTTTCTCTGCCCTCCAGCTTCCTCTGCTGATTCTACTTCTATGGTCGAGTTAACTTTTGCACATCCAAAGGATACTCGCACAGGCACAGGCACAATTACATTTTTCGGTGTTCGGTTTTTCCAGGAAAGAGTCTTCAGCTTGCAATGATTTCTATAATATTAATCAAGACGAGTAAACATTCGAGTTCTGAAGTTATTCATCAATATAGAAATTGCAATAAAATCGAAATTTTTGAGAACAGAAAAAAAAATAATAAAACAAATAAAATAAGGTTAGACCGTAAAAGCCTTTAAATATAGGTATTTATTTATTTATTATGCTAAAAAACTGATTGCAAAATTTTAAATATTATACACGCAGAAGAAAAATTGACAAAAGATCTGATTGATATGTGCAGGTTAATTTAATATTATTTTGATTTTATATTTTTCAAAAAGTACTACATTTTATCTTTCAAAACAGTATTTTTATGACTTTTATGAAATTATAAGATATCAAGTTGATATGTTTGAATAATAAATTTGGCATTAGTCCTATCAGCTTTTTTGATTATATTATTGATATGAAATAAGGTAGAAATGACCCTATTTCATATAGAATTTGTTTTCTGTGTGAACATGTGATAAAATATTTTCCAAGTACTCCTAAGCTTTCATTTAGGCTCCAATTAATGGATGATAACTTATCTGCTGAAAACCAAATGAAAACAGGGCCAAAAACAAAGGAAATTAGAACGCTTTGAGCCATACGAGATGCAATGGGAACGTCATCAAAGAAACACAAAACACAGAAAACAGAACTCAAAGGCATAATAAGACATTTTGGAAATTGTGGAAATTTACAAGTTAGTTAGAAATCTCC
The DNA here is from genome assembly GCA_037075285.1 of Drosophila lutescens. Taxonomy (NCBI): domain Eukaryota; kingdom Metazoa; phylum Arthropoda; class Insecta; order Diptera; family Drosophilidae; genus Drosophila; species Drosophila lutescens. Next base: position 2,733,203 of record JBAMCF010000413.1, on the reverse strand, counting down.
TTCTACTTTAGTTTCACTCATACATATGCATGTATATATACATGCAGTTACATGGCGCAGAAAAAAGGGGAGTGATGAGGTGGGTTTAAAAAGGATTTTAGATCCTATTTTCCCATGGAGTGTAAGGACGTCAGTCGGTTTGCCACCGCACGAATTTCGAAACTTTTCCCAGACTCACAAACTCACAAACACACACAGAGCAATTTTCATTTGTGTGCGCATGTGTGTGTCTTTGTGATTTGAATTAAACTTTGCAACTCACACACACACACATGCACAAACACATCCTGTGTGTACACACACGTATGGAGAATTTTCCTGCAGACAACAAAAGGAGCCAAAAATGGTGGAAAGGGCTAGATGATGATGAGGAAGTGGGTGGCAGAAAGGGAGGCAAAAGGACATAGACTTGGATGGACGGCGCAATGGAACTTTTCTGGTGGCTCCCTCACATACGTATGTGTGTGTGTGTTTGTTTGGAGGGGGGGGTTACATTTTCCACTTATGTCCCATGTCCCATGTCCTTTGTACCACCGCCCCTCCCCTTGTTCAACCCTTTTTTGGGAAGTTTTCCTTCAAAGCTTTGTTGTCTTCGAGAAAAGCAAAGTACCTCGACTACATACACACACACACGCGCAGATATCCTGGAAAAGAGCCCTGTGACAGCTCTTGTGGTCTGCCAGCGACATTTGAACATTCATTTTATTTTATTTATTTGGTCACATGCTTCACCGTACCGTACTGTACTGTACTAAAGCCGAGCTAACGATGGTCCAACCCCAAAATCCCTGAAGCTCAACCCGCTCTCTGCCGCCCCAATGTTTTCCTGTTTCCCCAAAGAAATCTATGGGGTTCTTAAAATAAATCCACCCAGCTACCTTTATACACATATATTTACCTACATATATTACAGCTGTGGTCAAATATCTATCTATATCTAATGTAAAATGTAAGCTAAACGATCAATCTATAAATCTAAACTATACATCAGTTTAATATCAGTTTAATATCAGTTTAATATCAGTTTAATATCAGTTTAATATCAGTTTAATATCAGTTTAATATCAGTTTAATATCTGTTTAATATCAGTTGAATGTCAGTTTAATATCAGTTTAATATCAGTTAATATCAGTTTCATATCAGTTTAATATCAGTTCAATATCAGTTTAATATCAGTTTAATAGTTTTGATTAATAAAATCTTAAGACAACCAAAGTAAAATAAATAAAATATGATAAAGAAATATATTTAAGAATAAATAAATTAGATTCAATAAATATTTATATTTGTATCTAACTTTATTGAAATATAATTCTATGCAAGAATAGAGCACTAATTAAATTTAAAAAGCCTTTAAAACAAAACAAAGCTACTTTTTGGGACTCCAGCTGTTTGTTCATACATCTACCATCAAGTGGCGCCCAACGCTTTCGCCGTTTTGATGAAATCAATAATCCAAACGCACCTGACTCCCGGCCGCAAAGGCCCCGCGATGGTCATTTTGGCCATAACTGTACATTAACCCCCATCTGCAGAGAGTTTTTTGTTTGGGGAAGGACCAAGTCGAAGTTGAAGCCCAGGGAAACGAACGGACCCAGACGCATAAACAACTCCAGACGAGGAGGAAATCAGTGGACTATTTCTGGATGGTTTTTGGTAACTTTGTGGGGGGGGGGGGGGGGGGGGTGGATACTTGCCGTTCATATTTCACCCTTACTGTATTTTTTTCGAGGGGGAAGGGGAGGCAGGGACATCGACGGACTGTCGACGGGGACTTTTGGGGAGCAGGAGATAAGTAATAAATATTTCACGTCAGCCCGGTCGTCGGACCAGGACTTGTGCCCCCAAGGACCCAAAGTCCTAGAGTCCCTGCCTCCCTTCTTCGTCCTCCAGCGATAAACAAAGTTCGGCGTGTCCAAGTTTTTGTGTGACGCGACCGCGAAAAGCGGTAACAATAAATACACGCCCTGTCATCCTTTAGCCACCCAGTCGAAACTCTTCCTGTTGTGTCCTTTCCATGGTCCTTGGTCCTTGGTCTTCGGTCCTTGGTCTTCAGTCCTTTCCGAGGCAATGTCCTGCGCATGGACAGCAGACGTTTGCCGCGAGTTAGCCCTTGGACCTGCCACCAAAAATAGCTACAGAGCCCTCCATGCAGATTACCGATTGCACTGCAAAAAATTAAGTTCCAAAAAAAAACCAAAGGGTAAAAAATACTTATTATAATAATACTTATAACATTTTTAATGTTTTTCAAGGTAATTCCTATCATTTTGTATTGCTTTTAAACTTAAAAACAATTAATTAATTCCACTACTTAAAAAATATATTATTAAATAAATAAATAATTTATTTACTCTTGATTAGTGAATTTGATTTAACTGGCTAGATTTAAATAAATAATTTACTTAATCTGCAATCTGCTTTAAAATAGTTGAAAATTAAAACAAAAATCGATTTGGCGCATTTTTAATAAATTAACAATTTTCTTAAAAATTTCTTTATAATTTTCTATGAAATTATTTTAACGCAGATTAAGACCTAAAAATAAATGAAGCCTGTATAGGCAATAAAATATGACTCTAAATCACAATGAAAAAATATATTCATGCTATTTAACAATTTACTAGACATTTCTCTCAGTGCTGGGCAGCCAAGATGACGACCCCCATTTCGCGGCTCGGATTCGCCCTTGAATCATTTCAATTTGAAGTAAATTGACATTACATTGCCGTGGGTGGCGCAAGGGGCCCCTGACGAAGGAATTTTCCCGGGTTGGGGGTTGGAAAACTCAATAACTATCGGCGTCGGAAGGAAAATGGTGGGAGTGGGCGGCTGGGAGGTTGAATAAAAAGCGAATCGAAGGCGATGACTCTGCTTCTCGGCCACGGGGCAGCCACGCGTTGACTGACAGGCCCCATGGAAACAGTCTGGGATCTGGGAACCGGGATCTGGGATATCTGGGAATTGGTCAGGAGAAAATGGCAATGAAAATGGGAATGGGAACCCAGACAGCGGCAAACAGCAAACAAAACCAAGCACACACAGACGGAGTGCCATACAACTTGAGTCCAGACTTTGGACCACCATTATATATGTAGGTATATATTTATAGAGCGGGTGGGAAATCCAAAATGGCCGACCTTTGTCCAGCAGGAAAATCAAATTGCCAGTGAAAACTTTCCACCGTTGCAAAGCCGGAAAAATGCCGGAAAATTCCCAAGAATTCAACCAGAAAAACTGAACTGAAAGGTAAGCAAAAGGATGTTCGCCTCAGGCATCATAAGTATACTTATTTACCGCGGTATGCCCAAAACCAAATTAAATCAAATTCATTCGCATTATTTAATTCGCCCCAAGGAAAAATAATTGAAGCCAACTGGTTATTGACCTCGTATGAAATATAAACCAAAATAAAGGGTGCCGAAATCTATAAATATATTCACTCTCATCCGTCAATGAACTCTATAATTAATAGCTATTTTAAAACTCATAGTTTGGGAAAAAGAAGGGGATTATGATTAAAGAGATATATTTTAAAATGTCAATAACTTCGTAATCTTATCTTTCATTCATTTTAAATATTAAGGTATATAAAAACTAGATATAATCATTTTCAAATCAATTAATAAATTATGGAAATATATTTTAAAATATTAATAACTTCATAAACTTACTTGTCTTTCATTAAAAAAAAAACCATAAATATTTAGTTATAAAAAAACTAGTTTTATTCCTATCCAAATCAATTAATTTAATTGAAATCCGTATAAGTCCATCTACTAATCGAAGCTGCTAACGCAAACTAATTCATTAGTAAAACCTTCTTTGTAGCTAGGACTCATACATTCTTCAGTTTTCTATAGTTGGGCGTAATCCCCGCAGTGGGCTAACAAAGTGGATACAGTAATATGAAATCCTTGTTCCGGGGTTAGTCAGGACATCCCCCCTACAGTCTTCTTATCCTGTGAGAAAATTTCCAAAGGGCTGCCAGCACACAGCGGCAATCTTTGGTTTCTTGATTAAAAAAGTAATTAGAAAACTAAATGAAAGTTTTACGCAATGAGCAAGGAGTGCGACAGGGGCAGGGGCGTGGAAAAGGGGGGGACCCAACAAAGTTTTTCGGGTAAAATGGGTAAATAATGTAAACCGAAATGACTGTACATGCGAGTAGTAGTTATTCACACCCCCACACACACGCATGCCTTTGTTCTCGATTCACCATTCTCCTTTCTCCTCCACTCTCCAAAGGATGTGCGAAAGGGGTGAGCAGTTTTTGGGTGAGGAATGTGTCCTGTAGGGTTCACTACATCCACATCCACATACATAGCCAAATGAACACATACGAGTACATGCAACGCAAACACACACATGCAGAGGGGGTGGTGGTTGGTCACATGGCTGAGTGGGTGAGTATGGGTGGGTGTCGGTGGTTTTTGGGTGGTTTTCACCCACCCGGCATCTCACATACGCTCGCGCAATAAATGTTTTCGAATGTCATTTGCTGCAAAGATGGCGACCATTAATATGGAACGAAAGGATTTGTTTTAATTTTGTTGCCCGTAGCAAAGTTGCGATATGTGTGCAGGGGGTGGGGGGGGAGGGGGTTGTTCAACAATAGTTGAGGGGGTGGGCTGTGAAACCCCCTCCCACACACAACAATATATAGGTATACCTACATATATTGAGATATGTGGAGCTTACATATGTAAGTAGGTGGAGTCGCTGCTCCTTAGATTGAGTAATTAAATGGCAAAAATGTTGAATTGCATTCACTCCGCGGGATTGGTAATGCTCCCTAAAAGGATGTTAGGCGTGGCTTGCCTTTTCAAAACTCTAAGAACCCTAAGAATTAATCAAAAATTCTGAGAAACATATTAACCAAATAAAAATACAAATGTATTGGTAAGAATTAAATAAGACTATTTAATAATATGAAAACAAAATTCTTAATCAATTTAAACAATATTTCTAAAGACGTATTAAATTAAAATCAAATAAAAATAAATCCATTAATAATAAGAATAATTTAAGTTTCCCTTTTCCCTATTAGAAATATTTTTCCCTGATTTAAGAATGTTTGATAAAGTAACGAATTTTTTTTGAACATAATTTTTTGTTAACTCAAAATAAAAGCTTTACAAAAATCCTATTACATTTTTGTTCAACTCTCCAGATTAATTTATCAGAATAAACAAAGCTGCGGCAAGCACTCTTCACATTTTGATTATAATTTGTTTATTCTCTGCGAACCAAAGACCAATGACCAATTAATTCAAGGATGCTTGGCAGTGGATATCATGTGTATATGTAAATCCACTCATTAATTCCGCCCCCCTCAAGCCTAAGGATATATGGACGTTACCCCTGGCAACATGTAAGTCCCTTTCGAGGACCAGGACCCACCACCCCCTTTTCACCCCCGCTATAAAGACGGTGCGTGCCTGTTGTCCCATAACGGATATTTGCGTTGTCATATCAAAGTCCCATATGGCCCGTAAACGGCGGCGCAAAGTGTCATCAAAGCCTAGAGGCAAATCGCAGATATATATATCTAGATATATACATACATATAAAGACGGACACATAAAGGCTGGGGAATAAACGAGATGTGATAATAAAATACAAAACCAATAAAGGAAAGAGCTCTTTACACTTCACTTGCTCACCAAGAGTCGTTTGGGTTCCCGGGTTCCTCCCGGTTTCCCCCGATATACCCCATATAATACCATTCTAAAGATGGGTGCCGCGACTTCCGCCGCATGTCAAAGAACGAGAAAGCCTACGGTTATTCCAATGAATTCGCGGCATGGCCAAAAATCCCCCATCTTCTCACTTTTAGCCAACGGTGCGTTACTTTCTTTTTTTTGGGAGAGAGGTGGGTGGAGGTTTCATCTGGATCATCATTTTTTATTTTCCGCTTGAGCCCCGGCAGGCGAATGTGGAAAAGTACCCAACTCGACCAAATGCCAATGACGGTTTTCCCTCACCGCCGAAACGTCCTTAAAAAGTGTATACGTGTATGTGCCACTTTTATATTCGCTATCAGCCATTTAGCCACACTCACACTCGCACGGGGAAAATAAAAGGCACTGGGAGAAATTGTTAATCATTTTTGGAAGGTAAGTAAAACATGTCAAAATAATAAGAAAAAAATAGGTGACCTTATGTAAAGTATTAATAATATTTCAAGAAACATTTTCATATTCAACATTTAAAAATAAATAAATTTATTTTTAAGATGGATTATTATGATTAATAGTTACAAATATATTTTAATATATTTATTCATAGTGAAACTTATCTAAAATTAGATTCATTAATCTAGGCATTAAATTCTAATAATATATAAATAGAAAGATAATAAATATATATACATTTTCTAACAGTGCACAACCCCAGCATCCTCCCCCGATTTCCCCCCTCGGCTACAGTACACATTCATATGTCACCTCCAACCGAAACTCCACCCACTTCGGTCCGTTTTTACGGCCGTACTCTCGTCCTTTGGCCTGTCCGCCCGTTCTGCCGTCAACTGTCAAGTTTAGTGATGCCTGCCTTCGCTGTCAAGGATATACATACACGCTTCAGGATAATATAATGCACGGCATCTGTTTATTGGGTGGGGATGGGTAGTGGTAGGGGGAGGTTAGGAAGGGTGCTTCTTCATCGCCCACGACTTCCTCTTCTTTCTCGGATGGCCTGCCAACCGATAACAATGGAATTTATCGAAAATCAATGCAAGAAACGATCAGTATATCATCACCGAAAAAGTTCTGTAACCAACAAAGGCTGGCAAACGATGAAAAAGAAACTTGGAAGCCGCAGGTTGCTTCATTTTTGGGTTTTTAAAGACATGGTACCTAACAATTTGTATGACACCTCATCGATATATCTAAAAATTGCAATCTCATTAAACTAGGTAACTTTCACTTAAGTTTTTCAATTCGATCACTAAAAAATATTTAAATCACACTGATTCTTACAATTTTAACGGAAATTATCGATCCAATGATACCGCTAAACGATAACTTCCGATAATCACCAATAATCATTTTTCAATTACTTATCGTTTAAGTCAGCTTACTCGTAAGACTTTTTAACCATTTATTTAAATTATTCTTATTAATGCTGATATTTTTGTCAATATATTTAGAGATTTTTGTATTTTTTCATACATTCCCCTCCTGATTACCTGGTAAGTGCTTACCAACCTGCTTACCCGTCATCATACCAGTGAATTGGCAAACGCCACGGACCCATTGAAAATTACATTACTTGGGACTTGGGACTTGGGACATTTGGCACCCACCTATCCACCTAACCACCCAACCACCCCCTTCCCCCTTCGAAAGCCCCCGTAAGCGTTTGTCAGTTGCCATTTGACCTGCGTTTTTTGCAGCCCCTGCCTTCCTTCCCTTCTCCCCTCCTCAAAAATAAACCACTCACCTCTGCAACCCCCCAACATTTTTATCTGAAAGGGTGTTTACCTTTAACGCGTGGTATACACGATATGGTCGCTTGTGGGTGGGTGGGTTGGTGTTTCGGCAAATGGGTGGTCCTTGTTCTGGTCCTGGACAGCTTCTGGGTAAATTTTTGAATATATTATATATGCAAAGTATTCGTGAATTGGTTTTTTCGCTTATCCAACTGCCAATTTTCTATATAGAATGTGAGAGTGAGCCGCCTGTCGGAGTTATCTTATGGCAATTTCGCAAAGAGGGCTCACGGCCCATTTTGCACACAAAAAAATATAAAACACCCACCCACCCATCAGACTTTTAACCCCCCGAAGGTCCCAGCTTTTGACGTCAATATTGCCTGTTATTTAAAATGGGTTTCGTTGTTGTTGTTGTTTGTGGTGTTATTGTTACGCTTACGCTTTGCAAAAAAAAAAATAAAATAAAACGACAAAGGGGAGGGGCTGTAAATCCCAAAAAAAAAAAAAAGTGAAGAAGACTTGGTGCGGAAGCCAAAGATAACATTTTTGCACAATTCTCTGGTGTCATTTCCATGCACATGCCAATTGATGTGTTTTTACTTTCACCGTTTTCCACACAACCTCACCCTCACCACCCCCTGAATTTTCACCCTTGGCAACTGACAAACGGAAGGAGAAGAAGAAGCAGAAGAAGACGAAGATGAGAAAGCGGGAGCTTAAGATATTTCTCAAGGTATTTATGGAATAACAAATGCCCTGAGGTACAAACAAATACTTTTCAAAAGAATATAATATGTCAAAATAATAATACTATGCATATTTTCAAATCGGAAAAATAATTATTTATCGATTATTTGATTTTTATACCGATAATATTTATTTTCCATATATTTAACCATATATTATTTTTTGAACCTAAGCCCTAAATATCTAATATAAAGTACAAGTATGATATTATATAAATATGATATATTTGTTAAAGGAAGAATACATTTTAAATTTTTTTCTAATATTTTAATGAATAAATGTATTTTTACTAGCTGGATTTTTATTTATCTATTTTAAGAGCACCTATTCAGAATTGACTTTAAGAACAATATGCTTTTACCTTTTCTGTTTGCCAGACCAACCTCATGATGAACTTTATCCCGTCGAAAGACCTTAAAAACTGAAAGCCCCCCGTCGCAATTGCAATTACCAATCCGAATCACATTTGTGCGTCCATTGCGGATTGCTTAACTTCGATAAGAAGTCGAGAGGAAAAAAGTAGAAAAACAGAAAACCGCTCGATAAGCCATGGATGGTGGGTCAAAAGTCGGGGGGAAGGACTCAACTGCAATCCGTCGATGGCCTCCAAGTGGCACTCCACATGTCCCGCGAACTCGCTCGGGAAAGTAAATGAAAACTCAATTGATTTATGATACATTTTCCACAGCCAACAACTCACTTCGTCTCGTTTCGTTTGGGTTTTTTTTTGGGCCACTTGCGAGTCACGTTTAGATTTATTACCTTTAACATTTCTCTGCGCTAACAAGTTTATCCCGCCGATGAGGGGGTCGAAAAAAAGGGGTAGGCGGTGGCCTGAAGGGGTGTGGGGGGAGGGGGGTGTGCATACAAAGCGAGTGCATAAATGCTAACGAACTAACTAACCCACGACGACTCTCCATGACTGACTATCCATGTAGCTGGAGGATTCATGTGTGTGCCAGCTTTTTAGGGTGGACACAATCAGCAATTGCACTTGAAATTAAAATAAAATAAATATAATGGCAGGAAAAAATATATATTTAGCTAAGTGATCATAAAATGTAGTAAATAAACAAAGAAACAAAATAGAAATTTAGGAAAGTCGAATAAAATATAATATATGTAAAATTAAGTATTGGAAAATCAGATAATATAAATCCTATTCTAAATAAAAAAAATGTAAGATTAATGTTGGTATCAAAGACATTAAACTTGGAAATGGAGGTCCTAAAAATACATTATAATATATGCCAGCTTAGGTAGAGGAAGATCAAATATAATATAATATTTTGTGATGATAGTAAGAAATCTATTTTTAAGAATCCTTTTTAAAAGCACTGTTGGATAAATTGATCCAATATCAAAATCATTTAAACTATAGGGGTTATTTCATTAAATCTTATATAGAAGAGGTGCCTAAATGCATAGTTTAGAGGTCCACTCTGTCGTACACTTGTGTTAGTGTGTGTGTATCCCTATAAACGTCGTCCTCAATCACATGTCAAGCAACACGCTTTGCGGTGTTTCATTTTTGTGCGAGGACCTCAGCGGACAGAGGCGGGCTAAGAGGGGGCAAGGGGGCTTAAGGGGATACTGTCATGGGGACAGTCAAATACATATGAGATAGAGACAGAGACACAGAGAAAAGAGGGAGAGCGAGAGCGCGGACGTGAGAGAGAGGGAGCGAGGAAAGGAGTAGGCGAATATGTATTGCCAATCCTTATATACCACATATATACATATATATGTATATACTGTGCATATAGGCCCCATGTGTGTGTGTCTGAATAGTATTGCTCTTTTGTCCTAGTTGGGTCCTCGCTAACCGCAACCACCGCCCACCCATGTCCTCCTCCAGGACTCGAACTGAGGACAGCGCTGAGCATTCCTGTCGCTTCCACTCATGTAAGCAAAATAAGTGAAGAAGAAAAAAAACAAAAACAAAACAACAGAAGAGGAAAAACAAGAAAGAAAGGTAAAAGCGTAGAAGAGTAGAAGAAAGGCAAAAGGAGACCGCTGGCAAGGACCAGACACAGACACAGATGCCATGCCATTCCAGGCCAGGCCAGCCAGGCAGCACCTGGACGGACTGGCTGCCATTTCTTGCAAATATCCAAAGGATCCAATCTCCTTCCCCTTCGAAATGGCAAGGCTTTTGCAGTGAAAAAATCTAAAAATTTGTTAGAAAATAATATTTTTTTGTCCATTCTTACATTTTTTAAATGTTTATCATTTTTTGCAAAATATGGTCAAAAATTAAGAGTTTTAGATTTAAATGCAAATAGAATTTCATAAGGAGTTCAACGACGTATGACATTCCATATTGGGATCATTACTTTTATTTAGGCAATAATAAACATATTTTTCAGGTTTTTGAGTCGTAATTTGGACAATTGAAGGCCAGAAGTTAAAAGACCGACAGTTTCAGGCAGCTAACAACCTAAACTAAAGATCCCGATCACTTTCTGGGAAATTTAATTTTTGATCAATTTTCGCATTTTTGATAAGGGGTTACATCATGATTTTTGCGAAAAATGGCAAAAATTAAAAATTTCTAGATTTGAATGCCAATCGATTGAAAATTTTATAGCGAGATCAGAAAGGTATGACAATCCATATTTGGATCTATATTTCCATTGTTTTGGCCACAAAACTAATTATTTTTGACTGAAAAATTCGGGATCCGGGCTTTTGGTAAAAATATGAATTTTCCCTTTTTGTTTTTTGGCTGTAACTTGGCCAAAAATTGTCCTACACCAAAAATACATAATGTTTTGAACAGATAACAAAATAATAAATAAATCCGTAACACTTTCCGTGTGATTTTGGAAGAAAAAAATTTTCGCCAATTTTCACATTTTTTATAAGGGGTAACATCATGATTTTTTGCGAAAAATGGCCAACAAATAAAATATCCTGGTTTGAATACCAATCGATTGGGAATTTGATTACGAGTTCATAGAGGTATGACATTCCATATTTGGACCGCCAACAAAACAGAAACTTTGGGTGAAAAATCAGGATCTGGGTTTTCGGTAAAAATATAAGATTTTCCTTGTGTTTTTTTGCTGTAACTTGACCAAAAATGTTTCTAAATCAAAGATACGCACTGTTTCTATAAGAAGCTTTAGACTTTTCTTTAAGTGTGGCGAGTTTCGTGCCCTGGCCATCGAACACGAGCTCTGTCCTCCAACTGTCCTACCATCGTATGCCCCAAACCCTCTCCCCCCTTCCCCCCTTTTTGGGTGGTATATATACATATATGAGTGTAGATATACATATGTATAGGCGCCTGCATGTGGGGACAACTTTTGAGTGCCAGACAGCGACCGGCAGAGCAACAATAAATGGAGGAGGATGGGGATGGTGAGCAAATTGAGTGGGCGAGGAATTAAAATTTCAACATGACTGCCGCCATGATGCTTCGCTGGCCACACACACACACACTCACACAGAGAAAGGGGTGGGAGAAAGCAGCAGCACACACATGTGAGCATGGATTTAGCTTATACAATATGTGTGTATTTGTGGGGGTGGACAGGACATTTTCCGAGGGGGCGGGGGGTTGACAGTTGCTGGCGGGTGGGTTTTTGGCATTTGCTGTCACACACACACACACACATACATAATCCCCACGTATGGCTGTGTGTGTGGGTGAGCTTGAATGGGTCTACTTTCACAGTAAGTATCCAGTGAAGCGTTAGGACTCGGCAGCCATGATGTCTTTTGTGGCCATCAGGCAGCGACATCCTCAACGGGGATGTTCCATGCGGGTGTGTGTGTGTGTGAGCCCCACATCACCCCCTCCCCCACTTTTGCCGCCCACTTTTGCCTGGCCCTGCTCCTTTGGGTAAGCTGCTACCAATGATGCTGCTCCCCACGTCAATAGGTGGCTGAATCTGTAAGTGCACAGTGAGAAATCAGTTTCTATTGTTATATAAGTGAGAAATAAAATATATAAAAAAATGTATATCTGTCAGAAATATCAATTTATACTATAAAAATAATAATATATTTAAAATCATTTATAAAGGTGTCAAAAAGTATGCAACAATATTTTTGAAACCAAAAGTCGTTGTTTAAATAGTTTGTCAATTTATTTATAATGCTTGTTTCTAAATATTTTAACAAATTATTAGCATTTAATCGTCTCTATTTATTATAATATTATGGAATTATAATTCCTTTTTAATGTCCAATTTTGGTACTATTTTTTTCTGAGTGTATGTATATGTTGCCCTCCCTTTCCTCGCCACTTTACTTACTCCCCCGTGGGTAAATGCGAGTGTGTGCGTGTAAACCTCGATATGCCAAAAATTTAACTTTAAATTGATTGCATTTTTTGTAGCTACTGCTCTTGGGCCTTCATCTTCACATCTCTCGTTTGGGATCTTAAGATGATGATGATGATGATGCGTGGCCAAGTTCATTTTATATATTACCGCCGGGCCTCAACTGAGCAAACATTTTCCGAATGCCTCCCCAAAGGTTATCCTCCTCACATTGCATCCTTGTATCCTTACGTAAACGTAAACGTAAACCAAACTATTCGCACGCTTTGTGTTAGATCAAACACATTCCAAATCATCTTGGCATAAATTCTGGAATTTTCTAACCCCTTGATGGGAGAGAAACTATGGAATTATTTTCGCTTTCGGGGGAAAGTTATGTTCTCTTTTGGGCTAAGAAGAAACCAAAAGACTTTGGAGAAAAAATTAAAATTCTAATGTTAAATGTATACTCTTTAAATCTCTATAAATGTAAATACTTTCTAATGTTGCAAAATATTAAAAAAAAAAATAAACCTGATTTATTTGCATAGCAAAATGTAATCCCGAGTTTACCTGATAAACAAATTAAGCAAAGATACTTTCCCCGCCTCTTCGAAATATATTTTCCATACCACACAGTATTCTATATGAAATCTGTTTTGCCAGACAGGCGAATCAATCATTAGCAGGCAGACGACTCCTTCCAAAATAGAAAATAGGGAAATGGGAAAAAAGGGTTGGCCAATCCACCGCAAATGAAGAGGATCTCGCTCGTTAGGATGCACCGGAAAGTGCAGCCTGTGACCCTCGACCCTCGAGAACCCGAGCATCGAGCATCGAACCCCCGGAATCGGAATCCTCCCTCCCTATAGATGAACCACAACCGACTGATGAGACCCTCATCTCTGTGCACTCTGTGTGCGTGTGTTTGTTGTTTGCATATTAATGTTGGCTTTTGTATCTGTTCCACCGGCAACCGGCAGCTCTCGAATTTTGATTGCGAATCGGAGGATTAAGGTATTTGCGCACGTATAATTAATTGGATGGCACGGTTGGCAGTTCTCGCTGTTCGGCTACCGGTGCACGTGTCCCGTCTATAGACAAGATATACTATACTATCCCATCCTAAATGGGTGGGGACTTTTGGTGCATCACAGCGGGATATGCAACCGCAAATGCAAACAGAATTTGCATTGAGACCGAATCCTTATCGGATTACTCGGAGCTACTTAAAAAAAACTAGTTAATAAGGGTTTTAGTTTAAATAATTTTTAAAACTATATTAACAAAATCAATTAGATAATTAAAATAAAATGAATAAATAAAAAACAAGGTATATACTAATCTTGATCTAATATCCTTTTTATTCAAGGATAAAATTTAAATTAAATTATTTATAAGTACAGAATAATGTATTTCTGATTTTTATGAGAACTTGATGGATAATAAAACAATATGTTTACTAAACAACAGATTAAATAAATTTAGTTTAATGATAAAAACAATAAATAAATAACTCGGTGAATACTCATCTTTATCTAGTATTTTAATTAAAATATTTTTTAAATGTACTTTAAGTACATGGACGTAATGGACAATAAATGGATATTAGGAAATGTGTTCATAATCTTCTATTAAACCGATTAATAAATGATGCCCTAAAAATATAATTAGAATTAATGATTAAAGCTTGAATACAAATTAAAGTAAATAGCCACCCTTATTTAGCACATTTTTTAAATTTAATAAAAAAATTCACAAATGTGCGCCAATTTAAGTTCAAATATTTATTACATTTTCAATAAGTACAGAAGATTTTATATCTCACTGTTTTGAGAACTTGAATCCTTGCCGCATTTTAATATTTAACCGTTTATTAAAAAATGCCCTAAAAATATAATATTTTTTCGCCCACATTTCGTTCCGCTGCCGAATTTTCGAATGCAAATTGCGGGCTGCGACAGTGACATATTGGGAAGTGCGGAGAGCAGTTGCAGATACCACACACAAAAACACAGATTCAGATACATGTGCAGATAACAAAGTGTGCAGAGCCAATTTCGATACGCAATCAATAATTCTAATCAAGTGCGATTGCCAATTGGCAATAGAGGCGGCTGATGCATAAAAATCGCGCGCCAGCTTCCTTTTCCTTTGTTGCCGCTGACTTTTGTCTCTTCGATTTTTAGGTGCCCATAAATATCCATCGCCTCTCTACAGTTTCTATCTCCGGCGACATGACCGTAAAAACACGATAGCAGCTCGTTTGTCCATGGGGGTGCCAAGTGCCCCCTTTCAGCACTGGAAAAAATATTTGCACTCAATTTTTAATAACCAGTTTTCATCTTTAAAACGTTTTACAATTATTTAAATGTAAAATTCTACAATTTATAAAACTATGTTTAAGTTAACAAATTATACAAATTATTTAAAAAATAATTTCTTTATAAATACACAATAATAATTAACTGACTCTATAGATGAAAATTATTTTTGCATTTGGAAAGAACAGCAGTTCTTGAAAAATTGGGAATGATCTAATAATTTATTAGCTATTTAAAAAAAAAATGTAATATTTAGGCACCCTTTCTCGCAGTGTACCGCTCAGTACCTCTCTTAAAAGTAAAAAAAATAAATGCTTTATAAATACAAAACTCACTTCACATTACCAACTCACCTTTTTGTTTTTGCGAAGAACTACACTTTTTAAAAAATAAAATGCAACAAATTTAATTCAAAAAAACCCTAATATTCAGGCACCCATTTCTCGCAGTGTACCGGCGCACTATCTCTTCGTGTCACACGCAAAAAAAGGGTAAGGCCAACAACAACGGGACCATCAACTGCCATCGTTTCGGTATGTAAATCAACTTTCATTGTTCGACAGCCCGGCCGCGACAGAATCACATTTGAATGCTTACAAAATAATAAATTATCAAACAAAAAAAATTCGCAGCATAAGGGCAGCCCGAAAAAAAGCGAAATTGCAGTGGCGAAAAAAAAAGGATATTGTATTACCCCCTAACCCTATAGAGCCCATGGGTGGTGCAGGCACCCCAGACGGAAAAAGAAAACCCTAACCCATTCCAATATTTTTCCCCGGTAGCATTTGCATGCTGGGGAGGAACAGGAGGAAAGGGGTGGCTAATGGAAATTTGACACACAAATCTCGTATAAAACAAAAAAATGCAAAATGCGCATTTGTATCTATTGTACGTGTGTTGTATCTTTTCGCATCTGCGAATCCCTCTATCTGTCTGAACTCTCGATTTTCGATTTTCGATTCCCGAAGATCCGCCCGTTCGACGTTCGATGTAATATATTTGAAATTTCGGGGCGAGAGAGCATAAATCGCAGTGTTGCCAAAATGGGATAACAACCTCGGATAAACATGACACCCAACTGTCAATAGATATTTCGCGGTTGTTTCCATTATGTTGCACACGAATCCCACAAAAAGCCGAACAAAAATTCAAATCTGAACGAATGGATGAGCACGCAGCTATTTGATTTATGTCAAAATTCAAACGACCAAACTCCACCCCTTCTATTCGATTTTTTTTTGTATTCCGTATTTTTACTTCGGTTTCGATTGGATTCTTCTTCGTCTTTGGCAGGCGAGATTCTTATCATTAATCAAGGGCCTCGTCAATAAATGTCAGCGTTGTGAAATTTCAATTTCACACCGAAACAACCTCGACATTGGCAATTGTCAATTGTCAGTGTTATCGTTATCGCTTGCCTTCTATCGCCGGATTGACATCTTTATTGGGCCATAGGAGCAATCGGCAGTCAGAAGTCCCTTTGAATAATGCGGTGAGAGAAAGCCATTTACCAGATCATTTTCGGAGTGTGTTTTTAAGAAAAGTACATACTTTTAAGGGGAAATCTTTGATTATTATTTATCGATACAATTATCGACTATAATCGTTGATCAATTTTAATTCTTATACTTTTATATGTGTCTATTCATAATTTTTTTATTTTTAATAAACTGATCATTAGGTGTGTTCTTAAGAAAAGTACATACTTTTAAGGGAAAATCTTTGATTATTATTTATCGATACAATTATCGACTATAATCGTTGATGAATTTTAATTCTTATATTTTTAAAGGTTCTTATTTTAAATAAATTTTTATTATAATAAACTAGATATCCAGATTTTGTGTATAATTTTCAATTTCAAACTATTTTTTTCAAAGTATTTTTTATGAACATTTTTTTTTACAAAAAATAAGGGAAAATTTAAGGGAGAACCACAAATAAATCATAGCTAAATCCTTTAGAAATATATGCTTTCCTTAATTTCTCAGCTTATCAAGGCTATTGATAAACGTTAAAAACGTTGAGTAATTAATCATGGCAAAGGCAAAGAAAATTGACGAGAAACCAGTTGAAAGCGGGCCACACCCTTTGGCCAATACCAATGCAGTTGTACATACACGCGGGCCACACATGAAGCTCACATTATTGAACACACACGAGACAAGGCGCTAACAATTGCCCACCCACCGCCCCCCTAGGCACCCACCCCTCGTTTTTAGCCCACTTGGTAGCCACAATTGCGAAACTGGCGAAACGGGCTGAGGCTTTGCAATTAGGAGGAGCCACGAAGTCCTCGTCGAGCCATCGTCCTCGTCATCGGTCGTCGTCTAAACAGAGAAAAGAGAACAGAGACCAAAAGATGGGGGAATAAGCACTGGGAGAAATCTATTTCATCGAGACCCTGTTCGAAAAAAAAATTAAAAATATAACTGTGTAAAGAAAATGACAACCTCTTTCAATTCTTTGTTTATCGACAG
Source organism: Drosophila lutescens (assembly GCA_037075285.1). NCBI lineage: Eukaryota > Metazoa > Arthropoda > Insecta > Diptera > Drosophilidae > Drosophila > Drosophila lutescens. The sequence goes on along the minus strand of JBAMCF010000413.1, from coordinate 2,715,942 downwards.
AATAATCGACATAAAAATGTTTCGATATATTTTCTTCAATTTAATAATCTTTTACTCTTAGATTTCTGTACTTTTAAAAAGTTTTAAAAAATAAACAATATTTTTTTTTTAATTTTACAGAACTATTAAAAAATAAATATTTATATAAAAACATTAATTAACATTAGATATACATATATCAAAGAAAATATTGTTATATTAATATGAAATATATATTTTGAATATATGCAATATACTTTGAAGTTATTAAACATTATTCAAATCAATAATTTCTTCTCTATCATTCATTTTTCTCCGTGTAAAAGAGGAATGGAGAACAGGGACGTGCAGCATGAGAATCTGAAAACTGGGAACATGGCCATCGCTGGCGCTATATACTCGTACTTAGCCATAAACTTTGGTTGCTTGCAGTTAAATTACCACACATGCCACGCCCACCACACACACACACGCACGCCCACAATAGCCCACCAATATACGCTTATACATATATAAATATATCTATGTGTGTGGGCCGCCAATTAAAAGCGGCATTAGAGCAGCGGCAGCCGTAGCAAGAAAATGCCCAAAAAGATCTGCCGAAAATTCAGCCAAAAATGGGTGGTGGGCTAAAGGGGCAAAGGAAAGGGGTAGAATGGGGCATATGCGAAATCTTCTAACCATAAATTGCCGAACCAAAAACTTCAACAACACAAAAGTTCCGAAAAGCCACAGGAGCTGGGGAGTCGAGGGATGGGGATCAGAAGGGAAGGGTTGGAGCAATCCACATCCGGCACATCCACAAGATGCGACATGCGCTAATGAATCCCCCCTCGAAAGGGGCGAAGGGGGGGGCTTTGAACCAGGTGGTCTGCCTAAACTAGTATTTGAACTCATATCCCAGAACCAGAACCCCACTGACGCTGCTCAGCCATAACAATGCGTCCAATCGAAGTCGAGTCGAGGGAACGCCCCTAAAATCCAAAATCCGAGGAGGTTTGCGCCCAAAAAGGGTTACACTTATATGGGTGTACAAGTTATGGCAGTACATGCATATAACTCGGCTGTTTTAGAAGCCCAAATATATTGTTTCACATGATTTTGATTTTGACAAGAAGTGAAGTAGCTGAAGAAATTTGATATTTAATTAAAAAAGTTATAGCCATCAAAAGTTTTTAATATCAAATTGCTTCCTTTACTATCAAAAACATGGAAAAAAAATAAAAGATATACATATATATAATATATTTATGATGGTGCTAGAATGTGAAACTAAAATATTTACTTCTTTTGTTTAGAAGATCTCTATAATTAAAATTAAATTGGAAGATAAGCTTTTATATAACTATATTTGTTACGGAATAAAATTGTCGTTTGTATACAACTTTACTAGTAATTCAATTATATATTCTTCATAAAAATATAATATAAATAGACCTAATAGGATAACTTTCCTATCTACATATATAAAACTAGCCGTAACATTTTTCACGGATCAAAAGCACTGGACAAACCAGTAAAGCTACATGGTTCATATTTTTACCAAATATTCTTAATATAGTGTACATTTTGGCTAGGAACTCATTTCTCCCCAAGTTAACCCAATCAGCTTAAAATAAATATTTGGTTTACTACCAATAAAAGGTCTTCCCTAAAAGTAATTTCCCTCTTAATAATTAATAACGATTGAGTGCGAATCTCAGGGGTTATTTGTTTAGAAATCCCCCAGTGATTTCTGAAGGCAAAGGAGGAATATTTAATAAGCATGTGTATGCGATTATATAATGTCTATACATATATGTTGTGTGTGATTGATATGGCCACTGTCCGATTCGCGGAGGAGTAAGACAGAAGTGAGTTGATAAATAAACTGCTTGAGCAGGACCAACCCTAATCCAAGTGCACACACACATTAGCCGAAATACACATACATAGGGGACAGCAATACCCACACACACACATGTGGCACTCCAACCCCAAAAGCACGAAATTGAAAAGATAAACTTTTGCAGCCCAAAAACAACTGACAGAACCCAAAAAAGGGGAGCTCACCTGCCACCCCAAAGAATACCTCCCCCCCCCCCCTCTTTTCTATATGTATATATATAGAAGTATATATGTATGTGTGTATTGGCAATCGGTTCGAGTTGCGCGTGTGTTCCACTTGGTTTTGCAATGCCACTGATAACAATTCCCACCCACGCACACAGCTACAGTCACGTATGTACATCACATGATAAACGAGAATCGAGGGGAGGGGGGAGGGGGTCTCCTGGATATGAAAGGACCAAAGGATATGTCGGCCCCAACTACGAGTTAGCTAAATCAACAGCGAAACGAAAGCCACCCCAGCCAACAGAGCCGAAACATTAATAAAACTTTGGCTGCCAGCGTCCAAGTTGTGCTACTGCTATACCACCGCACACACACACCTTCCCCAAGACCCTTGACTATCCACTTACACTGGGGGAAAACTTAGGATCATATGCCATATTCGTAAGGCATTAGAAATGAAGAATACTATTACTTTCAAACTACTTTGTTTTGAGAAAAAGAAAAAATATTCTGTTGTATCATTAAAAACCAACCAAGAAATATCAAAATATTTCGCTGTTAAGATGAAAATAGGCATCTATTATTTAAAATGCTTCTTTGTTTTTATTTATTTATTTATTTCAGTTTTAACTCGGATTTTATTTCAATAGACATCATTTATTGTTAATTGTTTTTGTTTATTGTTAAAATTTTATTTTACAAGGATAGGATTATATATTTTATATAAAAATAAAACAGTTATAATACTCAAGAGATAAAGTTTATCATGGGTTCAAATATCTAATGAGAGATCAAAATAAATGTTTGGTCAACACCGGACCCATTTTCGCTTAGTGTATGGCAGACACTAAACTGATACTCAATTATCCACACCCACACATGCAAATAGAGTGAGAAGGCGAGATGGAAAGAGCGAGCGCACGGCATATGTACTCTCATATGTATTGTCTCTCCTCCCGCATATGTATATGTATATGTATGTGGGGGTGGGTGCGAGTGTGAGCGTGTATCCTGGCAGCCATTGCCATTGCCATCGGTTGTCCTTAGGCTTCGTTGCCCGCTCAGTGGCCAAAACCGCCGTGCTAAACAATCTGAGCCCCGTTCGACGCTGATTTTTGAGAGTTGAGTTGGCCCACTTAAGAGACCACCCACCCACACACACAGATGCACACATGCAAATCCCTCGAATCCTTGGAGGTGGGCTTCTGTATGTGTGGCGAATGCCTGCGCATGTTCACCGCCTCTGAAGACACGTGACCAATGGAGTTATCCTAGCCCAAGACACCCGAAATAGCCAAGTTTATTGTGGTCTTAAGGAAATTGATTAAATGCGAGATTGCATAAGTTAAGTATAAAAGGGTTGTTATGATACAAAATTGAAAAGCTCCATGAGGTTACAACTTCAAATCAAAACTTAGATATCTGGAGAATTTGTAGCATTTTCCTACGAAGTTTAACATTCCATATTCTGACAATAAAAATATATTTTTCATGCGAAAAAGTGAGATTAGGATTTATAAAAAAAATGTAGGATTTTTTGTGGGTTTTCAGTCATAATTTGGACAAATTAAGCCCCACAGCTAAAAGAGCGACTGTTCTGAGCAGCTAACAAACTAAGCTAACATTCCTAATCATTTTTCGGAGAATTAAATTTTTAATCAAATTTTGCATTTTTTATAAGGGGTTACATCATGATTTTTTGTGAAAAATTGTCAAAAATTTAAAGTTTCAGGTTTAAATGCTAATCGATTGGGCCTGTAATTACGAGTTCGTAGAGGTATGACATTCCATATTTGGATCATTATTTCCATTGTTACGTCCAAAATACTGATATTTTAGGATGCAAAATATGGAAAAGAATTTTTGACAAAAATATACTTTTTTTTTGCGGTTTTTTAGTCGTCATTTGGACAAATCAAGGCCGGCAGTTAAAAGACCGACTGTTTTGAGCAGCTAACAGACTAAACTAACGATCCCCATCACTTTCTGGGAAATTAATTTTTTGATCAATTTTCGCATTTTTTGATAAGGGGTTACATCATGATTTTTTGCGAAAAATGGCCAAAATTTAAAAGTTTCAGATTTCAATGCCAATCGATTAATAATTTAATTACGAGCTCAACGAGATATGACATTCATTAATCTGACCATATTTGGCACCTTGTCGACTAAAAAACTAGTTTAAGACCCTTTCTATAGATCTACATAAGTATAATCTCTTATTAACCTGTTTTTCCATTGGTTTTAAGTTTCTCAAATATATTTCTAATAAGATCGTATTTCCTATTTCCCTAGCAAGGAAACCAGGAATATCCTTTCGTAATCCTTTCCTCTCGGCTCTTAACCCTTGAGCTCGTTATCAATTATGCAATGGACACTTGAAGTTTGTCTGATTTGGCAAAGGACCTCGGCACTAGGTGTCCCGGGGTCTCCAGGGTTCGAGGTCCTTGGTCCTTGGTCCTTTTTGTCCGGGGTTACGACGGGGTTATGCCGCTCCCGGCATGAGCGAAAACATCTGCCCCGGTTTCTGTTTCTGTTTCGGTTTCTGCCTCGGTTTCGGTTGCCTGCCCTCCAAAAAGTGCGTTTTATAGAGTGGGAAAATCGGTTGTTCGCTCCTCGCTTGGCTTTGGCTATATGCAAATGAGATGGGCGCGCTTATATTTATGAAAAGTAAAATATGATGCGTACAATCAGTTGTGCTCCAGCATGTATACATACATACACACATAGTATAGCTGTAGCCAACGTAATTGCGGCCAAAAATTGTATGTGGCTTAAGGAGCTGCAGGATTTTGGCAAATATAGATGATATGGGGGCAAAGGCGGAGGCACAAGAGCGGCTTTTGGATTAACTCGCAACTCGAGAAACGTTATTCCACGCAAACTGCAAACAATAACAATCATGCATAAAATATAAAATATACAAAAAAAGAATATAGCAGAGGAAAAGGACTTTTAGGGGGGGCAAAAAGGACCCAGAGAGGCGAACAGATTGCCATCGCGCATACGCTGCGTTGCCTGAAAATTGAAAAGTGCTCGCTGATAGACAGAGGCACACGCACCTGCTCACAAACATACAGAAAGATAGCTCTTGGCTGGTTATTTTTGCAAGGATGGGTGCGTGACACGTTGTGGATGGAGTCTCGGGTTGCTCAGGGATCATAAAGGATTTTTAGAAGATTTTTTATTGAAATAATTTGGCGGTTAAAAAAATATAGATATATTTAAAACACTTTTTTTCCTTCTAATAATCCCTAATTTGTAACTTCTTTCAATATTAGAATCTTTAAAATCAGGGATCATAAAGGATTTTTAAATCATTTTTTATTGCCATAATTTTGTGCTTAAAAAATATTATAATATTTAAAGGATTTTTCCCTTTGTCATTAACTACATTTGATCTATACGAAAAAAAAAACAAATTTTAAATACTTTTGTAATATTTCCTATTTAATATTAAAATCTTTAAAACCAGGGTTCACAAAGAATCTTTAAGAGTATTTTTATTGCCATAATTTTGTGGGTAATAAATTAGTAATATATTTTGTCCTTAACCACATTTAATCTATACAAAAAAAAAGGCAATTTAGTATTAGAAACTATAACATTTAAAATATTTTCCTCAAATAATATTCCTTTGATTTGAAATTATATCTTTCCATTATCTTAACTCAAAAAACATAATCTTCAGGCATTTCTTTTTGAAAAACAACTGAACAACAACTAAAGATTGAAAAACAGCTCTGCCTCGAAGGCTTAAGAAGATGTGGCACATATTTCTAAGCCCTTTTAACCAGTCACGAATCCATAACTCACACGCCTTCCATCCCTAATCGCCTGTGTACCCACCGTGAATATACATACGGACATACATATATAGAGTATATATTTTGCATACGCATACCTTGGCACACAAACAAACACTATTATCTGAGGCCATTATGCCCAGATTGATGTGCCATCGAAGGGAGTCGCAGATTGGATCCCCCGAAAAATGGGGTTGTATATCCGCCGCTAGAGGGCGCTGTGGTGGTGATGGCGGTTGCGGGGTAAAATATGAAGTACACTGCATGCTTGGATGACCCGATAAAAATATTCTTTATATTGGATTGTGAACTCCACCTGGAACAACAGCAACAAATAACAAGCCAGTAATAAATGCAAATCATAATCAAGAAGCAATCCTTGGAAGCAGAGTAAAGGAACTGCCCTTGAAGGCAATGCAAATCCCGTTTGCCAAATTAATTAACCAAAGAATTGACCTGTGTGTCTACCGACTTCTCAAGTTCCCAACCCCTTTTCAAAAAAACAGCACTGGGCGTGACAACAATACTGTCCCATAACCCGATTCGACCCGATTTTATATAGGTATATATATAAATCAAGCGCAGAAATTGCGCAGCGCGAGCGACGACCCTCTTCAAAATATTTAATACCGCAAGTGACCCCTGTCCACCATTTCATCAAAGTCCAATCCTCGGACCTCATTTTCCAGATTCCTCCCCATACAAATCGCCAGGGAATGGGAGAGGAACAGGGGCTGCGATAGGAAGGGGTTTTAAGGGGTTAAAACGGATGAGGAAATAAAAATAAATAATATCTGAGGAATACTACTAATTTAAGGGAATCATTTAAATAAATATATATTATATTAAATACATATAAAATAAAATATAAATAAATATGATAAGCTAAACTAAGAAATTACAAATATTTTATATTCTATAAATTAAATAAAGAAAAAGAAATGGTTTATCAAGAATTAGTTGTAACCCTTTAAAGTTTCAACCCATTCGATTTAAATAAAATACATGCGAAGTAAATCTTTGAAACTACAAATATATATAAATTTTTAAATATTTATAAATTAAATAATGTAAAAATAAATGGTTTATTAAGAATAAAGCTTAAACCTATTCGATTTCAAATACATATACTAATAATAATAATGTTTTTTTAAATACCCCTTGTAGATTTTGAAAGAGTCAGTAAAATATTATATTTATTTTTATATATTTAAATATTAAATATTTAAATAAATATTAAATATTTTATTGTTCAATCTCAATCAGGTTTTAATATACAAATTTTGTATTTTCTTTTAAAAAAAAACCTTTAATTTTTATAGGATACTTAAAACCCTGAAAATATATTCTACCCTCCGCCACTGGAAGGAAATAAGCCGGAAAATCGGGTTGACAACTTGCCCAGATGTCCGCGACCGAATTTACATACTGCGATTCGCATGTCTGTTTGCCCAGAGTGACCGGTGGCCATTCGGGGACCTAGACCTTTTGGGGTGCAAAGGTTACGCGTGCGCTTCGTTCGTGCCTACATAAGTCCAGGTCCACATCCCCATTCGCAGGACTCTTTCACATCCTTATGGAAACCACAGGAGCGGAGTGGTGCAAACCACTCGCCGTGGTTCAAAGCTGTCGCCGCGCCCAAAATTCCACAATTTAAGCATGATTTATGAACTAAATGCCCAGTGGTCAGTGGTCACTGGTCAGTGGTCACTGGTCACTGGTCAGCCGGGAATGATTAATCGATGGCAACAATTATCGAATGGGCTTATTTACGAGGGCCAGGCTATATAAACATTTCCGGGAATTATGGGGAACATTTGGCAAGGGGTTAAGAAAATATAGGATAAAGGTTAAAAGTAAAAAGAAATTTATTTACTCGACATGAGTTTAGTTATTAAAATAAATACTAAGGAAATATTTTAGTTGATATTTTTAAGCGATGTAATATTTATAAGAATAATATAAAGCAACAAAAACAATAAAATAAATATAAATTAATAATTGTACATTTAACTTAAAACTCCATTTTATAAACCAAATAAAGCAACAAAAATAATAAAATATATTTAGAATTAATAAATGTAAATTTTACTTAAAATACTATTTGATAAACCAAATAGAGCAACAAAAATAATAAAATAAATATAAAATTAATAAATGTAAATTTATCCTAAAATAGTTACCTACTTTTTTAAGTAATTACAATTTAAATATGTTTGGGGTAAAAAAAGAGTTTAAATGAGTGATTAAACCTCAAGAATTATTATTGCCGACGGCATTTACATTTTAATGTTTTTCCATAAATAAAAATAACAAACAAACTAAAAAAAATGCAGAAAATCAATAAAAATTAATTTCAAACCATAAAAATCCACAAATTCCATTTCCCCAATTAAATGTGTGAAATACAAATGAAAAAAATACGAGATAAATCTTAAAGCGATTAAATAAGAGAAGGCCGTGAAAAGCTGAAATGCAGTTGGGATTTTTCCCGTTGTTGTTTTTCGCACACCTTGAATAGCAAATGAAAAGCGGGGAAAAAAAGGGAAAACAAATGTGACAAGAGCAAGGCAAAAGTGTAAGGACATACGTACTATATACACACATACAGTGGGTGTATACTATATATGTATGTGGTATATATAAATATATATATATGACGACCTGGTAGCAACGACCTTTGCACAAAAACACACACATGGATACCAAGAGGCACTTTTTTCCTTACAAGGAAATCTGCATATAAAATATGTAGATTTTATTCCATTGTTATATTGTTTCGATTTCAATGCATATTTTTCTGAGGATTTTCCAATTGTTGTGACCGGTTTTCAGTTGGCAATTTCCTTAACGAGTTGATTGAAATTTCCATTTCTGTGTGGCAGCTAAAACCCGTTTTTAAATGTAATCCTTTAGATACATTTTTTTGGGGCACACATTTCCACCGGGGCGGCATTCAACAGTTAGTGGGCTTTATGTAAAAATCTGGCTTTTATATGGATCCTGGGATCCTTGGATCCTTGGCAGGTGCAAAATGCAGCGGCAAGTGCAAATGAGGCAAATTTCAAAGTCAAGTTTACACGCAGCAAATGCTTTTGTGCATCAACGCTCTCCTAGTTTTCCCCGACTTTTCTCACTTTCCCCCCCTCTTCTCGCTTTTCCACTGACTTTTCCTCTGTCTGAGGAGGTCCTGGGCCAGGGCCTTCCCCCTGAATTTCCCCCTCACTTGCACCAGTTGCGACTGCATAAGGAATCCCACACTTTGTTCACACCATAAGTCAATTTTTTAGAAGTAAATGTTATAAAGCAATAACACATTTAAATCTTCAGGCGCATTAAATAAAAAAAAATGAGTATGTTTATAATTACAGAACTGGTTTACTAAAAAAATGTAGGTATTGAAAATTTGTATTATTTATTATTATTTTATTTACTTATATAAATAATAATAAAATACTTTTTAAAGTACTGAAAATAGTTAAAAGAATAAAAATAGGCATTTTTCTTTTTAAATTTTAGAATAAAAGCAAAGATATTTTAGCTAATGTTTTTCTACTTTAATTATATTTCAAAATAAATAAATTTAAAACATTTATTCATTTAACATAATAGTAAATACAATTTATAGTATTCAATGTACATATATAAACATGAATATTTTAAATACAAAAACCATCATGCATTTGAAAAGTTAAAAAATCTAAAATATTCTTCTCTAAAATATATTTGGTTTTAAAATTAAAATTCAAACAAGGTAATTAAAACATTAAAAATAAGCAAAGGAAATGTCATAATGATTTTTCTTAGTTTTTGTACAGATTTATTCATACTTTTAGTTATGAATAAAAATGTTGAAAATCTAGATCCAGTCCTAACACTTTGCTAAATATTTTATTATTTCTTTCTTTGATTTCCCTCTAAGAAATAAATCAAAATATTGCTAGTTTCCTGGCCATAACTGTGCTGGATGCGCTTTAATTTTTTTTCGACAGCGACTTTTCTGGGGCCTTTTATAACACCTTTCGCTGCAGCGGCTGTGAATATGTACAAATATATATATAAATATGTACGTATAGCTGCTGGGGGTATAAGAAAATGAACTTTATTTAAGAATGAAAAGGAATGCCAAAGAAGCGTGAAATAAAAATGCAAGAATTGTTCTAAATCTGAAGCGGAAAAGTGAAAGTGCATCGCCTTAAAATGGGAAAAAGAGAAAAAATAGAGGAAAAAAGTAAGAGAAGTGAGATGAGATTGTGAAAAGGTACTTCAGGCAATCGGATTATGAGTATTTTGTATTTTGTTCAAGGAGTGGCATATGATACTCGAATATCCTTCATCCTTTATCCTTTGTGCATCCCTTTTGGCTAGCTGGTAAATTGATGTAAAGTTGAAAACTTTCATTTGGCTTTCGTAATTAGTTGGTAGTTGCGAAAAAGCCAAAGCAAAGGATATATATCCTTTACTTTTCACATGTGTACACTCACATATGTATGTGTTTTAACGTCTGCGCGTGTGCGTTAAGCAACAACAACAATTTCGCACACATACGACGCGTCCTGCAAAATATGTACATAGACCCACAGCAGCCGTCTCTTTCTAGCCACCTCGGAGCCTCTCTTTCGCACACATGTGCGTATTTGTCACGTTTCATACATAAAAGTAGCATGTTACGTGTGTTTTGGCGAGGGGGGTTGAAATATCTGGGCGTGGCTTCTGTTCGCAATATGTGTGCGAGCGAGAGGACAATGCGGCGCCAAAGGGAGATGGCAAATGGGACGAAATGTAGAAATGGCAATTGCAATCTCTATGACAATTGATATTCATTTAGCTCTTGGATTTTTAAGCTGTCGAAAATAAAAATAAGTGGAATCTAATCCCGTTTTTTAAGTGAAATAATTTTTTAGCTTTGTTCTTTCAATTCTATTTCTTTTATTTTCAGAACCTTCCATTCTTTTCTTTTTTCTTCGAATAAAATCCATATCCTTTTTGAAAAAAGCTCAAAAAGCGCGCCTTCTTCATAAAGCTCATCGTTTCAAAAGCTTCTCGTTTAAAAAAAGGTTTAATAAATTTTGAATTTTTACCAAACAATTTTTTATTTATTTATTGAAAATTTGTTAGTTTTATTTTTAGGTTAGCAAATCAAAACACACCTCTCAACTTCTAAATTATTTAAAATATTTGTTTTTATTTATAATGATTTAAAATACACATAAAGTAGATAACTAAAAAAACAAGCTAGTTTTATTATTTTTCACTTTCCTTTGTTTTTTAAAGCTTTCTTTTAAAAAGAGCGCCCTTTAAAAACTCTTTACTAGTTTACTCACAAAGCCACCAGGTGGCGTGGTTCCATGCAAACCAGCAATGATGGGTGTGTGTACCTGCTATATCACAAACGGTCTCTTTAAAATGTGCTTTTTGAATTTTCTTTTGGCGCACTTATTGGCCATTTCTTTCTTTTTAAACCCACGAAACGAGGAAAATAACAATTAAAGAAAAATATTAATTTTAAACGAGACGAAATCAAAATCACAAAGTTCTCAAGACTATTGGATTATGCCAATTGGCATGCAAGCATGGCATCAAACCAGGTGTGTGTCACCGCTAAGACAGTATTTTTGGTATTTTCGAGTGAATAAAAGTGGTTTAAACAGATCCTACATCAATAAAACATCGATGCTTTAAAAAAAAATTATTAATTTTGATTTTAATAAATTAATAAATAACAAATTGAAAATTTCTTTAAAATTGGTGGTGTGACTAAAACATCGATTGTCGCCAAAAACATCGATGTTTCTAAAAAATTGTAAAGCATCGATGCATCGATGTTTTCATCGATGTTTTCCCACCTCTGTGGTTACATCATGTGCATTTTTTAAACAGAAAATTTAACAATTTTAACTAAATTTCGGTAAATTGCCGCACTGTCGAGCGCCGGAAATGTACGGTTATTGCAGGACCCAGCCACGCTTTCCACGCATTTCCATTTCCCTTTGAAAACGCAGCAGCCGCGCGGCAGCAGCAGCAACAAAAGAAAACCGGAGAGCAGAGAAAAAGAATAATAAATACAAATATACATAAAACAAATACAAAAATATGAGCGATAGTGGCAACAATCAGGTTAGTTTATGTGATAGAGCGAGATGGGGCGATGCGATTCCAGTTTATCAATTCACTTACGCACACAGATGCACCAAAGTTGTCGAAAAACAAAAAAAAAACAGAATTATATTACTTTTTCGCCTGAATTTTTGTGCAGCGCAATTGGACCACGTGTGTGTGTGTGTGTGCAATTTGCGTTGCGGTATTTTCCTTTTCGCCATCTACAGTGGGCACTCGATAAAGTGAGCCTAGGAATATAGGAAATATGAAAATGAATAGCGTAAAATATTAAATATTATTTGAAATATGTTGCTTTTGTTTATTAATGGCATATAATAATTCGTAATTTTTTATATAAAAGTTCCCTTCTTCGAGTGCTCACTGTGCTTATATACACTATTATATTTCGTTTTTCCTTTCGTTTCGTGTCATAATTTTTTCATTTAATTTCATTTCAGTTTTGTGACGTTGATTTTTGAGCAAAGACCTTCAAAAAAACAAACACCCTCCCCCAAAAAAAAAAGTTTTCAGTTTTTGGCGGAGGAAACCGAATACCTAGGCTGCATACCTTTTGTTTTGTATCGAAATTCTCTTCTTCCCCAAACAAAAAACCAAAAAACAATTGTAAAACCATAAAACCAACCGCATCTTGAACCGGATCCCGAAATGGCGGCCTACTTGAACCGCACCATCTCGCTGGTGACCGGGCAAACGGGCCCCGCCGCCAACGACGACGATCGCCACTCCTCGTCGACGGACACGGTGGACAAATCCTCGCTGTCCCGGCTCAACTCGTCGCTCCAACCCTCGGGCTCCACGACGGCCGCCAACTTGCTACCCGAATCGCGGCTCTATCAATCCAACGACAAATCGCCGCTCCAGATCTTCGTGCGCGCCAAGAAGAAGATCAACGACATCTACGGGGAGATCGAGGAGTACGTCCATGAGACGACCACTTTTATCAATGGTGAGTTTTCCAGGGAAACTTAGGATACGTAGCAGGTACCCCATAGAAAAAATCCATTATAATGGGTTACTGAAGTGGTAAAGGTTTAAAAACCCTTGTAAAACCCAGTAAAACCCTTCAACTTTACTTATTTTCATATTAAAAGAACAAGATTTGATGATAAAACTCCCAGTAGAACCATTATAAGGGGTTATCTAGTGGTAAAGGTTTAAGAGCTCTTGTAAATTCCTATAAAACCCAGTAATAACCTTCATGTTTTCTTATTTTCATATTAAAATAACAAGATTTTATGATAAAACCGATTATAAGGCGATATAACCCATGTAAATCTGTGTTTTACAGTAAAAAATAATCGATTTATTTAAAGAAATACTACATATTTGCATATTTACAATATAATACCTATCATAATATCGTTCTTATATAAAAACAACGAGATTTAATGATAGAATCCCCAGTAAAACCCATTATAAGGTTAGAAAACCTACGTAAATCTCCATAAAACCCAGTAAAAGTAATCTATTTACCGAAATACTTATTATTTATATAACTAAAAAATATCAGGATGACAAATAGTTGATTATAACCATCAACTAGCATTAACATTTACCTTTATAGGGTGATAAGTAAAGTGGTGAAATGATAATTTTCTATTTAAGCATTTATATGTAGTTTTGAACACAACAAATGGTGAAATAGCAAACTTAAACCATCTCGATTGCTTTTCCAGCCCTGCATGCGGAGGCGGAGATCGTGGACAAGGCGGAGCGGGAGCTGTTCGAGAGCTATGTGTACAAGGTGGCCGCCATTCGCGAGGTCCTGCAGCGGGATCACATGAAGGTGGCCTTCTTCGGTCGCACCTCCAACGGCAAGAGCTCGGTGATCAATGCCATGCTGCGCGAGAAGATCCTGCCCAGCGGCATTGGCCATACCACGAACTGTTTCTGCCAAGTGGAGGGCAGCAACGGTGGCGAGGCGTATCTGATGAAGGAGGGATCCGATGAGAAGCTCAATGTGGTGGTAAGATGTTCTCCTTTCTCCAACATCTTTATCCGCTTATCATGTTTACCTCTTTACCCACAGAACATCAAACAACTGGCCAATGCTCTGTGCCAGGAGAAGCTCTGCGAGAGCAGCTTGGTGCGCATATTTTGGCCCCGCGAACGCTGCAGCCTGCTGCGCGACGATGTCGTCTTTGTGGACTCACCGGGCGTGGATGTATCGGCCAATTTGGACGACTGGATCGACAACCATTGCCTCAACGCCGATGTCTTTGTCCTGGTCCTGAATGCCGAGTCTACGATGACGCGTGCGGAGAAGCAATTCTTTCACACCGTCTCCCAGAAGCTGAGCAAGCCGAACATCTTCATCCTGAACAATCGCTGGGATGCCTCGGCCAATGAGCCCGAGTGCCAGGAGTCGGTACGGTCTTCTAGGGAGTTCCCTTCTGTAGTTTTAAGTCTTAAACTCTCTTCTGCCTTACCAAACGAATCATTGCTATCACATATCATATCTGTATGGCAAAGATTGGTTTTCAATCTCTTAAGACCTCTTTTGTATGCCTGTTGTCTCTCTCTCTGTTGATGTGTGTCTTTTGTTTTTGTTTATTATACCCAACCAACCAATCAATCAAACAACCAACCAACTATCCAATGTATTCATCGCCAGGAACTGGCCAAGGTAATGAATGAGCTAGAACCAGTTAAATGAACCGCTTGCTTGGTCCCCTTAAACTTTATACCAAAAACCAAACCCATCCCTTCCGCTGCTTCCGTTTCCCTTTCCGCTAGAGAACTTCGGCGCCTGCCGATGGAAATCCGTGTTGTTCCCTCTTTGCTGATTCTTATATACCCCTTCTAATGACTTCTAACCATTTGATAGGTCAAGTCCCAGCACACGGAGCGCTGCATCGATTTCCTCACCAAGGAGCTGAAGGTGAGCAACGAAAAGGAGGCCGCCGAGCGGGTATTCTTCGTTTCCGCAAGGGAAACGCTGCAGGCGAGGATCGAGGAGGCCAAGGGCAATCCACCGCATATGGGCGCCATTGCCGAGGGCTTCCAGATACGCTACTTTGAGTTCCAGGACTTTGAGCGCAAGTTCGAGGAGTGCATCTCGCAGAGTGCCGTGAAGACCAAGTTCCAGCAGCACAGTTCGCGCGGCAAGAGTGTGTCGGGGGATATGAAATCGATGCTGGACAACATCTACGAGCGCATCACCATATTCCGTAACCTGAAGCAGGATCAAAAGAACTTGCTCACCGAGCGCATCCAGGGCACGGAGACGCAAATGATGCAGGTCACGCGGGAAATGAAGATGAAGATCCACAATATGGTCGAGGAGGTGGAGGAGAAGGTGTCGAAGGCTTTGAACGAGGAGATCTGGCGCCTGGGTGTGCTCATCGATGAATTCAACATGCCCTTCCATCCGGAGCGACTGGTCCTCAATATCTACAAGAAGGAACTGAATGCCCATGTGGAGAGCGGGCTGGGCAGCAATCTAAGGGCCCGCCTCTCCATGGCCCTGGCCATGAATGTGGAGTCCGCCCAGACGGAGATGACCGACCGCATGCACGCTTTGGTGCCCAACGAGCAGCTGCTGACCACGAGCACCAAAATGTTGGTGCGCACGCAGCCCTTCGAGATGTTGTACTCGCTGAACTGCCAGAACCTCTGCGCCGACTTTCAGGAGGATCTGGAGTTCAAGTTTAGCTGGGGCATAGCGGCGATGATCCAGCGATTCACCGGCAAGGTGCGCGAGCGCAGCAAGAAGGGCCAGCCGGCGCTGGTCAACCGACAGAGCAGTATTGGAGTGAGTTTCACTCACTTTATCTTTATCATTTACTAAACCTGCTACCAAATTACAGCACAGCGTATCGACGCCCGCCACGACGCCCGTGGAGGCCACGCCCGTGTGCCTGCTGCCAGCTCCTGTTGTGGCTGGCATTACGCCCGAACAGCTGTCGTTGATCTCCCGCTTTGCGGTCTCCTCCATTGGGTCCCAGGGCACCGTTGGCGGCCTCGTTGTCGCCGGCATCGTAAGTTGTCGTTCACCATCTACCACCTCTACCTCTTGTGCTTAAGCAAACGCCCAAGCAGGTGCTATTGAAAAGCTATGTGCTGAAATCACATCACTTGCAGATGCTGAAAACCATCGGCTGGCGGGTTTTGGTGGGCGTGGGCGCCCTCTATGGCTGCATCTACCTGTACGAGCGGCTCTCGTGGACCAACTCGGCCAAGGAGCGCACCTTCAAGGGGCAGTATGTGCGCCATGCCACCAAGAAGCTCAAGATGATCGTCGACCTGACCTCGGCCAATTGCAGCCACCAGGTGCAGCAGTGAGTGTTGATTATCTCAGACCATTGAATGTGATTTAACGTATGTTTTAACCTAAGGGAACTCTCGAGCACCTTTGCTCGCTTGTGCCGCACCGTCGACACCGCCACCACGGACATGAACGATGAGCTCAAGACCCTGGACTCGCAGCTCAACATCCTGGAGGCCAACCAGAAGCAGCTGAAGCTGCTGCGCAACAAGGCCAACTACATACAGAACGAGCTGGACATCTTCGAGCATAACTATATATCGCCGCAGTAGGGATTGAGGTGGAAAGTCATAGAGAAACCAAGGAGAACCAAGGAAAACCAAACACCCCACACAAACGACTACAGCATCAATCAATTGACTACGTTTTTCGTTGCTCAACTCTCAGTTTATTTTCTTTTTTTTCTCTTTTTTGATGTAAATGCATGATTGAGCCCATCTTTATTCTATTTTGTTTAAACAAATTGCTGTTGTTGTTGCGAATTATTTTAATTTCTTTGTAATTGTTGACCCCGTACCCCGAAAACATATATAGAAATATCCAAAACACACTGTGAGCATGGCCGGGTGCCATGGAAAACCAAGTTAAGATGAATTATACAAAGCATAAAAGCAATCCCCAGAAAGCGAAGGCCACATTTCACTTACCTAATCTAATAGAAAGTCTTGTAATTATACAATATTGTTTTTTTGAATTGGATGCTATTTAAATGCTAGACTAATGAAATGGCTCGTTTTGGGGTAATGCAAACACGATATAAATAGTTGTTGATGAAATGAATCATGATTCATGAACGAAAACGAAACGAAATAAAAGATATTTATGTAAGAGAAAAGTAATGATTATTATTTGATGGGTTATTTCATACATTATATTTTAAAGACTGAACGAGAAAGAGACGGATGATGGACCCTAAAAAGGGCGGGATTCTGAAATAATAGATCAAACAAAACAGCCCCTTAACGAGAGAAAAAACTAGTGACGACCGCACCTTCAACATACAAAAGTTCTGATTATCATATTTTGTGACAAATGTTTATTATACATAATGGATGGTATAATAAATGTTTCCGAAATATAAATACCCAAAAATATTAAAAAATTCACAACTTCTGAACGGATGGTCCGATTGGGACGTCTCCCTAAAGCTTATTTTCCAATGATGTTTCTCTTTTCACAGTAATTTTTCGCTCACACTCTCCTGGTGCGCTTCGTCACTACGCGTACTGCCCTCCACAGTGATGAAAACTCGATTCAAATTGTCTTTTTCGTTTTAATCATATCGTTTTGATCGGGATCACACATTTGGTTAATTCTTAGTTCTTTTCTTGCTGTGCCACTTGATTTCTTCAAAGCGTTTACTAATACAAAATGTACAAAATATATAGTTCGTGTGTTTATGCAAATAAATATATAGTACGTTTTTTGGAATACAAAATATTATTTTGGATTTATATAAAGGCTGCAGTAATCGGTAAATACAATACTTGGTATATACTTCTTAAACAAATCGAATCTATACAATTCTACACATTTGCCGAAAACAAATAACAAAAGTTTAAACTTTGATCTTACTAAATAGATATGTGTTGGCCATACAAAAGGTTGATTTCAGATAGCAGTGTACAGATTTTGAGTGTTAAGTGTGTTGTGTGTGGTGTTTGGTTCTTGAGTTAAAGGTTGGACAAATCAGATCAGTCCAGTCGAAGAAGGCTGTGCTCACCGCTGGTCCACAAGCGTAGACGATGCCGAATCAGTGGGCGGATCGTATTGGATCGGTATCGGTATCGGTATATATATATATGATATCCTAACTCGTTTTACAGGAAGTACGGCGTTGTGTTCTGCTTGGGTATCACTCTCTCCGCATCCGGAACCGCCAGGAAGATCTTCGTCTGCCGCTGCTGCGCCGTCTCGAAGCTCAGGATCGCAGCCACATTGCCGCAGCGATAGCAATAGTTGGGCGCCGACCAAACGGTCACCAGCTTGCCCTCGAACATGTACTTGATGCCCTCGTTGACCAGCTGGTGGGCTCGGCAAATCAAATCCAGATTGTTGATGGCCATGAAGTCCTTGGTGACATTGTGGCCGAACAGCCAGCCGGCGCCGCGTGGACTCTGGCCCCAGTACTCCATGTCCTCGGGGTCGGACCAAACCAGATCGCAGAAGGCGCCCTTGTAGGGAATCTCGCCGTTCCTTTCGATGGTCCTAATCTGATCCAGGGTGATGATCTCGGGACTCAGGCCGCCGTGCACGCACAGCACTTCCTCGTCGATGATCTGGGATACAAGAGCTTATATAGTATGGTATATGGTATATAACTTAGGTAAACCCACGGCGGCGATGGTGAGCAGATCGAAGACCTTGCAGCAGTACTTCCAGCCATTGGCATTGCCGTACTTGCTGAAGCATTCGTCGAAGAACCCGTAGACCTTGGTGATCTGCCGCGTCTCGTGGTTGCCCCGCAGCAGGGTGATCCTGCTGGGGTAGCGGGCCTTGAGGGTGAGCAACCGGGTGAAGGTCTCCAGCGAATAGTAGCCCCTGTCCACGAAGTCGCCCATGAATATGTAGTTGGTGTCCGGCACCTGGCCGCCCGTGCGGAACAGCTGCTCCAGGTCGTAGAACTGGGGGATGGGCAGGGTTTAGAAGGGGTTTACCATGTGGAATCATGATGGACCACTTACCTGGCCATGGATGTCCCCGCAAACGGTGACGGGCGTGCTCACGGGCAGGATGTTCGTCTCCTCCAGCAGGATGTCGCACACCATCTCGCAGAGCTTCTTCAGCTCGTTCTCCGGCAGGTACTTGCACTCCTTCACGATCTCTATCCACTTGTCCACATCGCCCATGTTGCCTTTTCCGATTTTGTTTCTAAATTCTGGTTTCTGGCTAATGTTAATGTAATGTTAACTTAACCGAAAAACATCGATAGTGTTAATGTAAGTTAACTTAACCGAAAATACTGAAAAGTATATACTAAACGCATCGATAATGTTTCGATAGGCACCGAACTGGACTAGCAGAGACACCCACCATTTTTCATTACCAATTTTTAAATACCGAAACGGATATCGATAGTATGGGCTGAAACCTCGCTAGGCACTTATCAGAGTCGCACACCAAACGGGAATTTAGCAGAGACACTCACCTTTCCATGGTGTGCACACACTGATGAACTAGTTCCAGTTCGCCTGTTATCGATAGTTTTAATAAAAATTCAAATTCAAATTTAAATTCAAATTCAAATAATCTGGCGGGAATCTTAAGTCTTCCCATTTTTTTTTTCTGTTTTTAGCCTAAGCCAACCGAAAATTAGTTGCAATTAGCTTTTAGCTGCCACAAATCATAATTAGGCCGCCGCTCGCTGAAAGCTTTTTAAATCCTCTTAGTTTTTAACCCCTCCACTTTGTGCATATTTTTGTGTTTTTTTTCGCTTCTTGAAAATAATCACGCTTTTAAATTTTATTGCCGTGGCACGCAACTTGTTTGTTTTGTTTTCCTTTGCCGTTTCCTCGCCTGCTTTTCTTTTTTTAGTGAGGAAGGGGGGCGGTTAAGGGTTAAGGGTTATGAGAAGCGTGCTGGCATGCGTTCTTTTTTTGGCACGGGGGTGGCGCACATGGGTTAATGGCCCTGCAGCTTGTTTAGAGTCTCATTATCACGCTGTGTTTTTTTTCTTTTTTGGTTTTGCATCTTGAGTTGGAAAATTAAACGTGCCATTTAAAAAGGTGACAAGCTGCGAATCGAGGGAAATCAAAGGAAGTCTGATAAAAATAAATTCAATTAAAATGGAGTAAATGTTGCAACATTGAAAAAATACTTTAATGGCTTTTAGTAAAAGCACTTGCTACCTTTGAAAGATCAATTCAACACAAATCAGAAAGTAAGTTTTTATATCCTTTGTATTATAGATATATGTTTTTTTTTTGTATAAAAAAAAAGTTTAATTCGAAGAAAATATTTTATTCGGCTTAGATTATTTAGCTTCTACGAAATTTAAAAAAAATTATAATGTTTTGAAAATCATTTGAAAATATAGATCATAAATGTGATTTTTTTGGAACTTTTTCTTTTCTTTGTAGTTAATTCTGTATTCTGACTTTAATGTTATATTTTTAGTTCTAGTTTATAATTTTATAATTTGCATTTTTTATTTTTTAGTGTAAAAATCAGAACTGGTTAGGGACTTCCCCATCGAGTATATAAGACTCCATCCCTCTCTCCCTCTTTTGCTCACCATCTTTATAACTCTCTTTCCCACTCCACTATTTTTGACAAGATGGCGTGCTCCATCATTAGTGCCGTTACTTTATGCCCTTCCGTTTTGGTATTCAACTTGGGCTTGTTCTCCGAGCTGCTTTTTCTGCTCTTTTGGCCAGCTTTCCCGCTTTCTCCTCCTTTCTCCCCCTCTCTCCTCCTTTCACATCCTTCCATTGTCCCTGCTGTCGCTGTTTGTGTCCGCCTGGCACAATGTTGACAATTAAGTTAAACTTGTTTTCTTACTTCGTTTCGTTACGTTTCGTTCCGTTTCGCCAATTCCGCTCGCATTCTCCCCCTAAAAGTCAAAGTCCTGTCGTCTGCGGCTGATGTGGCTGATAATTATGTGCCCCCTGCACGGACGAAAAGGACAACGGACAACGGACAGCGGACAACGGACAGCGGACAACGGACTTTATCTTTGGCAGTCACACGGTGCCAAAAAGTCCTGCGCTCCATACTAAATAATTCTTTATTTCATAATAGTGCTTCCTTTTGGAGCAAGATGTTCAAAACAAGAAAGAAATAGGAAAATCAGCACCCAGAAAAACTCTCAACTAGAGAATTATTCTGCTCACTTTCGAAATGAAGCGATCTTAAGAGTAGTCATGCATTTGGTTCTTGGAACGGTTTTCTAAATTTGAAATTGAATTGAGTCATAAGTTATTCATAAAATTGCTTAAAAGCCATCATAAAAAGAGCATTTTTTCCGAAATACAAACCGAAATATGGAGTGTAATACCTTGTTGAACTCGTAATTAAATTTCCAATCGATTGGCATTCACGCCTAAAAATTTTAATTTTTGTTCATTTTTCGCAAAAAAATCGTGATGTAACCCCTTACAAAAAATGGAAAAATTGGTCGACAAATTAATTTTTCTAAATCAGTCAAAAAGTAAAAGAGATTTATATATTGGGTTGTTAGCTGTCCAAAACAGTACGTATCTTCGATTTGAGACAATTTTTGGCCAAATTACATCAAAAAAACACAAAATAAATATGATGTTTTTGTGAAAACCAAAATCCAAAATGATGTAACCCCTTATCAAAAATGTGAAAATGGGTAACAAATTTTAAATTTGCTTTTCAGCTTTTATGTTTTACTATTTTTTTCCGCTGTACAGGAAATGTGTGGAAATAGTGAGTGCCATTGGGTCACTTTGATTTTTGGCACGGTCGTCCGCCTCCTTTTTTAGCCAGCTTTTCTTGTTGGCGTTTTGTTAACTTGTTTTTTCCTGTGCCACAGTGCCACGCCCCCCGCCCACGCCCTCCCACCATTTATTTCTTTTTTTTCTCATTTCTCTGACGGCTTTTTGGCTGCTGGATGCCCTTGCTCTTGTCGCTTGAATTGTCGTCGAAAATTAAATAAAATTAATTACCGCGTGTGTTTGTATAAACACACACACAGGGATACAAGACAGCGATTCGCGCACCACTGAACCGCCCACTGGGCCACCCACTGAGCCACCTAACCACCCAACCACCCAACCACCCACCTGTGCCGTTTGATTCACGCGCGTGTGCGTATCCCGCGACCTCAAGGAGCCCACAGTCCGCCCGCAGTTGCATCAACATTTAAATCAACATCAGCATCAGCGAGTCGCAGCCGCAACATCGGGACAAAGGATTTTCGACTGACCAAATCGGAGGTCACTTTGTCATAACATTGAAGAGCTAATGAAGCGTTCAAGACGCGCCGCTAATGAGAACTTGGCATTTAATGGGCTGTTTTGGTAGGTAAATAGTAGTGGCATTACAACTCTATTTATTAGTATTTTAAAAAAGTTAAAAAAAGAGTAGAATAGCAATTTACTGGTGCAAATTAATAAGTAATTAGGTTGGAAACCCTACTCTTTTTTTTAACCCTTTTTAAATAAAGGCTAAATATTTTTGATTTTTTTATAAATATTTATCTTAGTTCTACAAGTTGAAAAATTAAATTAAAATAAATTAGAATTTATTTAGATACTTTTAGAATTTTTAGCTTACATTAAATATTAATGCAAGCTTATATTAATAGTACAAAATATTATTTCCTTATTTTATTTAACAGACTTTTTATTTTATGTTTTTTTGTTGCGTTTAGCATTTTTTTTTTTAATTTACCTAATTATTTTTGGTATTTTAGTAAATATTCATTCTAGTTCTGCAAGCTTAAAAAAATTTAATTTAAATTAATTAGAATTCATGTAGCTTCTTTTAGATTTTTTAGTTCACATTAAATATTAATGCAAGATAATATTAATATTACAAATATTATTCGTTTTTTTTTAATTGATAGACAGTTTATTTTATGTTTGTTTTACTACAATATATTAATTTTTGAAAATTGAAATAATTATTATGCTAGTTTAATAAGTCACTGCAAATGACTTAAGCCGTTCACTAATTTTGCATAGCATTTAAAGGCTTAAAAGTAAAAGGCCAACCAACTCATCATAATGAATAAATTCGCAGAGTTATTAAAACGTTTTCGCTTACTTCCGTTTCCGTACAAAGGACGTGGCTAAAAATAAACATAAAAGGGGCCGAAAGGCAAATGTATTTCATTTTACCATTTTACCAATGAATTACAACAAGCGAAATCCAATTAAGGATAAATATCAAATATCAATATGGAATCATCGAAACAATAAAACTAAGAGGCGATTGTGTTTAC
Source organism: Drosophila lutescens (assembly GCA_037075285.1). Taxonomy (NCBI): domain Eukaryota; kingdom Metazoa; phylum Arthropoda; class Insecta; order Diptera; family Drosophilidae; genus Drosophila; species Drosophila lutescens. Next base: position 2,692,802 of record JBAMCF010000413.1, on the reverse strand, counting down.
ATATAGGTATTTTTGTCGCTTTACCTTGCAGGTCAAAAGGTTAAAGGGGACTGGTAGCGGGAACTGGGCGGTTCGTGTCGCCAGGCCCTACTGTATCCCGTGGCGAAAGCGTGTCGACGGCATCTCCAACTCCCCTCCATCTCCCTTTCAATCTCCATTTCCATTTCCATCATCATTATCAACAGTTGCCATTCGGAGGCCACTCGGAGGCACAGCGGTCGAGGATCCGGATTCGGAGGAGGAGGACTCTGCCGGAGTCACTGCCACTGCCACTGCCGCCGTGTTGCTTTAAATTATCTGTTGTTGCTGCCGGCGTTACATTCGAACCACCCACCCATCTACCCCAAAACCCCCTTGAAACCACCCAACAACTGCCACCCATCTACTATTTAACGCTCCAGTTTTAGCTGCCTTCTCTGCACTGAGACAAATTATGGGCTTAGTTCGAGGGCAGCTTAATTTAAATACATTTTCAAACATTTTAGACTGTAGAAAGCTAGCACACATTTTTATAACAACCTCTTTCAGCTAAATTTTAAACATAAAGCAAAGCTCAGTGGCATACAGATTAAAAGATCATTTTAAGATCATTTTTAGATAATTTTAAGATCATTTAAGATCACTTAAAGACTTTGTTAGGAATTAATAGTTCCTCAAGTTACATTAAAAAAATAATAATAATCTCTGAAAAACTTTGAAGATTCTGAGATTTTTCAGTTCAATTTCACACCCATAGTTCCAAAAATCATTGAAGATTTCTATAAGAGCCCAGAATAAATATTATATAATAAAGAATTTAGTAAAATTAAGAAATCAAATAAACATAACATAAAATACGAAAATTTCTGAAATTTTTATGGATTTTAAAACACTAAATAAGAGTTGATTAGAGATTTATGTGAGTTGGCAATAGTTGTTTTTTTTAGTGTGTCACAAAAATTAGTGGAGATTTCTATAATAACCTGAAATAAATAATATTTTTTTAGTAAGATTGGTTTTTCTAAAACTTTTAAATATTCGAAATGATTTAAAAATTTCTTGGAGATTTGTGAGTGGCCAACAGGAAGTGTGTTTTTTCTCAGTGTACCACTTTTCGAGGGCAACATCTTGCCACGTTTGCTGTCATTTTTAGGCGGGTTCTCGTGTCGTTTGGCCACGTTTTGTCGCCCAGTGGGTGGGGTTGTTTGTTGGGGGAGTTACTCCACCTCCACCTCCTCCTTCTTCTCGCCCTCCCCTCCCCCTTTTTTCCTCCCCCTTTCTCCCACTACTTCCCCTTTGTCTCTGTTGTGTCATTTCATGCGTTTGCTTTGTTTTATTTATTTTAACTTTTGTGCCCATCTACCTCGCTCTTTCTTATCTCGCCCTCTCCCTGTCGCTCTCACTCTCACTCTCACTCCTGCTATTGCCCTCTCACTTGCTCCTCAACCAGTAGATTGTCATTACTATTGTAGTTGTTGTTGTTGTCGCTGCTTCTTTGTGGCCTTTTGACTTTTTAGTGCTTTGGCATTTGACTTTTTCTTCTTCCTTCCCTTTTGTCCTTTGCCCAAAAATAAGAGAGGGGCGGTGGGCTGAGGCGGGGGCGTGGCAAATTGTATTACATACATAGTTTGCTTGCCGTTGCGATAAAAACGAAAATAAAAGCCAAAGCGGAGCGGATAAAATTAAATAGTGACCCAGGATGGACACAACAACAGCAAAAATAGATAGAGAGAGGGGGAGGGGGTGAAGTGGGCGTTACCTGCTGCCTGCTGTGGTTCACGTACAAAAACTAATCGTTCAATTAAGTTGCCCGCGGGGCGGTGGAGGGGGCGTGGGACCTAGAACATGTCCGAAACAAGCAGCGAACGCAAAAAGTTAATGAAAAAAATTTTAGAAGCAGCGTACAAAAAATTCGAGTTTGTGCAGATTGTATTAGGAAATATAAAATGAAGAGCACTGGGATAAATAGGAGTGGGCTTTGAAAATGGTTAATATGTACATATGTATAAGATCGGTTGTTATATAGAAGGTAGCGAATTTTATTTTTATAGCAGCTAGGAGAAATTTCCATTGAAAATTTAAAATAAAATTAAGATATGGTTTTCACTATATACCTACCAATATTTCAATTCTTAAATAAATAAATAAATATTAAAAATTATTATAAACTAAAATAAAGAAATGTAGGTATTATATTATATTATATACCTACTATTATTTTAATTCCTAAATAAATAGGTAAATATTATTAAATATTAAATATTATTATAAACTAAAATACTAAAAAATGTATTATATTATATACCTACTAATATTTTAGTTCTTAAATAAATAAATAAATATTATTTTATTTTATTTTAAAGTATATATTTTTTAAAGAATTTTGCTGTCTCTTTTAATTAAAGGGCGTTTACTTTCTGAAGGCAGTGTCGAGCGGCAGCTCTCCAAATGTCCACATCTCGTTCGCTTGCACTGCCCTTCGCTCTCCCTCTCCCACTCTCCCACTCTCCAACGCTCCCGCTACTCTCCGCTTCGCTCTGGAGCTGCTAAGCCCAGCTTGCTGTAATTAGTCTTATTTACAGGTGTCCAGGTAAAGTCGCGCGTAACCCCAAGTGTTCTCCCGCGTTTCCGATCTTTCTTTCTGTGATCATTCTTCGTTCGTACGCGACCCAACCAAAAATGAATAAAGGAAGTGAATGAAAGTGAAGTGAATAAATATTTTAATATTTATGAAAGAAAAATATGAAGGTAGGTGGCATTTTGTAATACAAACAAATATATAATTTATGAAAATACATTATTTTTGAACATATTTTTTCAATACTTATGGCAAAGAATGTTATTCTTCTTTAATTTTCCTCATCCCGTTTTTTGCTCTGTAAAGGTGCTCAGTTGTCGTCTCGCATTTTATTTACTTCCGTCTGCCTCCTGTTTTCGCAATACATCTGCAGTGTAATAGGGCATAAAGGAAGGAGGAAAAAGAGGAGAAGGGGTAGAGAAAGGGGTGAAAGCGGGGGAGAGCAGCTTTTGCTCTTTAATTTCTTTTGAGCACAAAACAATTATCAATTAATGTACCGTTATGTGTGTGTGTCTGTGTCAGTGTGTGTGCTTGCATTCGTATTTGTGTGCGTACGTGCGCTCGTGTGTGTGTGGAGTAACTGCCAGTATGTTTGTTTGGAAATGAAATTGTTTGAGCTTACATTGTCAAGCGGCAATGAAGAACGAAAAGGACGAAATGAAAGGGACGAAAAGGCGCAAAAGGATTGTAGTTGTTTTCCCGCTACCCAAAAATAAAGTTTGTTTGCTCGCGCTCTCGGCAGAATGTAAATATTTATTACGCCCAACATAAAGTGCTGCGATATTGAAGGCGAAAAACGCCTGTTGAAAGAAAAGTGAAAGAAAAGCGAGAGGAACAAAGGATATAGGTGAATGAATTCAATACCCTCATATTTTGCACCCAAGAAATATGGGTTATGGAAAGAAAACGCAGTGAAAAGATCACAAAAGCTTGAGTTTTTTTTTTAATTTTTCCCCGAAAAACAAATATTTGTTTCAAACCAACTTTTTTCAAAAATATAATATTTTTTTAGAAATATTTAAATCTTTTTTTAAAAAATAATTAGGTGATAAATGATTCAATTACATACATACATAGGTACATTATATTTTCAAGCCTTAAATCTTTCCATTTATTTTCTTTTTTATGTATTTTTTTTTTTTTTTGGAAATATTTAACCATTTTTAAAAAATTATTCGGCGATAAAATATAATTTATAATTTTAATAATTATTGAATTATGGTTACTTAAATGTTTCAAGCCCTGAATCTTTCAATACATTTTCCATCTAATGTTATCTTTCTTTATATATTTTTTTAATATTTACACATTTTGTAAAAAATTATTAAGGGATTAATTATTGAATTGCACTAGTACATTATTTTTTCAAGCCTTAAATCTTTTTATCTTTTTTTCCCCCCATTTCTTTGATTAAGTATTCTTTGATTTCGCCATGATGCGGAATACCCCGTAAGTGCAATTCGAATTGGATAATCCGCAAACAGCTGGTCGACTTGTTTTAGTTAACCCTTTGGCCCAGGAATTAAGTCATTAGGCCAGCTATTATGGCCAGAACAGAACAGAAAGCCGTTGGCAGCCCGCACATTTGCCATTTGGTCATTTTCATTGCGGATTCAATGGGATATGTGTATGAAACTATGGAAACTATACACCGATTCGATGGGATTGCCAAATGCAATTTGGTTCATTTTAATTTTATATGATTTTCATTTTCATTCTGGTATCATTTTGTTTTATTATCTTGCCGGCGTTGCAAGTTGCAAGTTACATATCGCAAAATGTCAGAGCGTTTTATTGCATTTGATTTCATTTTCTACATGTGCATTATACAGCCCACACACAAGTGTACAAACATACATATATCTCCATATATATATGTACATTTATATGTGGATATATCCTTTGTTGTTGCATCCACACGTTTCCATTTCATTTTCCAGTTGATGTTTTTTGAGCAATGCATTTTATTTATATTTGCTTAATTTTACTCTATTTGCATTGTTTTTTATGTAAATGATTGCAATTGTTGCCGTTCGCTGTTGTTGTTGTTGTTGTTCCCGATGATGATGCGGCTGTTGCCTTTGTTGTTATTTGAAATTCCTTTTGAAATTGCTATCCACGAGTCGTCCTGTCACTGCAATTGCGCTTTGGCCGGTGGAGAAGGGTCCTGGAATTGCCAGGAAGTGCTGCCCAGGAAGCCATAGGTATTTACCAGAATATCTTGAACAAAAAACCCCTCCTATAAATAAAAAGGTTCTCAATTAATCTTATTAAATAAATATGGAAATTAGTGGTATATGTATATTGGCAAAGAGTTGGCAGAAAACATTAAATAAGCAATATTTTCACAAATTTTAAAATAATAAAATGAAATTGATAAGTAAAAATTAAATAACTTAACCTTTTAAATTTAAACACAGAAAAAAAAATTTCACATAGAAAAAAAGAGATTTCTAAAGAAAAATATTTTTAAATATTTTAAAAAAAATATTAAAAAAAAAAAAAATTTTAAATATTAAAAAAAATAACGGTGGGATTTTTAATGAAAATTTCTAATAAAGAAATAGAGTCACCCCAGAAATTTCTAAAGAAAACTATTTTTAAATATGAAAAAAAATGAAAGTGGTATTTATAATAATAATTTCAAAGTTATTAACTTAAAAACTTAAGATTTCAAAAGTGAAATATATTTTCTAAATATTTAAAAACTATAACAATTTCTAAATTAGTAACTGGAAAACCATTAAAAAACTTTAATAACTGATTGTAAAAATTGTGTATATAATTTAAATTTTTTTCTGGGCAAAATAAGAAGCCATAAAAATAGTTCTTAATGAGAGAATTTCGGCAAACAAATTGGAACCTCGACCATTTTGCAGCGTTGGCTCGTCAAATTGTTTGTTTAATTTTCGGGATTGCTTCCAATCGGGCTTCAATTAAAAACAATTTTTGTTGCCTCACTTTTTCCCAGCAGCAGCGGGAAAGCGATTGTTTTTTGGGTGGGTGGGCTGTGTGAAAACGGTGGAAAAGCGGTTGAGGATTCAGTTTGGGATAACCACATAAATAGTCGAAAATCCATTTTGTCTACACGCGCAATTATCTGCACTTTAAAATGTACATTGCTCAATGTGTGAGGGTGTGTTAGAGTGTGCATAAGTGTGCGTGTGTATGATCCTGTTTACCAACACAGATGCAAAAGCCCGAATGTGTAAACATAACAACTCGTAAGCTTTTGGGTCCGATTCTGCCCGCATGAAAAGCCTGTCACTATCAGAAAGAGATGGCAAATGCCCCGAGAGAAAGAAAAAGAGATAGAGAGAGAGAGAGCACACACACAAACACACAAACAAACACACACACACAGCGAAACACAGACAGTTACTAAAAAGACTAAAAGTAAAACTTAGGAAAATGTTAATTAAATTCCAACAACGAATCAAGTAATTTACAACGACCAAGTAGAAAACCCCAAAGCACCGTTGGCTAGCCCCGCCCCCTTTTGGCAGCCACGCCCTCCGCCCCCCGAGACATACACACTTACAGACACACACACAAACAGAGGCCGTGGCAATGTGGCATGACAGTAAAATACGGGAAATGCTTTAAGCTAACTGTATTTTCGTGTGCGGCTGATGCCCCTAATGCCTTCTGCGTTTTCCCAGTTTCCCAGTTTTCCCTTACTCCTCGCCCTTTTCCCCAGTTATCCCAGTTTTTCCCGTCGGAACCCAGAAGGTATATCTAAGTATCTCCGCAAATAGCCAGCCGACAAAGATAAAAGTGAATAAGCCGAAGGATTGTCAAGGACTTAAAAATGCTCGATATGCGTACATTTTCCAGAAATGTATTAAATAATTTTAAAAGAAAAAAATATAAGAACAGTAAAATGTTTTAAACTAAAACAACCTGAAAAATATTAAGACATTTTTTAATCAAGGTTGAACATTTAAGTGTTATAGTCCTCTTTATTTGAAGTATTTTATTTTATTAAATTAAGTAAAGTGATTAAATGTAAAATTTTTATATTTAAAATGAATAAGAAATGGATTAAAATCATAGCGAAAAATATATAAACCTTAAAATATTTTTAAATCAAGGTAGAAAATTTAAAAAAAAATGTTGGCCATCGTTACTTGAAGTATTTTAATTTATTAAATTAATTGAAGTGATGAAATGTAATATTTTTATATTTAAAATTAATAAGAAATGGATTAAAATCATCGCGAAAAATATGTTTATGGAACATGAAATATTTTGATTTATTTACTATGATTTTTTATTAACCCCAAGAATGAAAATCGTATCGGAAAATATGGAAATTAAATATGAAATATTCTTATCAGTATACTTAACATTTTAATTAAATAAATATCTATTATCATTGTGGAAATCTTGTCGCCTGGCTCCTAATTTTGCCACGGCGTTTAGATGCGTGCCCGAGTTGGTTCCTCGCCCAGCTACTTCCCTATCCTTGGGCTGTGTATCCTTGGTCCTGCGTCCTGCGTCCTCTTCCTCTACCAATTACTTTTAGTCCGCCGTTCCCTTCTCTTTCCGCCCTCCTCACCCTGTCTCCGCCATTGTTTGAACGTGCGAAATGAGTGCAAAAAGTCGCCCCAAGTTGTTGGCCAGGTTGGACCGCCTTCGCCGCCTTGGCTGCATCCTGGTCCAAATCCACAGCTCCTCCAGCTCCTTCGCTTCTGGCCGCGATGCTCCAGTTGGGCAAACTTCAAAAACAAAAGCGATTCCCCGCCGGCGGCACATTTTGCGGCCTGGCTTGGCAGCTCCTCTATCTTCGAGCTACAAAATTAAGGGCATTTTCCGTTGAAGATTTTCGGAAATAAAAAACATTTTAGTTTTTGTACTAACAAAAAAGTAAAACTAGGAAGCAAAACATTTAACCGAAAGATGCAAGATATTTTTTTTAATTTTAAATCTAAATCAAAGTTCAAATTAAATCTTTAAAAAATGTTATTAAAGTTTTATTAATTCTGGAAATACACATACAAATATACAGTTCAAGTCTCCTTTTTTTACCCCAACATTTAGCCAAATCTCTTTCCAATCCAAAGTTAATTTTAAGCACTTAGCGCAAACAGCGCCACCTACAGGATATCCCAATCTTCGATCTCTCGCGCAAATCTCTTCCCTTTCCTGTCCTTTTTTTCTCCTTTTTTTTCTTGCTGTCGCTAATGACGCAACGACGGGCTGGGGGCGGCTAGCATAAAGGGGCGGGGCTGGTGGCGCTGATGGGCGGGACATTTGTTGACTAGCCCTGAAGGGAAAATTGAAAGAAAAAATTGCCCATCCGCCTGTCGAGAGTCGCGGCGCGAGTGTTTTGTCTGAATGCTCGAGGGCCTTTCGATTCAGGGAGGAGGATTCAGGCGGGGGGGCTTTCGTATTCCATGGGGTTCCATCTGGTGAGGGGGATCGGGATCCTCGGGGGGCGTTGGCCACTGGGCGAGGTGTAATTGCTGGTCTGCGGCTGGACCTCCGACGTTCAACGACCGACGTCCTCCTTTGCGTGGGCTAAAAAGTTAACAACACAATTTCGGAGGGAAATAAAAAACAAGTTAGTTAATCCCACAACGTGTTGAATTTAATCAGTGACCAATTTTTCACTTACCTCACCAACAGGACCAATCGAAAAGCCAACGGCTTTTACACTAAGAGAAATATATTTCGAAAAAAAAACTGATTTATTTTGGGGACAAAAGTATCTCTTTCTTTTGTGGTTTTTCTATCGTAACTTAATCAAAACAAGTCTCAAAGCGAAAATATTAACTGTTTTGAGCAGCTGACAACCTAAGCTAACGATCAGGATCATTATTAGCTAAATTAATTTTTTGACCAAATTTTGCATTTTTGATAAGGGGTTACATCATGATTTTTTGCAAAAAAATGGCCAAAAAAATAATATGTCCTGGTTTAAATGCCAATCGATTGGAAATTTAATAACGAGTTCGGAAAGGTATGACAATCCATATTTGGATCTATATTTCCATTGTTTCGGCCAAAAAACTGATATTTTAGGGTGGAAAATTCGGGATCTGGGTTTTTGGTAATAATATGGATTTTCCCTTTTTGTTTTTTTGTTGTAACTTGGCCAAAAATGGTCCTACACCAAAAATACATACTGCTTTGAACAGATTACAAAATAATAAATAAATCCATAACACTTTCCGTGTGATTTTGGAAAAATATAATTTTCAAATTTTTGGCAAAAAATGGTAAAAAGTTTAAATTGCTATTTTTTTGCGTGTAATTCCAAGTGCCTGCCAAATTTCGGTTAGATGAAATGCCTTGGGTCATCGGTTAGCTGCAGCTTCGTTTTTGGCATTGTGTGGGCTTCCTGCTTTGTAGCAGTTGTCCAGCTGTCCAGTTGCCACCCCCTAAGCCACACCTCCCTCCTGAAAACCCCCCCAAACACCCTCCACCATGTGTCGAATGTCCATGGATGACTTGGAGTGCCCAGTTAGTCGATTGCCGCTTCTGGCTGGGATTCTGGGTTTTCGGGATTCTGGGATTTGGCAGAGCGCCGAGCTTTGTTGTCAATAATTGCATTGATGATGGGGCGACGATGACGATGATGATGGTGATGGAGGTGAAGGAGGTGAAGGTGGGCGGGTAATCAGAGCGAGGGTATTAATTGGGCTTTAAGCAAAGCTTAATTGGTAATTGGCAGACGGGCAGTTGGGGGGCAGTCAGGGGGCCAAAAGGAAAATGCTGAACAGTGGCCAAAAAGGAACGAATCGAAAGGGTCAAGTGGCAGGCGGAAAAGCGGAGGAGGTGACGAAGAAAATTGGAATGGACAAAGCGAATGAGATTAGGTGTTGAACTGGCCCTTCCTTCCAAAACAAAATAGTGGTTTTCCCATTGAAAATTATCAATTAGGAAAATATTCTTATTTGCTTTTCGAGTTTTAAATAATGTTTAATTTTTTTTTAAATATTTTTCTGTAGTTTTCTCATTCATTTTCAATAATATTTAATATTTTTTGGATTTAAAATAATATTAAATATTTTTCTGGATTTTACCCCTTTATTTTAAATAATATTTAATATTTTCTGAATTTTGCTTATTCTCTGGAGTTCACCCAATTATTATTATTATCTTTTAATATCTTCTTTTTAGATAAAATAATGTATTTTTATTCAGAAATCATATATTAAAAATTATATTTTTATTAAACTAAAATGATTAAATGAATTTAAATTTAACTTAAAAGTTAAGCCAATTTAACTTAAAATGTTATAGATATTATTTTTAAACACGCAAACAATTACTATTTTGCTTACTTTACTTTGTTCATTATCAGTAAATCAGAAATAACAGGTAATCCTAATGATGGGCCAAAATGTCGGAAGGGATGGCAAAGGTTGGCTGGCGGCCACAAAATGCCAGGAAAGCGAGGAAATCCAGCCATGTAACAGTGTAGGCTGGTTTGAGCTCCATTTCTCCATTTTGGCCGTGTTGCTAACGCTTTTACAATTTCGCTGATTGCCCGATGGCCACAACGCGTAACGGTCCCTTTGGCGGGATAATGGATCAGGTGGGGGGAGGTTAGGGGGTTTAGGGGTGTGGGCAGGACGCAGGACGAGGGGCTTACTGACTGATGGGTGAAAAATTAGTACAGTAATCCCCGCACTATGACTGACAATTAGATAATGCGAAACGGGCTTAAGCGGCCTGTTGCTCCTGCATGTTTTCCTGTTTTTCCCGCTTTTCCTGCTATCCTTGTATCCTGCTCTCCTGTTTTCCTGGCTTAATGTGGTGTCGATGGCCCGCGGTGAATAGCCACCCTTCGTCCTGCGAATAGTGGTAGGTAGATCACATGGTGATTGCTCCTCTTCTCGCGGCCTTTATCGCCAGCCGCCTAATGAGCCATGGAACTTAATAAGCAAACACTTGTAATTACTTCTGTCTGGTGGCCAAGCTCTGCTGCCCATAAACTGCGATTCATTCCAAAGGGGGTGGTGGGGTAGTGGGGCGGCTTTCAGTCAGAGGGTGGTGAGTGTGTGTGTGTGGGGCTTATACTATACACACACACAAACACACGGCTGGAATCGGCCATAAAGCGCGCATAGTAAATTGAATTTTGTTGCCTTCTGCGGCGGTTTGGTTCCTTCTCCTACACTTTATCATTCCCCCTCGCATAAATGTATTACCTGAATGTACATGAAATAAAACTAGTAAGGTCAGTGAAATAAATAGATATATATTCGCTAGGCTGATTTAATCATCAAATAAAATATAAATAGGTATTTATAAATGCCTAAAATAAATGGGTATTGCAAAACAAAAAAAAAAAAAGGGGCTAAAGTGAATAATAGTTATATGATCACTGAAAATAAATTATTATTTAATTTAATTTTAAATAAATAAAATATTTGAAGCAATAAATATTTTCTTAATTTTTCACTTATTAGATTTATTGATTTATTAAGATTTAAAACTTGAAAGAAAACTTATTTAAAAACAGACTTTTTCCGTAGTATTTAATAAAAAACAAACATGGGTCCTTCTTTAAATTTTTTAAGAAAATGTTTAATTTTTAATTTTGTTATTTGTTTATTGTACACTGTAGCCGGAAGTATTTCCAAAATTTCTTTTCTGTAAGACTTCAGAACTTTGCTAAAGACCAAGAGGTAGAAATTGTGTATAAAACACAACAATTTCTTCCAGTGTATGCGCTTGCATGGGTGTGTGTATGCGGGATGTGTGTGAGTGCGGTGTGACACTCCACGCACAGGAGCAACAGCTGCTTTACGATGGTCCTTTTTAGGTGGCACTCTTCTTTTCAAGTTTATGTGAGGTTATGTTGGGTTTATGGCTGGTTTACCTTGAAAGTGGTAGGGGGCGGGGGGCAAGGCATAGAGAAGGGGGGGGGACGGAAGGATAGCATTCCCAGTTGATCAATTCGATTCCATTTTTAGGTACAGTCGGGCGCCATTCTTCTTAGTTGAGAGCGAACATGAATGTACATGTCGAAAAGGGTTTTTCATTCGCATTTTTATTTCGCTCTCATATCCAGAAGTGAAAATTTATGATTTACCCAAGGCCTTTGTGCATTTGCCAGCTTTAATTTTTGCGGAGAACTTTATGCCTTTGTTGCCACTCTCGATTGGCCATTTTGTCATTTGGAAATTCCTCGAACACCTATCATTACATTCCACCTGCGGCCATTTGATTGTTGATGTCCCCGACGCTGTTCCGGGCCAAGTCCTGAATGTCCTGCATGTCCTGGCTGCAATTTGTTGCATACTTAATGGCCACGCAGCTGCCAACGCCAACGCCCCCTTCTCTTCTTCTGTTTCTCGACTTTGGCCCTGTCACCCAATCGACAGCATACGCTCGAAAAATTTCAATAACAACCGCACCGGACCGTCAACGTTCGCCATTTGCCATTTGCCATTCGGTTGCAGTCAAACGGCCGACGTTTCCCCATTTTCCAGCCATTTTCCTTTTTCCTCACAGTCTTTCGGTTTGGTTGTTATGACACCGGACTCGCATCCGACGCCAGCTCCACCTGTTGGTCGCAACGGGAAGCTGCGTCCGTAAATGCAACCGGAAGATGCACTTTCTATATAAATGGATTTTTTTAAGAATTTCTGTAGTTTATTTAGCTCTAATTCATAAAACTCCTATTTCAAAGAATTATTTTTTCATCTAAATAAACTCTTTGTATTTAAAAATAGTATAAAAACAAATTAATAAATAAATATAAAATACAAAAATATTTGCAATAATAATTATTAAAAACAATCTAAAACTTTACCCTTTATAAAAAGATATCTTATCCGTTGTAATTTTGAATAGCCATCCATAATTTATTTATCTATTTATATATAATAATTAAAAAATAATTATAATAAATATTAACTAAATCTTAAGCAAGGTTAATTAGTTTTTCATTAATGAAATATAACTTATTTTTGTGTTAAAGTGTATGACAAACTATTTAAAGTTAAAATTGTTTTCAACTAGTAAAGGGAATCTAAAAATTCATAATTAAAACTTTTAATTTTTTGCCGAAATTTTAAGGACACAACTTTTGTGTGTCACCGAAAAAAGGATGACCCCTTCGTTCGGTTAAGAGAAGTTGGCTGAATGGTTAAAAAGAATGCTTTTGAGCGTATGGATGTGGATGTGGATGTGGATCCACCTCGGCTGCACCAAATTATTGCCTTTTACAATTACAATTGTAATTGAGAATGAGAGTTTTACGGCCGAATTTAACAGTGGTGCGTGGGACATGGCAAATGAAACGGCGAACGGCGTCTTTTGTCGCCGGCTTTTCCAAGTGAATGTGGATGTGGATGTGGTTCTGCGTTTGGGAAATGGAGAGTGGGAAATGTGAAATGGTGAGTGGGAAGGGGGTAAATGGGAAATGGATACGGAATCGGGATGTGTCGCCAGCAGCTGCCGCCAGTCGCCTTGTTATGGCGGGGGATTCGCATGGGGGATTGGGATTGGGTTCGGGGTTCGGGATTGGAACCGGGTTCGGGATTCAGATTGGGTATACGATGACGTCCATATGTCGCCTGCCATTCGGTTTTGTTTTTGTGTCTTTCGGCCAAGTGCGACATGGATTGGTATTGGTATTGGTATTGGCCGGGAAATGGCAAACGGAGCATGCAGGACGCAGGATGCCAGATAAAGACTGAGCTGCAGATCGAGATGGGGAATGCATCGCTGTCATCGCCATCGCCATCGCCATCACCGCTTTTGGGCATTAACCGCGCTAACGAGCCAACTGGAGGACCCAAGGACCGAGGGACTGTAAGGACTGTAATAAAGTCAGTTGACTTTATAGCCGCCTTTGATTGTCTTGGCCATTTGCAGCCAGCGATTTTGCTGAAGACAGCTAAATGGATTCGAAATGTTATATGTCATGCATATGCGAAAAGAGTTTAAGCAGCGTCCTCGGTTGTAAATCTATATCTATAATATGAGCAGAGATATCTAAAAACTGTAAGAGTAAACTGTAAAATCTTGAAGTGGAAATGGGTAAAATTTGAAAATACTATTTTTTTCAAGACAAATTCTCTCCCATAAGCATAATTGAGTGCACGCGCCTGTCTTTCATAGGGCACACGCCGATTCTTCTTTGTGTCGCTGTCCGCACAATAAGCAAGCCATAAGGCAGTTTAAAGAAACCCTGTTTTAAACAATCCTAAAGATCATCATTCGAAACCCACTCCCTGTTACTCAATCATAATAATTGTTATTGGCAATCTATGGCATTAGTCCTATGTTGTAATGCTGTAATTCCCTCTTTCATTAATTACGAGTGCATTAACTTGAAAGGAAGAGGAGTCACTTAATCAACGGATGTCACTCAATAATAACGTGTATAATTCCTAGTATATATGTGGTATAAAATATATATAGGCCACTTCTAGGCCAAAAACACATAAAGGCTCTTTTCCTCTAGCCAGTCCAATTCACAAGTTTCGCTCAAGTCGTAAACGCGACGGCGAGACGATGGGGGGAAAGCTTAAATAAAAATCCAAGTGGAATGCAAAACACACAAGCAACAGAGTCACAAGGATATACGCACCCACACACACTGAGTTTCAGGACAATAATCAGAATACCGTGGGTCCGTGTGCCTTTGGCTCTGATTGTAGCTCCATCTCGGAGGCCTCGGCTGCCATTCGCCATTTGCCATTTGCCATCTTCATTTCCATCATCATCTGCGCATCTCTCGCATCATAATCAACATGAAAATCAAATTTGAATTTATGAAGCACCCGGGGAGCGGAGAGAAGTCGAGCAGTATGGCAGTATAGCCGGTATAGCGTCGGGATCAGGCGGATATATACGGTATGGGGAATGAAAGTGGGAATGGGAACGAGAGATGGAGACTATGTGTGCTTACATTTGCTCATTTTCATTTTTATACCGGCTGCACGTGGAGTATTTCGAGGGTATATACCATTCTTTGAGGTGTTTGTAACAGTAATGCATTCTAAATGTATAGTATATATTTATCAAAATTCAATAACTTTTCTTGCTAAAAGAATAATAAAAAAAGTATTAATTAAGGTAACCACAGGTTCAATAACAACAGAAGCTAAACAATTTTTTTAGCAAAGAAATAAAATTTGTAGGGTTTTGAAAGTCATCGAACTTTTCCCACCTATATTTCTAAAAATATTAAAAAAATATGCCGTCTAAAATAAAGATATTTTAAAGAGTATTGGGAAATTTATGTCAAAATTCTGACAAAACTAAAGATTTTGACTTCAAAACATAGAAATTTTATTTCAATGGAGTTATAAAATAATCGTATTTAAATCGTATTTAATCGTACTTTAAATAAGTCAGAAAAATACAATACTAATCAAAACTAGATTTTAGTTTAGATTAGATAATATTATATTATTTAATCACCAGGTATCTCATAGCTGGTAACTTATTTTGACTTTCCTTCCATCATTTTCCCTTATTTTTTGTTGTTGTTATTGCTCTCGTTGTCTGGAGTTGTTTTTTTTGCTGCTGCTGTTGTTGTTGTTGGGGCAATAAGCGGCAAAACATGCGTTGCATTCAAGCCCCCTTACACACACATACATATAGCAGGGGGTTTTCAAGGGGGTTTTTTAAGGGGGGTTTTCGAGGACGAAGAACCGGTGGCTTTCGTCTGCCTTTCGCCTCATTTATTCATTTGCTGCAATTACATTCGTTTTCGCCGCCGTTCTTCTTCTTCGTATTTCACATCTGTTGTTGTTTCAGTTGTTGTTTTTGGTGTTCGGTGTCATTTGCTGGTTAAATGAAATCATTTAGCATACTTTTCGGCACCCCTTAAAAAGGATATGGGCCGAGGATAAAAGGGAATTGGAAAATATACGACCCGATCGAATGGGAAAGTCGGGGAAGAGTATTAAAGTAAATTAAAAAAGTATTTAATCACTTGCGGAAACAAAGTAGAACGAACAGAAAAATGGGCGAAGTCGAAAAAGGCGACTAAGAAAATCAAATTAAGAAAACTAAAGTGAGCTTACAACAATTATTAATCAATATTAATAAGAAAGCAACAAAAATAAAAAATACAAACATTTGTTGCCTACTTTTAGATGCTTTTATAAGTGGTTCTAAAAACTCCAATAATTTGAATGAAAGAAATACTTAAATTATTTCCATATTTCCCTCTCAAAGTGAAAATACCTTCAGACTTAAAAATGTTGTAACTGATTTATACCGAAATCAAGGGAAAATAAAAACGATCGATTGAAAGTAATCAAAGAATTGCAGAGAAACCAATTTAAATCAATTAGAGCCAGCCGGAGAGAGCCAAACCAGAACACAAGACATTTCCCTCAACTTCAGTGCAACCAGATTAGTTTTCCCTCCAGCGAGTTGGTAAGTGGCGAATTTAATTCCATTTGTTGGCCAAGTGCACTCCTCCATTCTCTTCCGCTTTATCATACCCTCTCCCTCTTTTTTTACAATTTTTTTTTTAATTTTTTTCGCCTTTTCTTTTCGCTGACAAAAGCTTAAATTGAAGTCGGATTTGGCTGGCTGTGCTTTGTGCGATTTCTAATCTCTTTGTCGCCGTCCGCTCACGTTAAGCAAACATTACGTATACGTAATACGTATACGTAATATACCTTAACGTTTGATTGTTTGTGGAGATCAGTATATGTGTGTGTGTGTGTGTTGGCCAGGATAAGTATCCACTAAGCAGTTGGAATCTGTTGTTATGACCCAGCTGCTCCTTATTTTCTTCCTTTTTTTTTACTTACTTTACTTTACTGGTGGTCCTGCTCTCATGTGCTAAACATTGTCAATGCCATTGTTCTTGTTCTTCCTCTTGGGGGGTTTCCTAAACCCTCCCCCCTCTTCCACCCCTCACTGAAAAGGACCTCCAAGGACCCCGGCTGTCTGGTTGCTGTTGACTTCGTTTGTTAAGTTTATCTCGCACTGCACTTGTCTTGTCCTTATCTCGGTTTTGGCTCCCTCCCCTTAGCCCTTTGTCCTTTATCCTTTGGAAGGACTCCTTTTGCCACACACACACACACACACACACACCGGATTGAAGTTGCTGCTCCTTTCCCGTCAGCCAGTCAGCCAGCCAGTTGTTGTTCTCCTCGTTGGCCCTTTGTTATTATTTATTTGTGTGGCGGGCCAAAGGGCCTTATTTCAAAGCCAACCCAGCCAACCCAGCGAATCTCAAGGCCAAACTCCCTGTCTTATTGGCTCGTAAATTTCCTTCTTTTATTATCAGTTTAAATTTAATTTATCTTCGGTGGGAGTGAGGACAAGTGCAAATGAACACATCAAAATCAAAATGCCAAGCTTCACCCGAAAAAAAAAGAAAATAAGGGGGAGCCAATGGGTATCGCTGTGTGTGCATACGAGTACACTTACAGAAAAAAGGTATAAACGCTAGAGGAAGAAAGATAAGGATGTATTTGTTGGTAAATATATTGTTGATACTCTTTTGGTGTAAGTCTCGGATATTATTGTTTATTATAGGATACTATGGTACATTATAGTATATTATGGTATTTTATAGTATATTTTAGTATATTATATTGCATTAATTAATACTTACAGTATTTTAGTCTTTGAATTTAACTAATTGGAGATTTAAATAAGTTATTTTATTTGGTTAACTTCTTATATGATTTCTATTTTCTTCAAATCATTTCACGTATATTTTCAAATCTAATTACATTTTTTCTGTGTATCTGTGTGTTTCTCGTGTGTGTGCTGGCATTTGTTTAGTTGCTTTTGTTGCTCTTTGCTAGATGCGTAACTTTTGAACTCATTTTATTGTTAAGATTTCGTTTTGTGGCCTTCAATTTGAATTCCCCTTTGGGAGACGCCATTCCAGTTTTCTCTCCTTTTCGCCCTTTTACGACCGCAATGTGTGTGTGTGTGTTTGTGGCTGTTTGTGTGTGTGAGTGACCCTTTGGAGACCTATTAACAAAGGACCCTCGGTCACGCCCCACGCATACTTATTAGACTGTAATCAGTTGGTGGCCACCAAATGGGCAACTGGTGGTCAGCGAGTCATCCCTTTGCCTTTGCCTTCGCTTCGATTCCGATTCCGATTCGGATTCCTTTTTGGATTCCGATTCCTATTCCTATTCCTATTCCGATTTCGAGTGCCATCCCCATTCCGATTCCCATTCCGGTTGCCCTGATTACGTGGGTGTTGGCAAATCGATTTCTTTATCTGCCCCCCGGCTGCAAAGTGTTAATCAGATTGAAGAGATTGACGAAGGGGAAGGGGGTTCAGAGTTCGGGGGTTAAGGGTGCCCCCGGCAATTTCAACTATAATTTTCATCTAATTTGAATTGATTTCCTTTTGGGACCGAACCTGATCGGGTTCGGGAATGAGCTGTGGCCGTGGGAATGACTCATCATGCGAGCCTTCGAATCATTTTTGAATCATTTTGATTATAGTACATAGTGCATACTTTTGCCGCCACTTAACTTTCTCATTTCCCATTTGTAATTCTCTTTTCTTTTTCCAGGTTTTATTTGGCATTTTTCGTATTACGAGTATTTAGAAATTGCTGATAATTCTAGTTGCCTATTTCCTTTTTGTGTCTTTGTTGGCATAAATTAAATTAAATAAATGCCTAAAACCTTAACTCTACCAAATCTCAAAGGATTATGTATTTAAATGCAATGATTGATCTTCGCGGGGGATCCTTAGGCTTTCGGCACTTGGCAATCTGCTCTCAATCTAAATTCAAATTTCGGCCACTAAAGTTGATTTCATGTTTTGCGGCATCATCTTTCTCTGCCCCTCTCTTAACGCCCGTGCATCCTTTTTTGACTCCACCAATTCATTTATATCGATGCATATTCTGCAGAGCCTGCTGAGCAGCAACAAAAACCACAACACTAAAAACAATGGGAATCCTATCCGGGAATGACTCCGGAGCACTGGAAAAAATGTTTTTTTTTTTTTTGTTGTTAAAAGAATTTTTATTTTTTTTTTAAGTATTTAAAAATGTTGTTCTACAATTTCTTTTTGTTGACTTGATATGTTTGAATTGTTATTATTTTATTATTGTATTATAGATTTTATTTAATTTGTTTACTGTGTTTAAAGATTTTTCAATATAATCTTGATACTGTAGATTTTAGGGGTATTTTTTTTTGGTATTTACCAAATATGGGTTTAGTCTTTATAAAGATCCATAGATTTAAGATTATTTTTGGGTTGATATCTTTGCTTGTATTATAGATTTATATTTATTGTTTTTACAGGTTTTTCAATATAATCTAGATATTGTAGAGTTATTAATGGTATTTTTTGGTATTTACAAAATAATATGTGTTTAGTCTTTATAAAGATCCATTGATTTTCTTTTTTTTCAGGATTTTCATTTTTATTGGTCACACCGACTTTCAGGTTATTTTAGTATGTTTAGTATGTATCTCAAGGATTTTTCGCGCAGTGCTCTTTTCTTTTGCCAGTGCGGTCTCTCCATTTCCACAGCCACTTTTCCAGCCTCTGTGTGTCCAGGCCGTTCAACTGAACAACTGCAGCAGTTTCCGTACTCGAATTGATTTTGATGTCCCCTTCCCCTTGCAAACCCCCTTCCGGCGCCCCTGGAACCCCCCCTTTCACCCCCTTTCACCCACCCACCCACTGAGCCTTTTATTGTTGTCGGCGATGCTGTGTTGTTTGTTGATTGCCGCTGGTTGCTGGCTGTTCGTCCTGCCGCTCCTGTTGTCCTTGTGCAATTGAAAGTCAAGCCATTATTTTTTGTTTCTGCATTTCTGTACGTTGGTGTTTTTCCTGGTCTCATTTTTTTCGCTTTTTTTCTGTTCTGCTCTCTGTTCTCTTGGAGCTTTTGTTGGTGTTTTTGGTAGTATTTGGCGTCGCCAGTCAAAGGCCACCACCGTCAACTGTTTAACAAGCAGAATAATGCAGAAAATACTGGGCGCTGGCAATGTGGGCTACCATCTACCAGCTACCATCTAGCTACCAGGATCCAGGATTCTGGGATCCCGGATCGCCCCGCTATTGGCATCAACACGATGCCACCGACACTTGCCTGTTCATTGTTATTTATAAAATAAAATTGGCAAGGAATTCCAGCGATTTCATTGTGCGAGAGAGAAGTGCCGGAGGAGTAGGAAAAGAAGGAGAAGGATGACAAAATAAGCAAAGGATGAGATGCATTTGGCCCCAGGACACGGAGAAGGACATGACCACAAAGGCATTCGGTCGAGATTATTAGTTTATGACTAGAGTTCCCTGGTATTTGCTTGCTTTAATATTATTGTGTGACGAAACCCCAAAAGAATTTTCGCATTTGTCCAATTAATAGGATTTTAGTTGAGACTTGTGAGTACACAAGTCTTGGATTTTTAAGAAAAATATAACATATCTAAATAAATTGCTTAAAAGAAAAATACACAAAATATTTGAATAATTTGTTCAAATAGGTATGCAAAATATTTCAATAAATTGTTTGGAGAAATATTCAAAATATTCGAACATAAATTCTGCAAATAAATATACAAACTACTTCAATAAATGGCTCAAAGCAAATATATAAAATTTAAATAAATTGCTCAAAAGAAAAATACACAACAAAAAATTGTGGTATAAATTCTGCAAAGAAATAAATAAAATATAAATCAATTGCCTAATATGATAATATACAAGTTACTTAATTAAATTCTCCTTCTCAAAAGAAAAATATACAAAATAAATAAATTGAAGAAATATACAAAATACTTTGAATATAAATTCTGCAAATAAATAAACAATGCATTTCTTTAGAAAAATATACAAAATATTTAAATAAATCATTCCAATTGTTCCAAGGCAAATACTCCCAGCCAGTGTTTGTAGTTCTGATCGATAAAAGTTGCCGAAACTCCTATTAAAAATCAATTCGCAGTGAAAATATTAGTTCTGCCTTTGGCCAACCAAGCAGTTATATTTAATGAGTGCCAAAAAGTTGTGTGTGGACTGCAATTACAGGCCTTAATTGGGGATTTCAGTGGGGCCCAGTGATTTGGCCATTAGCATATTCGATGAATAATCGATTGACTTGTGCAAACACAGGGGCGCCGGCAGGGGGGTGGGTTAACTTGAACTCCTTCCACAGGAGTAGCTATCTAGCAACAGCAACAGCCACAACAACAACGGTTTCGGCCAAGTGGGCTTAATTAACGCTTTGGCCAATGTAAAATGAGCATAAACAGGACGATAAATTGATGGGCGATGGCACAGGATGAGAGGAGCTTCGGAAACGGTGCGTATGCGTAATGCGATAAATCCGATTGAGACACGGAGAGAAAAGAAGAGGGGCTCTACTTCAAATGTCCTTTGCCTCGGGAAGGCAGGAAAAATTTAATCCTTTGCAGTAAGAAGCGGAAGCCAAGGGGTTTTCTTTTTTCTTTTTTTGGCGGGGTGGTCAGGGGGTCAGGGGTCAGAGTCAACAGCAAAAGGTCAGCCGCATCGATGGCAAAGAAAAATAAAAAAAAATTGAAAAAGCAACGACACGTGCGTCCATCCGCAACTTTATAAACTTATAAGCTTACCCCCTTTCACGTGTGACCCCCCCGCAGGCCAGGTCACATACTACCTATGCTTGTGTACCTACTGTTCAGATTCAGCCCCCCC
Source organism: Drosophila lutescens (assembly GCA_037075285.1). Classification (NCBI taxonomy): domain Eukaryota; kingdom Metazoa; phylum Arthropoda; class Insecta; order Diptera; family Drosophilidae; genus Drosophila; species Drosophila lutescens. The sequence goes on along the minus strand of JBAMCF010000413.1, from coordinate 2,671,641 downwards.
TTTGCCCGCAGCCCCTGGCCACCCAGATCGGCACAAACAAAAGTTATACACGAAAATATTTGAGGCGATTACTCTTTTCAGGGGGCAACAGGTTCGGGTTCACGTCCACTCAATCATAAGCGAAAAAATCACAGAAAATAAATATGCAGCCCAATGCGAAAAGATTTATGTCCATCAAATTGAAAATGGATCAAGATCGGGATTTCCCCTCTGGCATTTGTTAAAAAAAATTGAGTTTATAAAATGTAAAAAATGTAAGAGTTTTATATACATTTTTAAAAAATTCAAAAAACAAATATGAATGAGTTCTAAGATCCTAACATTATAAATTAATAAGAAAGCTTAATTGTGTGGATATGTAATGGATATGTAATGTAATCAGCAAAAAAAAAAATTGTAAAATGCCGTTAGTAAAATATGACTAAATGAGAAAAAGTTTTTCGCCTGATTTTACTTTTTTTAAAATTCTAAATATTTATATTCAAGAGTAATCAAATTTTAAAATTATTAATAAATAAGGTTTAAGTGTGAAGAAGTTAAAAAAAAATCAAAAACACAATATATACAAAATAAAATGTTATCACCGATAAATACAAATTAAAATTAACGTCCACTTAATCATAAATCTAATCAAAATCTATTCTACTAAGTCCTCAATTTGTTGTATTATTAACATAAAAACAAATTAATATATCCAAGCAAAGGGCAAGCCCTATTCGGCTTAATCCTTAGCCAGGATATGCGACAGGAACCCCCTTCAACCGCAACGCCGAGGGCAATGTCTGGGATTCTGCGTTTCTGGGGTCTAGACCAAAGTGACATTCATTGTTCCACGGGCCAAAGTCAAAGCGAGCGTGTAAATAAAATACGAGAGCGGCTAAGGAATGGACTTAAACTGAACTGAACTGAACTGGAGGGCCTGAGCCTGGAAATAGAACAACAACAACAGCAAGAACAACAAAAAAAGAAAAAATATATATAATCTGCAAATAGAAAGCCAGGCTAAACAACAAGCAATACGGAATGTGAAAGGCAAGTGGCTAGCAAAAAAGAAAAATAATAATCCATAAACATGAAAAACAAGAAACGAGCAAAAGTTGTTCAACTTTCGCTCAACTTGGGCGCAAAATTTCCGTTCAATTTCAATGAGTTCCCCCTGGTTTTTCCCTGGTTTTTCCCAGGTTTTCCCACCCACTACCCAAAACTTTGCTTTAATATGCAAATCGTATTTTGCGAAACTTGCTTGGATACTTGAAGGCGCCGGCTGTCAAGAGTTCTCAGGCCCCGTAAACAAGCACTAATTAGAGAGCACTCGGCGCTGGGAGGACAAAAAGTGTTGCCTACTGTTAGGCGGGGAAACCCGCAAAATTCGCATTTGCCATTTCGCAGCTCGCTATTCCCCACTTTTGCCAGACTGCGCAGCACAAAGCCAGAAAACCATTAATAAAGCTTAAACAAATGACAATGTCACACGCGACACATCGATGAACAGGGGTTCTCCCCCCATGAAAACCCCCTTTCCCCGCAGAATTGTAATTTAAATCACTGAAAGAAAGGCGAGGAAAATGGGCATGGGAAATGGGGAAATGGGTTTATGGCAATGGCATTGGGAATGCGAATCTGAATGTGAATGGCATTGCCAAAGAAACCAACCAACAAGCGAACATCTAGCAAACAGGCAAACATTCCTCATTCCTCCTCTCTGCCAAAGGTAACGCAAAAAACAAAAAAAAAAAATCCAAAACAACAAACACAGGAAAAAATGCAACCAGAGCAATTACAACAACAATGGGAATCCAAATGGGACAGGACAAAGGAGCTACGCAAAAGGGAAAGGGGAATCGAATTTTTAATGCCCTTGAGGGATCTCAAAATTCCTATTAATAATTTTATTCTTTGTTTTAAGAGGGTGATTTATTTTTGTTTTATTTTTAGATTATTTCATAAATTTTTAAAAACACTTTCCAATTTCTCTCAGTGCAAAGCACTTAAACATATTTAAATCTATATTTTTCTTGGGGTAATACAAATATTTAAATCCCCATTTATTAATATTATCAATTTCTACCCAATGAACAAACATAATTAAATAATAGGTATTTCAGTCACCATTAATTTCTGACAAATCCCATGAAGTTTATTTCAACTTTTGCTGGGAATTATTCTTTTATAAAAAGCGTTTTAGACATAATTTTTATGCTTATTGCTTTTATTGCTATTGCTTAAAGTTGTTCTCTTCCCACAATCAAATGGTGTTTTGGTCACTATTGATTTCCAAGAAAATCCACTTCAAGTCGTATGAATTTATTCTTGGAATGATCAAAAGATTTTTCTCACCATTTTTTGGTTAACAATTCACAAAAGTTCTCATTTTTCTTGGAATATTTCAATGAGTTGCTGCAGAAAAAATCCATACATTTTCTGTACATACTATACATAAATTTGTTTTTAATTTTTAAAATATTAAAACGACAATTAGTTTAGGCTAAATACTCCGAATAAAGTATTACCCATCATTTATACCCGAATTGATGGAATATACCCTGCTTTCGATAGCCATAAAAGCGAGCGCCAGAAAAATCAGTGAAAAACAATGGAAAAAAGGGAAAATGCCATGCGGGGGATTTGCATTCACATACGAATGCGAATGCGAGTTGCTCTGGCCGGGGATTCGTTTCGTTTGCATTGCAGCGTAGTGGCAAACAAATTCTAAAAATGACTGAGCAAACGCTTTGATTTATGAAGTTATTGGGGGCTGTGGGCCACGTACTCCGCATATATGGAGGGTGGAACCGAAGGACCAAAGGACCTGGAGTTCCTCCAGCATCCATATCGCAGCTTTGGCCCCAGGCGTCGCATTTGTTGTGGCGCCCCCTTCAGGAGCCCCCTTCCCGAAATTCCCACTCCCACTCCCACTCCCGATCCAAACCCATCCGATCCGATCCGATCCGCCCATCGAACAGCAGTCTGCGCTCCGCCTTAATTCAATAAAATACAGCTGACTGAGTGCTTGAATCATGACCCGGCGATTTGAAATGTTTGCCGGGTGTTTGGATGTGTGTTTTTAGATGTGGATGTGTTTTTAGAGGTGCATGTGGATGTGGATGTGGATGTGGGCCACGATGGAGCTGAAAGGCTTAGCAGTTTGCCGAGCACACGCTCCGTGGGGAAATCTCTTTTGTTTTTTCCACTTCGCGCAAACATTTTCTCGTGCACTTGGAAAAAATCACCGAGTTTTCCAAACATTTGCATACTTTTCTTAAAAATATAATATTTCAGTAGTTTTAGAAAATTCTAATTTAAATATAAAATTATTTGAAGAAAATTAAATTATTGTTTGTATTTAATACATTTTTTTTAAAGGTTGGAAAACAATAAAAATCTTTTGATAGTAACGAAAATTACTTAAAATCATAGAAAAAAGTTGTGATCATTAATTTTTTACTTAAATGAGTCCTAGTGCTTAAGAAAAGACAAAACGATCCAAATTTGACTACAATTAAAAATTATTTTCAGAGTTTTTGGCAACTTTTGAAATAATATATTTTAAATAGCGATACTATCGATAATTCCTAAAGTTGCCACCCATCGATAGTTTCGATAGTGCTATCGTTTGCTTTAGACTTCCCAATTTCTCGCAGTGTTTCCCCTTTTTTTACGGCGCCGCAACAAAGCACTAAGTTGAACCGGAAAATCCCAGCGAACTGAACTAAAACCAAAGCAGCGGCGGCGGTGAATCGAACGTTTTTGATTCAATAAACGTCAATAGGTGAGTCGAACCAGTATTTCCACCCCCTAGCCACCACCCACCACCCACTTAACACCCACAAACCGCCCACTGGAAAAGCTGGCTGGGATCTGGGGACCTGAAAAATCGGCGAGCGATGAAAGTTGAACTAATAAAGCGACGTGATTTGAAGTTGGAAGTTCTTTGAAGCCTCAAGTGGCCAACGCGGCCAAAGGAGAGCAATAATGTTGGCTCTGTCTGTCAGCCAACTTTATATATAGCCAACTTTATTTATATTCATATTCGACCATCCCACCAAGGAAGAGAAGATTTCAGATGGCAGATCTCAGATCTATGGGGCTTCCTTTAATCCGTCGCCACATGCGGTAATTGGTTCGATTTCTTTTGTCAAGGAGTCCCATACGTATTTGCACAATTAACCGACTGATTGCCCCTTTTGCGGCTCATAAATACTGCAAAGTGATTGCCTTATTAAACTTGCAGCAGCTTCGATTCGCAATCAATTCATATTAATATGCGAAACAACAACTAACGTTCAAACTCGGGACTCACAATCGAAGTGCTGCATTTTTAATGCGAAACTATTAGAGATTATTCTCAAGTGCTTGGCTTTCGAAATGGCAAAGTTGAGTAGACTGGAATGATTTAATTAACGCTTACTATTGATTTGATGGATTTGTGTAAGGCAAGGCAACTTTTTTATTATTATTATTATATTAGTCTTATTTTTCACGAAAAAAAAACAATAGTATTTTGCCCGAAACAATGCCAAAAATGGTCGAAATATAGATTGTCATACCTCGTTGAGCTCGTAATTTAATTCCCAATCGATTAACATTTAATGCTGTACATTTTATTTTTTGGTAATTTTTCGCAACAAATCTTGAAAAAAAAGTGAAAATTGGCGAAAATTGTATTTTTCCAAAATCTCATGGAATGTGGTGTGGATTTATTTATTATTTTATTATCTGTTCAAAACAGTATGTATTTTTGGTGTAGGACCATTTTTGGCCAAGTTGCAGCAAAAAAACAAAAAGTAAAAATTCATATTTTTACCAAAAACCCAGATCCCGAATTTTGCACTCAAAAATAATTAGTTTTTTGGCCGAAACAATAAAAATATTGATCCAAATATGGAATGTCATACCTTTCTGAACTCGTTATTAAATTTCCAATCGATTGGCATTTAAACCTGGACATTTTATTTTTTGGTCAATTTTCGCAAAAAATTATGATGTTACCCCTTATAAAAAATGTGAAAATTGGCAAAAATTTAATTTTTCCAAAATCTCATGGAATGTGGTGTGGATTTATTTACTATTTTGTTATCTGTTCAAAACAGTATGTATTTCTGGTGTAGGACCATTTTTGGCCAAGTTGCAGCAAAAAAACAAAAAGTAAAAATTCATATTTTTACCAAAAACCCAGATCCCAATTTTCCACAATAAAAATATTTAGTTTTTTGACCGAAACAATTTAAATATAGATCCAAATATGGATTGTCATACCTTTCTGAACTCGTTATTAAATTTCCAATCGATTGGCATTTAAACCTGGACATTTTATTTTTTGGCCAATTTTCGCAAAAAATTATGATGTTACCCCTTATAAAAAATGTGAAAATTGGCAAAAATTTAATTTTTCCAAAATCTCATGGAATGTGGTGTGGATTTATTTACTATTTTGTTATCTGTTCAAAACAGTATGTATTTTTGGTGTAGGACCATTTTTGGCCAAGTTACAGCAAAATGTTCCTTCAATTTTTACAAAAAATCGCATTTTTCCCAAAAACCTCGTTAATTTGTATTTTGTATGAAACAGCGGAAATGATGAAAACAACGGATTACTTCGCTGAACTCGTGGTCAATTTCAAAATTCTATTCTGTTAAAAGGTTGCACTTCAGGCGAATTTGCATTCATTGGAATTTGAATCAATTCATATAATTCATTCAAACATGCATAAGCTTTTTGGCGAGTAATATTACCTTAAATATTTGCAAATAAATTCCATTGATTTGCTGCGAAATAACGAATAACAAATCGTTCACAATGGAAGGCAAATCACTTGTCGATTGATCTTTTCCGCTTATAAACATTATAAACATTCCCCGTCGCCCATTCATTAGCATCGATTGAAACTATTATGCTGCGGCATCCAATGAGTTTATCAGCCATCCATTTCGCAATTAAGAACAATCAATGTTTTTGTGAACAAATGCGATGTTACCCCCCTCTCTCCCTATTTCCATTTCCCCCTTGAAAATTTCCCTTTTTCCTGTTTAATTACCGAAATTTGTTTCGCCACGAGTTGGTCCGTGGAAGTTGAACGAGTCGCAGGGAATTGTTTATGCAGCTGCCACTGCTTCAAACTAGTTAGCATAAATATATAACTACATATAGCTGCACTCTTTTTGGGCAGAACAGAAACAGAAAAAAAGGTAAAAATTTTGTGAATATTTCTGGTTTGTCCTTTTCTGGTTGAGTTGCAAACATACATTGCAATGCTGTAAATGTTTGAATTTTTGTGCAATTTTTGCGGTGGTTTTGTTTTGGCCAATTGGCCGCAATTAGCCAGCTAAAAGCCCTAGCGCACACACACTCGCACACACTCACACCCATGCACACACACGTATCGTGTTAATGGGCATCCCGAAAAGTATGCAATCAAATTATGAAACTGCAAGCATAAAAGGAAAACATCAACGCACACAAACTAAGTTAAAAGCCTTCACTACTGCAGTGGTCACGCCCACCCGCCCCTTTTTCGTTTTCATTTTCCGCAAAGACTCTTCTGCTTTATTTTTTTTGCGACAGACTCTCTCTCCCTCAGACATTTTATCAAGTTGCATGCGGCGGACTTAAGTTGAAGTTAAAGTTAATGCCATGAATTTCAAATTGAATTGAATGCGTATGGTGTCTCCGGTACAGTGACCACTGGCCCAGTGACCGCGTAACCGCCAGCAGGCCAGAAGACCATGCTCAAGTTGCTCAACTTCGGTGGCCACTGCTTCAAAGTGTGTGTGTGTGTGGGTACACTGGCGAAAATATATGTGAAAAAGGGAAGTACAATATATATTAAATTGATTTAAAAAAATTTTAATTAATCTTTTCTCAAAATGTTTATTTTGAAAATATGTAATAAAGAGAAGTAACATAAGCATTTAATAAAATATTTCAATTTTTTTTAATTAAACATATGAAATTTGAAAATGGACAGGTGAATTTAAAATTGGTTTAGAAATATATTAAAAATATTTGAATTATTTAAAAATCTTTTTATTTGTCTAAAAAGTAACTATATATTTTTTAGAGTAATTGATATTAAATGCAAATAATATAAATATACAATAAATAAAAATTAAATATTTATATTTGTTTTTATTTTTTCTCAAGGCTTCTAAAATGTAGGTATATTTATTAAATTTGGAATTATTACGTTACTTAAGCTGGTACATTTAAAATTGATTTAGAAATATATTAAAAATATTTGAATTATTTAAAAATAGTAAAGTATCGAAGAAGTATCTTAAACATTTTTCTATATATTTTCCAGAGCATTTTCAGATATTAAATGCAAGCATATTCTTTTAACTTGACACCTCTTTTTCTCACAGTGCATGTATGTGTGTGGCAGACAGCAATTGTATGTAATGGCAGTAGAAAAAGTAGAGGGGGGGTGAGGGCAAGAGGAAACGAAGTTAGCCATGATGAACGCTGAATTTACGCAGAAAGTTTAACGGCGCACAAAAGTATGCTATGCTTTTGGCCACTTATTTATTATTGGCCTGGCCGCAAGCACACACACACATGCACATACGTGCGTGTCCTTAAGCTCCAGCTACCTCATCTCCCTCCCTTTCTCGCCTTTCTCTACTTTCTCCCACCCAAAAGCAGCCCCCGTTGACCAACGGACTTACCACTCAGGACAACTTGGACTAATAGCAACCTCTCTTTCTACCATGATTTCCACCCAGCTTTTCCTCCAGCTTTTCCCCTTCCAACTGGCCCGTTGTCGCTGCTTAAATAATTTAGCAATTTGTATGCATGGAAAGCGCTGCGTGGCTTCGCCAGGATAATGCCGTAGTCGAATAAGCGCATCATGGAAATACATAAAATCGCATCAACAGCAACACAAAAATCTCTCTCTTTCGCTTGTGGGTGTGCGAGAGTGTGGGTGTGCGAGGGCGGAGGTGTGCCTGTGTGGGTGTGGCAGTAAAAGCGCATTGAGAGGGCGTGTGGGGGGAGGGGGTGGGAAAATGAGCATTCAAGGAATAGGAATGCAATCCATGGCACACGCACCGGAACCAAAACACCGAGCAGTTGGCCAAATTTGCCGAAGGAGCTGAAAGGCTCAGTGCACTGAGGGAAAAAACGTGGACTTAATTATAAAGTGTGTTAAATTTTCTTTAAAAATGTATTTTATTGTATAAAAATTTAATAAATTCTTAGAGATATGTATTTATTTATGTTGTCAAAAATTGTAAATCTATTAAATACCATTTTATTTTATTAAAGAAATTTACCTGTTACAAAAAAAGAAATCTTTTAAATATTTTTCCTATTATCCTTAATTTTCCTGTTAAATTTAATGGTTTTCTTATTATTTTCTTATTTATTTGTAAATATATTAAACACTATTTTATTATTAAAAATAACTAGTTTTATTTAATTAAAATTTTTTAAAAGTATTAAAGTAATTTACCTGTTACAAAAAAAAAAGAAATCTTTTAAATATTTTTTCTCTTATTTTTAATTTAGAAATTCTTATCAAATTAACTTAAAATATTTTCACTCATTAAATTTTCATGGTTTTCGTATTTTACGAATTTTTATATTTAAATTTTATATTTCCCATTTATATGCACCAATTTCTCTCAGTGCCCGCACATATGTATTAGCACGAGGATGCTGATTCGACTTTGGAGGCTACTTTTTGGATGGGGGTGCCCCGAAAATGTTATCACTTGGCACATTTGTACTTTACGTCTGCATTGGTGTCTGTGTGTCCGAGTTTGTGCCTCAATGTGTGTGTGGCTGCCGAAATTTGGATAGCCCTGGCCCCAAAACGATGGCAAGGGTGCCAAAGGGGGAGGGGGGTGGTCAACCATTTCCTTAGCCTTTCTCAGCTCGGCCACTGCATTCCGGCTTAAAGATACAATTCCTTTTCACTCTCGTCCATTGTCAAGGATTTAAGGGTGTAAGTCCTTGTAGGACTTGTTGTTTTCAGTTTCAGCCAACTCAATAGGCCACAAATGATAATAAGCCTGCTGGAATTTACCCAAATAATATTATGGTTTACTCGAGAATGTTGAGTGTGAAAGAGGATTGAATAAGAAGTGCGAACTAAAATTATGCGATCAATTAAGTATTTTTTAAAATTAGGAAAATCACTTTTAATCACAATTTCATAATAAACTAAAAAGTTGTACCTACAAAGAAAATAAATAAAATAGGAAAGTAATTGAATTTTTCATTTAATAGTCAAGCCTTTTGTTTTTAAAAATAATCCATGTATTTTATCATCCGAAAAATATTGGAATTCGAATTGAAATCTTTTTTATACGCAAATTGTATTTTTGGGTGGCTTAGTTTCGGGACTTCCGCTTTTTGAGTGGTGTCAAAAATAAATCCGGCCGATCTCTGGGCCGTTCGATTGGGGCTTGCATTCAATTAGGCTATGGCCAAACAAAAAAAAACCCCAAAGCTACAGCCCTGTTTTCCACCATCCACCACCGGCGGAAAAAAGTCACGTACTCATATTAAAAATAACCGAAAAGCGTTCCTAAGTGGCAGGAGGACGTGCAGTGAAATATATTTGAAAGACCCGTCATGGGGTTAGGTGGTCATGGTGGTAGTCAAAAAAGGGGGGAGCCTTCAGGGGGGGCTTCAATATATTCCGAGTTAGGGGGAAAAGCGAGACGGGGAAAAGCAGACGTCGTCATGGCGAACAGTCAGTCCCTGGCGACCATTGACGATGACGATGGCGTCGTCGACGACAAGTACGATGATGGCTGACAAAGTGGAAATGTCCCATTGAAGATGACGTTCCATTTCCCCTGCCACCGCCGAAAAAGCCCCTCGAAGAACAGCCAAAAAAACCTTCGTCTAGTGACGAAAGCGGCGAATCGACGCGCATATTTCTTGTTTGATTTCTGCGTCTACCTCTGCCGCTGTCACTGCCGCTGCCACAGCTGTCAAAGCGTCAAACATCTTTTGCCGTTTGCCGTTTGCCTGACAAATGCGTGTCCCCCTTCCGGCGCCCATGCCCCCCTTTCATCCACCCCCCTCGTGGCCTTCGCCCTTCATCCGCAGCCAGTGACGTGCGCCTTGTTTCGTTACTGGGGCCCCTGTCAACTTTCTGACTTTTGCATTTACTTATTTATGGCAGCACTGCACTGAGCGAAAAATGCCTGTAGTACTAAGGCAGAATAATGGGAATTTGATGAGGAAAAATTAGAGTTTTAGTTCCAGAATTTAGTTATCTTAAATATATTTCACTCTCAAATTTCATAAAATATTTAGGAAAAAATAATAGAAATAAAAAATGATGAGCAAAATTAAAATTTTAGTTCAAGAATTTAGTTTTCTTAGATATATTTTATTCTTTTGACTTACTTATTTAACTCAAATTTCATAAACTATTTAGGAAAGATTATAGAAATTTGGAAAATAATAGAATTAAAATTTGGTGAGCAAAAATTACAATTTTAGTTCAAGAATTTAGTTATCTAAAATATATTTCATTCTTATTATTTACTTATTTAACTGAATATCCATAAATTATTGAGAAAAGATAATATAAATTTGGTGGGAAAAAATGTTTGATTTAATTTTGTATATTTTATTTTATGGATGCAAATAAGTACATTATAAATAAATTATAAAAAAGTAAATTAATAATTTAAAAAAATCGCTAGTGATTTGGAGTTTATTGTGATACATTTTTAAGTTATTTTATGTTAGTGATTTATTTATTTTTATGTATTTTTTATAAACTTTGAGAACTTGTTTAGGTGCCTAATAAATAAAGTACCCTAAGTAGTATTTTAAAAACTAATTAATTGAATAAAAATAATTGATTTTGCCTAAAAGTCTTGTTTAAAATCCTTGCTAATTTTAAATAATTTATTTATCTAAAATATTTATAATATATTCCTATATATAATATATATATCCTTTTTTCGCTCAGTGCATGCGTGTGTGCGTTAGTGAGTGTTCTAGCCTCGTGCCATTCAATCAGCAACTTTAATCAGTTGCCTTTTTGTCATTGCACACTTCCAGGGAGCGCCCGAATATGGCCCACTTCCTGGACCCCAACCCCCCTTTGCCCTTTGACCTTTTCTCGATCCCCTTTCCCCTTGTAAGCCCCCCTTTTTCTGACACATTTCCTTGTCATTTGTCTTGGTTAAGCTGTGCGTGTTTTTTTTATGACCAGCTGACCAGCAGTCGACTCGTAAAAACTCTGATGGCAAAATGCATGTCATTCAATGCAGTTTTTGGATGTCCTTGGTGAAGGGGGATGGGCATCCCCCCCCTTAAATTATGCAGCCAACTTCTCTTCATATTCATTAGGGGTCACAAAATGGCGTCGGACAGAGAAACAACTAAAACGGCAAATGGTGAAATGGCAAAATGGCAAAACGGCAATGGCAGACGGTCATCAGCGTCAGCCATGTTGGTTCATTTGGTCGCTAACTGGGCTTCCGGAAGTGGGTCAGGGGGTAAAAGGGGGTACGAATGAGAGGAGAAGTGTAGGGAAATATGAAAAGAATCCGATGAATGCATAATTGAAGGACTGCAGCAGAGAATTCCATTCCATTCCGGGGCCACTGAACTAAAACCCTATATGTTGTATATATAAACTTAACTCTCGGCTATCGGAAACCTTAAAACATTTAAAATGTAAAAGTATTATAGATCGAATGGAGAGTGAAAGAATCTAAAAGCTAATAAAAAATACCAGGTCTGATTTAAAGAACGAAATATTTCAAAAGAAAGAGAAGCTAAAAATTAATGACAAATTTGGTTTAATAATTTTACAGCATAAATTAGATCCGTATTTTGAGCAAAACTAAAGAAATAATAGTCGGAATATAGAATGTCATACCTCGTTGAGCTCGTATTTTAATTCCCAATCGATTGACATTCAAACCTAGGGATTTTAGTTTTTGTAAATTTTTTGCAAAAAATCAAAAAATTTTCAAAAATGTGAAAATCGGCAGAGAAATTCATTTTTCTAGATCAGCCGGAAAAAGAAAAGGATTTAATTATGAGGTTGTTAGCTGCTCAAAACAGTAAGCCTTTTTGATTTGGGACCTTTTTTGGCCAAGTTACAGCAAAAAAACGATGAGAAAAAATTAAATTTTCACCAAAATCTTAGATTTTGATTTTGCTTACCAAAAATGTGAAATTATTATTTTAGAAAATAAGAATGAAAATATAAAGCTGGATACCATTTTCCACTCACTTTAGACTTTAGGCAACTTCAGGTTATAATTGTTGCCCTTTGACATAACTTTTGCCAGTTAATGGTCACCTTTGTACTTTGTACTTTATACTTTGTAACCCATTCTCCAACACCCCCCACCCCCCAAAATAAAAAAAAAATCGTCCCTTGGAATCCTGTCACGTGCTGTCGCGTGCCGAAAAAAGTGCGTCAACAGTGGCTTAATTATTTTTTATTCAGTTTATGTTGCCACTCGGACTCCGTCAGCATCCTTCAGCATCCTGCGAAGGATTCCCTGGCTCTTCTCTGCTCGTTTGTTGGCTCTTCCTGTTTATTGTTGTTTGTATCTCCCAGGATCTCGTTGCCCGTATCCTTGCGCACTTCTAAGTATATGTTTTGGGATTACTCTGCCAGCTTCCCAGCTCCCCGTCCTTTTATGAGTGGAAGGACGAAGGAGTGCAGTGCAGTGCATACCAATGTCCTGCTTTTCGGTCCTGCCTGGACCTCATGTCACTCATGTCGGAGCGAAGGACTCAGGGACTCAAGGACTGAGAAGTTGCAACTGCTGAATTGTTCAGGGAGCCCCGAGATGAAGTCGCATTCGCATTCGGAATCGCATTCGGAATCGGAGTTGTCATTGTCCTTGTTTGTTGCCTGTGCATACCGTATAAATCTGTCATTTAAAGCGAGTCAGCCGACAATGAAATGAGCAGCCAGGCAGCCAGACAGTCAGACATTCAGACAGCCAGCAGTGGAAATGTCCTTGGAATCCTTCGGGCTCCGGATGCGGATGCGGCCTCCCAATGGAATTGAAATCGCTTTCGGTTTTGTTTCTGTTTTTGTTTTGTGTTTGTGTCCAGCCATTCGATATCGATAGCCACCGTTGGCAGGTGCTGATGTGGACTGCAATTTGCCTGCTCCTGCTCCGGTTCAATAAAGTCCTGCTCCTCCTTCGTATCCTTGGGTTTAGCTAAAGCCATGGATTTGTCTGGAATTTATTGAATGCCAAAGCAATGGCTAAATCTTTATCGATGAAGCTTTATTGCTGAATGTGTCACAACTTCTTTGAACTTTTATAATATCTTTTATAGTAAACAAAGATCGCAAGCCTTTGAAATAAAATAATAATTTGGATGCTTTAGTCTTTTAGAATAACTATCAGATTCCCGTTACTCAGCTAAAGGGAGTGCAAGGGAGATGGAGATATGCAGTCGTCAAAGCTGCTCATAACTTTTTAAGGGATTGTTCGATTTTTACATTTTATTCTACATTTCGATAGGTATTAATAAACACAATAAAATGGCATTTACACTTTTACAAAATCTGTAATCTTACAACTAGCATATTATATACCTATTGTTTTTACTATATATATAATATTCATTTTCTATATTCAACATAAAATAATATTTGATAATATAAAAACATTGTTAAACTTATGGAAATGTTAAGTATATTAATGCCAATTTAATGCTTTATTTAACATGAATTAAATATTATTGCTTATTTACATAGAAAATGTTAGTAAAGAAAATCCAAAAATCCGTTGACCAAAAGTTATTAAAAAATTTGCAAGAGTTCATTGAAAACATATTATAAATTGGTTTTGCTAACCCTTAAATAAGAGATAAAGGCGGATCTTTTTTTTATCGGTTTTTCAGTTGCAGTTTGATCCATGAAAATGGAGTCCTAAAAGCTGAGAGACTTAGCAAACTCGCAATGAAGAAGGGGATCTCCGAAAAAAATCGTCAGCCAAATGAAAGGGGTTGCTCTTTCCGAAGGGGTCGAGGGGAAAACTCTAGGTTTTGGGTTTACGATGGCAAAGTGTGGAATTTCTCCGCTAAGCTGGACAGCAGGAACAACAAGAACAACAAGAACAACAGGGGCGTGGAAATATGAAATGTAATAGTGACAGAAACAAGCTGCAAAAAATTGTGCTGCTAGCGTTTGACAAGCAACCAAATGCAGTTTCCTGCGAAATGCGAACTGCGAGTGAGTACAGTGGAGCCACGTGGAGTGCGACCGAGCTTAGCCCAAAGAGCGTGACGAAAAACCGAGAAAATTGAGGGCGGGCAGCAGCTGAAAGTCGCTTGCGTTGATTGTTTGCACTTTACACACTAAAAACTGTGTGACACATTCGCTCGCTTCGGCGAAATAAAACACGAAAAAATGCGAAAAAAAGGGGGAAACCCCACGTGATGCCTGCTGACATATGTGGGGGTTTTTTGGGGGTAATAGTGGGTGGCAGATAGTGAGTGGCTGGCGGGATAAGTTGCCTTGCGAGTCGCGGATAGGGAAAAACCCAAATCAAAAACGGCAGCGACAACAGCAGCGTAAAATGTATAAAAATTGTGCAAATAAAAGAGCCGCAGTTAGGGATGGCAAGTGTGGAGGTCCTGGAACGCACTGAACTCATTCCTGCTCGCGGGATAATCCAGGAAAATGGGAGATCAAAAATCATTCTTTTCAGTTTGGTTGTTCCTAAAATAGAGGATATATGAGAACTTTGTACATCTGCTATTTTTACACGTTTCCAAATTTTTTTGAAAATATTTATATTTTTCAAGTGATTTTCTATGTTTTTTAGAAACATTTTATTTAAAATTTAAAAGAGAGATTTAATGGAATTTTTCCTTTACTTTAAAATGTTCTTTAAAAAACTTTTAATTTAAAGATAGAGTTAATGGATAATGTTGCTAAATATTTATAATTATTTAAGTGATTTTCGGTATTTTTTTTTGGAAGTTAAATTAAAATAAATTAATATTAAAAAGTGGATTTTAAGCAGTAACTTTTCCTTTACTTTATTGAAAACTTTATTAAAAACGTACTTAAAAAAACAATTCATTTATAAACAGATTTAATAAAAATGTATGCTAAATATTTATAATTATTTACTTTATTTTTTAGGAACTTTTTGTTTAAAATTAAAAAGTAAGATCTAAGATCTACTTTTCCTTTACTTTTTAAAATTTTTTTTCGTAACTTTTCCAAAAAACAGTTTAAGTAAAGAAAGATTTTTTAACTAAAATGCCCAATATTTTTGTTTTTCTCAATAAATAAATAAAAGAATATTTTTTGTGCAATACAAAATATTTTATAACATTTTTTCGCTGCCTCTGGCAATATTTCCATTACCTAAAAAATCCTTTTTTTGGGAATTTCCTGAATTTTCAAATGGGAAATGTTATAACCTACGGCAGGGTATCGCATCGGGCAATGCTCCTGGGTCGGAAGGAAGTAGGAAGCAAGGAAAAAAAGAAGAAGAAGACGCCGAGGAGTTGCTGCAAATATAGCACATACGCACTGTGGCCGCCTCGCATTCGCACTCCCATTCGCATTCGTATGTTTTACGACAATAACTGGGATACAATTTGGCAGAGCGAGAAATAATAAAAAGCGCCTGATGCTGGCAGCCATGACGACAACGACGAGGACGAGGACGAGGACAACGGAGTCGCACCCTGAATAGTGCAAATTAAGTTGTACTGGCTGGGGGGTTCCTTTGGGGGTGGGGCTGTCGGGCTGTCCGCCTGTCGGGTTTTCCGGGAGGGTGGTTCAGAGAGAGTTCAGAGCTAGAATGACGACTTGTCAACGCTGCATTCTGCAGCTGTACACTGTGGGGACTGGAATGGAACGGAACGCCAGCAGAACCAGAACCAGAACCAGAAACGGAATGGAATTGCCTCCCATGGCGACTACTTGATGAGGGGACCCAAAAAAAAAAACAAAATAATCAGCGAAAGCGTGGAATACCGAGTAATAAGATAAGTAGTTGGTACAGGGGGGTTCCAACCCCCCGGGGGCCTTGTCTGCAGATTGGCAAATGTTTACGAGCTCCGCTCCGCACAGATGACTGATCTACTGATGGTAAAAAACTAGAACTCCTCCAGCGGGGAGTTGTGATTGAAGTCGCTGGTTCACCATCACCTCGCCTCGCCCACTTTTCATCATTTTCCCACTTTATCGCATAGTTTTCCAAACCGAAAAACGAGCTAAACTTTTCGCCCAGACAATTTGGCTCGTTAAAAGCAAAATGTGCGACAAATGTGCGTTAGATATGAATGGAGGGCGAAATGTGATGGGATCTGAACCGAATCCCGAAGAACACGTGCCTAATGCGATGTCTTGACTTTTGGTGGCACTGCAAAAAAATACTGAGGACAGCCTTAAAAAGGCGAAAAAGAGAAAAATAGTTTTAAATATATTTCTTTAACAATAACTAGCTTATTAAACAAAATTTAAAACAATTTAATTTGTATTTCAATTTTGAAGTGTTGAAATTATAAAAATTATACTAGCAAAGAAAAATTACAGAAAAATGATTTTCTACCAATTTGTTCCTAACTAGCCTATTAAAATATTTTTAAAACAATTTAATTTGTATTAAAAACATTTCAGCTTTCCCAAATTTAATATTTTTGCACTGCTTTATATAAATTTTATAAATTATACAAGAAAAGAAAAGTGTAGAAAATGTATGTTACACGCTAAAAATAAATGATTTATTTGTTAGAATTAACAAGGAATTATTTTAATATTTTGTAGATTCGTTAACATTTTTTCTTAGCTGCTTCAGAAAGGCTGTCCGTATTTTTTCCGAGTGCCTTGAATTTCTTATTCCTGCCTCCTTTTTTTCGGGCCTGTCAGAAAAAGTTGATAAACTTGTTTTAAAGCAGGAGTAAGGATAAAGGAAAAGCGAGGAGGTGTCAAAAGTGAATCCAAAAGCGAGAAGGCGAGAATGGGAGAATCCTCGAATGCGAATGCGAGTCCTTGCCGTGAGCTGCGCTTCTTGTTGCCTACTTCTGTGCGCTGGCACATAAAACTTAATAAATTCCCCATGTATATTTATGCGCACACATTATCATCCCAGCGGAGGAGGAGGTCTCCCACACACACCTCTATATATATATATATATGTATATAGAGAGAATGCAGTATGCTACGCACACCGAGGGGCATAAATAACATGGCCAGGACTTCAGAGGAAGGCAAGGAAAGCAAAGGATTGAAAAGGACAACGCAACACCGAACAGGACACAGGACACACAATCTGAAAAGTGCAAGTGACAGGAGCAGACCGAACGAAGCGACCAAGTGGCAAAACTCGCGAGTCCTAGACTGCACAGAAAAAAATTCGATATAAAATGGGGACATTTCTACCTTAATTCATATCAATAAGCAGCCGATACGATTAATGTCAAATTGATGATTCAAACATATCAACTTGATATTTTATCATCTCATATCAGTTATAAAAATACTGTTTTAAAATACCAAATGTAGTATTTTTTGAACAAATATTGTAAAATAAGATGAACGTTATATTTATTCGTATCAACATGATATGCACATATCAATCTGATCTCTTGAAAACATTTTTCTGTGTGGAAAAACCATTCCGGAAAATTTCGAGCCGCAAAATCCAGCGCCTTTGGCTGACCGCATCGTTTGGAGGCCGACACATTTGTACCTGCAGACCACAAAATCAAATTACAATGTCAAATGCACGGGGTTTGGTCCATCCTTTCCTTTCCTTTTGGCTTTTCCATCTCCGGTTGTTCTCTGCGGCCAAGTCGCTGGTAATTTCATAGCCGTGAAAAGCATTTGCACTTGCACTCGCCATACCATCTTTCAGTTTCGTGGAATCCAGGATACAGAGAGCCTAAGTAGCGGTATCCATCAGGCGGCACAACAATGTCTCATCCGTCCGTCCGTCCGTCCAAGGGATGCGTAATAAAAGGAGCCCAGGGAAGGGGGATGGGGGTAGTTATCTGGATTGAAGAAGAGTGGAGGAACAGTGGATCGGAATTAATTTGCCCCGCTGACAAAGTGCCCGGCACAAGCACGCTTTCAATCCACGGCGATGAGGAATGGATGGCACCCAAACGAAAAGTAACCAGGCAAACAGGGAAATTCCTGGGAAATGTGGTTAAGACCCGACAGGTAAAAGCTATACTGTTGGTATAGCAATTATAAAGCCTGGAATTCGGGAAAAATAGTGAAAGGAAGATGGAATTATCAAGGCACTTCAATAGATTGATTGCAGAAAAAAAGATTATGATTCCAGATTATAACTCTAATGTTATACCTCTTAAAGTATTTTATAAATAATAAATAAATATTTATAAAATACCTTAGAAGAAAGAAGCAAAGATAATAGAGTTTGAAAGTAATCGATATTTTCACAATGTAATTTCGATAATATCGATATTTTCAATGGAAAATATCAAAATGTCGATATTTTTTAAAGCACTAACTCGATAACTATGCATTAAATGTAAATATACAAGATAAAATGAACTTACCTACCTATATGAACTGGGTTTATATTATGATGAAGATTAAGGGTCAGTAAAGAAACTAGTTTTGATTAGAACGATAGTTCGATTCCACTGTTCATCTCAGCTGGCTTAGCGCCTCGTTCGGCAAGGTGAGCAGCTCCATCAGGACGACAGGACGAGAAGGACAGGACAGGACGACCAGGACGAGGGGATCCTGTGAGCCGCCATAAACACTCGCGGACTGGCAACAATTTTGACGCGATGTAACTGAAGATGGGGAAGCCAACGGGGGCAACAAGGACAACAATGGCGGCGAGATGAACTAGAAGCTTGCTTGGTGGAGAAGGGGAGAGCCCCCATATCACCCCCCCCCCCCCTACCCTCGGCAACAACAATTACATTTGAGTGCGCCCTAAAGGACATTTTACTGATTTAATATTTGTTGCAAGTTGTAACTTGATATGCGTCGAGTTGCACGTAGCAGGGGGCAGGGAGCAAGGATGCAGGATGAGCCCAAGGATCTGCTTGGGTTGCTGCTTGTGCGATTTTTTTCCTCCTCCTTTTTTTTTGTCACTTGACTGGAAGCGCGCTCAAAAGGATGCTAAATATTGCATTACGTATCCTTGCACTTTATGGCTGCTCCTTGGGCTCCAGTTCTTGAGTCCTGCTGGAATTCCTCGAAGGTGTCCTCGCTAACTTGGCCGGAATGCGAGCTACCATTGCCATGGCAATGATGATGATCTATCCTACCAAAAATCCACTCTTTTTCCCTTACGCCTTACTTACCCCTTCTTGTCCCCTTCCCATCCCTTCCTTACCCCTTCCATCCCAGTTTTCCTCACCCATTTCCGCGGAGAACACTTTCTTGCATTACTCATACGCTCTGTGTGCCAGCCAAGGAATTTGATTCGTTTATTCGCCGGAGAAAGCCACATAAACTGTAAGTGCCATGGCCGCTAGAAAGTGGAAGAGTCGCGCTGAGTCGTAAAAACATTTTTATTAGTAAGCGTCATAAACATATGTCCCCGTCGGACATTAAAATTTGCGCAAAAAATCCCCGTTTCGAGGCCAAGGAAGCACAGCATCTGCCAAAAGCAGCAGATTGGACACACCTTAGCTCGGAGCTCGGAACTCGGGATTCGGGACTGCCGAATACGAGTCCGAACTTGCCCTACTATCTGGGGAACTAAAGACCCATACCCCTAAGTCAAATCCCCCATGGACTTACACACTCACCGCCCGCAGCTGTTGCTCGTAGTTTGCATTTGTAATTGCTTTCTCTTCGGCGTCGCTTTTTTATATAGTTTACCTTGTTTTATGGTCCACCAACTTGTGCTGTTTTCTGTTTTTCCCCCTGGTGCCCGGTTGCCAAAAAGAGAAGTGAAGGAAGTGAAATGCGATGAGAGGGCTGGTTGACTCCCCCAAGTCGAAACAATCAGCCAAAAGTTTGCAGAGAAAGAAGAAAGGCGGAGACCCTGGCAAATAAAAAATATTATTTTCTTGTTTGTCAATAATACGAGTATTTTGAACAATAAAACATTTGCAAGCTGAGAAGGGAGAGCAAAACTTTTCTATTTTACAAACAAATTAAATATAATTATAATAAAAAATATCACCATTGTTGGGTCTTTAAGTTTACCTCCCCATAATTAGAATATTTTAAATTTAAATTAGACAATTGCGGGCATTTAATCTACATTGAAATCCACATCAAAATGAGCTGCACTGCTCCGCTTTGTTCAAGGATGAAAAGTGATTATTAATGCGGCGCAAGGATACGCAAGGATCCCATTGTCTATTCGCATAACTCAAAGAAAACAATGCCGCGTTAAGCCTGCTAACTACGAACTACGATTTCCAATTCGATGGCGGAGGTTAGCAGCAGCTGCCGAAGCCACCATTCAAAGTTCGGGGTCCGGGTCCCAGGGATAAGTGTTCCGTCGAACAAAGGCGATGGATGCAATCCGCTCCAAGGAGATTATATCCATTGCAGCCAATGACTAACGGCGAGGCTCCCCAGTCGAAACAACCGAACGCAACCCTTCAAATCGCCAGCTCTTGGAAAATAAGTCCCAACTTGAGTAGTCAATAACTTACACTTGACAACAGAGCTTGAAAAAACATTAAAAATTAAATTATTAAATAAAATAAAATTCCTTATAAATATTATTAGAATTTAATTACATTTTTCTAGTGTTTCTTATGATAATGTTTAATATTTACGGTTAGATGATGTTATTATAATATTTTAGAAAGTATTACTAGATTATTACTATATTAATGTACAATAAAAAATAGACCTTATAAATACCATTGCATTATAATTTAATTTGAATATGGTTTGTAGTGTTTCCTATGATAAGATTTCATATTTAAGGGTAGATTATGTTACTATAATATTTCATAAAACAATATTATTATATTAATATAAAACAAAAAACATACCTTATAAATACCATTTCGTTTTAATTAAATTTAAATATTGTTTCAAGTGTTTCCTAGTATAATATTAAATATTTAAGGGTAGATTATGTTCTAATTATATTTAATATTTTGTACCTAGTGTAGTTTGTAATGCTGCTAAAATAGTACTAGATTTAGGCCCAATTATAGCCCCAAACCACATGAGCAAAGCCTTTTGCCAAACATTAAACGCTCTTTGTGCCAAAAACAATAGCATTGATCTGAGCCAAGATACTTGGAATGTATTGAATGTATTGACTGTTGGCCGAAGATAAGAAAATTACTTGAGCCGGCCTAATTTGGACAGAGAGAATTAGGTTTACAGCCCCAAAAAGGGGGAATCCGATTGTTTTGTAATTGAAGACAAATTATTAATAGAAGAATATTGAGATTTAATTGGGAGAGAAATGAACAAATAAATGATGGAAAGGATTTACGATTTACTTCATTTAAACTGAAAGCTTAAGATTAAATAATATTTTGTTTTTAATTCAACCTGCCTTTAAGTTTTCAATTAAATGCTGCCGGGTCCTGGAGGTGTGTTATTTAAGGATCGCTTTCGTAGCAAACCCCCCCCTCTCATTAAGTCGAACCTGGGGCAAAGTTTTGCCGGCTCTAACAAAGAGCATTACAATAAAATCCAGAGAGCCAAAAGCAAAAGGCACAAAGCAATTTTGGCACTTGACAGACGAAAACAGGGATGTTGATGATGAGCTCGGGGGGGGAGGTGATGTCTCCAGACCAGAATCCTGAGTCCTCAGTCCTGAATCCTGGCTCCTGGCTCCGAATACGACAACTTCTGCCTCCAACTGTGAATGCGAAAGCGAATGCGTCTGCTTCTGCGTCTGTCAGTGGGACTGCGAAAAGACATTCGAGTGTCACTTGTGCAGCAGTTTTGAATATTTTGTGAATAGTAAATTACGATCATGAGACCACAGACTGCGGCAATCATGAATGATGGAGATGGAGATGGAGGGGGCTTGCTCTGGGATTTTTGGGATGAGAAATAGGGATGAGGATGAGTCCCAGTCCCCAGCAGCTCGTTGAGTCGAGGAGCTGTGATGTCCTGTTATCATTTGGAACGACTTCATCGTTGGGCGTTGCAACTTTTTCATTTGTATGCCTCTTTCGTCCTTCGTTCATCGTCCTGTGCCAGGAACTCCAGAGAGCTACAGAACTCCACTCGATGTGTGTGTGTGTGTGTGTGTGTGCCCAGTCAGCTGTAAAAGTGTGAATATTGCGGCTTTCGTATTGTTGGCCGGCAGCAAACATTTTTATGTTCTGCCAGGTTTTTACCAGGACTGCAGGACTACTTCTCGTCCTTTAAAAAGGAGCTTTTGATTAAGCCTGGGAAACTGGTCTTTTCCCATCTCCCAGCTAATTGCACTGAAACTGAGATTCTCGGAATGCAAAGTGTGTGTGCTTCCTCTTCCTCTTCCTGTTCGTCCTTCTTTTTTCTCCTTCGTCCTGCGCCAGGAATTTCGATGATGTCCGATTGCCAGTTGTCCAAAGTCCGAAGTTCGAATTGGAATTCCAATTGGCACTGAAAGTATAATGATGGCTCAGCTGGAGACGGACGATGGACGAAGGACTTCTGATTTAATTGGGTCTATCCCCCTGATTTGATCATTTAGCTATGATTTCTGATTTATTTCTGTAGCTAACCTTTGCAAGGGTTAATAAATATGTATAAACTAGCTTTAAAATTGTTATTAATACCTACCCTAATAAACACGCCGGGATCAAATCGATATGGGCATGGTGAATTTCTGGTATTTATACGCATATCGTTTTTACCATGCAATACCGATACATGCTGTTTACATTTCAAGCAAATCAAGTCAAAATTGATACCACATAAGATCAAATCGATCATCGTTTCATATCACGCTTTCTTTTTGGGTGTATAATTTTGATGTTATAGTCCCGCAAAGTAGTTTATTTTTCTTAATGGGTTTCTGGTACATTTCATAAGATTTTCCCCTGCGTATTCCACACCATATTCCATCCCAGGACTTCTTTATTTTGCGTTCTTTATTAATTCGCCTGCCCTTGCTGCTCTTTTTGCCCGGTATTTATCATGTTTATTACCCTTCGCGTGTTTTCTTTGACCTGATTCAGTTAGTACATAGCCAGTTGGCTGCCCCCACATAGGCACATAAAAATATATATCCGCTTATATATGTATATATACGCATTTATGGCTAACCTCTGACCCAGCCGCCGCCTGCCGTTGATAAAGTTTTGCCAACGCTTGCAGTTCGCCGATGTATGCAAGTCACTTTGTTTGTTTACACACCGACACACACACCTACACATACACATAGTGCACTTTTGTATATCTGTTAACAAAAATATTATATAAATTCTATATGCAGGACAACGGCAACAAGAACAAGTACAACACACAGAGACATTTATCGACATTGCATATGCGTGTCATATGAATTAAATTCCCAGTTAAATCAGTTTTTCACCCACACACAAAAACTGAAGGAGAGGAAAAACAAAAAACAAAAAGTTGTGCATAAAGTGCAGATTGTGTGTTGTGTTTGTATGCCTTCGCATTTGCCTTCCTTGAAATCCTTGATTTATTTCGCCTTGTTCGGTTCACTTTCTCCGCAAGATGCATTCAACGCACTGGGGTAAAGTCTCCAAAAATTCTCGGTTTAGGAGGCCTAAGGGCGCCAGAAGCTGAAAGGGTTGACGGTGCTATGAATACATCGATCTGCAATAAAAATATCAAAAAATAGATTTCTAAAATAAGCTAAAAAGCAATAAAAATAGTGGTAAAAATATAATTTTTTGTAGTGTTTTTTTTCTGTAACTTGAGCATAAATCAGCCCAAATTAAAAAGGATTACTGTTTTAAACAGGTAACAAAATAACAAAATGATATACGTCACTTTTCGCCTGATTTCTAAAAATTAATATTTTTGCCAATTTTCACATTTTTTGATAAGGGGTAACATCATGATTTTTTGCGAAAAATGGCCGAAAAATAAAATGTCCTGGTTTAAATGCCAATCGATTGGAAATTTAATAACGAGTTCAGAAAGGTATGACAATCCATATTTGTATCTATATTTCCATTGTTGCGGTCAAAACACTAATTATTTTTTTGTGAAAAATTGGGATCTGGGTTTTTGGTAAAAATAGGAACTTTTCCTTTTTGTTTTTTTGCTGTAACTTGGCCAAAAATGGACCTACACCAAAAATACTTACTGTTTTGAACAGATAACAAAATAATAAATAAATCCATAACACTTTCCGTGTGATTTTGGAAAAATAAAATTTTCGGAAATTTTCACATTTTTTATAAGGGGTAACATCATGATTTTTTGCGAAAAATGGTCAAAAAATAAAATGTCCTGGTTTAAATGCCAATCGATTGGAAATTTAATAACGAGTTCAGAAAGGTATGACAATCCATATTTGCAGTAATATATCCGTTGTTTTGCCCAAAATACGGATTTTTGTGGTGGAAAAACGAGGATTTGAGGTTTGACTAAAAATACGATTTTTCTTTGTGTTTTTGGCAGTAACTTGACCGAAAATGATCCTTAACTAAAAAAGCTTGCTGTTTTGTAAGCTACAACAGAAAAATGACCTACAAATAAAATAGATCGAATGAACCATGGAAATTCTGTAAAAAAACATACCTTATTATTTCCTTTGTTTAAATATATTACCTAAGCTCTATATGCATGGCATCACATCACAGACACATTTACTGGCTAGCATCTGACTGTCATTTGAATTAAATTCCGAGTTTAATCAGTTTTTCGCCCACACAGCGAGTGAGATGAAAAACAAGAGCACAAAGTGAAGATTGTCTCTGCTGGATTTCTTGATTTATTTTACTTTGTTCGCTTCGCTTTCTCTGCAAAAGGGCAAAAGGCAAAATACTAAGCTAGAATTTTGGCTCCTTTCGAATTTTCGGACTTTCGGCTTCCTCTTCAATTTTTGCCCTTTAATTTAATGACATTTTTGCACTACAAAGGGTAAAAATGAAATGCAAATTACAAAAGCAACACTACTGCTGACATGTCAGTAGGCAATGGCCTCGACTTTCGGACGGAGGATATGTGAGCATGAGGATTTGGATGTGGATGTGGATGTGGATGTGGGTCTAGGCCCCCAATTCCCCGTTCTTCTCCCTTTTTGTTGTGGACTCTTCATTAAATGCCAGCTGAAACTGAAGCAGAAGCAGAAACAACAGCAAAAAGCAAAGGGTCACTGAGATCGACTGGCAGGCGATGTTGTTGCTTTTGCTGCATAAATAACGCCAGCGTTGAGCGATGCAACACGCACTTCAAACAACAATAATAGCAACAAGAACAACAGCGGCAACAAAACTTTGCACGTTTTGCATACAAAGCAGAATATTCCAGCATAAAATATCTGGTGGGAGAAACAAAGCGACATCAACGGAGAGAGAGAGAACAAAAAATAGAAGAAATATTGCAAAACAGAAAGCGAACAAAAATCCAAAAAAATAGAAACAATTAAGGACTTAGTCATACCCAGTGACAGTCGAACTAAAAAAATTGTGGCAAAAAGCATGGGTAATTCAGCTGTCCATAAATATTAATAATGCATTTGTACTCTACTGTATTTGCACTCAAATTAATTTTGCACTTTTCGCATGTCCTGTTTGGCTGGAGTTTTATGTTCTCTGGATATTTTCAAACAAAGATTAATTGGAACATAATATGCATCTGTGCTGATATGTTTAAAAAAGAGGAATATATCATAGAGCTTGAAAAAATATCGACAGTTTTCTATTTCTCGATATTTATCTTGTGATTTTTGTGATTGATTCGATATTATCGAATCGATATTGCCAAAATATCGAAAATTTCGATCATTTTCAAGCTCTTATATATCGTGGGATCTTTGAATCGGTAATTAAGTAAATACTTTCAATTTATAAAATAAGGACTTACCACAGGATCTTTTAAGTACCTTAAGTTTAGTCCACAATATATAACACTCCATTAATTTTATTGTATCAAGGAGCATTTATATATTCCTAGAATACAATTTGTGAATAATAGAATACTTATTTGTCCTGTAATGTTTTTTAAAGGGAGGTATATCATGGGATCTTCTAAATATCTTTGGTTTAGGAATCAATGAATATTCTAAATAGTTTATGTTTATAAAGTAGGGACTTGTGACAGGATCTTTCAGGTATCTTTAGCTTAGGCCGCAACGAATACTCCATTAATTTTAATTGTATTAAGAGGCATTTATATATTCGAAATATATGTACATAGGTAAGTACTCTTAGGGGTCATATGCCCCTCGTCCTTTCGCACTAATGGGTGCCATTGTGCAAACACATCACCTTTCGCCATTCGCCATTCCGCAAAGCCAAATCGCAATGGCACGCACAAGCAATTGAAATTGTATTAAATTGAATTTTAATATATTGCTAGAGCAACAATACCGAAACTAAACGAAAGGAAAGTAAAGGAAAACAAGAGCAATAAATGGTTGTGTGGGATTTTTACCATCGTATTCCTAGTATTTCTTTCCCCATTTCAATTTCTCTTCCCTTTCTCCTTACTCTTTTCTCCTTTTTCCCTTTCGCTCTGCTGGCTGTCATGCTTTGAATTTAAATTTCACGCTCAAATATTAATAATTAAAGCCATTAGTGTTAGTGTCGGTGTCCTTGTCTGTGTGCGTGTGTGTGTGCGAGCTTAAAAGTTTATGCATTTTTAACCTTCAAATAAACACTCGACACGTATGCAGCAGACCAACAATAACCACACAAACCGACTGCGGAGTACAGTGAGCGACGGTAGCATATGACTGTCAAAGAGAAACTTTTCATTTCATTCGAATAATCCAGCACAATTCCATTATCAACTTAGACGTTCATAATTTGTTGATTTGCTAATGCAAATAAAAACATTTCTTAAAGTTTGAATAAAAATAGGATTTTTCGTACGCATTCATTCTTTTAACTGGGCCAAAAATGATCCCAAACCAAAGAGGCAAACTGCTTTAAACAGCTAACAATTTAATTAATGGATTCTCATCCCTTTCCTGCTGATTTAGGAGAAAAAAAAATTTCACCAATTTTCACATTTTTGATAAGGGGTTACATCATGGTTTTTTCCGAAAAATTGACAAAAATTAAAATTCCCAGGTTTGAGTAGCAATCGATTAGGAATTAAATTACGAGTTCAACGAGGTATGACATTCTATATTTCGACCATTTTTGGCATTGTTTTGGCCAAAATACTGATATTTTAGGGTGGAAAATAGGATTTCGAATTTTAGACAAAAATAAACGTTTTTTTTTTGCGGTTTTTCAGTCGTAATTTGGACAAATCAAGGCCTACAGTTAAAAGTCCGACTGTTTTGAGCAGCTAACAACCTAAACTAACGATCCTCATCACTTTCTGGGAAATTTATTTTTTGATAAATTTTCGCATTTTTGATAAGGGGTTACATCATGATTTTTTGCGAAAAATGGACAAAAATTAAAATGTCTAGATTTGAACGTCAATCGATTGGGAATTAAAATACGAGTTCAACGAAGTATGACATTCCATATTCGGACTATTAATTCCTTTGTTTTGCCCAATAAACTTTTTTTTTTGTGTAAAATTGAGAATTGGGGGTTTTTGTAAAAAAACGATTTTTTGTTGTTTTTTATGCTGTAACTTGATCAAAAATCATCCCAAAATAAAAAAGGTTACTGTTTTGTAAACTGCTTAAAAAAAATTTCCTAAATATCTAAATATTACGTATACGTATAGGTGCGCCAAATAAATTACGCATACGCCACGTGGATATTTTCCATAGAAATATTAAGTATACGCCCAGGGTTCGTACATATCCAAAACTCTGTAGTAAATAAGATGCGTAAACAAAGTCTAAGCCCATGACCGAAGTTTGAGTCATTTTGTTTTATGTAACTTCTGGTGGGTTTTAGTTCTAAGCCCAAAGGCATTTTCCGGTGGCCCAAGAGTATCCCTTAAAATTAGCATATAACTGCGATTTGCTCATGCATATTTATGTTATGCTTAAATTTGAATTTTGAAATCATTAATAGATCGCGAAGGTTGGCTGGGGGAAAGTCCACTTATGTCGCGCACTGTCTGCAACTAGGGCTTGGCATTTACATGCGGCTGCTTCTCTGCTCTTCGCCTACTTTTTTCCCCCCTATTTTCTATTTTTTTTTTAACTTTTTCCTCATCATGTGCGGTTTTTGTTGCTGTTGTTTCGGTTTTTCTTTTTGTTTTTGTAGCTGGCAATGTATTTTGACATCGCGTCGCACACAAATTGCAAAAACGGCGCCTTGACTCGCATTTTCGACACTTTTCCACACCCGCTTTCCACTTTCCACGCCGCTTTCCCCGAGTTCTTGTTTCCGTGCTTCTTTTCGCATCCTTTTTGGCATCTACGTGTGAGTGAGTGACTCTGTGTATGAGTGTGTGTGTGTGTGTTCAAAGTTGTGTCACTTTGGCAAGCTCGAATTGATTTGCCTGAAAGTTGCCGCAACTTCCCCTTTTTTCTTCTTTTTCAGCTTTCCTTTGCTATCCCCAAATCATTTGCATAAAATCAAATCGCACCGCAAAATAAACTCCCAGTGTGTGTCGCTTTTTCGCTAAGAAGTCTTAAAGTGAGCCGCCACGCCCACAACTCACCGCCCGCCCCCCTTTCGTTTTCAATCGGCCTTTTTTCTCCTTGTGTAATCGTAAGTTTTATGTGAAATAGGCGTAAAGTGAAGCGAAGTTATGCCTTCTACGTGGCCGCTGGCAACATGGTTGCCATTTTTTTTCTTCTATTTTTTATTTTACTTCTTAAAGGGCTGGGAAACTTCTCTGCTCCACTGGGAACCGGTTGAAAGAGGCCATATTTCAATGGTAGCATTGGAAAAATACGGCACGAACTAGGTTCATTTTTCAATCATTAAAACCTTTTTGAAAAAAATTCCATGGGGCTTAGTGATTTTGGATTTAAAAGTATTATTATAATCACAATGCAATCATTTCAGTAGGCTTTAATGTATCTCATTTCATACTTACGCGAAAGCCACTTATATTTGTATTTAATGGAATTTGAATAATACCATTTTGTTTGCGCATTTTTATTGTCATTTAGCGTAAGCTTTTTCATTTATATCACAAAGGGATAATAACACAGTAGTTAGCATGTACTAAAATAAATTCTATGGGTATTAATACTAAAATGTATTTAAATAAATTTTTTATTTTATGTATAAATAAATATAAGATTACATTTTATATTTCTCAATGATTTTTGAATACATAAAATACATTTGAATAAAGAATTAAATATTTTAATGCTTAGCAGTTATAAAATAGTTCTAAAAACAGCTTGTAAATTGACTCAACTAAAAAGTGAAACAGGAAACTTGGTAATTGAATCGGCGCCGCGCTATTTGCCATCCCTGGCCATTTCCGGTTCCTCTTGCCACTTTGCCACTTTGCCATCCGCCGGATCGAAAGACACACGTTGTGGCAACAAGACAGGACATGCCGCCATTTTTCGTGTAGCCGACACCATTTCGGGGGTCCTGAAATCACCTCACCTACACCACCACAAACTCACACACACACACACACACACACACAAGGTGGCAAGTAGTTTATCGCATATTTGCAGGGGGGACTTATAACAAACATGCAGCCGTGTGTGTATGCGTGGGCGTACGTGTTGGCTTAGATTATCCATATGTGTGTGGGTGAGGGGGTGTGGAAATATAGGGACACAGATACACATGTACCGCAGCCATCTGACCGTGTCCGCCGCTCCACGACGACGGGTTATGGCCAAAGCCCAAACCCCTTGGCCGTGTCCATGCCAATTGCCTGCCGATTTTCCGAGAAGTCCTGCGTTCTGTCTTCCCTCTCGCTCGCTCGCTCTTTCGCCTGGCCACACCACCACTACCATCTCATCTCTGCTCCGTCTGGGAACAGAAGCAGAAGCAGAAGAAGAAGAAGCCGAAGCCGACCATTCCGAATGTTAATCGCACGCATTAGTATTGGTGTCAGGCCTCGGGAGTTGGCCAGGATGCGCCATGGGATGGCCAAGTGGGACAGGGGCCCTCGCTCTCCCTCCCTCTCTGCATGTGTGTAAGGTTATATGTACACTGGAAGGAAAAGAAAACAGAAAAGAAAATAAATAAATAAGATAATTAAATAAGATAAATAAATAAGTAAATAAATAAATACAAAAATTATAAAAATAAATGTTTGTTTTATTATATAATTTTTTTTTTAATTTTTGTAAACTATTTTGAGAAAATAACCATTAACTTGAAGTTAATGGCGATGATTTCTAAATTCAACAAAAGTAGATACTGAAAATACTACATTTTTTGTAGTATCTAGGATTTTGGTAAAAATTAACATTTTTTATCGATTTTTTGGCTGTAACTTGGAAAAAAATGGTCGCAAATCAAAAAGGCGCACTGTTTTGAGCAGGTAACAACATCATAAATAAATCAATTTCACTTTCCGGCGGATTTAGAAAAAAAAATTTTCCTCGCCAATTTTCACTTTTTTGATAAGGGGTTACATCATGATTTTTTGCGAAAAATGGCCAAAAAATAAAATGTCCTGGTTTAAATGCCAATCGATTGGAAATTTAATAACGAGTTCAGAAAGGTATGACAATCCATATTTGGAGGAATATTTTCGTTTTTTTTTGCCAAAAAAGGATCTAAACTATCCTATAAACTTGGAAAAATCGGCTATTTTTACCTAAATTCGAAAATTAGTTTGAATATATACATAAATGTTAAATGAATGAATGTTATTATTTTCCCCCATCCTTAAATGGATTTTTTCTTAGTGCAGAGGACTTTGGCCGGCCAGAAAAGTGTGCGACAACATTTTTCGTGAGGCTGAGGCTGCTGAGCCCAGAAACCAGAAGGCGGGTGGGTAGGTAACCCTCCGCCGGCGGAGTCCCTGACATGGTGTTTATGGGGCTATGGGGCTTCTCGGGTCCGCTGAGTAGGTGACGTTGTCTCCGCCGCCGTCGGCTGGGCTGTCAAGTGGCCTCGTTTTCGGGCCCAAAACCCATAAGGTGGGCGTTGGCCTCCTTCGACTGACTCGACTTCGAATGCGAATGTAAATGGGAGTGGGAAAGCCACGCCCCTGCGGCTGCGGCCGTTTTGCGGTGTGCGGCTAAGAAAACTTGAGGTGCTTAACAATAATTGAATGAAACTTGAGTTAAGTGTGCGCCGCTACCAACCGATGGACCAACCAACCAACCATCCTGCTCTCCCAGGAGTCCTCCTCCTCCTCACATCCCGATCCCCGGGAATGTGTGATTGGGTCTATTAAACAAAAGTTCTGCGGTCGGCTGGTGCAATTATGATGGGGATGCGAGAACTCCAGAGCTCCAATGAACTGTTCTGAAAACTCAAGCAAGAAAAAACACCACACAGACAATAAATTGACAAAAGATCGGATTGATATGTGCATACCAAAATGATATGTTTAAAGATTATGTTTATCTTATTTTACAATATTTGTTTAACAAATTCTACATTTGCTATTTGAAAACAATATTTTAATAACTTAAATATCATATTGATATGTTTGAATCATAATTAATCATATCGGATTTTTATTGATATGAAATAAGGTAGAAATTATCCTATTTCATATCGAATTTTTTTCTGTGCAAGGTTAAATTCCATTTAATTGGAATATAAAGGCAAAGAGTCGCCAAAAAGTGCACAAAACTTGGTTAAAACAAACGTTGATTATGGCAAAAACTTCAATGAAAAATCTAGTAATTTTTCCCTATTTTCTGTAGATTTTTTCTTGTTTTAAAACCTTGAAATTCCCAATTCAATTGAAATGCCAAGCCCCCTTTGTCTAATATGATGCACAATATTCCTGAATTACATTTCCTGAAAGTTTCCGATTGAGTGTTCCGAGTTAAAGGCATTTCCAGGGAATCGATAAAACAAAAAGTGAACAACGTTGAGGCAACAAAATGTGTGTATTATTCGTAGGAAAAATGATCCTTTGACAAAGCAAACGGGGTTTCGTATGAAATGCTGATATGCTGCAATATCTGAAATATCTGAAAGAGTAATCTAGGAATTTCGCATGCAACAGCCTTTTAATGCCTCGAAATCGGCCGCAAATGTATGAGCATTCCTGTGATTGCTCTCGCTGGAAAAGCGGAGAAGCGGGTTCCCAAAGCCGATTTTCCGATTTCCCCGCCGCAATTCCCCCATCCCCCCTTTATGGTCTATATGTTTATTGACGGATTGATTGCGCCGCCATTGCGCTGAATAAGTTAATAAGAGGAATGCAGCGTTCGCGGCGGCCACATAATAACTTTGCCATTCATTCATATTCATTCGCATTCGCATTCGCAGGCTGCCCCGCAAAATAGTCCCGCCCTTCCAGGGAAATCCATAAATGCGGAAAATTCGATGACATGGCAACTCGGGCTTGTTCTTGTTCCGAGCTCTCTGTTCTCTGTTCCCTGTTCCCTGTTCCCTGTTTTCTGTTCTGTTCTGTTCTGCTCCTGCTGCCAAAACCAAACCAAACCAAACACCTAATGACACTGAGCCGCTTTTCGCTTCTCCCACAAACACACCTGCCCACACATCTAAGCACTGAGAATAAAGTTGGTTGGCTTTTAGAATTAGGATAATAGGTCTCTAAGCTAGCATAAGTTTTGAAACATCTGACATGAAGTTTAGAAATAATTATGGATTTTTAATTAGAATTATTAGAATGACATTGGTTATCTAAACTATTAGATCATTTTTTTTTTGGGAAAAAAAATAAATATATTTTATTTACAAACCATTTTCTATGCACATATAATAAAATTGGTTAACTTTAGAGATTTAGAAAAATTGTTATCTTAGCTAGCATAAATTCCGAAACGATATGAAGTCTAAATTAGATTTATTATAATGCTTTTGCTTATTTAAACTATTAAACTAATTATAAAAAAAATATATGAATAACTAAATAAATGCACAGATGATCAATTCGCTTTTAAAAAATAGTTATGCAAGTTAAATAATTTTGATTACATATTTTATGGCTTAAAATCATGAATCATTGTAAACATATATATTTATTATAATTCCTTTGCCTATTTAAGATTATAAAAAAAGACAACAAAATTATATTAGAACAAGATTTTTAGTAAATATGGGAAATCCAAAAATTTTGATAAATTTTTGTATGCTTCGAATTTTTGTAGTATATGATTTTAAATGCAAATTGTTCTCTTCAAAATTTCCATAATTGTAATATTTTTAAAAGACAATATTTATAGCTATTTCTCTCAGTGTCCACATACATACAGTTGCAGTTCGTTGTTATTGAATGGAGCCTGCAATGTAAATACATTTCGTATTTGCGCTCCGCGGAATCCGAGGGAATGGTTCTTTGGGTGGTGAAAATTGGGGGTGGGGGGTTTTCCCTAAGCCTGCGGTTTCGCATCGTTAGGCGGCGTGATTTTTCCGCCGAAGGGTGGGAAATGAGGGGGTGGGGCTCGGGATGATGTTGAGGTTTTTACGTTTTCGGAGCGAACGGTAAAAGAAATGGGGGGAGTGGGTGGGGAATTGGCAATAAACTAATATATTTGCCGACTGACGGATGGGCGACCCTTGAAAGACAGGACAATGGGGAGTCAACAAGGACGACCGCAGCAGGAAAAACCAGAAACCAGAAACAAAACCGCAGCATAATTATTGAACTCTCCATTATGGAGAGCAGGTGCCTCCCGACAGGAATCGAGGGAATCCTTGGCGCGCTTTTTGGTGGCCGGGCAAATTGAATGACTGGCGAAATATTTTGCATATGAACCTGGCGCCTGGCCTTTCGCTTTCGCACAACATCATGCTCGGCTCATTACGGGCCAGGTAATAATTCAAATTGATGACCGACATTCGATCGGATCCGGCATTTTGCCACGGAACATGAAGCACCGAGTATCTGTATCTGTTTTCTGTGCGGCACAATCAGGCTCACTTGTTCCACCGTTTTTATCCACTGGCGGGATTTCCATTTAATCTTAATGACGGGACTAACCTCGCTTTAGTTACTCCATAGCAGTTGAGACCACATAATCTCTGCGGGCATTACGGGAAATTATTATTTGTAAATTTAATAAAAATTACAAATAAATACAAAAATTAATATAATTATTATTTGTAAATTTGAGATATACAAAAAAAATTGAAATAAATTTTACCATTATTTTTAAATTTTATAAAAATAAAAAAGGATACAAAATAGATATTTTTATTATTTACAAATTTTATTGAAATAAAAAAATAAAAACAACAGATAATGTCTATTATCTTCTTATTTTAATTCTAATCTAATTTAATCTAGTTTATTACACCATTTGGAGAGTTAATTAGAAAATATTACAAAAAATAAGTATACCAGTAAAAAATAATAATATAGTCAGTATTTTTAAATTTTATAAAAATAAAGATGAATAAAAGAAAAACAAAAATTGAAGGGCTTTTAAAATAAAAAACCTATAATAATGTTCATTTTAGGTCCCTACTAAATACATTTTAATTATATTTATAATCAATTTTAATCTAGTTTAGTAGACATATTAAAAAGTATTAAAACCAGTTCAACGACCTCCCAAATCAGTCATCTAAACTACTATATAATTTATTTTTGCGGAAGCCACCGATTTAAGCCCTCTTATTTAACGTTTCGAAAGGCCCAACCTCAATTAGTCAATATGGTAGCAGCATTTGATCGGTCCAGCCGTGCAAAACCACCTCCCCCGCCACCCACACACCCTCACACACAGGAAATACAACAACAGGCGGCAGGAAGACAAAAGTTTATTTTCATTTTCCGCGAACCAACAAACAATTTAATTTCACACGCGAGCGGCAGTGTTGTCGTGCGGCATGTGAAGCCATCCAGCCGCGGCACACGCACACATGCCCACGTACGCAGCCTTACACCCATACATACATGGAAAAAATAAAAAAAAATAAAAAGGGAAAAAAAAGAAATATAAAATAAAATAAAATAATAGTAATGATGCCCAAGATGCCCGCAGGTGAGGCGCATAACTTGGGTTCCTGGGTTCCGGGAAAGCCCCGAAGAACGTGGAAAACAAGCTGAAAAAAAAACCCCGGACCCCGGCTGTTAAGTCAATGACTTTTATGTACATTCTGATGGACTTTTAATCCATTCACTCAGCCAACCGAACCCAGAGCTTCCCGCTCGACCGCAAGTGCTGCTCCATCTCCACATCTCCACATCTCCAATCTCCACATTTCCATCTCCAGTCGCTGGATCCTGTATCCTGCATCCTGTGGCTCCCGATTCAGGACCCTTTCGGTAGCCCCCTCCCCGCGAGTCCTGCACATCTCTTAATGTGCTTAAGATGAGTTACATTATGTGTGTATCGGTGTGAGTGTGCGTATGCCAGGGGCACACTGAGAAAAAAAAATATAGAGCCGCAAAGTGCATCATGTTAAGTAGCCGGGATTAATAAAAGTTTCACATTTTATTGCAGACCTCGAAGTTTTTGTTGTTGTTGAATATTCCCAGAAAAGGTAGAAAACAAAAAATACAATCTAAGAGGCTTAAATGAGCTCAACACTTTAACAAGTTAATTTAACATTTTAACAATTATTCTGTTTTTTTGCTATTTACGTTTTAAAATTAATAAAAAAAAATGTACTTTTTGACCATTTGACTAAGTATTTAATTAATATAAAGTTCCATTCACAATTCCATTCTTTCTAATATTAATTAAAATTAATATTCTTTTTATTTAATGGGTTTTTATGGTCTAGATATTTTTTCTAATAATTATAATATTATTTCTAAAATAATACCCAATATCAGTTCTCTTTAATTTTATATTACTTTTTATTTTTATATTTAAGAATTGTATTTTTATAATTATATTTATTTTTAAAGCTAAAACCGTAATTAATCATAGTATTAAAAAGATATAAATATAAAAAAGTTGAGGAATTTTCTAACTCAAGTTTCTTTTTAGTGTGTAGGGAATTCCATTTTGTAATGTGGCAAAAGTATAAAGTGTAATATTGTTCCCTTTTTCCAGCTTCCCTTGGCCTCTCCTTCTTCTCCTCCTCCTCCTTCTCCTTCTTCTTCTCCTTTTTCTCTCCTCTTTTTCTCAATTCGTTTTTCATTTTGGTTCGTTGTCGTTGTCGGTTTCTCGTTGGCTTCCTTTTTGACCATTAATAGGTGTACTTATATGCTTAATGGAGTGCCACTCCGCATTGTCTACTGTGTGTGTGTGTGTGTTAGTGTGTGTGTGACATAGTTAAAATTGCATTCACTGCGGGTCCTCTTGACGATGATGGTATTGGTATGGGTGTGGGTGTTTGCAGGGGGAGGGGCCTTAGTTTAGTGGGTGACCCAACCTTGGGACCCCAAAACGAAAAGAAGACTTGAACCGTTATGCAACTGTTGTTCAATGTGTGGTAAATAGTTTGCATTTGACTATTTGCCACAGTCACACACATACACACCCCCCACCCCCTCACACACTCACACCTACACCCACTCGACAGGTAAACTCGAGTGGCCCTTTGGCCATTGGGCATTGTTCACATAGCTGGTCGAAAAAGGGATTTTTAAGCTTTAAATTAGCTGAGTAAATGCCACACACACACACACATTCGCAGGTGAAATCACATAGATACATAAACCCAGCTGGATAGAAATGTTTCCATTTCCAGAATATGTGACACATTTTGCGGCATCCTACAGAATTACAACTTGGCTATTTAAATATTAAACAAGACTATTAAATACCCTTCTCTCAGCTAAGGAAAGTGCGAGGGAGATGGAGATATGCAAGCAGCAAAGCCACTGCTTGCACTGCTTGAATTTCATTTTCATTATTTGCTCATAACTTTTTAATGAATGGTCCGATTTGAAAAATGTCTTCTAAATTTCGATAGGTACTAATATATATACTTTATAGGATAAGAAACGCTTAATTCTACCTGTTACATATTTTCCGACGAATACAATATACCCTTTTACTCTACGAGTAACGGGTATAGATACTCAAGGTATTCGAATTAAAACCAAGCATATACAATAGACCATTTGTCGATCTCTAATAACCCTTTCGAATACAATCAATTTGGCTGCTTGTCTTTTAATTGCCAGACAAATAATAGATTTATTTATTGAAATTGACGCCAGCTTGTCTTACATTTTCTAAACATTTAAATGCAATTAATTGAATCGTATGTACATTTAATACATTTAATTGTTACACACACATTTTAAAACTGATTTTAATTCAGGTTTATATCATATATCCCTAACCTGAATGCCTGTCCTCTTTTATTTGCATCAGTGGACGTTTTATTTATTAAGCCGATATTCATAACACCCACATATTGATAAATAATAAATTCCTCAGGAGTAATAAAGCCCAATTTATGCACTCATTTAAAGATATCATCCTGTGTCTGTGAATAAATATAAATAAATACGAGATGATGCCGGGCCGGAGATAAATAAATTAATCAAAGAAAAATACACAATACACAATCGAGGGTAACCACATGGAGTTGGAGTTGGCAGAAATCATGGGACTTTCGGCGGGTAAGTGGAATAATTGAATGGCACTCGAGTGTTCCAATCTGTCTCAAAGTATGCAACAATATTTGATTATTGCCACAATTAGGCCACGCCCCCTGAAACCTCCCAGTCCCCTTAACAGCCCACAAAATATTATTAATTCAATTTGCTAAACTATTTGACTGCTTAAGTTGCTCCACTCGAACATGACACACAATCTGCAGGAGCTACACTCACGCACATACACATTGTAGCTGTGTGCGTGGGAGTGTTGAATGTGGACACTGCAAAAAATACATATATTTTAATAAACATTTTAGCTTTTTTTAATTTTTGGATCACAAAAAGAGAGGGATCCTTTTAAAAAAATATAAAATATCAAAAATAAAGTATAGATTTATAATTTAATTTCATTTTTTAATTTTAAACTTACACAAATGTTAGGAAATGATTTTTCAAAATATTTTAAAAATATAAAATAAAATAAATACTTTGTGAATATTTTTCCCAGTGCATTCGGCGTCTGTTGTCTATGTTTATCAATCCATTGCGTTGTTGTTGATGATGATGTTGTTGATGTCCGACCACGGGCAATTGTTTTTGCATTGCACTGCATGACAATTTGTTGCTCACTGTGTTAGTGTGTGTGTGAGTTCCTCTGTGTGTGTGCTTGTGGGTGCTCCATCTTCAAGATATATTGCTGAGATATGGAATAAATTCCACCCACCTCCATTCGGTTGGCCTCTTCGATTTGCCTCTTAGCCGTTCACAAAGTTTTGTGGACAGAACACTTTGACTTTGGCTTGCACAACCCTGGCACACTTTATATGTATGTGTCTATATGTATATGTATGCCACTGAGTTAGTGTGTGTGCGTGCTCCACATACACACACACACAGACAGGCCGAAGTAGCTGCTGCATATGCCACAGATTGTAGATAGGAGATAGATGGCCTGGTCGAAAGTGGGAGGACCGACGGACCTTACCAAGTCGGCGCGCACTGTACCCATACATACATACATAGAACATGCATATTTGAAGAACAGAAACGGTACTTCTTCTTCAACAAGCTAATTTATCCAGGAATATATGTGAAATGCCTCGGACATATGCGATAATTGCATTAGTTTATTCAATTCTCTGTCATCCTTTCAGCAGATTTACGGCACACAATATTAAATAATTGTAAGGGCCTAATTTATAAATTCATATAGAGCATTAATTTAAAATAAATAATCAAAAATAATAACACAAATTATTTAAAAATTAATATAGCGCAAAAACTATAATTATAAGAGAGAAAGTATTAAAAAAATATTTAAAAAAAAATGATACAAAATAGAGAAAACCAGGACTGCAATTTAGGGAAAGTTGTTATTAACTTTAAATGTATTTCTTATATTTAATAGGTATAAAATAGTTGAAACTTTAAAGTGCTGAAACTGAGTGTAGGAAAATCGAAGAAAATCTGGGAAAATCTGAGCTCAGTCTGAAAAGTTAAGAACTTTGGGGCAGGTCTTACTAACTTATCGGTTAACTGCGGAGTTATGTGGTCTATGGACTAAATCCCCGGGAAAGTCGGTTGGTTCAAGCAGCCTATTCTCAACTTTTCCGGGAATCTTTGAATTTTTCTCGGCCTTTTCTTCGTTGTTGTTGTTTTTCTTGTTGTCAACATAAGAGGAAGGATGCCTCTCCGGGTTTTTCTTATTTTTTTATAGGTACAATACAATCAAATCGCAGTTCTCAATATTCATGTGGGTCCTCCTCACATATACACACATCTTTCATCCTTTTTTCAACATTTTTTTTGAGAGTGGAGTAGGGTGGAAAAGGGGTATATATCTGGTTGTAAGCACGTCTAGTATGCTATATGTTTGCATATTGTCTACGAAATGCCATTTGAAAACCAGTCACTCTGTCTGTTCCACTCCTGTTCCTCCTTTACTCCCACCCCCTTCCTTCGACCATGGGCGTCCTTGGTCCTTGCTGTTGCCGAAGCTCCTTCTTCTTCCTCTCGTTCCCTGTGTATTTTGCCCCTGCTGCGCTTTGAATACTCATATGACTACACCCATACACGGGTTTATAAATATTCCCGACTAAGAGACTCCCACTTTTCCCTAGTTTCCAGCACCCAACTGCATTGGCAGTCAGTTTGATTTATAGAAATATAATATATTGTTTATCCGATGCTTCAAAATCCATTTGCCGCAAACCCTTCGCACACACATTATTGCACAGCTCCAAGGATTCGCAGGATTCACTGGGGACTCTTATTTTTTGCTCCAAATTGACATTGCTGGCTAATCAATTACAATGATAATTTAATTAATTTAAACAAACAATAGCGAATGCAGTTGCAGCCATCACAGCCGCTAATTTATTTGCCCAGTTTTGTGATATTTTTTTGTTATTTTTTCTGTTTTAGACTGACAACAGCATTAAAGCCATCCGATGGCCCCCTTAAAAAAATGTGTTATTTATGACCCGGATTTACTGGGCATTTTACGCCCACAGGTGGGTTTATTAAGACCAGGTATATGTACCATATAAAGGTGGAATATATATATTGGAAAACAAAATATAAAGTTTGGTTAAAGGCTTAAGATTTTTTTTTTATAAGTTTCTATATTTTTTCAATTTTTTTTGGGTTTTGCAGAGATGTTTTCTTTAATGGTTTCACTTGTAATGGCATCTTTATTTTCCATTTTCTCAATTAAAGTGTATTATATTAGTATCTGAAATTCGTTAGGGAAACTTTTCTATTTATTAGCTGCGACAAACGTGATGCCACCAATATACAAATTAATTTACGCTGCAAAAAGCTAACAACACCGCCTTTTTTGCAGTTGGCCCCTTTTTTGTTCACACATTTTTTGGCGGCAAGAGCGACAAGCTGGTTGGGGTTCACCTTTTGGGAAAACATAATTACAATGTACCTACTGTATATATGCATGCATGCATGCACTGAGGAAAAACATGGAATATTAAAAAAAAAAAAGTAATACAATAAAATAATGTTAAAAATATCATTTTTATATGTGTTTTTTTGCTCTATCTTGACTAAAAATGATCCCAAATCAAAAAGGCGTGCTGTTTTAAACAGCTAACAAAATAACAAATTGATATAAGACACTTTTCGCCTGGTTTTTGCAAATTAATATTTTGGCCAATTTTTGCATTTTTAATAAGGTGTGATGTTGCCATCATGATTTTTGGCGAAAAATTGACAAAAAATAAAATGTCTAGATTTTAATGCCAATCGATTGGAAATTTAATTACGAGCTCAACGAGGTATGACATTCCATATTTTGACTATTGTTTTTTATGGAATTTTTGGAGTATAAAATCAGGATCTCGAATTTTGGTAAAAATGTAATTGTTTGTTTGTTATTCATTTGATATTTCTATGTTCAATATTAAAAAACTCAAAATAGTTTAATTGAATATGAAATAATTGGACTTCAAGCGTTATTTTATTTTATCAGTTTATAAAAAAAATATTTGTAGGGCCCCAAACCTCATAAGTAACTTTCCTTTGAGGAGGGGAGGTGGTGGGGTGGGTTTCAGGTTTTCAGCCGGATTTTCCTTGGGGTGGCGGCGTTGTAATCGTCGCAAGCCGAGAGCGAAAACATTTGGCACGTGCTTGCGCTAAAGTTTCAATTGCGGGACGGTCCTTGGCCCCCAGGACATGCGGTCAATCATAAATTGCCTTAGCGAAAGCCTTCGCCAAAGCGTAAACAAGTCGACGCAGTCCTGACATTATTATATTTGCACGAAAAAAGCGGGCAGGTAACAATTTTGCTTCTCTTTTTTTGGTTTTCTGTATTTTTGTTGTTTTGAAAAGCCAGGAGCTCAGGTGCGGGCGGGTGGAAAAGAGGGTGTGGAGTGGAGGAAAATGGCCGTGCTGGCGAAACACAAATATTAAATGCCGCAAGGTGTACGGAGGTATGGGGCTATGGAGGCCGTGTTGAGGCTTCAGCACAAAAAGGGGCATAAATTGTGTGCCACTATATATGTGTGTGTGTGCCGTG
Source organism: Drosophila lutescens (assembly GCA_037075285.1). NCBI lineage: Eukaryota > Metazoa > Arthropoda > Insecta > Diptera > Drosophilidae > Drosophila > Drosophila lutescens. The sequence goes on along the minus strand of JBAMCF010000413.1, from coordinate 2,630,079 downwards.
CTGTGGCAACGTTTTAGCTGATTTTATGTTTGCTGGCAGACATCTACCACCTCTTGTGTCCTTTCCCCCCCCCCACCCGGAAAGTAGGCCACTGTAAGCTTTTCAAGTTTAGGCCAGGCCAACTAACATATGCCAGAAACGGCAACGGCAACACACAGCGCTTGAAAGATGGCCGCGATAATGAGAGAGCGGCACATAAAACAATCAAGGTGGGTAGTCCAGGTAGCACAGGTAGCTAAATGAAAAGCCTCGCCTCCGGAAAAACAGAACAGAACAGCAGCGACACAACATTGTAATCATTATCAACATAAACAAATCAGCAAAGGGACCGAAAGCCGAAAAACAACATGAAAATGGGGAATACCGAAAGTTAAACGAAAGGTAGACATTTTTTAGAAGAAGTAAGGAATACGCTAAAATAAATATAAAATAAAAAAATATATAAAAAAAAATATAAATTCAAAGGAAAATCCTTTTACTGCATTTAGAAAATCTTATTTTATATTATAATTTTATTTGTACAACTTCTTAAATAATATTAGCGATAAAAATTTAAAGTAAACTTATTTTTTTGCATTTAAAATATAGTAATTTATATTATTATCTTATTTCTACAATTCCTTGATCAATTAATATAATAAATTCAAAGGAAAATCCCAATTTCCATGCTCCCACTTTCTTGAAGTTAAAAAGTTTAAATGCCATGAATTGCTGAAGCAAATAAATATTAGCATGAATATATTTTTCTAAAAAAAAACACATGTATATTTTATGCGCACATCCTATAGTTTTGTTGGTCAACTCCTCGACTTTGTTTGTGTGCCCCCGTTGAGAAGGGAAAATCCACAAAGGTAAGCCGGCGAGACAAAAGAAAAGCCAACAGCATTTCGATAAGGAAATGCGATGGATGATCCCATGTATCTGCCACTCTTTTTGAACTTTGCCTTTGACTTTGGCGTTTCCGTTGTCAGTTCAGTTCGGTTCAGTTTAGATTTAATCAGCAAGGAACTTATGTACAAAAGAGGAGAGGGGAGGGGCAAAGGGGGAGGTAAGCCACCCAGTCGACCACCTGTTGTTTGAGTTTCTCCTTCAATTGCCACATTATCAGTTATGCGCTTTGATATCTGATAAGCCCACATCAAAAGGCGCTGTGTTTCCCGGCCAAAAAGGAAAAGTCAGCAAGGTAAAAAATAAAGCTGGCCAAACAAACAAATACCCACTCAAGCACACACACACACACCTACACACGCCTACGCTAGAACAGTGGTGCAAAAATTCAAAGAAATTACGATATAAAAAGTTATTATAAATATTTTATTTATTTTTTTATAAAAAAAAAATCATTAACTGCATTTACTTATTATAAATAATATTTTTCCACCTAAAAAATGAGTAAAAGTTCTGAAGATAAACTATATTATTTCTAAATAATAAAATAATTAAATTTTTATTTTTATATATTTTAATTTTCAGCTGTTTTATATTTTTGAAATATCCCAATTTATTTAATACCCTCATTATTTATTGTTTTTTGACCACTGTGCCGCGTGGGCAGTGAGGTGAGTGAGAGTCGTAAAAAGAAAGGACAAAATCCGCAGTTAGCCTTGCTTTCTCCATGGATTTTCCGCTGTGTTTGTATAGTTGTTGCTGTGCGTGTGAACATGAATTTGTTTTTCTTTTTTTGCTTTTGTTTTTCGCGAAGGCGGAGGCGTGGTCGCCAAGGGGGCGGGGTTTCTGGGCAGTCTACGGCTTTAGTTTTAATGCGATTTTTATGCGAAATAAACGCCGCGGAGACACCGAGTTTACTCTCCACCAAAAGGGGAGAAGAGAAGCAGAAGACCTGATGAACTAGTTGCCACTCAATGTCCTGTTTTCTGCTCTCTGTTTCTGTTTTCTACTTTCTGCCATCCCGGACAGCTTTCGTCCTTCTGCAAATTCCCAGCTCCTTTTTTCGGCTGCTCTCCAGCGTTTGCCTCTGCTTTTGGCCCACTGACAGCCACGCGGGTCTACTAAATAATTTCGTTAGCAACACGGAAACGTCGGAAAAAATGCGAGGTAAAAGTACAAAGGAAAGCGAAATGTGAAGAAACAATAGAAGCTTATGAGGTTCACAACGTCGCAGGTAAAATGCCCTAAGTCAAAGGGAATTGGTTGGGAAAGGCATTAAATAAATACTTATATAAATATCCATTAAATAAATACATTAAATAAATAATTGATTAATTGTGATCAATTTAATTGGGAAAAAAAGAACGAAAAAATAAATTAGTTAAATTTGTTTAAAGAAAAATACTTTGCTATTTTTATTAGCTTTTTTGGAAATTTTTAACTTTAACTTAAAAAGGCAAAATAAATCAGAGGCACATATTTAAAATTTTTTTTTAAATTAAATTTGTTTTCGAAAAATTAGGAGTTTTGTTTAAGAATTGTCTTTGTTTAAATTATTTAATATTCATAATCTTTTGGCCTTTAATTTAGTTTTGGATATTCATAGAAAATAGGGTCTTTAGCCATCAGTTAGTGCAGCCTAATCTGTTCTATCCTTTTTCACTTCACATAGCGAGCATGCCTGTTATCCGCAGGTAAGTTCAGGTGAGCTTGGGTAATTTTTTCCTCCTGTTGCTGGCGGAGTGCGTATGCTGGGTGCAGGATTCTGGTTGTTGGATGTTGGGATGCTGGGTGTGCCAGCTGTGCGGCCACTTAAATAACAACAACAGCAACTGCAGAGTAAACAACACACACATACACATAAGCACTTTGCCAGCCATTCCCCTCTACTCCTCTGCTTCTTCGCAGGACTTCGTCCTGTCCCTTCTGTTGTTTCTAATCCCATTTTAGCTTAAGCTTTTTTTTACGCTGCTTTTCACACAACGCACAGAAATATCGCCATTCGCCATTCGCCATCTCCGTCCGCGGACACGGTTACGGACAAGGGAACGGACACGGACACACACGTCCACCTGTACAGGTAACAATGGCGTTGGCCGAACTGCGTGTGTTTTTTCCGCTTGTTATTGTTTCCCATCGCATGGCGCAAAGGGGACGCCAGAAAAACAAGTCTGGAGTCCTGTTTTCCGACTATGCGATACCCGATAATCACTGTCCTGTATTTTCTCGATTTTTGTTAAAGCAATTTAAATGTATTTAAATGGGCAAAAGAGGTTACTTTACTACAAGTCCGTAAATACGTTCAATTATAGATTTGAATTAAAATATAAAATTAATAAATAATGCATAGTAAAATAAAATAATAATGCATGTAAAATTATTAAAGCAAAAAAAATTTTAAGGTATTTTAATAATAATATTCTTTATTCTTTATAACTATGGGGCGTATACTTAATGCAAATGCCCAACATTACGTATACGCAATGTATCCATTTTATAAGAAAGTAAATACAACATTTGATCCCATTTTATTACACTCTTCGCATAATATATATGCATATTTCAATATATTTTAATCTTTAAACTTTAAGCAGCCCAAAAAGAAAAATTTCTCACTTTAGGAATGTGATTTTCAGCTTTCCGGATTTTGCGGTGAAAACTTTGTTTCGTTTTCTTTGCCTTAGTAATTTTTAAGTTGCCAATCAAACTTGAAGTGATTTTAACTGAAATTGACAGGATTTTGTTATGAACTCTGGGTATTTACAGCTAAGAGATATGATTTAAATATATTTTTATACTTCTTTTGAAATATTTCCAGGGTATGTTTGCCGACTTGCAATGTCAGCTAACTGTTGCCCTTTTTAGGCTTAGCTTGGAAAATGCTTGGCTGCCATTTTCATATTTCTTTCACTTTTCTTTTTCGTTTTTTGTTTTTCATTTTTGTACCTGAAGAAGGGACGGGCGTTGAAGGGGGCGTGGCTCTTTTGTCACCTGCGGACTAATTGGTCACCGGCAGGTGGACTAGATGACAAAGTGTTCTGACCTCCCAACCTTCCAAACTCGCCACTTCTTCTAGGCAATCAAGTTGACATGAAACTCATAAAAGTACAAGAAACAAGAACGAGGGATAAAATCAGACAAGGATCAGACAAAATGGAAACTTGGGCGCAAATCTCTGACAGATTTAATGAGCCTAAAAATCGCGACTTCTTAACGCAAAAACACCCCGCATTCCCCGCCCACTTTTCCACTTTTCCAGCCTCTTTCCCACTTTTCCTCGCCTTCAATGACAATCAGAGCTCAAAACAGGCAACAGACTGTGAAATGTTTGCAAGTGGCAACAGCGAAATAAAAATAAAAATAAAATCAAATCAAGTAATATAATATATATATGTATGCGATATGCGCATAAAAAAGTGTGCGTAAAAAAAAGAAAGAAAAGCAAGAAAAGCGGGAAAAGTCAATAAGAAGCGGGGAGGAAAATTGAAAAAGCGACAAGGTGAAAGCTGTTGCTATTATTGTTGTTGTTGTGTCTACATGGAAATTACAGCACGCATCACGTAACCCGCCTGGCCACGCCCACTCCTTTTTCCAACGCCTCTTTCGCAGGACATATAAAATGCATGGATTGTTCAAAATAAATGCCTAGCGCAATATTTTTTTAAAAAACTTTCTTTCCTTCTTTTTCCCCCCGCTTATTTTTCGCATCCCTCAAATTTTTAACGTGCATTTTGTATTTTGTGTTTTTAATTTGCGTGACGCAGCTAAAAGGGGGCGGTGGAGCCCAGGTGGGCGGGGCCAATGGCCTGTGTATGTGTACGTGTATGTGTGCATGCCTATCAGGCGAAAGCAATAAATTTTTTAATTTTATATGTGCGTCGTGCGGGTGCGTGTGCAATGTTTTTTCATTAATTTTTTAGTGGCCACTGGAATGAAGGATGAAGGACTCTATGAACGTTTTTTTTGGGGCGTAACCATCATGTTATTTAAGCACAAAGTGCGCCAGTCAAAGCACCATGTTAATCTTCTTCTGGCTGAGAGGAAAGTACGGTAAACATGGGTTTCAGACACAAAAAACTATCATAAGTTTACGCAATTTATAAAGGCGACCAGCTCGTAAAAATATTGAGTAGGGAAAGCGCAGAGGAAAACTTCAAAAACGTCTTTAAAATAGGTAAAAATATCAAAGTAACTAAAAAACAGAAGGTTCCTTTCTAAGCCACAACAAAAAAAATATTACCTCTTTATCCGTTAAGGATAAAATATTTATTTTAGTCCGGATTAAACCTTTTAAAAATATTTAGTTTCAAAGTTAAAGAAATATTTTTGCAGGCATTGTTTATTTCTTAATATATTTTAGTAACTAGTGAAATCTTCAAAAACTTCTTTAAAAATATCTCAGTTGCTAAAAAGAGACAAATAACGAAGACAAATAAAATAAGTTATTAAATCTGTTTTAAACTTTTTAATATTTTAATTTAATTTATAATTTCTGAAGCCAACAAAGATTTTTTTTGTACATTTTTTCTGTTACTTTTTTACTTGTTAAAATTTTTAGCTAACTAGTGATTTTGTGGAAACAAAACGGTGTAGTTAAAATCGAACTCATTGGACAACAAAATGGTTTTATAGAGGGCCGAATTTCGTGTGTTTTAGGCAATTCAATTAATGGGGCTTCCCTATTCATGAATGTGTGTATGCATGGGTGGGCCTTTGAACCCCCTTTCCCCCTCCCCCTCCCCCTCCCCCTGGATATTCCCCCCCCCCCCCCCCCCCCCCCCCCCTTTGGACACTGGACACCATGGCATACCATACCATTGGAAAATTTCCACGGAACTCCACGTCCTGAATTCCGATCCGTTTGCTTTTTGTTTATTTGTTTCATTTTGAAGTGTTGTACTTTATTTTGCCTGCCGCTTGTTTTTATGCCCGTGTTTTATTTTCCCTTTTTCCATTTTTCTTTTCTACTTTTTTATTTTGCTCTTTTTTTCGGTAGCTTCTTTGGCGCTCATTTCTGTTTTTTTTTCCGCCTTTTTTGTGGCGATGAAAAATAAAATTGCGTTTTACGCAAATCATTTTTAATGAATTTTAATATTGCTTCGATGTTGTTGTTACTGTTGTTGTTGCTGGCAGGACATGCATACAGCCAACAACCAAACAAGCGGCGCAGCAACAACAACAATAACGGTTAGGTCATTAAATTTTAAATGAATTCCGTGTCGGACCCGTCGGCACATAGGTAAAAATCGTAGGCACCGGCTATATATAGCTAGCTATATATGTAGCTATATAGCCCATATATAAATATATGTATTGCTATATAAGTAGAACCCGGTGGGCCATAAATGCGGTCTCAGCATCGCATCCGTCCAAGAATCAGCAGCTGAACCAGAACAAGAAGCACGCCCCCTCATTTCTCTTCTTCCTTAGCTGCCCTTTAGCCTGGTACCCTGTAGTCCAGTGTATATTGCAATTTTAAGAAGCTCTTCAACCAGTATTTGCTTAAAAAGGAACTAATAATGCTCCAAGTTACTGTAACTTATTAATAAAATATTTAAAAATATCTGGTAACTAAAAAAACTTTAATATTAAATCTATAAATTTGTAGTCCAGTGTAACCTGTAATTTTAAGACGCTATGCATCAATATATTTGTAACCCAAATGGGAGATGAATTCATACAGGAAAAGGATTATGTGTTATTCACTGCATACTTTTAGGCAAATACTTTTTATTTTTCCTCTATATAGAATTTTCCAAATAAATTTCCAAAAAATTTATGAAATAATAAAATTTTGTAATTAAAATATAACTTTAGCCCCACCCTTAAAATAAATCCCTACAATAATTCTCAAGGATATCACCTAGTCGAATCCCCCTGTTCCTTTGATTTTCACCTGCTTCTGGGGCTGCTTTATTCCCAGCTCTCTTTTTATTTTCCTGCTGACTTGCAGCTGTTAAACAAATAGCTTACTTCTGTCCATTGTTGCTGCTGTTATTTTCGTTATTGCTGTTATTGCTGTTATTGTTGGTGTAGCTTATTGTTAGCCAGTCGCCAATGTGGAATTGGCAGTTTATTTTTCACTTTCGTTGCGAGAGAGTGGAAAAACAATTATATTTTATGATGGCCAAAACGAAAATTGAAATGGTAGCAGCGTTTACCGGCGAAATGGAAAATAGCCGCAAGGTGACTTGGATTTTTGGGGAGGTGGTTTCGGGTTTAAAAGGTGGAAGGTGGGAGCTGGAATTTGGCTATGGAATTTGACTGGAATGTCTGGCCATTTCATTAGTGCTTTTCTGTTGGCTGTTGGCCAGATGCAATCGGTCAGGTGAAAGCGGTCCATAGAGGTAAGCTGCTTATCGCACTATCAGTGCGAATGCAGGCTGCTTTTCTGGGGGGGAAAAAATCTGGGGGAAAATCTCCCGAAAAGCCGGGGCCAAAACCACGAAATCAGCGAAAACAGCGAGGTGTGGCCGCAAATTGTTTTGTCCATATCTTGCGCAGCTTTCAGCTCTTCAGCTCCATCTCAATTGCAAATGTCGGACACATAACTCGAAGGCATTAATCATTATAAATCAGACTATTCATTCGCCGATTGGCCATGGCAACCAGCTGGCAGACAAAGAGGTTCGGGAAAACTCTCTCAGGTGAAAGCCAAGGTGAAAGCAAAACAAAATAATGAACGGCACATCTGAAATGCCAAAGCGAAATTCCTCAAATGAACTTCCGCCACAGAATGCAGCATGGAAAAAAAGGAGGAAAAGGAAGAAAAAGGTAGTAGAGTGTATATGGGAAGAGGAGCAGAAAATAATAAAATAAAACAGCCGCTCCAAAAAACGAGTGAAAGCAAATGAAAAGCTTGCCAGGGGGGCAGTAGGGGGGATTTATAGGGGGTTTATATCCCCCGGGGAGGTTTCCCCCTTCTTTTTTTTTAGCCAACTCAGTGTTTTGTTTTGGCCCGGCTGTTTGGCTTTGTGGATTGGAAGCTCTCTGCCAATGATTGTTTTGCATATTTTCTTTGAAATGGAAACTGGCTGCGAAAAGCGTCGATGAAAGCGCCGATCTAGCGCAGTTGGCCACGCTCGTTTAAGCAAAATCAAAGCCACTCATCATGGAGATTTTTTTGATTTTTTTCCAAAATTAATAATCCCATTTTTACGCCATATATAGGAAAAATATATAGGTAATGCCCTTTGGCCTATTAAAATATTTGTTTTTATTGGCCTTTAACAAATTCTGTTGAAAATCCTATCGAGCGCTTTAATTACAAACAATATATGTATAAATATTTCACCAAAAATTCCTAAAGAGTCTGTGATTTTTGGCCTTTTTCAAAGGGTTGACAATTTTGCTTTGAGCTTTGAATTCAATGAAAATGAAAACGAATATCAAATTTCTGCATAGGCTGTGATTTCTGTAGTGCTTGTGAAAAAGTCTGGGAGCTTACAACCTTTGTTTAACATATTATTAAGTAAGTTAGGATTAAATTTAAGAGACAATTTTAAAAGCAGATCATGAAGCGTTGCTACACAGAAAAAAAATTGACAAAAAATCAGATTGATATGTTATTCATATCATATTGATATGAATAAAGATTATGTTTATCTTACTTTTTGTTCAAAAGTACTAAATTTGGTAATTAAAAACAGTATTTTTATAACTTGAATGAAATGATAAAATATCAAGTTATTTTGTTTGAATCATAAATTTGACATTAATCATATCGGCTTTTTATTGATATGAAATAAGGTAGAAATGGCCCTATTTTATATAAAATTTTGTTTCCTATGTAGTAAAACTGCTTGATAAATAAATATATCATATGTATTTTATTTAGATGCATCGTTCATTTTTCGGTTTTCAAGCGTTTTGCCACATTGGGAACGGGAAAATTGCGGCGAAAAACAATGCATGTCCGATTTGCGCTCGAAAGTGTGCTACGAAAATGGGTGCCCGTGTGTGTGTGTGTCGGTGAGGCAGCCATTTTGAAACTTAGCAGCGCTAACAACCGGAAATCGTGCAAGTATTTAAATACAGCCACATTGGTAAGTGCTGCGGATTCCCAGGAAGCCCGAGAACAGAGAAGAGAAGAGAAAATGGGGAAATGCGGAGAGTAACCATAACCCAAAAACCGAAATAGATGAAAATTTATTTGAATTGCATTTGTGTGGGTATGGGCCCCTTTTATCCCACCCCCCCTTTTGTCATCGCTTGCATTTACATGCACTTACCGTTGTCATTGAAAATGTACATTTGCTTAACCCAACACAAACGACCTCCGGTTGGAAAATAATTCGACCTCAAGAAGAGTCTCGAGTCCCTTCCTTTCCTTCTTTTTTTTTTTTTGGCCTGCTGTCATCTCAACTCATCGTTACTCTTAACGTTTTTATAACATGAATTATTGATTTGATTGCTCTTCAATCTCTGCTACCCTCTGTTTCTTTTTTTTTTTTCTTGTATACTGGGGTGGAACCCCCAGCGATTATACATTTTTAATTTGATTCCTTCAGCTTTTTTCGTCTCGCTTTTGGTTTGCCATTTCCCATTTTGCCGGCGGAGGTAACGTCGTCGCACACATATGACAAATTAACATTGTTAGCATTCCGGGGGCCGCAATTAATCATCATGGCTAAAAGGGAAGCCAAGTACTTGGGATATGGGATATGGGATACTTGGGATACGTTTGGGGTAGGTTGATTGAAGGGCGGTCGTCTGGCTGCATGACTGAGTGTCTGCCGCACACACACACCGTTTGACCTTTGACCCAAGAAGTCAGTGTCGCCGGTTCATATATCAAATATATAAATTATCTTCAACAAGATGAAAGAACTCAACTAACTAAAAATAGCACCACTTAATCCCTAATTAATCCCTGACCTTTTCATTTCCGGCTAAATGTGTTATTACATAATTTGCCTTGATTTCTGGTCAATGTTTTCTGGTTTTGGTTTTGTTAAAAAATATATATGTATATAATTACACGACCCATAATCCCTAATTAATGCTACACCATTTTATTTCCACTGTCATGCATTTAAGCCTCTCGTAATTACATTTGGCCAAATAAATAATTTAAATACTCCACTTGCTCTTTGTTTATGATATCCCTTTTTTGATTTTTGTTGATTAATTTTTTGATTTCATATCAGGTCATTGCTTCTTCTAGCTATTTCCATCGTCTGAATAATTCCCCCGGGCTCCATTCCATTCAATTTGATTTCGTTCCAGACCATCAATCAACCTGCCGGGCTCAGCCTGGCTCAATCTCGCCTGGATTTTGGCCCAGACATAAGTCTTACGCCCACTTCTTGACCAGAAGGCTATCAGCCCCCCTCTTTTGGGGCACCTCTTCCTCTGGAAGAACAGCTGCTGCTGCTGCAGTTGGCCTTGCAACCGGCCCAATACAATTGCTAAGTTATTAATGTCATCTCGTATTTTCCCCTGGTCAACTTGTCGCTGGCTTCCTTACCCCTCTCCCTCTCACTTTTACCTTCTTCCCTTCTCTTTCTGGCTGACCGGCTTAAATCGAGTCTAGGCACCCACACACACACTCACTACTTGAAATTTCCAGAAACAAAAGCTCAAAAAGATCTAGGCCAATTAAACGAAATTTGATATACCCTTTGAATAAAGTAATTAATTAAATAAATATAAAATAAAATGTTAAATTATTGATAACTGATATAAAACATTATCATTTCTATATATTTATTACATTGAAAATATTTCCTTGTACCACAAACTTTACATTAAAAATTTTAGATATTTTAATAGCCATTTCCCATTTGTATATATAATTAATAAAATATATAGAAAATACAATACATATAAATTTGTATCATAAAAATGTTTATGTAAATGTTTATAATCTATTGTTATCTTTTCTATATATTTTTTAATATTTCGACATATTTTTAAATATTTCTAAATATTTCTAAATATTTCTAAAATTACAATACCCTTCAAGGAGAGTGCGAAAATAGAAATAGAAACTTTGCATGTGAAAATCGGTTGGCAACAATATTTTATGGATACACTTCTCTGGCATCTCCGTATCCATAGATTTTGCAATTGCCGCAGGCGCCATTCAAATTCCAGGGGCGGGGGGTCAAGGGATTTTGAGGGGGGCCGCCTGTCAGCTCGTGTGTGACCAACTGCGTGAATCCGGTGACCCGCTCTACTACACTTGGAGAAAAACAGTAGCGAGTACCCTATTATCAAAAGGCAAATCCTCGATTATTTTTGCAACAAATTTAGTTTTTCTTTCGGTTTCTTTCGAGCCCAAAGAATCGAGTGCCAGTTTAAATTGTAATTAGGCCATTTCTCTTGGTCAAAAGCAGCCTCCTTTTCCTTTTCCTTTCCCTTTCTATATCCTATATCCCTTCACTTCATAAGCTTTTCGCCGGGTCGACATGTGTTGGGTATCAGTGACGGAAATCAATGTCGCACTTAAGCGGATTCCTCAAATTGGCTATATGTTTTCTTTATTTTTGTATTCCGTATTTCTATACCCCTTACAAAAGGTGGAGCGTATGGGATATATCGTCGTCTATAATATGGTATATAAATAATTTAAGTTCCATTCTTGGTAGACAGTTTTCTTGGCAGCTTGGATTTATATCATTGCACATCATTTCATATCATTTCATATCAATTCATATCATTTCATATCATTTCATATCATTTCGTATCATATATTAGAATATATTATTTTCTATACTATTGATACTACATTTTTTAAAAACCTAAGGGTATTAGGAGTACCCAATGTCGGTTAGAAAGTGGTATTTCTCTTATATATGTAGCTATGTATATTTTTTTTGCCATCAAGGCCAGACTCCTGGTAACTACTACTAAGCCAAATCAACAAACAAACACCCACGGATGGACACATGGGAATGTGAATGTGGGTGTGAAGCAGCTGTCGTCAGCGGTAGGTGTCAACAACTGTGCGAGTGTGTGTGAAGGGCTGCGAAAGAGCCACGCCCCCACACCCACACCCACACACACACCCACACACACACCCACTCACACAGGAAAAGCCAGACGGAGAGCTGAAAATATAAGTAACAAATGCCCCGACGGAAATCAAGTTGAAATTTCATTGAGTGCAAAGGAAATTCAAACGGAAAACCAAATGAGCGAGCCAAGCGCACCGAAATCGAAACAGGACTGTTGTCCTCCCCTTCCTCCTCCCCCAAATCCAAACCCAAGCCCAAAAACCCGCAGGATAATGCAGCTGAGGGAGGAGATTCTGGTTCACAGGATTCAGAAATCATAATTTCCTGACTTTGAGGTGACTTTTGGGGTTTGTCATCGTTAATTGGAAGCGATCTCTACAAAGGAATATATTTAACCCCTGATGAGAAACTCAAAAATTGTTCAAAAAAGTCAGTTTAGTTAGTCATTATTTTGTCCAAAACAAAAGAAATATTGATCCAAATATGGAATGTAATACCTCGTTGAGATCGTAGTCAAATTCCCTATAGATTGGCATTTAAGCCTGGAAATTTTATTTTTTAGCCATTTTTCCCAAATAATCATGATGTGTTACCCCTTATGAAAAATGTGAAAATTTGGGAAAATTTTATTATTCAAAAATCACGCGGAAAGTGTTATGGATTTATTTATTATTTTGTTATCTGTTCAAAACAGTATGTATTTGTGGTGTAGGACCTTTTTTGGCCAAGTTACAGCAAAAAAACAGAATGGAAAAATTACTATTTTTACCAAAAACCTAAATCCCGAATTTTCGACGCGAAAATAATTAGTTTTTCTGCCCTAACAATGGAAATAGTGATCCAAATATGGATTGTCATACCTTTCTGAACTGGTTATTAAATTTCCAATCCATTGGCATTTAAACCCTGACATTTTATTTTTTGGCCATTTTTCGCAAAAAATCATGATGTTACCCCTTATAAAAAATGTGAAAATTTGCGAAAATTTTAATATTCCAAAATCACGCGGAAAGTGTTATCGATTTATTTATTATTTTGTTATCTGTTCAAAACAGTATGTATTTTTGGTGTAGGACCTTTTTTGGCCAAGTTACAGCAAAAAAAAAAAGAAAGGAAAAATTCATATTTTTACCAAAAACCCAGATCCCGAATAGCTATCGGTTTTAAAAGGCTTAAATTATTTAATGTAAAAGAAATCGGTGTCTATAAGTGATTTGCTTAAGCCCAAAGAGGACTGCCCCGTTTAAAGGGCCGGATATCACAGTGCTTATGAGAAGTGTTCCAGAGTTTCAGAGTTCCAGTTCCACCATTAACTGATTGTGTCAAGAACCCCCCTCCGTTTCCTCCTCCCCCCTGAATCCCCCCCATCACCCTCCTCATATACGGAACCATACTTTATATGTATTCATACAGGACGGTTCAGTTGGCCGCCGTTTGGTGTCGGCATAAATAAATCAAAATGTCGCCGATGCCCGGCTTCAACAGCCTTCAGCCCCTGCCAATATTCCACCCCTAAGCCATACTACCCCCATTTTCCCACCCAATTTTCGGCCCCCTCTAGTTGTGTATTGTTCTTGGCCTATTGAGGGTAACAAGGTTCGGCATTCCATGTCCAGTTTTCTGAGGGGAAAATTTGGGCAAAGGACCTGCTTTTTCGGTTGAGCTTTGCAAAAAGTTTTCGCTTGCGTTTGAATTTTATGCGAGTTTTGGTTCCCTTTTTTTCGGTTTCTTCCTATTCGGCTTTCGGTTTTCTCTGATTTTAGTTTTTTATTTGCAAAGGGCTCTGGCTCCTTTTGCTTCCTGGTCGGCGTGTCGCATAAATTTAAGTTAGCAGCACATTTTCGCACTGCCTTTTGCCACCCCAAAAAAAAAAAAAAACGCCCACTACCGTCCACCGCCCACCGCCCACCGCCCACTTGAGCGGAGCCTCAAGGACAACCGCAGAGTCGCAGTTCCTCTCGGTTTACTTAATGCGCCGCTAAAAGTTTCCCTATTTTATTATTTCTGCCTGTCTTTGCTGCGTTTCTTGGCCATCTCCTCCTTCGTTTCTGTTTTGCTTTCGCCACTTTTAGCCCACTTTTAGACCACTTTTTGGATTTTTTGGGCCCGCTTTGGTTTTTCAATTTTCGCTACTCAAGTAAAACTATTTATAAGTTGTATTTGTCTTGTTTTTTTTTTTTTTGCCGGTTCTGTGAGGAAAGTGCTGATAGGCGGTGGGCTTAGTTTGCCTTCGAAACGAAAAGGCAATATTTTTTAATGTCCCATTGGGTCGTCGCCACACCGAATTCAAATCTGAATTGGTTTCTGGGCTGATTTTGTGTCTTGCAAAAAAAAAAAAAAATAGAAGACCCAGTGATTGGAAATGGGCTTTATTTTAAGGGCATTTATTTTCATCAAGTACTTTACGTGATTCCATTAGCACTTGGTTTTTAAATAATAAATCTTGGTATAACAAATGTGAAAAAAAGGAAAACTTGTATAAATAGGTTAATTAAATCAGGTAGAGAAATTTAATAGTTCTGGTTTTTATAAAACAATTTAATAATTAAAAAAATTGAATTATTAAATTTAAGCACTGTAATTAATTTCGGGGTTATAATCTTCAAATTAAATAATTAAAAAAAAGGAAATATTAAATTTAACCATTGTAGTTAATTTTATGTTTTTAATCTTTAAATTCAATAATTAAAAAAAAACTTTAAATTTAAGCACTGTAGTTTATTTTTATATTAAATGTAACTTTTGTAGTTAATTTAAATATTTTAATTTTTAAAATATTTGTATAAAGTGTTTTTGTTAAATAATATTTTCCACTTTGATTAAAATATTTTTTTTATAATTTAAATATTTTATATTTTGTTACATTTTCTTCTAAATATAATAAATATTTATTTAACCCATCCATTTTACTCCTTTTTTTTACCAGTGTAAGTGTGTCAATTCAGTGACGTTTTTTGTGCCTTCTATATGCCAAACCTTTGCATCTATTTCCGTTTTGCGAGGACTCAGCCTCAGTTCGTTCGTATGTAATTGATTCCACATTTGTCGCCATTTCCAGCACCATTTTCCCCATTTCCCTCTGTAAAAGTTTTTGGTGGAAAATAAAAGCAATTACGGCCATCAATTGGCCATGTTGCATAAAAATGAATAGCCATAAAATGGTGCAGCGGTGACAGATGGAATATGGGAGTCAGGGATCCCATAGATCAGACATCCCCCCTGGATAGTTGTTATTTTTGACTTTGTTTTTTCTAGATGGAAAACTCTCTCTTTTTTTGTATCTGCTGGCCGCGAAATTGTTATTACTTAAAGCGTCTGCTGGGAGCGATGGAAAATGCAGCACATTTTTCATGCGTTTGACAAGCGAGTTGGGGAAAAGGGGAAGGGGAAAACCTTGTCCTAATTGCAGCTGCAGCCGTCATCATTACGGGCGACTTCCTGTCCCTTTTTCCCTTTTTCCCTTTCAACTTTTCCCCCACTTTTCCCCTTCGGCGGCCTTGTGGCCAAGTTTTTGGCTAATCTATTTGTCATGTTCGCGCATTCGAATCGGAAAAACTAAGCGACATGGCCAACGTAATTTGCAACGATACTTCCGGTACGCTTTCCCTTTCCCCCAGCATTTCCCATTTCCCTGGCTGTGGGGAAGGCCAAGAAAAGCGGAAAAGACATTTCAGAAATTCAAAAGCGTTGGCTTTGATAAACGAGCTGAGAGAGAGAGAGAGCTGGACGAAGGAGCTTGGACCCTGAGCAAAAAGCCAAGGAGATACTGCATCTGGATTTCTGGACTCGGAATACAATCTCGGAAAAGCGGAAAAGCGGAAAAGCGGATGAGGTCGGGGGTCATCCCGTACTTAGGTACGTGTGTGTGTGTGTGTGTGTGTGTGTGAGCGCAATTGCAATTCAAATTTTTGCTGCCGCAAATGCAATTTCTATAGGATTTCACTTTGGTTGACTCTCGCTCCCATCTGTGCCCACAAATTGCACTTTCTTATGGCTACGGTTTTATGGTCTATCTCTCTCTCTTTCGCTCCACAGCTATCTATCTCTTTCGCAGCCCCCTATGTATCTGTATCTGTATCTTTGCGGCATCTTTTGTATCGCAAAGATTTGTTTACTCCTCGCTCGACTTTTGTTTTGCAGTTTCTTTGCCGTTGTTATCCATTTCATTCGATTCTTTCTTTTGAAAGTTTGAAAGCCCTTGGTGAATGCACTTGAAAAATTAAAGATATTACGAACATTTTTGATATTTTGTAGCCTTATACTTTAAGACAATTTTTTTTTAATTTTCCTGAAGCTACAAAAATTGAATAGAATATTTGCAATTTTTTAAGAATAAATTATCTTTTATGATTTTACTTGAAATGCCCATTTTTCTTTTTTTTAAGTGTAATTTGGCTCACAAATTTTGTGAGTGAATATTTTTTTATTTTTTTTATGTTCTATTTGCAGTTTTTCAAAAGTAAAAAAAGAATCTCTTTTTTTAAGTGTAATTTTGTATACAATTTAAAAATGTACATTTTTGTTTTAATTTTTAATATTTTTCTTACATTTTAAGATCGGTTATTTTATTTAAATTTTAATAAATTCCAAAAAAAAACCTTAAATTGTTGTATAAAATCTTTTGATCATCTTATTTTTTCCAGTGCAACAAAATCGCGTTGCATTGCTTTAGTTTGATTCATTTTGAGTGTAACCAAAGATGTTGCAGCATCCCGAAATCTGCTGACGAAAGAAGCGGGGAAGAGGTAGATGGGGGAGAGAGACGGATAGATGCCGACAGAAAGAGACGCATGCATATGTGATGCTGCAAAAGTTCTGGTTGCGATTCAACTTTTGTCGCTTTGGTAAAAAAGTGCCACGAAAGTAATGTTGCAGAGTCGCCTCCAGGGAGATTGAGTGACAGATTGAGCGGGTTGCACAGGAGCAAAAGGGGATTTTTGGAGGGGGATTTTCGGAGGGGGTTTGGGAGCAGGAGATATGCCAAAAAACTTTCAAACAAAAACGATTTAAAAAGCGATTCAAAGTCAGATTCTCAAATCGAATCAAAATCGATTAAAGCAAAGTTGTTTATGGCACAAAGTTCAACAGATTGAACAGAACCGAGCCCGCAAATAAAACACGAAAGGCTGGCGGTTCTCGAATACCCTGGTAAGTGAACTTGATGCTTACTTTAGTTCATCTCGCCTTTTAATCCGCAACTAAAATATCCCAAAAAAGTTTCCATCAATTTTTTGGGAATTTTCGGTGTGTTTTTTAGGTGGCCCAGTCATTTGGGGCTCTTTAATGGCTGTCAACTTTAGGGTAACGAAAAGTTTGATCCCTGCGAGCCTGTCATCATCTCCCCACCCAAACCCTCGTTTCGGTTTATGTTCTATGGCCAGAATGACAACGAATTTACATTACCAGTGGATAAGTGAGTGGCACGTAACTACTTTATTTCTTTTCACCTTGGCCAACAAGGAAGTTTCGAACATTTTAAAAACAGTAAAGGATCCCTTGAAATAGGTATTATTCCTGCATGGAATGTTAATTTTTTAACAGGGAATAAAATAGAAGGTGTATCAATTAGTACACACAACAAAAAACACGCCGGGATAAAAAAATAGAGCGGGATAGCGCTTAAAATTACATGAGTGGGAGGGAGAAAGACACATTCGAACTGGCCTATTAGAACATGTTGTTTACATTTCGAGCATATCAAAATTGATACCGCATAACATCAAATCGGTCATCGTTTCATATCAAGTTCTTAAATATGATAATTATATTTATTATATTTATAACTAACCCTAGGGAATACCAAATCCTTTGCACTGGCCACCATTACACAACCTGCGGTGGAAGGACGTCTCCCAGGACCTCAGTTGCAGGGTCTCCAATGCAATCTTAACCAGTTGCATGCTACTCCTTTGCCAACTCAACTCAACTCATCTCAACTCAATCACAATCACATTCTTGAGATGGGCAAACAACTATTGCTTGCACATATCTCACACAGCAAAAAATAAATTAAATCATATTAATTTATTGAGAAATCTAGGTTTTTGATGTACAAACAAATCCACATTTTTCAAAAGCAATTTTCCGATTTTTATACCCGTTACTCGTAGAGTAAAAGGGTATATTGTATTCGTGCAAAAGTATGTAACAGCTAGAAGGAAACGTTTCCGACCCTATAAAGTATATATATTCTTGATCAGGATCACTAGCCGAGTCGATCTAGCCATGTCCGTCTGTCCGTCTGTCCGTCTGTCCGTCTGTCCGTCTGTCTGTCTGTCTGTCCGTCTGTCCGTCTGTCCGTCTGTCCGTCTGTCTGTATGAACGCTGAGATCTCGGAAACTATAAAAGCTAGACGATTGGTATTTGGCATGAAGATTCTTGGAGTTCCTACGCAGCGCAAGTTTGTTTCAAAAGGGTGCCACGCCCCCTCTAACGCCCACAATCGCTTATATACGATTTTAAAAATTTCAATATTTCGGAAAAGTAAAAATGCAGTTTTATTGTGTTTATCAATACCTATCGAAATGTAGAAGAAATTTTTCAAATCGGACCATTCGTTAAAAAGTTGTGCGTGTTCAAAGTTTCTCCATCTCCCTCGCACTCCCTTTACCTGAGTAACGGGTATCTGATTGTCGGGGCACCCGACTATAGCGTTCTCTCTTGTTTTAAATTTAAATTTAAAATAATTAGTTACACATTAGTTAAAAATTTTCTTTCAAGCTAAATACAATGTTTTTTGCAGTACCATCAATTGCCAAATGCCAGAACAAAATTTATGCAGAGTAGAAAAAAATCCTTCTCTTCGGGGAAAATAAGAGGAAAAGAGGAGAGAAAGGGAGCGATATGCGGAGCACGTGGAGCCAAATCACATTTTGTTTGCGTACAATTTTTGATAGATTATTACGGAATGCGGCAGAGAGTTGGGTTGGTTGGGTTTTCCGGGGGTCTTCGGTGGGTTCTGGGCCATATTCTACTTATATACACTGACAGTATCTTGCAGTCACAGCCAGCAACTTCGCGCCAAGTTGACACTAACGGGACTTGGGAACTGCGGGGCTCAAAGGGGGGAGGAGAAGAAAGGGGAAGTAAATCAAGTCGAAGGAAAAAAAATATTACGTGTATTGAGAGGGCCCGCACCCATTACCCATTACCCATACGCCCCGTGCACCACCACCCAAAATCCACAGCTTGTTTGCATGGCTGGAATGGCTCGGTGCTCCAAACTCGACTAAGGGATCAGCTTCGGCTTCAGGTTCAGGATATGCTCTATACTGAGAAAAATAATAAGATTTGTATTTTACTTTTTGAGAAGAAAAAAACATTTTTTTTTTTTGTAGGTTAAAAAAACATTTTTTTTATATATTTATATAATTGATTTTTTTAATTTTTTTTTATATAGGTAATTTATTTTAGTTTTAATTGTTGTTACAAATAAAAATAAAATTTATTCAGTTTATTAAATAAAATGAATGCATTTTACCCCCTGATTTAGTTAAGTGTACAGTAAAGCCCCAGCAGCTTGTCATATAATCACCCAGCTGAGCATGTGTGTGTGTATAGGACATAAGATAGCGATACCCTTGACAGTACTTAAAAAATGCGAATAAAAAATAAAGAAAGGCGGCATGTTTACTTTTGTTTGCTTTGCCTTTCGTTCTTTTCGTTCCTTCTTCCAGCTTTCCACACTTTCCACACTTTCCTAGCCCATTTTCCTAGAGATTTTCCCTGTTTTCCTAGCTGCGTTTCAGATTTTGTGCGGTTTGCTTTTGGCGCTAGATGCGCTCCACCCAAAAAAATAAAAGAAAAATAAAAAGGAAAATAGAAATAAAAAAAAATAGAGAAATAGACAAAGTTTCGACTTTCCTGGGTAGCTTCGCCTTTGCCAAATTGTCTTAATAGATTTATGGGCGTACGCAAAATGGCTGCACTTGGCCCAAACCGGAAGTGGCCAACAAAAATAGGGGAGAAAGAGAGAGAGACTTTTTAATTTGGTTGCGCAAGACTTGCCTCCTTTTTGCACCCATTACCCCGGCTTAGAGCGATATTAGCTGCGGGTTAATGGGTCTACAATTGGGAATCGCTATCCCTATTTTTTGGGACACAATTCCCCAGGGGGAAAACCGAAATCAACTGACCAAGAACAAATTTGGTGGCCCCAAACTCGTATCAGGTATATCTTTTTCATCTTACCTAAAGTTAAGTTAGCTAAGTTTATGGGGGACATTTATGCACTAACTTTAATCGTCATAATCCCAAAGAACCGAACCGAACCGAAGAACCTAGGAGACAGGGTTAACTTGTCTGCAAGACGATGAAATTTTCTTCATGTTTGTCTTTGGTCCCCGTTTTGCTGTTCAGCTCCATCAAACTGAGAGAGTTTTCCCCGTTTAGCTGGTTACTTAGCTCTATATTATAGCCATAGCCAGGCGGCCCTCCGCTTTTCCCACCGCAAAGTTGCAAAGCCAAAAGACCCCGTTTGCCCGTATTCCGAGGATTCCAAGGATCCTGGGGTAGCCAAGGATTCAAGGATCCAAGGAGCAGCCGCCGCATCCTTTTGGCCAAATGCCGTGTGTTGTCTGACGTTTTGCTAACGACTTTTCAATGGCTGCTGCTCTGGGCCAAGGCATAAGTTTTGCGGTTCCCTCGTTTCACTTACCCTTCGTCCTTCCTCCTTCGTCCTTGCTCCCTTTTGGTGTGCGTGCGTGGTCTGCAAGTGTGTGTGTGTGTGTGTGCCAGGACAGTCTGTTCCAAGTAAACAGTTCCGACTCCTTGCGGCTGCTCTCCTTTGGGTTATTGGCTTGGCTTGGCCTGGCAGCAGCAGCTGTTTGAGGCTCTGCAAACATTATGCACTGCGAGAAAATTATATAGGGGTTTTGAAAGGGCCACCAAAAGTCCTGGGAATCCTTAAAACTATTTCTAATGTCTCTCCTTTTTTAACGATTTTTTCACACCCACTAGAAGATTTTTTATAGGGAAACATATTTGGATTTATCTTGTTATTACAGGAATATTCCTTAAATCTCTCCTCTTTTTTTTTTTTTAGATATTTTCTTGACCAAATCTTTATTTAATAAAAGCAAAAAAAAAAAATATTTAAAGAGAACTTTCATATGAAACCAAATTCAAAGACATTTAATTTAGCCACCTAATCCTTAAAATGTTTTCCACTTTTTTTTTGTAGATTTTTTTTTAACCAAATTGTTTTTAAAAAAGTTCAATAATAAATATTTAAAGAGATCTATCAAATGAAACTTAATTCTAATACATTTTCTTTAGCCTCTTAAAATGTTTTCCCCTTTTTTTTTTTAGATATTTTACTAGCCAAATTGGTATTTAATAAAACCAGTCAGAAATCTTTAAGCCACTTTTAGTTAAACTATTTTGAAGAGAACACTCGAAAGCGTAACTGAATTTCAAGACAAACGCAGGACACATTTTATATATCTCTTTTATCCTTGAATTGGCAACTTAATTGCTTGCTCGCAGACACCTTTTGCCTTGACTTTTTGCCATTCCAATGGAGTTGAAGTACCTACAATTTTGAAGACTTGGTGTGCTCGAAATGAGTTCTTCTATCCATCTCAAGATGAGATGAGACTAAGTCCTAATCTCCATTGGCTTTAAGGCTTCGGCAGAAGTGCAGGATGCAGGATTTAAAGGACGAACCACTTGAGACCACACACAGAAAAAAAATTCACAAAAGATCAGATTGATATGTGTATATCATATCATTTTGATATGAATAAAGATTGTGATGATCTTATTTTACAATATTTGTTAAAAAATACTAAATTTGGTATTTTAAAACAGTATTTTTATAACTTTTATGAAATGATAAAATATCAAGTTGATATGTTTGAATCATCAATTTGACATTATCGGCTTTTTGTTGATATGAAATCAGTTAGAAATGACCCAATTCATATCGAATTTTTTTCCTGTGTATATGGAGGCAGGCGGAGGCAGCAGCCCACATGTGTGGGTTCTTTGCCTTTCCATAAAGCTGAAGAACTGCTACAGTTGTAAAAAGAAATTAGTTGCCGCCGCCTGGGGTCTTTTTTGTGGAAGGAAATGTGGATGGAAATGGGGATAGGGAAGAGGCGCCCAACCGAAGGGCTGGCAGGATCGCTGCCTTCGCTAAACGCGAGTTGTTGTAATTGACTCAGACAATATGCTGCCGGAATAGGGGGGGTTTCTATGGTTCTATGCTCCATACATATAAGAAGGCACTTGAAAACCGCAGAGCCGACACAACGTAACCGTTAATGGGCCAGCCATATCTCTCGCGCGCCCGTAAGTATATCATATCGCCATATCGGTGCGAGGACGGGGCCTACGGGGCGGATGGTTGCGCTGAAAATGAGTTAATAAAATGCGTATGCGTAATCAAATTATATGTCAAGTGTGTTGACAACGTAGCAGTCAACGTTAATGGCAACGCATTGCCAAGAAGATGGAGACCATCATCATCCAGCAACCAGCACATCCTCATATCCTCATTCTCATCAAAGAGTCCTCATCGCATACAAGCATCCAGTTTTCCTTTGCCAAATGCGATTTTAATGACTCGAACAAAGGAGAGCATTTAAGCGAAATTTATTACATCGATGTGTGTGTGTGTATTTGGATGTGTTTTTGTGCCCTCATCAAAGTCCAAGTTGCATTTTGGCCAGCAAGAATCCTCATCCAAGGATCCTGCATCCCAAGATGATCCCTCTTCACCTGGTCGAAGAAGTCCTCTCGCCATTCGACGAAATTAATTTAATGCCCTTCTATCTGTGTAAATTGAGGTAATTCTGGGTTGTCACACAAACATTCAGATGTAAGTAGCACATGGCTATATGTGTTCAAACAATGCAAATAGGCAAGTACAGTGCGTTTGTAAGTTCTAAAACTATTTATAAAGAAGGTAAAGAACCAATGTTATAACCTAACATTTAAGAACTCGGAAAATTAAAACGAAATAAATTTCCAGAAATATTTAACAAATATAAAACAATTTATAAAGAAATAAAAACCCTTAAAAATTGTAATTTGGGAAACATTAATAGAAAATAAATTCTAAAAATATTTATAAACAAACAAAAATCTAAACTTTTAATTTTTAAATTTTAATTTGGGGAACATAATTAGAAAATAAATTCTGAAACTGTTTATAGACAATGTTAAGCCCTCCTATAAGACCTGATAGCTAAGATTTCGGGATTGGTAATAGAAAATAAACCCCAAAAAATTTTTATAAACAAAATAAAGCCCTCTTTATGACTTTTAAGTGTGAATATCGGGAACTTTAAAGTAGAATAAATTCTAAAACTATTTTTAAACAAATAAATATACTCGATATATTCATTATTTTACATTTTTAACCATAACCCATTGCTGACCTTACAGCCATGCCACGCACTGTTTAAATGTGTATGCATTGGCTTGATAATTTCGAGAGACATTCGAGTACATTACACATCATTTGATGGGCTAATGCTTTTCCACTTGACATTTCGTCTATGGCTTCGACAAACACTCCACTCTCCGCATCGAATGAACCACAGGATCCCAGGATGCCAGGATGCCAGGATGCCGGGATACCACGACACAGAATCAGAAACAGAATCCAGGGGGATTCGGGATGCGGGGGCTGGTTAAATGCGATGACCGGATATGGTGATATTTGTCAGAAGTAAATTAAATTGATGTGGCATAAAGCTGGAAGAGGGCAGTCGCTTGGACACCTGGATTCATTCGTTCGTTCGTTCGTTCGACTCTTGATTAAGTGAAATTTCATTCCAATTCCACCCATAAACCCAGAGAGATATGGCCAAAAAGATACACACAGAAACGCAAATTGATTGCGAAGCTGTTTGCTATAAATTATTAACACTAATTAAATGATTAAATAATTCAAAAAAAAGGAGAGAGGAGGAAAAGAGAAAAGCGGATGGCAGGGATTTTTATTGGTCAGCAGCCTATCGCAGTTGGTTTGGTTTTGGGGCATCTACCATCCCATCTACCATCCCATCCCGTTTTTATCTTTATCAATTAACGCACAAATTGGTTCTGCGCAAATTTTATTTAAATTCAAGATACTCGCATTCCTCGCCGTTTTCTGCCGCTCCACTGAATTCGACCCACTTTGGATGGCCTTTTTTTCTTTTGGATTATTTTTGTAATATATATATAAAGTCTACATGGAGTTTTCAACGAGTCTGTCCGAAAATGGCATACCATAATTAAGTTGATTAAATCAGCCGAAAGATTAATTTATTTATGGACATAACCCATGCTCTTTTCAAGATCTATACCTCAAATGTATGTAATATATTTAATATAATATTGGAAAATCTTTAAAACTCTTAATGATAATATAGAAAATAATACTAGAAAACATTGACTTACCGAATGATGATTTATTAGATAGATTAGGTAGATTACCAGATCGATTATTAAACTCCCATTAACAAAGAAAAATCCTTAATAAATTCCTGAAATAAAATAAAAAGTATATTAAAAAAATAAAACAAATACAAAATTATAAAATAAACTAATAAGATTTACCATATTTAATTTATAAATTTTTTTAAGATCTTTAGATGTGAATAATATAGAAAATAATAATTTAGATGTGAATAATATAGAAAATAATAATTGAAAACATTGACTTACCGAATGATGATTTATCTGTAGATTACCAGATCGATTTTTTAATTGACATAAACAAAGAAAAATCCTTTAAAAATGCCTGAAACAAAATACAAAATATTTAAAAATTAAAATAAATAAATAATAACTGTATAATAAACAAATAATTTAAATGATCAAAAAATCCACAAATTCTTCATAAAACAATTGTTAAAAATATTCAAAACTAAAGCAATTCAATGGGTAACCTGATATCTTTCATTCCGGTCAACTTCCCACCCCTTTTAAAGACTTCTAGAGACCATCCGTAAACCTAAGCCGCAAGTGAAAAAACAAACATGGAGTTGTTGATTTTTGACTAAATTGTTCATGATGTATTTATTCTTCTCCTTTCTTTTTTGTTGTTCGGGCTTGTATATATATATTCTGTATATAGAGAGAGAGAGAGATGTTTTTGGTTTGTATACATTTATATGATGCGAACTGCGGTATTTCTTATTTCTTACTTGCTATTTCTTATTTGCCTTTCTCAATGCTAGATTAGTTTCGTTTTGTGTACGGCTACATATCTATATGTATGTATATATATGCATATGTATATGTATCTAGTGGACTAGGAGTACATATGTGTGGAATTAGAGTAATTTATCCTTAACTGCCATCCATATATGCGATGCGGTTAGCCTAAAAGTTCAACTTACCGTGCTAGGAATTTGACAATAAAAAAAAATTACTATCAGTATCGTTACATTTAGTTTTTCCATGTTTACTTGATGGCATTAATTTGTCTGTGGTTCTGTGTGTGTGTTGCTGCATCTGTGTGTGTGTTGTTGAATGCGTGTTGAAGTGAACTTAATTTAATTACATTGGCTTAATTTCAATATTTGTTTTATCGCTTTTTGTTTAACCATTACCAGTTAGTTAGTTATAAACTACATAGACATATATCTGAATTGGCTTAGGCTATGACAATTAGTTTTAAGTTAGTCCTTATTTTTATTCATCTTTTTTTTCGCTATGCTTTACGAGCAATTTCCTAGCCTATCCGTTTTTTTTTAATTTCACTATTTTAATTGAATGCCACAAATTGAATATGGCAAAAATTAACAAATGCCACGCCCACTCGGTGGGCGGTGGTCGCTCAAAATTGAATTTATTTTAAATGAAAAACCAAACCAAATAAATGAAAAAAAAAAACGGCAACAAATGAGCTCCGCTCGGTTGACAGCCCTCCAATTGGAAAGTCCTGTTACAGAAAATACAAAACAGCTAACAGAAAAACGGAAAACAAGGCCAAAACCAACAGAAACAGAAACAAACAACAAATGGCCATTCACGCGCTCAATTACCTACAATCAAAATGCATTTAAAAAGTATTTAAACCTAATTGCCAGTTCGAGTTCGAAATTCGAGAATGATGCAAAACCAGGATGGCCAACGTCGTGGCTAAAAAGCGACCGAAGTTTTAGCGCTAAATCGTTGGTAATTCGTTGATGGCTTTTACATATTAACCATATATGGATTGCGATAATACTTTCGGTTCTTACTTTTGGCACACATATATTCTACATTCATATACACACTTAACACTTTGAGCATAAAGTACAGAGTATACATATACAACAGTTGGTTTGTTTGTTTGTAGTATGAATTAAAACAACATTTACAATTATTGGCTTGTTGGTTTCGTTTTCGTTTTCTTTCACATTTAACTTGGCACAGTTTAACAGTTGGTAAGAAAAAGTCACATTTATTGTATTG
The DNA here is from genome assembly GCA_037075285.1 of Drosophila lutescens. NCBI lineage: Eukaryota > Metazoa > Arthropoda > Insecta > Diptera > Drosophilidae > Drosophila > Drosophila lutescens. The sequence goes on along the minus strand of JBAMCF010000413.1, from coordinate 2,603,833 downwards.
TTTTAACTCTTCTATAAAGACATTTATAGAAAAAAGAGCACTAAAATATTGGCACAGTTTGAATAACAGAAAATATTCTCTAAAATATATTAAAAAAAAATACATGCCTTCCGGAAATTAATATTTTTTCCCACACAAAAAACCCAAAAAAAAAAAACAAATAAAACTAATTGAAATTTTGTGGCAGAAAAAAATGCAGAGCAACTAACTAACAAATCGCTTAAATAAACTTCGTCCTTTGCTATTTATACAATTTGTCATTTTCATTTTCATTTGCATTTTGTTTGCTCTACTTGCCGCCCCCCTAATGCCACGCCCCCCTCACACGCACTATTTATTATTCATAGTTGTGTGGGTGCGTGTGTGTTTGTGTGTATTTATTAATTCCGGTATTCGTCCTTTACGGCATTAACCGTAAAACGCCCTCAATTATTTATGCATTTATCATTTAGAATTTTAATTTTCATTTTAATTTTAATTCACTCTCTCTCTTTCATTCTGTCGCAACTTTAGTTGTTTGTTTTTCTTTTTGTTTGCTATATTTACACACATAATAATAAATATTAGCTCAATGTTTTTATTTACGCTTGTATGCTTGACAAAACACCATGAACTTCAAGTTTCAAGTAGAGAGGCCCTCGAAAGTGGGCTATGCTTTTTTTCCTATGGCCATATGACACTGGTTTTGAAAAAGTAAGAAAAACTCATTGAAACACAAAGATAGAACATGGTCGAAAGATCAAGAACATTTTATGAATTTCTATATACATATATGCTAAAGGTTTTCATGAGTTTTGGTTTCTTAACTATAGATAAGTGTCATATGACCATTATCCTTTTTTTTTCTTCGAAAAGAAAGTAGGCCATGTTTTTTTCTTATGGCCATATGACACTGACAAAAAAACTCATTGCAAATCAGTGAGAGAAAAGAACATTTTATGAATTTCTATATACACATATGATATAAACCTTATATAACAAATTCCATTCTAAACTAGAGCTTATAAAATATGGATAGTTTGCGATTCCTCGACATTTAAAAGCAGTTTGCACTTGAAAAAATCGATATGTTCGATATTTTCACAATATTGATACGATAATATCGATGTTTTCAAGGGTAAACTCCTTTTAAATATCGAGAATAGCAATAAATCTATATTATCGTAAATGTCGAAAATATCGATTATTTTCAAGCTCTATTCTAAATCAGTGTCCTATGGCCATTATCCTTTTTTTTCTTTGGAAAGAGTTAGGTTTTTCTTTTTTTGTGCATTTACTTACAGTGTGTATGTTTGTGTGTGTGTTTCGGTTTTCCTTGGGTTAGGAATCCCTTTCCCTTCCTTTTCCTTAGACACGTATCACTTCACCTGGCGCCGGTCCCGCCTTTGGACACAGTGCATCATCGATGCTGTCCCTCAATCGCATGGCCGCATCCAGTTGGGCCGCCTCGTCCTGGGCTCCTGGTCACATGAATATATCGCCCACTGGTTGGGATTTCCTTGGTGTGGTCGGCACTCCATGCGGGCAATGCGGCGGGGTTGCTCCACCAGTTCCTCCTCCTGCCTGCTTTGACTCATCCTCGAAGGTCACCATCTTCTCGCTGCGCGGCTTTAGGGTCACAATCTGTAACTGAGCCGGCGGAGGAGGCGGCTGCTGCTGGACAGTGGGCGTGGCCGAGCAGAGCAGCGTCTGGGGTGGACCCAACTGCAGGCCATGTGGCATGGGTGGGCCCATGTTCATGCCCATGCCCATATTCATTCCCATGCCCATGCCCATACCCATGCCCATGCCCATATTCATCGCACCACCACCACCACCACCCATCATATTGGGTGAATATCTGCGGGGCGGCGGCAGGGCGAGATCACCCACTCCGGAGAGATTGAACTCACTGATGCTGCGCGGCACAAAGTACTCCAGATGGTGCTCCGGTATGCCCGTGGATCGCCGGATGGGCGTGTTTCTCTGGAAGGCGGATCCTCCATGGCCTCCTCCACCCGGCATATGACTCCTGCGCGGCAGGGAGCTGTACTGGGTGAGCGTGTGGGCGGGGCCAAAGAACATGGTCTGATGCTGGCCCAGATTGTTCTGTGCCGGTCCTAGGTTCAAACCCACTCCAGGATCCGCACTGGGTCGCTGTCAGGAGGGTTTCGGCGTCACTGCCACCGTGACGAGGGCCAGCTCCTCGGCCTTGGGCATCACATGATCCTGCACACTGAATCGGCGCAGCCACAGGACTATCTCCGTTTGGATTAGGCTAAAGCACATGGCCACCACGGCCATGCCCACCAGAATGTAGGCGGAGGCTGTGTACAGGGCCACCGATCCGTTGGGCGCCATTTCGCCAAATCCAATGGTTCCCAGCGAGGTGAAGCAGAAGTACAGGGATTCCAGGACACTCCAGTTCTGCAGTTTGTGGAACAGGATGGCTCCACTGCTCACGTAGCAGAGGAGGACGCAGACGCAGATGGAGATGGGAACACTGGGCGAATTGCGGCGATTGCCGGAGGAGGATTTCTTGCCCTGCTGTTGCGATTGCTGCTGTTGCGACTGCTGTTGCGCCTGCTGCTGTTGCGACTGCTGCTGCTGCTGCGCCTGCTGCTGCTGCTGTTGGTATAGACCGTATTGATGGAGCTTCTGGTGACCACCAGCAGCGTAGTGCCCCTGGCCCTTGTTCTTGTCCGTCTTTCGTCCGCCGCCGCCACCGCCGATTCCGGAGCCTGAGGCGCCACCTCCTCCTCCTCCGCCGGCGGATCCTCCAACGCCGCCGCCTGAACCTACACCTCCGCCACCGCCTCCTCCTCCTGGTCCTCCTTTCACCCGCTGGCGCCGGAACAGGCAGCGCATGCCCGCCGAGAGCGCCTCGCCCATGGCGGACAGGTAGAGCAGGACGATGGGAATCCCGAAGAGGGCGTACACCAAGGCCGCCACACGACCCCACTGCGTCCGGGGTGAAATGCCGCCGTAGCCTGCGAAAAAGGAAGCGGAAAATTGGAAAATTAAAACTACATTTTTAATGCATACTTTAAATGGGGTTGGCGAACGGAAAAATAGTTAATTTAATTTAACACAAATTGAAAACATAGAAACAGATTTTCATTTAGAACTTTTTTATAATAATAAAGGTTTTTATTCAAGCGGTAATTTTATTCGGTCAAATTATATTATTTAATATCACTTTGATCAATATTGCATGGTAAAAACGATATGCGATTAAATAACAGAAATTTACCATGCGCATTTCGATTTGATACTGACGTGTTTTTTCTTTATTTTCCTTTTCCAAAATAAAAATAAGTATTTTCTTTAAAAAATAAAACTTAGTTCAATTATTCAACTAATTTATTTTAAGTGTTTAAACAATTATAAATAAATCAATTTATTACGAATTTCTGAAGCGCTTAAAATTAGGTTGGTCCTGCATTTCCTATTCAAAAATGTATTCCTAAAATATTTTTGTCTAAAAGATTTTAAATAATCCTCGCTAGGCTGCCTTTGTTATTTAATCTCTGCAAATGTTTGCCCTAACTATGCCGACTAGAAGATAATTCAATTAATGGCCTTCCCTTTGGCTGGGCAAATTCTCAGGTCGACGTTTTTATGGCCACAGTGAAATCTCGTTAGCTGGATCAGTGAACTGAACACAGTGAAGCCTGCGTGCTACGTGATCCCATTCACAGTTTAACAGGCCGAGCTGCCTTTCTCTGATCCTTTATCTAATTAGCAGGTCAGACTGGGCACAAGATATGAGATACAAGATACAGGATACAAAATACAGGATATAGAGATTAGCAGTGGCAGATAGAGTCGTTTAGCCAGTGGAAAACTGGGAAAGCTTTAAAAGTAGCATGTGCATGTGGCACAATAACCTTTTTCGGGGCAGACCCCTTTTACCATTTCCCGATTTTCCATTTTCAGATCCCCAAACCCCCCTCAAAAAAAAAAGAGGAAAATAATAGAAAAACGTAACTTTTTCTGTCGTAGACACTTTGGCTTTGATGTTGTTTGCCCAGACCCGGTGATTTGGAGCAAGGCGAGGGGTTTGGGGATTGGGCACAAAGATGCGAGACGAGACTGGGTGCCAGTAGCTAAATATGGGGACCTGTGGCCAGGACCTAGGCCTTCCTACCGAACCTATCCCAACAGAACTCGGACTTTCGTCTCGTTTCGTTTCGTTTCGTTTTAGCCCCAGACTTTCGGCTCTCTGCAATGAACTTTTAATGTGGAAACTTTTATAATTGAGTAAAATTGTGCGTGTGTGTGTGTGTGTTCCCAGTGTGTATGTATTAAATTTTATTACAGAAAAAATAAAGAAAAAAACCGAAAAATCCCAACGACAATAGCTAGAAAAAGCATGACTAAAATCGGAGTTGAAAAACACACAGAGAAAATGCAAAAAATACTTTAAAATCCCAAGCACGTTTAAGTGCATGGCCGTAGGGCAAAGGGGGGGAGGTTTTACATTGCATGTGTAGGCCTTTCCACACCCCCTCTTATACCCGCCCCTTTGGACCCACTCAGACCCTCTTGAATTCCGTGTTTCACACGCTACAGGAAAAGTTGTTGAAAATTATCATCGTCGCATGGCCATCGTTCATAAATGGTAACAGCCCACAAGGCGGCATGGGCGCCACGCCCCCTTTTCTCCCAACGACGGTTGCTAAAAATTGTTAGTGAAAATTATAACATTTACAATATGGCGTCCATAAAATTGTATGTAGTTATAACTAACTAACTAACGACGCACACATGTCGACCAAACCATTTTCGACCCCCCCACCCCCTTTTCAACTAGCTGGAAGATTTCCAAGGGGTTAAGGGCACCCCCCTTCTTTTTCAGACAGCAAAAACTGGCAATTATGCGTAGCAATTTTCGGGGAAAAGTTTACCCCAAACTGCATGCCATATACACATTTAACCAGAGGTCGGGGAAAGGAAAAGGGGCTGTAAAACGATTTCCATGTTGGGGGATTGAAATTTTCGGGGCTCGGAGATTGAGACTGTGGGTGGTGGTTGGGGTATGATATAGAGTATGATATGGTTGTAATGGCCAAGAAGAAGGGTTAAGTGCACACGTCCGACGACGACGACATGGTCAGTTTTTAGGGCCTTGTTCTTTGGCTGATTTAGCCATTATGGCATTCTACTCGGGTTTGGAGTCTGGAGGACCAGTCATCATTTGCCACGTGGCATGTTAAACTGAAACTGTCGAAAGCCACACTGGTAAAGCCAAAGGCTAAATTATTTCAATAAGTGTCCAGCATAAAACGTGATCGAAAGGATTACATATACATAAAACAAAAAAAAAAAACCCTTTCATATTGACCCAAAAGGTTATTTATCTAGAACTACATTTTATTTAATTTAAAAACCGAATTCCATTCGTTTTTTCCTCCCCCTTTTTAATATAGATGCTTAAACATTTTATCAATATGCTTTTACTGGCTGCACAAACATAATTGTAATGGAATGATCAAATAAATCATTGTTTGCATATGCGAGAGTTCATTTTGCAAATACGTTCGTAAACATTTTAATTCACAAACTGTTGCTTTAGCATGGCAACATGGCAACATATTTGGTAAATGAAACTCACTGATTTATTGGCTCAAGGCAGAAAAGTGATACACAGAAAAAAAAAAAAAACACGACGGGATCAAATCGATATGCGTATGGTAAATTTCTGTTATTTATACCATGCAATACTGGTCAAATTCATAATAAATAATATCATTTTGCCAATTTCTTTCCCTTGGAGATTCTCTGACTTCGAAGTAGAGAGCTGGAAGCAATATGGCGACTTAAATTACTAGATACGATATCAAGCTGATCATCGTTTCATATCAAGTTTTTTCTTTTTGGTGTAACTACCTTTTTAAAGTTGTATGTACATATGTATATATAGTAAATACATAGTGCATCTAATTAAATTGCTTTACTTTCGGTGGCTGGGCAATGGCATTTGATTTGATTAGTGAAAGTTGAGTGCTGGCCACCGCCGACAAAGGGCAATCCACTGGGTCAATGTGTGTGCCCCTCTGGAGGAAAAAGAAGAAGACGCCTCCCCCCTTTTTTGATTCCTGCCAAGGCTTTTTTCGTCCTGCCCCGAAGCGACTGCAGAATCCAAGCCAAAAAGCCAGCGAGAAATATTTTACTACGGCAATTTTCGGGCATAAAGTAATTACAAAATACTCTCCATCATACACACACACACACAGTTACACTCTTCTTACACTGAGAGAGTTACGGGGGGTGGTTTTTGGGGTACTGTGGAGTGTGGAGACGACAAGAGCCTCTAATAGCTAAGAAATTAATTTTCACAAAAAGCTATTAAGAGAGTCACAAAAATTTCCAAATATAAAACCAAACAATGCTCATTGGGGGAGGGGTTGGTTCCAAGGGGGTGGCTTGTGGGTGAACATGGTCGAGGGTTAGGTGGCCTCCACCATTGAGCTCGAGGTCAAGCAGCAATGGCTGAGTGGGCAATGAGTGAATACTCCCCTTCCTTCCCCTCACTTTCTCTGTCTCGTTTTAATTACAGATTACACACAGAAAATAATTACTTAGTGAAGATTTTTTTTAATAATAAGCTTGACAATTTCGAAACTATAAATCAAGTAATTAAATTAAAAAAATTTTAAAAATAAAGAAGCAAAATGTTTTTTTCTTTTTTTAAGGACAGTAAGGTCACACTGGAACAAGAGTGACCAGCTTAGCTATTTTGCACCAAGCTAATTATGCAGTGTGTCCAAAGTAACAAACTTTAACTTGCATTCCATATTATTTAGGGGTAATTAAGACAGTATTTGTTACAAAAAACCATATTTAAGTGAAAGAAATATATTTTTTGTTATCATGCCTCATTTTCCCTTTCTTTTTGTGTGTGTGTTTTGCGTCAGCAAGTTTTGAGTAATGAAATTGCGAGAGAAAAACACGCGCGCGCCCCTTATCATCGTAAATAGACAAATGTTCAATAAACAAAGCAAATTGCGGATTATTTTTGTGGGTAAGGGCAGGCAAAGAAATATCGGAATAATAATAATGATATGCAGGGCCATCCGGCAGGGGCGAAATGAAACAAAAACATGTCATTAAACGCCCCAAAAACATCATCATCAATGGGCAGGCTGGGATGGTAAAATGGAAAGCGGAGGACAGGGGACATTGGACGTTGGACAAACATGACAGCAAACATTTTTATGACATGGCAACTGGCGCTTGAAGAATTAATTAAAAATTAAATGGCCTATTAAAATTGTTATCGAGAAGCGGCGACGCCGGCAGCGACGTCGATGCTGCCCATTTAACTGTTAAACAAATGCGAAATGTGAAAAGCGAAATGGAAACAAAAGCCAGCCGCAGACAAAATGTCCCACCAACGAACGAACGAACGGGCCTGCAGTCCTATCAGATCTCTCTGTCTCTATAGATATATGTTTGTATATGTACCATATATAGTATATGGGCAAACATACTATATGCGGACCATAAAACGTTGCATGGCTGACATCGCGAAGTGACGCCAACGATGCTTGAACATGTCAAAACATGCATAAAAATGCGAAAATTGGCCGAGAGGGCGAAGTGAAGTGAGGTTATAACTCGTGGAAAGAGACACAATGAGATATAGATAGAGGGAAAGAGACGGAAGAGAGAGAGAGAGAGAGAGAGAGGAAGTCACTGACATTCGCAATGGCATTTTGTCACAATTCATATGGCAAAACTGTACAGTTCGCTATTGTTGCTCGGCCATGAAAATAACCTCTACAGCTTTTCTTCTACCAGGGAAAATTAAAAAAAAAAAACACACAAACACATATTCCCCAACTTTATTGATAGTTTGAAAAATGCAACGCTTTTATGGCAGCCCTAACTTGGGCTATCAAATCTAATGGAGTCTTAAAAGAAGTTCTTTTAGTGTGGCTACAAATTTGTAAACTTTGGTTACACTATTTTTTAGAAAGCACTCAAAACTCAATAGTTTTATTGATTTATTTTTGTATAATATGGAATTTCGCTAACACAAAACGTAAGTGTTTTGATTTAATCGGATTATAATTATGCTTATCAATGGCAACATTGTTTTGAAACACTTTTTAATTGGTAATTAGTTTGAAAATTGTTTTTAATCGGATTATGATTTTGTATATCAATTACAATGAATGATTTTTGAATTCCAAATACCCAACATAACTTTTCCTTCTTTCCAAGTATTTTTTTTTTCAAAATAATCTAATTATAGCCAGGCCAAAATATATGTAAAGCAATTCGGTGGCTGCTGTTCCTTGCAAATGACAGTTTTAATTTACATGAAATTAAATATCAAAGGACAAAGGAAAGTAAGATAAACTTTATCGTTGAATTATTAAATTATATAAATTCGAATTATGCAAGCAAGAAACTTAAAACAATCAAATCCGTCTGACTATTTGCCAGTGTATAACAATTTGTCAAGCACTTGACATAACGGATGCATCCCATCTCACAATCTCACAATTTCACAATCTCGCACACTGTATAACGCTTTTTCTGTATGCCGAACACTCGACGAAAAATATGCATAAAATAAAAAATGCGAACTCAAGCCAATACATGGACCCACTGAGCAAGTAGGGGCCTGCATATTTTCCAGCTAACGCAGCAACATTTTCCCCCCTTTCAGCTTCTGCGTTTTTTTCCAGCGATTTTTACTCTCCGCTTCTAGCCTGATTGTCGTCGTGCCCAGCAAGCTGTTCTCAGTCATCTCAACCCCCCCATTGACCCTTCAGAGGGTGTAGGGTGTGTTTGGAAGGGGGTGGGGCAAGGTCAAGGAGCAGGGAGAGTGGCCACTCGAACGGCGACGGTGCCTCGAACACATGCCCTGAAAAATGTTCCATAACCACTCACATATGCTGAGCCAAGGAGGAGCATGTGTACGTACACACGGAAAATAAATTGGCACAGTTTGCATATATGTATGACATGTCTCATTACACTGTCATTTAAATAGTCAATTTAAAGCAAAATCAAGTTTTGTTACATTATTCAGATAGCCTCATTAAATACTCTTTTTTAGGCAGCATGGTCACACTGTTCGAATGGCTAAAACATACTAATTGTGGACCTTTTCTTGTTTTTTTTAAAGCTTTTCAACTAACCAACCGACTTTTTCTCAAAGAAAATAAATTGGCACAATTTGCATATTCATATATGTATGACTTAATGAGCGTAAGTAGTTGTTGTCTCATTACACTGTCATTTTAATTGTCAATTTGCATTATTTAGATAGCCCCATTAAATACTCTTTTTTCGGGAGCATGGTCACACTGTTCCAGTAGCAAAAACATACTCATTTTGAACACTTTTCAGCTAGCAGGTTCACACTGCTTATAGGTTTTATTGCTTTTTTAAGGCTTTCCAACTGACCTACTGACTTTTTCTCGTCGTGCATTTCGTTAAGACATCCAAATGATTGTTGTGCTGCCCTGCGCCTGGCCTGACTTTTTGATTTTATGACATTATTAAGCATTGATAGGCGACATTTACACACAGAAATGAGAGCTACGCTTGATTGGACCGACGACGATGTTCCCTGGTGCGTGGGTGTGGGTGTAGCTGGTTTTCTCTGTGCACGTGTATGTATTTCCGGATCCGGCATTAAAAGACAAAATCCCCAAGAGAGCCACACAGAGCCAAATGACGATGATGGGGAAGCGCGTGTCTCGATCTCAGTCTGCAGGCTTTAAGGAAAGCAATCCCCTCCCCTTTATAGCTTTTTACTTTCGCTTTCCCTCTTTCAACTCTTTCTTTTGTTGCCCCATCTCTCTTTTAATCCCCTTCGCTGGCTTTTCCCCACTTGCGAGATTGATTGCCTGCAGTAAGCGCTTGCAGGAGATGAAAAACTAGCCGAAAAAGCTGGAGAAAGCAGGGGGGTTTTTCAGGGGTGGTCGGCTGAAAAATTGAGTAGTATGCGTTTTAGCGTTTGACACATGTCATGGCTGTACTCGCTGTAGTTGTTGCAACTGCTGTTCAACAGGAAGACATTAAAAAATGTATGCAACGTGTCAAGGGCTGCAAAAGTGTTGGGCGCCATTATGCCTGCCTGTTATGTGTGTGTGTGTGTGTGAGCCACTTATTCATTGGCCCATTCATTCCTTCATTCATTCATTCATTCATTCGCTAGCTCACCCACTCATTTATTCGCTATTTCGCCTACTTTCTCCGCTTTCCTCTCGCACTTTCTTCACTTTTCTTCGTCAGCGGAATGTTGACTTATCTGTGATTGCCTCTTGCCGATATTGTTGTTCTTGCTGTTGTAACTGTTGTCGCGTTTGGCATTATTTGTTTTATATTTGACACTGACACAGGCACGCCCACAAACCCCCTGCCCCTCCCCCTCACACACACCCACACACACACTCACAATGTCTGAGCCATAAAAATGAGACTGCGAATTGCAATAAAATAAAATAAACTGCCGCGCAATATATATTTTTTTTTGCTCCTTTCCGCCACCACCACACAATCTGAATTCAATCAGTGCTGCCCTTTTCTAGGCTGAACTAGTTCAAAATATATATGAAAAAAACATTCAAATTAATAATATAATATTAATAAGAAATTTCTCTAAATTAAAAATTATTTACATAGAAGACCTCAAAAAATAACTCATTTTCCTTTCTGTTTCTGTTAAACGACCTTAAAATGTGTATGAAGCCCACATCTTTAAATTTTTCGAAAAAGTATAAATGCAATTATATTGTGCTAATTAATATCTATAGAAATGTAAAAGAAATTTTTCAAATCGGACCATTCATTTAAAAGTTATGAGCAAATCAGGAATTCAAGCAGTGCAAGCAGTCGCTTTGCTGCATGCATATCTCCATCTCCCTCGCACTTCCTTTAGCTGAGGTTCTCGACTATAGCGTTCTCTCTTGTTGTTTTCTTTATATGTACCTCTTCATAATTAGTTAAGCTCAGTGAAATTGTTATGTATAAAAATCAGGGAAAATCAAGAAAAGTCCTGTCAAATTAGTCACTCCATTTGGGCCAGCACTGAGCCCATAGTTATTTTTTTCTCCCGTTGGCCAGCACGTGTGGCAAATGATTATAGTTGCCGACCCAAAACGGCGAAACACAATTCAGGGCATACAAATTATGTAATAATAATAATACAACAGAGGACGTGTCATCTATCATGGCGAAGAGAAGCGAAAGTGTTTGTGGTGGGGAAAATATTTTATATACAATATATAGTATTTTTTGGGGGCTGCTACAAAATCGTGTGAGCATAATGCAGAGTGCAAGAGTGTGTTTAATAAAGTTAACAACACATTGCTGGTCATGCAAATAGGTGGTCGTCGAATGGCAAACACAAAACGTACAGATATAAATGGCGATTCAGTCGAACGATTCTTTCTCCGCATTGCACAGCCATTTGTAATTCAAAATGGCAACCGGAAGTGGCAGACGCAGAAGCCATTACACGGATATAGTAATAGTTTATGGTCTGGCAGAGTTGAAGGTCAACGGAAGAGCGCGAAGAAGAAGAAGAAGAAGGTCAAAGTGGGTGGGTGCACACACAAAAAAATCATGTCGCGGTCAAATCGATATGCGGATGGTAAATATCTGGTTTTTACCGAAATCTCTCTCTCGGAGATTCTCTGACTTACATTTCAAAACAAAATTAAATCGATCATCGTTTCATGTCTAGTTTTTTTGAGTGTGGTTCTTTGGGGGATCCCCCCCATTTATTTCCCCGAGATTTATGTGTTTGCATTCACTTATTGATTGCAGTGATTGCGATTTTCCAGGATGTGTATAGTATTCTTTTTCTTTGACCCAACCACTGTTCATATCCCTGCGCTTCCGACTCAATTAAGAGTTGCAAAATGAAAAAGTTCTCATTGTGCTTCGGCGACAAATCCAATTAACAATAAAGCGAACCCACCGCCACCTCCCGCCCTAATGACATGCCACGCCCTAAAAACTAGCATAAAACTAGAAAAAAAACTAACAACTTTTCCGCAGTTAGTTGGCTGAAAGTGGATTCTGCGGTGGCTCACTGCAGTTGGCCAAATTGAATCGCAGCTGTCAGGAAAATGGCAGAGCGAAAAAAAAATAAAGGCAACAAACCAACGCATAAATCACATCTCAATGGAGTGTGTGTGTGTGTGTGGTATTTATTAGTTCAATGTTTTATATTTATGAGCACAAGTGTTAATTTTATTACCGCAGAAATGGGGGGCGTATGTGTAATATTAATTATGCCCTGGTAATAGACAATCAGCCACTGGATGATTGTGTCAATAGATAAAGCAGTGTAGTTGAGGAAATTCCACGAAACGAAATGCAAATGGTGGCCATATATCAACGGATGGGATTTTGAGGACGCCATTAGCCCCCAAAAGTGGGCAATGAAATTAGTTTTACGAGCTAAGCACACACTCACACATACACAGAAAAAATGGACAAAAGATCAGATTGATATGTATTCATATAATTTTGATATGAATAAAGATAATGTTTATCTTATTTTACAAAATTTGTTCAAGAAAATACTAAATTTGGTATTTTAAAACAGTATTTTTATAACTTTTATGAAATGATAAAATGATCTGCTTGAATCATAAATTCGATATTAATCATATCGGCTTTTTATTGTTTGAAATAAGGCAGAAATGACCCTATATCATATCGAAATTTTTTCCTGTGTAAGCGTAATAGCCAATTTTCGGTGAATTTTAATTGAACAACTTCCGGTTGGAGACAGGTGGGCCATAACCAAGCAAATAACCAACTTCAAGCAGCCAAAATGACAGCCAAATATCTTTATTATTGAATAATGAGCCAAGTGAACTGGCAGGGCTTTAGCCAGATAATCGATGGGAATTTTGCATAATGCTCTTGTCTCTGCCGACTTAATCTCATGACGATCGTTTCGTCGTCGTCGACCCTCCTGAAAACCCCAAAGCAATTGCCGGGCCAACTTTTTGGCCCAACTCCAAGGTGACTTGATGGTCTGGCAGGGATTTTCCGATTTTCAGATTTAACGATTTCCAGACTTTCACATTTACCCAAACCCCCAACCCACACTCTTCACTTTTTGGCACTTTGCTTATTTATAGAATACACATTAGCTGGAAACAATCGAAACTTCCCACTTAGCAATTTGGGGACAAATTGTTTCATAATTGATTGATGTGCCATCAGGCCAAGTTGTCTCGGGAGCTGACAGATATTTAAAGTACGACCTCCGTGTAAGTAATTGCAAACGCATCAAATCGGACTTAAGTACTTTGTAGTGTGTTAGAAAAAAAAGAAAGGAAGAAAAAATATAAGGAAATGTTTCAATATCTTCCGATCTAAGTAAGATTTTATGGCTGTTTGATGGGTTTTGTTTAAAGTGGTTCTACAAAACTCGAGAATTCTTCCTTAATTGAAATGGAAATTTAAATAAATAAGAGAAAAAAAAAAACCATTATTATAATTATTAAAAACCATTATTTATAATAAAATGAAGACAAAATCAATCAGGGAACAAATTTAATTTGCAAATTAATAAAACACCAGCTAATAAATTCTTTATAAATTTAAATTAAATTTTAAACAAATAAGAGAAAAAAGAATAAAATGTTTATAAATATATTGAAATGATTTTAGATTTTTATAAAGGCCAAAATAATAATTTTCTCTTGTTATTCCAACACAAATAAAGACAAAATAAATAATTACCAATGAGATGAAACTATTAGATTTTTAGCAGGAAATCAGTAAGCTCTTCAAATTAATAGCTAAATTAATTATCGCAAACAAGAAAACCCTTTAGCAGATGGAAATACTGTCAGAGGCAAAATGGCATTTCAATCAAAGGCTTTAATTACATGAAATTTCAAGGAGACACGACGACGACGACGCCCACCACAACTTGTCCTATAAATTTTGGGGCAAACGAAGGGCTTGCAATTATCCTTTCCCCCGAATCCTGCGGAATAGATCTCCCACTATCCTATCTGTCCTGCTCCTGTATTCCTGCTCCTGCTCCTGCTCCTCCTATATATTCCCATCGTATTTCTGCCGCTGTTGTTTGGTTTACCCAACTGACAACCGCAGGTTGCCCTGCTGCTTGTCTACTCCACATTTACCCGAACCCGATTTACCGCTTTGCCCCCCTTTAACTACATGATGTCAAAATAATTTCAATGACACCCGCCATACAGTCGTGACTGGCAGCGTTTCGCAGAGAGAGAGAGAGAGAGAGAGAGAGCTACATGGCTGGTTTTGGCGATATTTAGACAGATTTTTGATAGCTTTCCCGGCGGCAGCACTCCACTCCTTTTCCCGTTTTCCCGTTTTCCCCTCCGGCGGCTGTCTAAAATTGAGTTTTGATTCCAAACTCAATTCACATAATGCGGGGGAGTGGATAGATGGTAGATGGGTGTTTCTGCTGCTGATTGCTACAAATTCGATTGATTTAACGGGCGCGTTTATTGTGAGCGCTTTTGTGTTCAAGCCACACGCCAAATTTCCTGCACCACCCATTTCATTTCGTTTCATTTCTCTGGGTCAGCAGCACCACACAACGCGTGTCTGGTTTTATTTTTTAAACAATTTTCAACTCGGCCCTGCCCAGTGAATTGAATATGCCAAGACAAATCCGACAGTTGATACCCTCCTCCGTGGGGGCAAAGTCAGTCGTACGTGACCGTTATTCTTAAGAGCTGACAGAGGTCCTGACATTTTGAAGCCCTCTTTCTGAACGCAGAAATCATAACAGCCTAGAGTTCGTTAAGTAATACTATAAATTCTACCCACACAAAAAAAACACGCCAGGATCAAATCGATATGTCGTTAATCGTTTTTACCATGCAATTCTGGTAAAATTTATATTAAATAATGTAATTTTGAGGAAGAAGCAATATGGCGACTTAAATTACGTCAGTGGAAGCGAGAAGAACGAATTCTCTGAATACGAAATACGAATTACTTGAGTGGGCATATCAATACAAATTTGATACCAGATAATATCAAATTGATCAACGTTTCAAATCAAAATTTTTTTTGGGTGTAAAAATTACTTCTTTTTTTTTGTAGTAAATAAAAGTTACTATTATTTTCCCAATTAAAGGAAACCACAATCTTATAATTCTCTGATTTTAAAGCCAAATAAATGATGAGGCCGGAAATGAAAGTGTTGGCCTCTTGTTGGCCTTTTCAAATTATTTTTCCAATTAATATTTGACCTCTCAATTTATTTTTGCACCAATTTACATGCGATTTTTTGTGTGTGTGCGCCTGGCATGTTAAACATGCATCTTTACATTCTTTTAGGGTTTTCCGGCTTTTTTGGGGCGTGGCAACAGGACACTCGAATGCTTAGCCCCCGGCTTACTTATAACTAATTGAAATCAGACAGGAAGGAGCAAAAGTAAAAATAAAAAAAAGGGCAGGCAGGCAGACGCATTCGGGTAAATTGAAAAAAATATGTGGCCAGGCCGGGAAGAGCGAACGAAATCGATGCTGCCGGTTGACAGTTTGTTAATTAAAAACAGCAGTCGTTCATGGGGTGGCGGGTTGGACAAATGGGTGGTAAATGGGTGGTGGATGGTGGGTAGATGGATGCTCCGGGGCGGTCACTCAACGTCTCACGCACACACGCACACGTGACTGGGTTCATGCACTTGGCAGGCTCGGATGGCAAACGTCAGATGACCGGGCTAATAAATTGCCCAGAGAATCGAAGGAGCGAACCGAACAAAGGAATTGGGGTTCGAGGTGGCAAACGGGGCGTATGAGCGATGGGCTCGGTATTCGGGGTGGCACTTCTCACTCACCTATCGTCGTAATTAATGTCAGGGAGTAGAGAAAGGCCGAGGCGTAGGTCCATTTGTGTGTCGGTGCATTCAGCTGGATGCCGCCGGGGGGATAAACCTTCGACTGGCGCACCGCCCGCAGCAAAGTGTCCTGCGAAATGGAAGCCAAGGAAGCGTTCAATTAGCGTCCCCAAATCAGGGCCAAGATGTCCTGTCCCATTCGGGATTCAGGACATTCGGGATTTTAGGGGTGCTCACCTGGAACAGCTGCACCTCCTGGGCGGCGAGGCGGGTCCAGTTCTCCTTGTACAATATATTCAGGTCCTCCGTTATCATCCACAAGCGATCCACCGTTCTAAAGTAAAAAATAATAGTATATTTTTCTATTAAATTTGCAAAGTAAATATAATAACTTATTATAGAATATATGTATTAATTTTAAATTATACTAGAAACTATTTTCTAATTTCGATTTTGTGTTTTACTAAAATATTTTAAATATTAAAATAAAAAAATAATTAACTAATTTATTATAGAATATTGTAGCAATTTTAAATTATACTAGGAATTATTTCAGAATTTCGGTTTTGTGTTTTACTAAAATAATTTAAATAATAAAATGTATTAAATAATTTATTATAAAATATTGTCCCAATTTTAATTTATACTAAGAATTATTTCCGAATTTCGGTTTTGTGTTTAAGATTTTTTAATGTTATGGGGGTAACAAGAAAAAATCCAGAATTTTAAGTGCAAATTAAAAGGAACCCAGCTAATTTAGCTTATGAGAAATACAAGCACCTCCTGTGGCTAGGAAATGAATTGCTTCTTTTCAAAGAACATATATTACCTCGATCGTATATCGGCGTTGGCTATTTCGGTGCGGGGATAGGGCTTGGAGGCGGCCACAGCGGTTTCCAGGGTGCCCCCATCCTCCAGTTCGCCCTCGAGGGTCACGAAGACAATGGAGCCCATGGCGGTGTAGAGCAGCACCAACAGAAGCACGCCTGCGGAGAAGTCAAAGGGTTAATTAAATGGGAGTCACTATTATATTTATATTAGGAAAAAAAGAAAAAAATTAAAAATCATTTAAACAAATTGTCCATATACGTTAAAAGAAAAAAAACAAAATTAAATGTCTGTTTATAAACAGCAAAATTTGTTGAAATTAGTAAGCAACAGTGCGTATGAGTAATGTGTAAGCTTATATTAATCATACGCACTGTTTTCAGGGCCTACGATTGTAAAATGTTGCATACTTTTTTGCGGAATTTTTATTAAAATAAAAAAACTCAAATAAATTAAAGACTGATATATAAATAAGTATACATAACCGTAACCCTCACGATTTCTTGCAAAAAAATATAAAAAATTAAAAAAAATTTAGATTTAAATCCATATTTGGATCAATATTTCCATTGTTACGGCAGAAAAGCGAATTAATTTTGCGTCAAAAATTCGGGATCTGGGTTTTTGGTAAAAAAAAAAAGGATTTTTACCTCTTTGTTTTTTTGCTGTAACTTGGCCAAAAATGGTCCTACACCAAAAATACATACTGTTTTGAACAGTTAACAAAATAATAAAAAAATCCATGACACTTTTCGAGCGATTTTGAAAGAATAAAAATTTCGCCAATTTTCACATTTTTTATAAGGGGTAACATCATAATTTTTTGAGAAAAATGGCCAAAAAATAAAAGGTCAGGGTTTAAATGCCAATCGATTGGAAATTTAATAACCAGTTCAGAAAGGTATGACAGTCCATATTTGGATCTATATTTCCATTGTTACGGCAGAAAAACTAATTATTTTTGCGTCGAAAATTCGGGATTTAGGTTTTTGGTAAAAATAGTAATTTTTCCATTCTGCTTTTTTGCTGTAACTTGGCCAAAAATGGTCCCACACCAAAAATACTTACTGTTTTGAACAGATATCAAAATAATAAATAAATACATGAGACTTTTCGTGTGATTTTGTAAAAATAAAATTTTCCCAAATTTTTACATTTTTTATAAGGGGTAAAATCATGATTTTATGCGAAAAATGGCCAAAAAATAAAATGTCCTGGTTTAAATGCAGATCTATTCTTACTTTAATTACGAGCTCATAAAGGAAAAACATTTCATATTTGGATAATTTTTCCCGTTGTTACGGCCAAAATACTGACTTTTTAGGGTGAAAAATATATAATAGAATTTTAGACAAAAATAAACATTTTTTTGCGGATTTTCAATCGTAATATGGACAATGCAAATTTAAAAATTTTTAAGGATTTTTTTCTCACCTGTTGCTGATATGCAGTGCGACTTGGGCGCCTTTTGGCAGCCGCACAGACTGCCGCCCCCGCCGCCCGCCTCCCGTTTGTCCGACTTGGAGCCGCCGCCGACCGACGCTCCGCCCGCCGACGAGCTCTGCCGACCGCCGACGCGTCCGCCGGAACCGTTGGCCGCTGCCGCTGCCGCCGCTGCTGCTGTGGCTGCCACGTTGCTGCTGCCGCTGGCGGCACAGTTTCCTCCGCTGCCGCCGCTGACATCGCTGCCGAGAAAAGCCGCCAGCGGCAGTGGCGACTTCTTGTTCATTGTGCTCGTGACTCGACTCGCCTGGCCTCCGACCAATCCGGCCAATCTGTCAATCAATCAGTGAGTCAGTCAGTCAATCAGTCGGCTCAAGAGCAGTGTGTTGGAGGTGTAAACGCTTCGCTTCTCTGGCGCTGACAATCAAATCAAACGCTTTGACGCTTCATGTGCCACGTAATTTGCATCCCCTTTTCCTGCCTGGGTTTTCCCTGCCTTCCCTCGCTTTCCCTGGGTTTTCCGATGTTATTATGTGACCGTCATAAAATTGTTGTTATTGTTGTAGCGCCCTTTTACGAGCCTTCCTCCTGTTTTTTTTTTTGGCCGAATGCGAATGCGGATGTGGAAGTGAGACAGCCTGTCGCGCCGGATGCTGCAAATGCAAAAATATTTTCATGAAAACCTGGCCAAAATTAAAATGAAAATTGCGAGGTGAGTGGTGAGTGTGATGTGAGTGTTTTTGGGGGCGAGGGTTGCAAATTGCATGGCAAACGCCGTGTAATTGAGTCAACAGCTTCAGGTTAGCACAAGGAAATGTAATATCCTGGCCAACCGAACTCACAAATACCGCATAAACACTTCATTGGCAATAAAAGAATATGAAAAACTGTTAACTAAAAATGGAAAATGTTCATACAGATTATAATACATTATTAAGAAAACCTTTTGATTTTTGTTGTAAATATCTCAAGTTTTTAATGTAATTTGATTTATTTCTTAAGAACTTTCTTAATAATTTTAAAAAACCTTCCTTTTAAATTATAATATTTAGCGGATAAATGGCAATTAAAGAATATAAAAAAAAACTTTTAAATAAAAATGGAAAATGTAAAAATTAAGAAAACCTTTTTATTTTTGGTTTATGTAATTTGAATTATTTCTTAATAACTTTCCTAACAATATTCAAAAACCTTTCTTATAGGTTTTAGTATTTTTCGACTAAATGGCCACTAAAAATGTAAAAAACTTTTAACTAAAAATGGAAAATATACACAGACTAAGAACAATTTCTCAATTTCTTTTATTTATTTTAGTTTGTTTCTCAATAACTTTCTTAAAAATATTAAAAATCCTTCCATATAAGTTTTAATATCATGCGAATAAATCCAATTACTCATTTATAGTATAAAACATTTAAGAGCGGCACATAAAACTACAGAAATCCGTAAAACCAAAACTGTGAGAATGCCCAGCCAGCTGGAAGATCGTTTTCCCGGGTCAGTTGGCGAAACCTCCTCATTATACTGCTAATCACAGTCCACACACTTACATCCTCATAAGCACACACACCCACATATATGTATATATCTCTCGAGTGTTTGTCGGAAATAATCTGATAAACGTGAAGATGGCTGGCATTTAAATTAAAGATTGCGCCACCCAAGCACAAAAACTTGTCGACTTATTCCGATTCTGATTCTGATTCGGATTCCCTCTGGTTAGCACGTGCCATCATCCCTTTTTTGGGGAGTTTGAGAGTTTCGGATGATCCTAATCCTGTGGCACTTCAATTAAGGACACCCAGTTTTCGAGGCCTGTTTTCTGTTTTCTGCTTATTGCTTGCATTTTTCGACGAAGCCGCCTTCAATGCTAATTAGGTGAAGACATCGCAGCACGTTCCTCTCCGCCCCCCAAAATTTGCCCATTTAATGAAACATGTTCAATTGTTGTCGCCGCACATGTATGTGGTATATCTACACATATATCCCGACATATATCCTGTCATTCAATCTTGTTAGCAGACCTGCGATACTGTCCTGCGATAAGTAAAACACAAATTTGTATATGTACTTTTGGCACAGAGAGAAACGATTAAGCATCACATCTGGGATTTTGAAGGAAGTGAGGTAAACAAAGCAAAGATAATTCCTCATCATAATTTATTGCTCTATTTTGCGATTCAAGTTGTGTACTTTGGATGAACAAAGAGATAGAGAAACCTTATAAATGGGTTCTCTTGTTTTCAGAAATTTATTTTACTTTCAACACATTTTGTTTGTAAGGAAGAAAAACATTTTTCTTTCGATAAATACGCAAAATGTACTTAGAATAACTGCACCCAAAAAAAAATCTCGAAACGATGATCAATTTGATATTACGTGATATCAATTTTACCTTGCCATGCGGCATCTCAATTCGGTATGCTCGAAACGTAATTAACATGTTCTAATTATTTAATATAAATGTTCCAGTATTGCATGCTAAAAATAATGTGCGTATAAATACCAGAAATTTAACGTGCGCATGTCGATTTGATCCTTTTTTCCTCATATTTTCCTCATAACTACACAAAATGCACCTAAAATTACAGCAATTTTCCCTCAGTGTCTGACAGTTGAAATAACTACACGCATCAGGCAAATCAAGCGAGGTAATTGGTAATTGCATCTGCATATCTATTCTCTTTGGCCCCACAATTGAAATTGATATTTCGATGGCAAAGGCACAAGTACATACGTATAAGTACATACATATATCTGCAATTGGAATGAAAATACTTTTGGTTCACCTCAAGCCTAATGCGACAGTATTTTTGGGATTTTAGCAATTTCGCATTGCCAAATGCCAATCTGCATTCCAAAAGGACACCATTTCAACACGATTATCCTGCCAATTTGCGCAGGACGCTGCGAACGAGTGGGATTGCGGGGGTTCCCATCATCAATCATGTGAAAGGCGGAAGGACCACAGACCAAAACAATGCTTGCCATTCCTCCAAAAACCAAAATGAATCAATCTCGGGCAGAGGAAAAGATTTACTTAAAGCGTTTTGGACCAGAAATTAGCAGCCAATTAGGAATGTGTCATTTCGGTAAAATAAATTGATATCTTGTATATTTTAATTTGCCTACAAATTATATCCGATTTTAAAAGGTGTCTGGCACCCACATCTTTAAAGATGTCATAAAATTGGAAATGCAATTTGGTTGTGTTGATTAATACCTATCGAAATGTAGAATACATTTTTCAAATCGGACCATTTATTAAAAAGTTATAAGCAAACAATGGCTCAAGCAGTGCATCTCCCTCGCAATTGCTTTAGCTGAGTAACTGGTATCTGATATTCGTAAAAAATTTTTATTATATAAGATTTTTATTTTTAAGTCTTTAATTTATTTAGAAATTAAAATCCTATTCACAAGAATGCAAATCTGGATTTTCTTTTGTTTTTCCTTAATTCCCATTAGGGCTTCACTTCGATTCCCTAGCATTCCTGACATTTAAATATTACACCTGTTTACCACATCATTTTCGATCCTAGCCACGCCCCCTCCCGCCCATTTACACACACACAAACCAACACTCGCACACACACTTGTGAAGGCGGTACAACATTTATTTCGCCTTTTTAATTGCTGACATTTATTGAACGCTCCGTCGTGTGTTAAATCTACCGTGAGAAGAACGCAACATCGATGGATGGTAGAAGGTGAGGAAATACTTATGTATGCACACATTCCAGGTGAGTGTGCCAGTGTGTGTGTGCGTATATGTGTTGTTGCCTTTGAGTCTGACTTAAGTGCAAACTTATGCCAATTATGCGAAGCTTTTCCCAGCAGGCAACCCAGCATTCAATTTTACATACACTCGGAGGAAAGGGTCAACGAAAGGGAAAAGCCTAGTTAATTAACTCATTACTATTAAGTTTTAATATTACAAAAATATATTAAACTAAAATTAATCGTAAAATAAATAAATTTTTTTATTTATCCATATATATATAAAACTAACCTTAAAATTGTGGGAGTCAACCGAATTGGCCAAACCAGTAAAGCTATAACGTTCATATTCTTACCAAATATTCTTATTATAGAGTAGGTTTTTACTAAGAACTGATTTCTACCTAAGTAAAACCAATCTTCTCCAAATAAATAAATAAATATTATAATAAGAATTTTCAAATTCACGACTCCTTCAGATATTTTTATGTATTTCAGGCCATACTTCCTTTGTTTTTTTCAATGCACACATTGCTCAATAAGAGCGGGACAAAGCGGGGAAACTCAAGCAGATTACACGGATCATTAGCTCAAATGAGAAAGTTCACATGTTCTGCTTTTGCTTTAGCTATTGCTATTGCCATTGCTCCTGGTGATGCTGATGGTTTGATGGCTCTCCGGCTTCTTCTAAATCTTCTATATACATATATCGCACTAAACACGACGTCCAGCACTTAATCAAATGCAAGCAGTTCAGCAGTTCAGCAGCTCAGCAGCCCAGGAGAAGCCAACCAAGTGTCCTGCCTCCAGGACTCAAGATGAAAAGAGGCAAATGGGAAATGGGAAACAGAGGATGTGCCAAGGCGAAGATAGATGCTTTTAAGATGGTTTGGGGTGAGAAGAGACGACGAGATATGTACAATCAATATGCCTGATTGAAACGAAGTAACTTTCCAGGACATGCGACAGGAAGACAGGACGACAGGACACAGGACACGTGCAGTTATTTGCGGAATTTTGATAGATTTTCCTGCAGCTGATTTGCGCACGTCCCGGCAAAGGCAAAAGGTGAATCAAATGGAGCGACCAGAGAGATCCTATCCTATCCCATGGAATGGTATCCTTCCCACCGCTCCATTTCCTGTCCCCCTTTTTCCCCCCTCTTTTTTTTGCCAAAGTGCAAACCAATGTCCGTCCTGTTCAAGTCGGTCCTTTTGACGTTTTGTAAGTTTGTTGCCTTATTGATGAGCATCCACTGGCAGAAATGGAAAAAGTAACTGATAGGAAGTTGATGATTTAGTTAACTAATTGGAAATTAAATTTAAGAATTTCATTTCTGTAGATGAACGGTAAACGAAAGATTTTGGAAAATTGCAAAATGCAATTTTGTTGAGTTTATTAATACTTATCATAATGTAGAAGAAATTGTTCAACTCCTACCATTCACTAAAAAGTTATGAGCAAATAATGGATCAAGCAGTGCAAGCAGTTTCTCTCTTGTTTTTTAAATATATGTGTTAGATTAATCAATTCAGTTTTATATATAATTTTTTACACTATAAATATATGATTGATTACTTGCGATTACTCCGCTAACCCATAAATAAACTATTTTTCTGCAAGTGCCGATAAAAGAGTCATTAGGAAAGGGAGGCGGCTACCCAAAAGGGACATCACGCATGCCGCCAAAAACGATTCTCGTGTCTAAACTGACTGGCAGGATTCAGGATTCAGCAGCCAGGACATGAGTTCACAGGCAACCCAAAAAAAAAAAAGAAAAAAAAACACGAAACGAGAGCATCCATTATGGCAGGGGTGAAAGGGGGGTCGGGGTTCAGAGGCGCCCCCCTAAAAAGGGGGTCACATATCCAAATATCCATTTCTCACTCATTGCGTTTTTGGCAACTTGCTGCACAATTAAACGGCAAATCACGCCTAGGATTTGGTAAAAGCATCCAGTTTCCAACATTCTCTCTCCTCGCAATGCAACAACAACAACAATGGGAAAACCGCACAGAAAGCAATTGGGAAATGGCACAAAAACTGGAGCATGGCCAAAGGCGAAGAGCTACATCCATGGAGCATCGAGGAGCACGGAGAGATCGGAAACGGAGGCGGCGGAGGGCAGGAGATTGATGACGAGCACTGTGCGGGAAAAACCACCGACGTTGGAAACTTGGCCAGAGGGCAAAAAGTAAATTGCAAATGAAATGTACAGAGAGACTCTGGATGGAAAGGGGGGCGAAAGGGCCGAAAACTGATCAGCGGGGCGGTTTGGGCGGTCAGAGAGCCATAAAGAACCGGCAAAACAAAAGTTAAGCAAAGACCAAAAAATTCCGTGGAAGCCATAAAGCCTCGGGCTCCAAAAAAAACAACACCAAATCGGAAGGAAAAATGAAGAAAAAAAGGAAGAAAAAAAAGGAGTAAGTATGAAAACAAATGCGATTCTGTGAAAACAGAATATATCAAGCTAAGTGACACGAAAAGATCATAAATGTCACTGAGACCAGCAGATAACTACACAAGAATAGAAGCGAAACAACGAACAATAATTACATCAAATACAGTGGACACTCTAAAGAGTGGATATTATAGCCAGCAAATATTAAACTGTTTAAAAAATATATTGCATTGAAGAAAAGGTGAGTACAAAATATTTTTCATACAATATAAATACTATACTACTAGTCACGCCTTTTTAATTCTTAAATATATATATATATATATTTTTAATTTCCAAAAAAAAAAAGACAAAAACACAAAAACGAAAAAAAAAATTTTTTTTTTTTTCTTTTGTTTTATAATTTTTTTTATTGTAACTATTACTTTTGCTTTATAAAAACTGATTATAAATCATTAATAAAGCACATTAGATTATGTGTTCTTCAAAAATACTGAATTAATACTATATACTAATAAAAATACTAAATAAATACTAATACTAAATTAAATTTTCCTTAATTTCATAAGCACAAAGAATTTAGTATTATTTTTGCCTCATAAAAAGTGATTATAAATTATCAATAAAGCAAATTAAATTATGTGTTCTAAATATACTAAAATACTAAATGAATACTAAACACTAATGAAAAAATACTAAATAATTGCTAACTTAGATCTTCCTTAATTTCATAAGCATAAATCCTTGCAAAACAAGTCTATTTTCATTGTTTAAAACATCACTTCTTTTCGAAACATTGTACACTTTGGCAATTAGAGTTAAATTCTTCGAAACAAAGGCGCCTGCATATACCACTGGCAAACAAGAACTAGCCACAAAAAGGCCAAACACTCGCCGAAAATGTACTCTTTGTTCTCAAAATAACGAATGTCGAAAGCCTTTGGCACCCACAGCAGCCAATATCTAAAGCTGCTTCAATTCCATCCGGGGAATACGGAATGGGGGGTTCAAAGGTGGGCAAAACTATCAAATTGATTATCCCCAAGCCAGTCTGGAGTTGCCTAATTCTATTACCGGTCCCCCGTTGACCAAATCCTCGCATCCTCTCACCCAAATGGATCCAAACAATAACTCACAAAAATCCTCACAATTTGCTGAACTTGAGCCCCAACCCAACCTACACACAAAATAGGGGTTAAAGGGGTTCTAGGGGTTCTAGGGGATGAAGGCGGTCCGAACAAATGCTTAGGCTTAACCCACTTGAGGGGCCCTTGGGTTAGATTGTAACCAACTCGAGTTAACCCATTAGTGAGGAGGCGAGATGGAAATGAAAATGAAAAAACAATTTCATTGCAAAGTGAAACGTAGAGTCACGTCTAAAGGGGTTCGCTTCTTGTTTTGTTATTGCTTAGTTGGTGATTTTGTGGAGCAAGCAAATAAATTGGAAAAAAAACGGAGGGGAGGGGAAAATACGAGGAAAATCAGTCAGATAGCTGCTGCCACTCCCCCCGATCCCGCCCCCCATTTGTCCTCCTCCATCCTTTCGTCATGTTGAAAGTCTCGCAATGATTGAATGCCCGCACTCACACACACTCAAAGTACACACACCAAGGGCACTGGGATAAAAAATGTGGGAGTAAGAAATGTAATTTCATAATTTATTACAGTTTCTGTAATCATTTTATGGCAATTTATAAAGATTTTTTGTAATTACGTATAGTTTTTCCTTTAGTTTTAGTTACTCATTTATTTAACTTTTTAATGTTAATTTAAATATTTCTTTTGATTTTTGAAACCAAAAATGTTATATATTATAATAATAATATTATATTGTATCATAATAAGATTATATAATAAATATTTACACTTATTTATGATAATTTCTGGCAATTTCATATGATTATTTTTTTTAAAAGGTAACTATTTTTTTTTCTGTTTAAATATTTTTTTAACAAGATTTTTTCCAAGTGTGTTTAAAAAAAATACGAGTAAAGGACTCAGAGCTCGAAATTCAATTGGAACCCTCGCAAATGAAGAATTTTCTGTGCATTTTTCTAGGGCACACGTAGCGGCACTCGAGGGTTAAGGGGCTGATGGGTGGTGGTGGCAAGTGGGTGGGGGGATGTTCAGATCAAGACGTCCAAGCCAACATAAAATTTGTTGTGCAAAACATAAAAACCAAACAGAGAACGACATGAAAATGTGGCAAGAAAGAAATAGACGCCAGACCAGTTCACCAAGTGAAATTCCAGCAAAAAAAATACTACAAACAAGCTTAAAAAAAAATAAAAATATCCTTATATATATATATATAGAAAAAAGAATGTAGGAGAAAACTAGAAAATACTACAAACAAAACAAAGAAGGGGGAGGTAGCTAAAACTAAACTAGGAAAAAAAAGAAGAAGGAAAAACGCTGAGCACAGAGAATCATGAAAAATGTAAAGAAAGCAAAGGAAGAAAATATAAAAAAAGAAAAGAAAGTAAAACAAGAATCTGGGAAAATAAAAACTAAATCAAAAAGGAAAACACAGACCGAGATACAAGTCCACGTCTTATGCTAAGAATTTTGATGCACTTACAAAAATGTACGAGTACGAGGAGTACGATTTTCTAGGGGGCGGTGAAAGTGGGCGGTGAAAGTGGGAGGTGAAAGTGGGAGTTGGGAGTGGCAGAGGAGGTGTGCAACTGCCACAAGTGGCACTGACGAAGGCAAACACTGATTGGCACAAGGCCAGCGATACAGCAGGCACCAAAGAACATTTCACTCGGCATTTTTCCCATTCCCCTCCCAACTTTCTCTCACAACTTTCAAGCATTTCTCCACACAATGATACCCAGAGTCTCAGAATATAATGGCCTTCAATTAGTTCGAGTCAATAGCCCAAAGCTGACCACGAAATGCGAGAGGTGGAACTTTAAGGCTTCTTGACTAGAAAAATAATCATTGAGGAAAATATATAAAGAAAATATAAACACACGCCTTTCGGGATTTAACACGCAAATTTCTTGTGTTTATTTTAATTGAGTATGCAAATAATATGGAAAAAGTACTATAAACTCTAGTATTCAAATTAAACGCCTTTCGGACAACGTTTTAATTTTCATAGCATACTTTTAGACACCTTGTTAGGTAATTTTAAATCTCTATACAGATTATTATGCAAATAATTTAAACCAACGTATATAAACATATAAAAATATACCACATATTCTAGTATTTAAATGTTAAAATAAATACTGAAAGACAACGTTTTCATTTCATAGCATACTTTTAGACACCTTTTTAGGAAATTTTAAATCTCTATTTAGATTTTTATGTAAAGAATTTAAACCAACGTATATAAACATATTGCAAATATACCACATATTCTAGTATTTAAATTAAACGCTAACCGATTAACTTAAATTTAATTCTGCCACCCCAAAATGTTGAAATTAAATACTCCAAAATTTAATTATAATCCTGCAAGCTCCGAAATAAATTAAACCACAGTAATTGGATAGACGTAGTTCAACTAAATGGGACTCGTTAAAAATTTCCAACCAATTAAATCAATTGTGAAATAGGAGACTTTGTGCATAACTATTGTGTATGTGTGTGTGTGCTCCACATAAATTCAAGATATTGTGAGATAAAAATACCTGATCGAACCCAAATCAATTCAATAAATTATAGGTAGCTAACCACACACACAAAAAAAACCCTACTCATTTATCGAGTGACGAGCGTGATGCCGCAGGAAAAAAAAAAAAGGAAAAAAAACGAAGTGCGATGGAATCGTGCCCGATTTGATTGCCAGTCAGTGTAACCAGTCACGCCTTCGGTATTTGGGATACTCACTCACTCCTTTAGGAGTTTAAAAACCGCAATAAATAAATCTCAAGTCCCAAACCGCAGACATGGGATACCAAAACCAACACCAAAATAATGAAAAACCATATATAATATACATATATAAGAAAGGGGGTTATAAAACGCTGGACTCGTTGACGGTTTGCGGACACGGATATGCGGATCTGTGGCTGGGACCTGCATAATGACCCACAAGCATAGAGCCGAGTTTATATTCCCTTTACACTTTACTTTACTTTACTTTATTTTATTTTTTCCAGCCTCTGCCACATGCCAACAACTTGGTAATCTTTTGCATCATCGAGAGAGCGAATGAAGTACGTGGTGGGGAAAATGAGAAAAGGGGCTTTCCTTCTGCGACTGTTGCTTCTTTTCGGGCGCGCTCTGGAAATGCATAAACAAGCTGAGAGCCGAGTCGTTTTCCTGCCACATCCAGACGCCACTTGAAATTACATGGCCCCAGTGAGGAAAACGAGACAGAAACAGCAAATAGAGCGCGAGGGAGACGGGGAATCGGGCAATCGGCCCCGAAACCAAAAACCCCAAAAAACGGAAAACCAGCACCGTGAGACAAAATGCAGCAAACCAAACCGAAAGAGAAACCACAACCAAAATGGTGAAATGCATTATAAATAACAATAAGTAAAGGCGGAAAAGGCCTGACCTTTGAATACACTTTAAGAACTTTTAATAATGATGTAATACTTTATTGAAATAGAATGGCAAAAATTTAATTTTTCATAGCATACTTTTAGTCACCTTTTTAAGGTCATTTCAAATCTTTATAAATTTTTGCATAAAATTAATGCTTTTTCAAATACTTTAAATAACCCAAAGTAAATACTACAAAAAGACAACGTTTTAATTTTCCTAGCATACTTTTGGACACCTTTTTAGGTAATTTTAAATCTCTTTATAGATTTTTGTTCAGAAAGAACTATTTCTTTTAAAAAAGAATAACTTTTTCATTTTCACAGCACACTTTTGGGCACCTTTTGGGTAATTTTAAATCACTATATTGATTTTAATTTTCATAGCATACTTTTATGCACCTTTTTGGGTAATTTGCAATCAGTATTTGGATTTTCTTGGATAAAAGGCCTGTATTTATTGTAGGAATATTTATTTACACCACTGTAACGAATCCTGCGACTGGGAAACTGCGGGACTGGAAGTCGGAGGAGGCCTGAGAGCCTGAGAATGAGACTGAGAATCAGAATGAGACTGGCACGGACAGTTTCGGTTGCTACTCGCGTACATCTGGCTGCGAACGTTTCGCATATGTAGCCAGCACGTTCTTCATTCAATGCCATGAAACGTGTTAAGGAGCTGGGGGGTTTTTTTTTTTATTTGATATTTTCAATGCAAGTCTGTGGCATGGAGGGTTGAGAAAATTTAATCAGTATAGCATTGCGAGCATTCCGATAGACAACCTGAATTTAGATAACAAATTATGCATTGCCCCCACCCCACCCCAAAGACCATTACAATTGTTGCACATGTGTGTGAGTGGCGGAAAAGGAAGTGGAAGAGGAAGAGGAGGGGGAGAAGAAGAAGAACGTGATGCGAGGAGAAGCCTCTTTGTGGGCATCCTTTTAGGCTCCTCTTCCTGTCGGGTTTCCCCCTCTGATTTTCCTCTTCTCCTCTTCTACTTTTTTCTCTGGTCTGGCAGAGGTCAGCAATTTTCATTTGAGGGTTTCGAGCTTCGAGAGCTGAGGCGAATTTAGTAGGTCGCCAGGAAATGACAGTTATTGCCATTTGCCTTTCAGTTCAGCTTTCTGTGTTTTCTGTTTTCAGTTTTCTAGCCTTTTGGGTCGCCTCTCGTTTTTACACCACAATTACGAGCGATGAATGAAAATGCAATGGAAAATGCCTTTTAAAATGCACCCAAACCATCAAACCACCGAAACTCCTGGGAGAAGCCTGGGAAAAAGCCCCAAAAAGTATGCTGCGGGATTTGGCACAAAGCGGTTCTACATTCTGTTTATTTCTGGGCCTGTCAGTCACGTGTTGACGCAGTTTCTCCCACCCCTTTTAAACTCCTCTCTCCTCATTTTTTTGTGTCGGCTATAATTGCACTTTGGTTCCGTTTCCAGTTCACTTGCTTCTCGTTTCGATTCGGTTTGTTGTTTAAGCCGAAATTGAGTTATGCTACAACAGGTTACTGGATATTCCGGGGCTTTTGGTGGGCAAGTGGGAAAGCTCCATTCGGCTGGAAGGTAACCCGAAAACTGAGAACCTAATTGGACACATTGATTGTGAGTTGCACAAAAAAAAAAGGAGAAAAGAACAGAAAGAAAGGAGAAGAAGAAAAGAGGAACCACAAAGAAAGCACAACAGCGGAAATAAACAAGAATTTGACAGGTTTTTGGGATGGGGAAACCTAAGTTGTGCGTAGAAACCTTAAGTAAATAATCACCAACTTGGTAAAAAAAAAAAATATAAAAAAAAAAAATATAAGAAAAAAAATATAAAAAAACAAAAAAAAAAGTAAAACATAAAAAAACAAGAGAGAACGCTATAGTCGGGTGCCCCGACAATCAGATACCCGTTACTCAGGTAAAGGGAGTGCGAGGGAGATGGAGATAGAAACTTTGAACACGCATAACTTTTTAACGAATGGTCCGATTTGAAAAATTTCTTCTACATTTCGATAGGTATTGATAAACACAATAAAACTGCATTTTTACTTTTCCAAAATATTGAAATTTTTAAAATCGTATATAAGCGATTGTGGGCTTTAGAGGAGGCGTGGCACCCTTTTGAAACAAACTTGCGCTGCGTAGGAACTCCAAGAATCTTCATGCCAAATACCAATCTTCTAGCTTTTATAGTTTCCGAGATCTCAGCGTTCATACGGACAGACGGACAGACAGACAGACAGACAGACAGACAGACGGACAGACGGACATGGCTAGATCGACTCGGCTAGTGATCCTGATCAAGAATATATATACTTTATGGGGTCGGAAACGCTTCCTTCTCCCTGTTACATACTTTTGCACGAATACAATATACCCTTTTACTCTACGAGTAACGGGTATAAATATAGAAGAAAAAAATAAAAATATAAGAAAACACAAAAATAAATTATAAGAAATAAAATAAAATATAAGAACAAAATAAAATATAAGAAAAAAATTTAAATAAAATATAGGAAAAAAAAAACAAAATAAAATATAAGAAAAGAAATCAAAATGTATGGTTTTAGTGACCTTCCTTAATTATTGAGTATCAAATATATTTCATTTTACCTCCTAAACAAACCTCAGAAATTTGTATTTTGTCATCTAACATATAAAACGAATCCTTGCTTGCCACAAAATAATATAATCACTTTCCTGAACGTCACACAAAAATAAATGAACTTAACCTGGGTTATAAACCAACATATTCCCAACAAACTTTGGTTTTTCTTTTTTGTTAGACAAATGGGAGAAAAAAATTTGATTTCGAATGGCACACAGAGCTGAAAAGTTGATGACTTTGTGCTGACCAGACGCGACTGTACCACATAAAATGAAATAAAAATAAAATAAAAGTATCCCAACAAAGGCAAATCGCAAATCCACTTCAATCACTCACCTAAAAACGGAAAATGTTGCCGGAGGGGGGAAAAGTCAAAAGTGCAAACACTCAACCAACCAAAATGTTCTCTCCCCACATCGCACTTGTCCCCAGAAAATTTTTGTCATAATCCAAAGCCAAAAAACCAATAGACCGAACCACACACCCTAACCACGCACACACACTAACAGACTAACACACACATATAAACACGTGTCCAATTTTCGCATGGATTTCAGTTTTTCCGCTTCTTTTTTTGCATTTTGTATTTTGTGTGTTGGCTTCGGCAAATAAATGAAATGAAATGAAACATTTTAACAATAAATGCAAATTTAGCTAAGCCGCCTATTGGCAACTAAAACCGACACGGACGACAAAATAGACAAACAGGCAAGCACACACAGATTCATACCCCTTCCCACCACACACACACACACGCTTACGCACACATGCTAACGCAAATCGAAAAGTCTATAAAGCGGGTGAAGCCACCAAAAAATAGAGAAAGAAACCGAACCAAAAAAATGGGATGAGCAAAAAAAAGAGGGAGAAAAGGAGTCTAAAGGGGAAGCTACACAGGAAAAAATTCTGGTAGAGACCCTAAGTGTTATGGGAAAATCACATTTCAATAACTATTTTCTTTTTTCTACAGTAAAACTTTTATTTTTCTTTGTAAGAAAAACCGAAAGAAAAAAAATTTATATTTTCGGTACTAGAAAAATACAAATCATTTTAAGGCATGTCTATATTTTAAACTTTTTATAATGTTAAGTGTGTTGCATATATTGTCCATTTAATAATTATCATAAGTCGTCGATTTACTAAAATAGATAAATATATGATAAACTGTTAAAAATTTTAATAAAAATCAATTCTTTTAAATAAAAAATAAATGTTATAAAATTTGTTCTATATTTTTCTCTCTTTTTTTTCTCTTTTTTTTTCTATATTTTTGCTATATTTTTTCTCTATTATTTCATTATTTTTTTTATTATTTTACAACTTGCTTTAAAATCCTGAATTTTTATCTCTGTGTAGGCATGCAAATTTTTCGCTTTATTTTCACGCGCATCTGGCACACTCACACACACACGAAAGTAGGGAAATCAAAAGCTCTCTTTGTGTGGGTGAGCGTGAAAAGTGAATGGCAAAATGTGTCAGCATGTGGCTAAAAAAAAAAAGGGAACATTTTTGTTGTTTTTTTTTGTTACTAGCTTTGGGGCATCTGACCAATTGTATGATTTAATATGACAATGGGCTGGCGGTCTCCTTTGTGGGGGTGTGTGGGTGTGTGTGTGTGTGCGTTTCCACATATGGACACATAACACATAAAAAAACCACTCAACTAAGCCTTTATTTAATAACAAACTAAGCACAAAGCAACTGCGGGCTGCTCTCAAAAACCGAAAAGCAATCAGCGACTAAGCTAATACACTCAGCAGAGCAGAAACATGGGATTTTACAACGATTGAATAAATCCGAATTAGACTTTCGGCCACTCAAAAGGTATAGCATTTTAGTTTATCAAATATTATTACATGATATTATATATCTATCTATAAAAAATCTTACTCAAATTGAAAATTATACCAAAATGGATTTTAAGATCATTTTAAGATAAGTTTAAGATCATAAAAAAAAATCTTTCCTAAAATCGAAATTTTATTAAAAAACCTTTCATAAAGTAACTTTAAGTTTAATAATATAATATTTTTTTGAAATTTTATTTACAGTTTAAAATAGTTGATAACCCTTTTTCCGTCAATCGAACCAATTATTTCGATCAGCGAAAGTCCCACAACCCAAAGGACCTTGAAAACCCATCAACTTTTCTATAACTTTTCGATTCTAAACTGATTCCTCAGCTAAACTTCCTCAGTTCGATGGCAATCGCTCAAGTGGAACATCGATTCCGTCGACCCAATCGATTCCCATTCCAATACCGATTCCGATTCCAATACCGATTCCGATTCGCTCTTGAGCAAACGACTTGAAATTTGAAAAGTAAACGAAACGATGATAAAATAATACAAATACAAACAGAGAATGGCAAACACCAGCAAACACACATAGCATCGGCATAGCATAGCAGTGCCCGAAATACAGATGTGTGGGTTCGGTTTCGGTTATAGATGGCTGCATATAAACTGAAAATCGAAAACCATATTTCAATTTGCGGCATTTAGCCCTCACACACACACACACTAGCACAGGGAAAATCCAGGGGCGGAGGGGAAGGGGGAAAGGGGGGCCAAAGGACACGCATGATCAAATTGATACGCTTGCCGTAACGAGCAGCATTCGCTGAGTGAGTTTGGGCATACGGTACGTATACGTATTCAGTGGTGCCCTGCTGTGGGTTAAGGTGGCATGCGGTGGGTTAAGCCTGGCTAGGGGGAGGGGGGTGTGGAGAAAGGTGCGACATCGGCGGCAACTAATCGACCCGGAGCGAATGCCTCGAATCAAATATAAATTGCAACTCTGTCGATGAATGTTTCTATGTCCACATTTCAGTATTTGTGTGAGTGCAAAATGCACTGGAAAAAAATTTAACAGCCTAATTTCAAGAATTTTAATCTACAAATATATGTATTTTCTTTAAAATTGTATATTTGTAAATACAACTTTTCTAAATTTACTGCAAATTATGATATAAAAACTATTTTTTCAAAAGAATTTGTTCTTCATAGGATTTTTAAATTTCTAGAAAATAAATGTTGTTATCTTTTTAACTTGTAATATTTATAATGAACCGAGGTGCCGCATATTTTTACAAGGTCAACTTTAGTTTGATAATTTGGATTATAATACCTAACATTTTTTGTACCAAAGAATTTGTTTTTTTGTAGGATTTTAATTTCTACAAAATTTCTTGGAATATTTATAATGGACCGAAGTGCCGCTCATTTTTACAAGATCAACTTTAGTATCATAATTTGGATCTTTTCATCTCTTTTTTCTTATACATTTTATAATTCGTATGAATTTTTCTCAGTGCACTTTACACACATGCAGGCTGCCTGTGATTGTAAAGCATTTTGGGAATGCAGCTTCTGTTTCCGATCCGATTCTGGGCAGTCTTCACTGTACTTTGGCAGGCGAGGCGGCGGCAGTGACCCCAATTCCCAGTTCTCAAGCTTTCTCCCTCTCTTCCTTTTTCCCTTCTCTACCCCTTCTCTACCTCTTCTCCACCCCATCTTCACCCCTTTGCCCACTCTACATTCACGTCCATCTTCCTCTAATTCCGCTCGATGCCCAAACATGATTTTACACCTCGACCGCTTCCAACATTGCGGTATTTGCGTGCCTCCAGCTTCTTAAAGGGGAAAATGGCAGAAAATTCATTGCGAAAAGCAGGCAAAAAGGTAAGAGAAAGGTGGGAGAAACATGCAGGGGGTTTATTGGGATCCAAAAACGTGGCCAAAAGCTTCATACATCATTCAACAATGAGCGGGCTACCGTTAAGGTCGTCTTTGTATCTGTGTGTGTTTGGTTTGTATGTTTGCGTGCGTGTGCGTGTGCGTGTGCACCGGATGTCATTTGTATAAGTTTATATGGTGGGGATTTTCAACTGGCCTCTTCTCTCGCCGAAAACTCTGCAAAGTGTAAAAGTGAAATAAGCGCAGCTTTCACACACATATATATTTTCCTTTCCTTCAACGCTTTTCGCTCTTTCCACCAATTTCCCACCCCCCCTCCACTACGATGGGAAAATTTTAAGACCCCTGGAAAGTACGCCATAAGTTATAAGTTCTTTAGTTCGAAGAACGAGGATGTGCAATTAATGCGTATCGAGTAATTCATTCCCTTGATAAATGATAACAGCAATGATAAAGAGAGTGGAGTTGTTAAATTGTCCTTAAATATTTAAGGCAAACCGCAATTATGAATGAAAACTACAATTAAAATAAATACTTAAT
The DNA here is from genome assembly GCA_037075285.1 of Drosophila lutescens. Classification (NCBI taxonomy): domain Eukaryota; kingdom Metazoa; phylum Arthropoda; class Insecta; order Diptera; family Drosophilidae; genus Drosophila; species Drosophila lutescens. Next base: position 2,568,287 of record JBAMCF010000413.1, on the reverse strand, counting down.
TAATTGCATAATAATATGGGAATATTTTATTAATGGCAAAATATCATTTGCAACCCTTTTTTATTGGTTTATTAATGGAAGGTTAATTGTTTAAGCCACGACTTAAAATGTTGATATTAATGAATAATTAATGGTCTGAAGTGTGAATAAATGTTACAACTGGAATTTACATTTTACCACTGATTTGAATTCGTAATCTTTTTTCTATTGATCTACACAGAAAAAAAGATCAGATTGATATGTATTTTAAAATATTCGTTCAAAAAATACAACATTTGGTATTTTAATACATATAACTTTTATGAAATGATAAAATATCAAGTTGATATTTTTGAATCATCAACTTGACATTAATCATATCGGCTTTTTATAGCTATGAAATAAGGTAGAAATGAGCCTATTTCATATCGAATTTTTTGTCTGTGCATTTATTTTAAACAGTCTTTTCTCAGCCGTATTCAATTATTGAAAGAAAACCGCCATTTGCTTGTGATTTTGTTTTATTTGCGGATGATCATTGTAATCCAATATTTAACTTTCGGTTATTTAAGTACGGAAAATCGCTGACCCCAGAGATACATATATATATATATTTTATTCCTCTTCCTCTTTTCTCAGCTTTATATTTCACTCTGTTCTCACTTATCGCTTCGCTGCACACACCTTCCTTCCACCATCGAAACTTTTCCCTTCCCCTCCGCACTTTTCACTTTTCACGCCCACTGCGATGGCGGCTGCGGCTTTTCCCCATTTCCCCACCCGCTTTCCCTTCTATTGACCACAATTATGAGGTGCTTTTAATCATATTACAGTCACCGCTTTCCCCCGAATCTCTCCTTTGTGGTCCTGTGACTGCCGAGGCGTGTCTCAGTTGGCTTATTTTTCATTTTTCCTCTTTTCCATTTTTCCATTTTCCATCGCCCGCTTATTTCTTCTCCTGCTGCTACTGCTACTTCGCTCCCGTATTTTTTCCCTGTGCATTATTTTCAGCTACCCTTGACCTTCGTCCCCCTTCAACCACCCCAATTCGGGATCCACTGGGCTAGGTGACCTTTTTGAATGAGTCTCCACGGAATAAGCGCGTTCGCCTCGCTGACTATCTGAGCAGAAGCAGCAGAGCTCCAACTGGAGTTCCAGCTTCTGATTGGAGGTAAAAGGGGGGTTGGAGGGGTCAGTGGTGCCCATTGGAGATTTATCAAATATTTAAATAGCTAGCCTAAAGTCCCAAAGTCCATTTAATGCAGCCGAAAGTCCATTAAAATTACCAAGATTCCCAAGAAATAATTATAAATAAATAATAAATTATACAATTTAATCTAAAATATTTATTACTTAACCTTCCCGAAAAAACCCCAATTCAACGAGGTATGATATTCCATATTTGGATTATTATTTTCTTTGTTTCGACAATAATACTGATTGGTATTAGTGGAAAATCAGGATTTGGGTTTTTGGCAAAAACAGGATATTTGTATGTGATTTTTTGCTCTAAATCAGCCAAAAATTGTCCCAAATTAAAACCACATACTGTTTTGAACAGCTAACAACCTAAAGTAACGATCCACATCACTTTTAGGAACATTTAATTTTTGACAAATTTTGGCAATTTTTATAAGGGGTTACATCACATTTTTTTGCGAAAAATGGACAAAAATTAAAATTCCCAGGTTTAAATAGCAATTGATTAGGAATTAAATTACGAGCTCAACGAGGTACGACATTCTATATTTCGACCATTTGTGGCATTGTTTTGGTTAAAATACTGATATTTTAGGGTTGAAAATAAAATTTAGAATTTTAGACAAAAATAATTTTTTTTGTGCTGTTTTTCAGTTGTAATTTGGTCAAATCAAGTCCGATAATTAAAATACCGACTGTTTCGAACAGCTAACAATCCACATCACTTTTGGTAACAATTAATATTTGACCAGTTTTCGCATTTTTAGAATGATTTTTTGCAAAGAATGGCCAAAAATGAAATGAAATTAAAATAATGCTCTTGAATTGCATTTTGAATATTTATAATACGATATATACTAAGGATATACGAAAACACATTTTTCTTGCCTTAAAAATGCAGTGAAAGTTATAAAAATCGAACGGCATTATATTTTAACATTCCCGGAAAACCCCAATTTGGCTGGAAAATAGAAAAGTTGACAACACTGGAGGCAATTTGGAAAGGGAGGGGGGAGGGCAGGGGGACTGCTTATCGCTTTTCTATTAGACACGCGCCACGACCACGCCCACAACTCACCCCCGGCCCCTTTAAAGGCCCGCCCCCTTTTGAAGCCCACAGCATTGTTTCAAAAATGTTCGTTACAAAAGTTTTTTTCGGGCACAATTTGAGCCACAGAACAACGACAAATTTACCATTTCCTTTCGGTTCCTACCCTCCTCTTATTATTATTATTGTTGTTATTCGGTTGTCCTCAACTTAAGTGATTCATTTGCGCTTAAGACACAAATGATTTCGTTCAAATTCAGCGCTCAGCGAACTAAGTAAATAAGTCAGCCAAGAAGTCCTGTCGTCCCAAAAGAGCCAAAGAACTTACTTTTCTTTTCTCGTTTTCGAAAACCGCAAAATGTAAATGCAAAGTGCGCATAATTTTATGAGAAATGGATGGGGGGGTTTCTTTCAGGGAGGAACAGGTCTCTTCTGTGCCTAATTGACTGCCATTTCAAGTGGAGTTTGGAGGAAAAGAGGGGTATATATATATATATAACTCGGTACGGGTTATTATGCCAGACTTTTGAAAACTTGTTTCCACCGCTCCTCGAATTTTTATGCACAACACACGCCACGGGAAAATGCTTTGAGCGAGAAAAGTAGAGCAAACTGCGGGGGAAAAGGCGAGGAAAGCGGGAGAAAAGCGGACGGACAGTGACAGGCAACTGACACCCGGTGGAATATAATTTACAATGACTGTGGCCGCTGACCAGCGGAAAAGCACAAGTTTTCCACCGCACAACAGTTCACGCAAACACCAAGAGAAATGGGAAATTATCGGGAATTAGTTTAATAATTATTAGAAGAATTATGAGTACAGTTTATAGTTTTTAAAAACAGAGTTTTGATTCTACGATATCTTTTTTAAATCACCTACTTTCTAAAATTTAATTTATAAATAATGTTCAACGATCGATAGCACTATCGATATTTTTGTTATTTTATACGAATAAGAAAGTAAAGTGGCACAATCGATGGTCGAAACTATCGATAAACTCACTATTGGCGTTTTCACAACCCTACAATAGTGTGGCCATGTTTTTCCTTGAATTTAATTGTGAAATTTGGAAATACCCAAGAAATTTCTTTAGCATCCATGCAATCTGATATGGTTTTTTTTGGCGTGTGCCAAAGAGAATGGCGAATCACAAAGAAAGATTTTCTAATGAGCAACTCTCCAAACTGGCCAACAGCAAAGTTTTCCCGTTTTTCGTTTCGCATGTGTGCGAGTGCGTTGGAAAAGCGGGAAAATTAAGCTCATTATTGCATTTAGTTGAAAACAATCAGAAGTAAAGAAAACTCAGCTCAAAACTCTAAGCCAAAGGGAAAGGGCGGCACAAAGGGAAAACGGAAAATGGGGAAAGGGAAAAGTGCTGGCTATAATTGAGTTAAAAGCAAACGGGTGGTTAGAAGAAGAAGTTGTATTCGAATTATTGAAGCGATAAATACATTAATTAAAGTCAAGTTGCTCATAAATAAATAAAATCTGCTCAAAAGTAAACGAAACAGCCAGACAAGAAGAAGAAGAAGCAGAGAGTCCGAATATTATGAGGAAAAGGGGTTGGGGGGGAAAAGTAGAGGGGGAAAAACAGGTAAGAAGGTGGTGAAAAGTCAAAGCCAAAACCATTAATGAAAGCGTCGAAGAAAAGGAGAAAAATGGCGACATTTGAGAGAGGGGGTTTTCTTTTTGTTTTTCCCATTTTTCCGCTGCTGTTTTTTTTATTCTTTTCTTTTTTTCTGCGCGTGTTGAATGAAGTTGAAGTGCGGTCACAGTTGCGGTTAGTGAAATGGCCAAGATGGAGGTAATTGCTCAGCTGAATCGATGAAGAGAAGCTTAATGAAGAAAAGCGAAAAGTCAGCAGAAAAAAAGGGCAAAAAAGGTGTGGAATTGAATTGAAAGTGCTGTTTAATAAAGTTAAACTTCAAGGATTTAAGTTAAAAAGCTGTGATATGAGGACAAACTTCAATAATCCTCATTTATCATCTTTACAAATAAATCTTGATTTAAATTCCAGAAAAAGATATCTAAATAAAACAAGATACCCGTTACTCAGCTAAGGGAAGTGCGAGGGAGATGGAGATATGGAAGCAGCAAAGCCACTGCTTGCACTGCTTGAATTCCTTTATTTTCTTTATTTGCTTATAACTTTTTAATGAATAGTCCGATTAAAAAAATGTCTTCTACATTATGATAGTAACGGGTATAAAAAACCTGACAACCTGCAACTTCTTCTTATTTTTGCAGCAGCACTGCAGGTTGTTCAGTCTCATTAAGCAGTTAAGAGCTTTTGGCCCATAACAAGACCACCTGCCACCTCCCCCCACTTTTCCAACCCAACCAACAAACAAAATCCCCGAGGAAAGCAACGTTCTAATGAGTCGCCATGGCATTTTCCCGACTGACGGAGCGCATTAAAATGGGAATTGAACGAGGTAGTCGGGGAGGGAGCGATACTAAGAATCATAATATATATATGACATGGTGTATATGTGGAAAATATGGAGCGAGAGCCCCCGCCAGTTGCAACTTGACATCAACTCGCCGCTTAACATCAATTAAAGATCCACAAAACCTAATCTAAGCACTTAACCTATAACCCCAGGCGATAGTGGGCGACACCTCCTGCTAATCCCCCCTCGAAATTCTGAACCCCCCCAAGTAAGCCAGCACTTTTCTCTTTACTCCGGCGAACGGAGGATGCCCGAAAATCTTGCGGAGCGTGAAAACTTCATCGTCAGGTGAACGCCGCCAGGTGAAGGCGAAAGTTTGCCAGCGACGACGACGACGACGTGCAGCTCATAAAAAGGAGTTCAGTTCCAGGGGTCGTCCCCGTTCCCGCCTCGGAAATCCTCGCAAAGGATAACTTTCGTGCAGGATAATTATGAAAGCGCCTATCGCGATGCGATGTCTTCTAATGGCGGCGACGACAGCCAAACAAAAGCGCTGAAAGACAGCTGTCTCCTGCCCCCCGAAATCCCGCCCATCCCATCCACCATCTCAGCCAGCTCAACTCATCCATCCGACCCCGGGTCTTATTACACCGTACAAAGTATTATATTCTGTTTTATTTATTATTCTCGAATTTCGGTTATTTTTTTCGATTTTTATATTAAACCGTTTTTGCTATCGTTTTAACTTCCCGTTTATGTTTCGAGGCATTTTATAGGTATAGATAGATTAGATTATCTTATCGCATTTACGTTTTCTCAGTCGGGTAAACAAAATTTGGCTTATCTGATTATTTAAATAGTACTAGGGTGTTAAATTTCTTATACTTTCACATTTTTTAAAAAAATATTTAAAATTTAGGAATTTATAAATTATAATTTATTTAAAAAATGTTTAATACTGTCAGGAAAATATTTATATTACTTTTAGCAAATCCAGAAGTTATTTTTTATTTATCTAAAAATAAATTATATATTATATCAAATAATACAATTTGTTATAATATGGTTTTGCATATTTATTTCATAAAAATCCTATTATTAGTACTCCAGATATTATTTTCTTATCTCTTAATACCATCTCTTAATTAGCAGTTTTAATGGAATTTCCCTCTGTGCACCTGCCCACTTCAGAGCTCCCTGTCCCAGTCTCCCAGTCACCCGGTCTCTCCATTAAGCCAGAAAGGAGCTCCGGCCGTATAACAGCCACGTAAATGTAATTAAACCATACATCAACGTGAAATATGTCGACTCTGCGACTGCGACTTCGTCTAGGAGTCGAGGCCTGTTAACTTGCCGTATGTACGATATGCGTTACGTATACGGGATGGATATGTGGCGGGACCCCAGGAAGCGAGGACCCAAGGAACCCAGAAACCGAGAACCCCAGGACCCTCGGGGATGGATTGGCATCGTCGCCTTCTCGCAGGACAGCCCATTAGGAGCCGAAAAGAGCCCGCGGGGAAAGTCTACCGAACTTGGGGGAAATGGGAAATGGGAAATGGGAAATGGAACCCTCACTCACTCACTAACTCACTCATTCAATCCCTTCAAAGGCAGACAAACAGCGTTGGTGTAAAATAAAGAACAAACTTTCTGCTATAATTAATCTCGAGCTTATTAAATCATTGCTCAAATGAGAAAATCACGCTGGAAAGTCTTTGCCAAAGTCCACCGAAAACTTCTTGGCTACTTATACAATTTAAGCCTTCTAATGGAAACTAGGAATGCAAACTTGGTATAATTAATCAAGATCTTATTTAAATATTTTACACACAATTAGTATTAAAAGAATTAACTAACTTAAACCAAAATGAATGATAGGCTAACTTGAATACAAATGTTATATACAGATTAAATTAATTATAATTATAATAATATTTATAATTATTTATATTTATTGATATTTTTTTCTTAACAAAGGTAGCTCTTAAAAATCAAGCAATTATCCCCAAACACCTAAAAAACCCCCCGATACAATGGATACAAAAGAATTATTCAAAATACGAAAAGGCGATTTAATGCTAGTTGTCAAACGAGAAAGGCGAAAATCTCATTTGAATACCACAATCGCTGTGGTGGGGGATTAGACCTCTAGTACATATAACCCAACAACGAGGGTATCCATAGTTCCGGGTCCCGAAACGCGATGAGGGAAGCCAAGAGCTTATAGCTGTCGTGTTCGCCGGCAAGAAAAGGTAATATAAATACACGTAAATATAAAGCAGAATTGTAATTATGTGCTTAACGTGAGCGATGCGATGTGAAGCTGCTGCCAGCAGCCCTTTTCACCCATAAACCCCATACCCCATACCCCATACCCCTTCCCATACCATACCATCGCAAACCCCCGGGAAACTCCTTGACATAACCCACCAGGTGCTGAATATCCTTCGCTATGCATGAAAGTGGTGGGAAGTTGGCGAGCATTTGAATGGCATCAAGACAAGTTGGCTCTAATTTAATTCCAGCGCTGACTTTTGGCCGTCATCATGATGATGATGATGTTCGGGATGAGAATGGGGCTGAAGTGAAGGGAAGCTAAGGATGCTGATGACGTTGAGGTTGTACTTAAAATGCTGCCAGGAAGTATATTCCACTACGCACTTAAAGCCGACGAACTCGAACTTAAAGCATCTCGCTCTTGAAAAACTAATTGTAATCAGTTTTCCTAACCAAAATAAAGGATTTTGGATAAAAATATTTGTTTTACTTATCACTATTACTCTACTATATAAAAGTCTGCCCAAAAAAAGGAAAAGTAGCAAAAAATCACCCAGAAAGGCTTGACATAAAAATCAAAAACAAAAATTTATGTAAAATATCTTTCAATTTAAATTTTAAGCAAGTACCTAAGTGGGTAAAGTAATATTTGGTAAAGTACTATATATTATAATAAAATATTTTTGGGTAGTTTTGAAATTATAAGTTATAAAGATAAAATCAGACATTGTCACATTGTCAAAAATACATTTATAAGAAACTTAATTCGGATAGTTTTAATAACTATAATTATAATAACAAATTCCAGGACTAATTTTAAACGCTTTCCCTAATTAGATTTCTACGCCCCTTTATTTTTCAGTATATAAAGATATTTGTTTAAATCTATCCTAAGAAACACACTTTGGCAAGTTCAAGAAAACGTAATTTAAATTAAATAAAAACTACTAATAAAATATTATAAGTGAATTATAAATATTACAAATAATATAATATATGAAACTGAATAAATAGTCAAGCAATAATAATTATAGTAATTTATAACCACTTAAGTATTTTTTCTTTTCTGCTTTAAAAGAAAGAAAAGTATTTGTTTCACCACTGCAAGAGTCTTTATATCTCCCAAGATATTTTAAATAATTAAAATCAAAATTTAAATTACCACATATAAGAAGCTTAAGTCAGAGGATCTTTGTTAATGGTAATACAATTATAATTACACTAATCAATTCCAGGACTTAGTGCGCCCGAGCGCAAAAATGTAAGATACTGTGTGTGTGCGTGTGAACCCTGGGGAAAACCTGAGGAAAACAAGCTGACTGACTGATTTTCCCTGTTGACACTCTTCGATGGTTTTTCACCGGCACCAGAGGAGCCAGAGGAGCACTTCACCAATCACCTGAGGTTTTGGAGTCTTAACCCCTGTCATCGGCATATTTATTGGCAAAAGAAAAAAGAAAAAGAGACGAGCGAGAAGCTAAAATAATGAGCTACTTAAAGGAAATATGTATGCAACTTGGTTGGTTGGTTGGCAACCAAAATGCAGAGCAAAATGCATCAAGTTGGGGGCTCAAGGTGCCCAAGGAACTTGGCTAATGCGCATTTGCCTACCTTTATATATATACACAGAAAAAAATTCGATATGAAATAGGATCTTCTACCTTATTTCATATCAATAAATATAAATAAATATTTCAAATAAAAAAAATATGAACATGATATTTTATCATATCATATTAAATACCAAATTTAGTATTTTTTGAACAAATATTGTAAAATAAGATAAACATAATAAGAATAACATATTACATATCAAAGTGATATGAATAAGTTCATCTTTGACCAGCACATATCTATCTGATCCTTTGTACATTTTTTTTCTGTGTATGTATTTCTACCTCCCCAACCCAGAAAAGACTATAAATTTCCGCAAAAATGGGGGAGCTAGGTGTTCTTTTTTTTTTTGGTATAGGGGGTGGGGGGGTTGTCAGACGGAAAGAGGACTCGATTGACGGGATTTCTGGCCCGGGGAGTCTAATGATGGCTCTGCTGCTGCTCTCGAGGAAAACTCTCCTCTCAACCAACTAAGACAAACTAAAGGAAGACATGAAAATTTTCGATATCCGTGCCTAACGACTATGTGTGTGTGTGTGTGTCGGTGTGTAAGTGTGTGTGTGCGGCAATGAGATTTTAAGAGCTTCCTTCTTCCTTTCTAAGCAAAAATTTGTTATCGCCATTGGCAGGCTGAGGAGAACTGAGTGAAAAATACTATATTACAAGGTATACGTACATCTCTATCTATATATAGTATATATAGCTAACGAGCTATCCGCTGCCGATCCCAAGGGGAAATTGAGAGGGGGTGGGGGGTTTTTGAGGGGGGGGTGAAGATTGGTTAGGAGGACCTGGGGACTTGGCCCGATTTGCTGCTTGTCTTGCATTTAATGTCACACGCTTCATTATTTCTAATTGGCAAATTTTCAATCAGCAAACGAACAGCCTTGGACTTTGGTAGTGGGGGGCGGAAGGGGGGTTTTTGCCGTTAGTGGGTGGCTTTTTTGGGTGGCCTGCCCTATTCCCAGCGCGTAAATTTGGCTGTGCTGTGACTTAACAACTTCAGAATTCAATTATGCGACACAGAGTGAAATCAACATTATTGATAAGCCGCAAGGACAACGGAAAATGGGGGGAGAGGCGAAAAAAGATGGGTAGATAGATACACAGAAAATAAAAATTCGATATGAAATAGGATCATTACTACCTTGTTGCATATCAATTAAAAAGCCGATATGATTAATGTCAAATTTATGATTCAAACATATCAGTTTGATATTTTATCAAAATACTGTTCTGAAATACCAAATTTAGTATTTTTTGAAAAAATATTGTAAATGAATATAAACATAATCCATATTCATATCAAAATGATATGCACACATCAATTTGATCTTTTTTCCATTTTTTTTTCTGTGTATAGAAGGGGGATGGGTGGTTTCAGTTCTTGGCTAAAATATAGAGATAGAGGCCCCAAGTCCCGCAGTTCCAACTAACCGAGAGAAAAGTTTGCCTCCTGGAAAAACCAGAACCACGACGAACGACGAACCAGGCCAACAAAAGAAAACGTAATGCGCAAATTATCGTAATTATAAATTAAGTCGACGTCGGTTTGCTTTTGCAAAAAAAAAAAAGAAAAAAAGAGAGAAAAATAAGAGAGGGGTTTTCGGTGGAAAGGCGCAGTTGAAATGTTGGAAAATGTAATGAAAAATACTTTTTGCACAGGCCACCCACTTACCCACCCATCCACTGGCATTCGAAAATAGATTTCCACTATATATACGTATATAACGAGCTGTAATTCTCTGGGCTTCGGGGGAAGTTTTGGAACGACCGGAGGTCTTACAAAGTTGCCTCTTCTTCTTCGCTGTGTAAAGTGGAAAACTTTTTCTGCGCTATCCCCACTAACCAACCAGAGTTCCCCTTTAACTCGAACTCAAACTCGAATAAAAAAATAGGAGAAAAAAAACGTATAGCAGATATATATAAAGCAGGGAGAGGAACAAACAACTAAAGCTTTACCCAAAGCTTGTGAAAATTTCACTTACTGTTGTTGCCTTCGGGCTGTAAATGAAGCCATTTTGTGGGGTTGAAAGTTTGGGAGGGGAGCTACCGTTATGATGCCTGAGCTAACTCAGCATTATTGGGTCGAGCACTTCTAATTGTTAGGGGGGAAGGCCCCCCATCACCACTCTACGCAAATTCTTTAGCCATAAACCAAAAGCGTTAATTGAGCGCCGCAGCCAAAAGTCTCAGACAAAACAGTAACATTAAATAGATACAAGAATGACTGGATGGGAATCTTCAAAACAATTGAAACGCCTCAAGTTTCCGGGGACCTCAAAAGGGAAAAGGGGGGGAGCCACTTGGAAAAATTTACAACTTTCGGGGGTGGCCAACGAAAGTGGTGGCTATTAAAAATGTTGCTGTCGTTTGTTGGCCGAAACTAAAATTAATTCTGGGCATACGAAATCGTTGGGAATAAATGCAGGAAAAATCAAAACGAAGTTGGCATGCCCTTCAAAAAATATGGAACATTTTACGTAAATATAAAAATAAATAAAAAGATATGAATAAATATAAGTATATAAATAAATAAACCTATAAATAAGTATCTAAATAAATATGTAAATAAATATATAAATAAATAACTATATAAATAAAAATATAAATAAATAATAATTTTAAATATTTTTTGATAAATTCACGTTTAATTTTCTTTTTATACCATAGAATGAATATTAAACTTCAGCCAAGCCTTTGAGTTTTTAAAGTCTAGCCTTTTTTTGCAAAGAGCCTTCGATTTATGAAGATATACGAGCGCAATCTGGAGCAAGCATTTTTTAAAATATAGCCACTTATAGGGGTTTGCCCATATGGCAATTTTCGCGGCCTTATCTGGGCAGGCCGATCAGTTCTCGAATAGGAAATGCCGCACTTTGAAGGATACACTTTCCCCGAGACATATCCCGCCCTGGGGTATCATCAGCACATCCCTACACCCCCCTCCTCCGACTGACTGATGGATGTCCTGGCCGGAGGCATTTTCCTCTGTGCATAAGTAGCTGGGAAATTAACGCCAAGAAAGAACGAGGAGAAAGCGGGAAATTGTAGTGCGTGCGAAAAAATAAAAGAGGAAGAAGAAGGCTAAGACAGCGATTGATGGGTGACAATGGGGATGGGGATGAAATTCCATTGAATGGTTATAAATTGAAAATGACTAAATGAAATGAGTAAATATTGACAGATTGACTGAAGTTGGCAGGCAACGGCAGCCTTCCACTTGGGGTCATTCAGAGTTTGACAAGGCTAATTTGTTGATTTGCTTCAATTTGGTTTTCAGCTATCCGCACTTTTTCTACGTTTTTCGTTTATTTTCGCCTCTCTAATCTCGTTATTTTTGTCATTAGCATTCGAGTTCTGTTCCATTCCATTCCCTTGGCTATCTTCATCTCTACACAGAAAACAAATTCTATATGAAATAGGGTCATTTCTACCTTATTTCATTTCATATCATAATGTCAAATTGATGATTCAAACAGATCAACTTGATATTTTATCATTTCATAAAAGTTATCAAAATACTGTTTTAAAATACTAAATGTAGTATTTTTTGAAAAATTATTGTAAAATAAGGTAAACATAACCTTTATTCATATCATTTTGATCTTTAAAAAATATCAAATTAACCTGCACATATCAATCTGACCTTTTGCCAATTTTTTTTTCTGTGTAGCTCTCTAGTCGATTCTATTCTATTATATTCTATTCCATTCCATTTGGTGTCTGTTTCGGTCAGCTGGAGGAGCATTTCATCGGCAAAAGTTTTTTGTCCTGCTAATGAGCTTAGACTTTCGGGAGTGGGAGTGGCCAGAAAATGAACGGAAGTAATTATAATGGGGCTGCGGACATGATTTTTGGCATTCTAATTGAATCGAGAAATCCATAAAAAAAAATCCAAAGCGAGTCCCTTCTCAACTTGGCAATGGTTAGGTACTTATAAGAAAAATGGTCTGCATTTCACAAAAAAAAAAAAAAAAAAAAAACAAATTACCCCTCTTCCAATTCTATAAATATTCTATTGCTCGATTTTCTGCCAGAAACAAAATACAATGCCTCTAAAAATATCACAAACAAAGAAGTATAATTCTTAGGCAGCCTATATATAAATTCTCTTCGCTTTGTTATATTTATTTTGTAAGCAACCAGCATTTCTAACCAGCCAATTTATGCACTCTATTGATAGTAATCAATAATAAAATCAGATACAAGCTTATTTTTATCGTTTTTCTCAGAAACATGGCTCTATTGAATTATGGTACATTATAAAAAAAAAATCAACAACTAAAAATTGGTTTGTAAAAACCAAGCCAAACCAAGCGAATAAATTATATTTAAATTTCCAATGCTAACAGTGCGTATACGTAATTTAGTAAGCATGGGGGGAAAAACTGTTGCCTGATTTTTATTTGCCCAAAATATGCAGCAAATATACGAAGAAATAATATATTTCATATGCTAACATGGCGTATACGTAATTTCGGGGCCAAGCAAAAAGTGTTGCCTACTTTTTTGGGCTGCCGAAATGATTTGTTTTAAAAATACCAAACATTTAAGAACTGTTTAATAAATTGATTTCTTAACACTCTATGAAACAAAATACACCACATTGTATATGGAAAATAAAAGAAAGCTAAATTGACTCTAAAAACTCCTTAGATAAACCAATTGAGCTTATTCAAGGCCACTCTGCTCCACAAAAATACACCCATAAATAGAGACTCCTACTTCTTTTCTCTTCTTTTTTTTTGTAATAATATCAGACAGTATCAACATTTTGCGCTCCCCCATGCAATGCAATGAATATATATATATATGGACTAAGAAAATATAGGTTCACCAAACACAGACACTGGGGTTTTAGGTAAGACATATGCCTCGCGTCTGATCCCCCAGTTTATCTGAGCATCCAACTAGACCTTCTATGCGGCAGTGGCCGTACAATAAATCGAAGTCACGACAAATATAAATAATAAAATGTATTTTATTTTATTTCGTTTGCATTTCAACGTGCTTTTAGTACATAAATCTCGGGCTTAGCAGCGGTCGGAAGCCCAAACTCAAACCCAAAAGCAAAGCAAAAATACGTAGAAAATAAAATAAAAATAAATAAATAAAATAAAAGTTGGGGCGCCTGAAACAACAGACACGAGTCGTGGGTCGTGGGTCGTGGCCATCAAACGTATCCTATCCTATCCTATCCTATACCAACCCATCCGAACTCATCCCCTTTCCTATCCCATGCTGTATGAATATTGTTTGTGCATATATAATAAAAAATAAAAAACAGAAATGGGCAAAAGCAAAACAAAGAGCAAAGGAAGAAGTAACAATAACAAATCCAATATTAGATGGCTATAACAACAATGCGTTCAAGTATGAAAGCAGGGGCGTCGAAAAGGGGTTCGGTATTTTGAAGGGGGGGCGAAGGGGGCTTACTGGTACTGGCAGCTGGTGCCAAGCGAACCAAAGCAAAGTCTGATGTACACGTTTATGGCTATTTGCGATTTTGCCGAGCAGCAGCTCAATAAAAGAGACGACGAAAACAATGAGAGACGTTAGACTGTACACTCAGAAAATGGGATTAAAATGGCATAAAAAGTAAGCAGGATAGGTAATTTTATTATTTTTAAGTTTTTTCCAGAGCAACCTCTGTTTTTTTGATTTTATTATTAAAGATTAACTGATATATTTTTGGGATTAAAGTGTGATAAAAGTAAGACAAGATGGGTAAGATTATTACGGTGACTTGAACCTAAATTCAACTAATATTTTAATATTTTATATTTCTTATTTTTTCGATTCTATTATAAAATATTAATTTTTAATATTTTTATTAAACTTTCTTTACCTGAAGCAAGCTTTGATGAGTTCTTCGTAAGCTTTAGTGATTTAATCTGAAATTAAACAAGAAAAATAATTATGGTGATTTTATAAGAAACTCAATTCAATTTAAAAAAAATTTGAAATATTTTTTCTACTTAATAGAAAATGCTTGTATAATAAAATGTTAAACTCAGTGGTTTCCCTTCGTCGAATTAAGCTAATAAAATTTTGAACAAATATCTCTCTGTGTAGGACAATAGAAAGCACGTCGAAGAGAAAGCTGCGAGGGAGTGTTAACCATGGACAAAAGTCCCCCTTCGTCGAACGAAGCTTATTTCGAGGTGATTTTAAAGGCATTAAGCGAAAGTGGCAGACAAAAATCGTGGATTGTGTGGGGCGAGATTGCTCGAGCTGAAGTGGATAATCATCAAATGATGCTACAATTACCTTTTCCTTTTCCGCCCCCCCAAAAAAACCATAATCAAGAGCAATAAAACATAATAGGAACCTTTCCGCCCAAACCACCAATATTCCAAAAGGGTCTTTCAAAAACTACTGCTTCTTCTTAACGAGCAGGGTTGCCACCCCCCTCACTGCCGACCCCATTAACCAGGCCGCCAAGTGTTGCCAAGTGTAGGCGAAAATGTTCTGCACTAACACCCAAAATCTAATTTATATCACGTTAATGAGCTTTTATGTCAAATTTTTGGGCGAAAAGTTTTCCTTAAGGTCGAGATCCAATAATGCCCTCTTACCCAGGAAAAAAAAACCGAAAAAAACATAAACAAAAGGTTCTGGTTCCCGGGAATGCGAAATGCTCCAAAAACTGTCCATTGTAAAAAGTTCGCCCATGGCTTATCAAACCAAATTTGTGGCAATAAAACGAAATGGTAACGGAGAGAACATGGAATGACAGGATTTCGGGGCAGATATTTCTCTCGGAAAGGGAAGAGGAAGAAGAAGCTGAAGAAGGATACCCCATGACTAAGCCAATAACCGAAAGGTTATTTAATATTTGGCAGTGCCGTGGCCTCAAAAAAGCACAGACCCTTTCCTTTTTCCACCGATTTTCCACCAAATTCGAGCCAAGTTCGCACTTTTTCTTTCCCCGCTCGTTTTCCGCTTTTCCCACGAAAACGAAAAACACACAAAACATCAAAGCCGGTGAAAGGCGCCGCCAAGGACGAGGGCGTGGCCAGACTTTCGCCCATTTCTCCCCACTCTTTTTATAGTTTATTTTCTGTTTCTGTTTCGGTTTATTTTTTTTTTTTGAGTTGGGTACTCCAGCAATCGACGGCCTGCGGCCAAATATTAAACAAATCTAAGCGAAACGAAACGAAACGCATTGCAAAGTTGTCAACTCGAACTGATAACACGCCCCATACTCACCTCCCCCCTAAAAAAAAGAATCCCCATTCCTAAACGTAGTACTCTCACACAGAAAAAAAATCGATACGAAATAGAATAATTTCTAGCTAATTAATGTCAAATTTATGATTCAAAAATATCAACTTGATATTTTATCATTTCATAAAAGTTATAAAAATACTGTTTTAAAATACCAAATGTAGTATTTTTTGAACAAATATTGTAAAATACGATAAACATATCACTTTGATCTTAAAAAATATCCTTTTGATCTTTTGTCCACTTTTTTTACTGTGTACATCACCCAGTAAAATCCCAACCTCCGGCAGTCCACGGATTTTGTGTTCTCGCTGCCTTTTGTTTGGCAGGAGAAAAACGAGAAAAAGGCAAAACATTCGCAAATTTAAATGCAAATTACCAGACAAAACTGATGAGCAGAGTTGGCTGAGGAGGGGGAGGGGGTTTGGGGGGATTTAGGGGGAGATGAACAAAAGTGTGTACAAAAGTATTGACAGTATAGGAAATAATGGCCTAAATAAAGTCGAAACAGGTGCCTCTCACAATAAGCTGGATGAAAATACGGCGGAAAATCTGGGTGGAAAATATGGGAGGAAAATGTAGGGAATAAGCGGCAGCATATGTCGCGAAAAACTAAATCAAACAATTTTGTGCGACCCGCAAAATGGAAAATGTGACTCTAATGGCAGCTAATAATCCATATATGAAAATGGATGAATATTGGGGGTTTAGAATATACATTTTGTATTGAAATATAAATATTGTTGACTGTATCTTTTTATAATTAAAAAACAAACTAATTTCATTAAAGCTTTGAAATAGTTTTCTGGGATCTTTAGAAAATCAATACATTTTTTAATTACTTTTTTTTATTTTTAATTGGATCCTTAATAATAATAATAATAAATTTTTTTCTTTATTTATTAATTAATCGCCAATTAATAAATCCTTGCTACAAATAACTGTATAATTAACTGGGAACTTGTTAATTGTTTTTTTTCGGATCTTAAAATATCTTCTATAAGCCATAAAAATGCTAAATGCCATCCAATTTCTTTAAAACTTTTTAAAATATTTATACCCTTGCAGAGGGTATTATGATTTCAGTCAGAAGTTTGCAACGCAGTGAAGGAGACGTTTCCGACCCCATAAAGTATATATATTCTTGATCAGCATCACTAGACGAGTCGATCTAGCCATGTCCGTCTGTCCGTCTGTCCGTCTGTCCGTCTGTCCGTCTGTCCGTCTGTCCGTCCGTCTGTCCGTCTGTCCGTCTGTTTCTACGCAAACTAGTCTCTCAGTTTTAAAGCTATCGGGCTAAAACTTTCCCAAAAGTCTTATATCTATTGCAGGTAGTATATAAGTCGGAACGAGCCGGATCGGACAACTATATCATATAGCTCCCATAGAAATAGTCGGGAAAAAAATGTAAAAAAAATTATATCTTGGGTGTTTTTGAACATATCACCTCCTACTTTTGGAAATACCATTTTGTATCTAATTCTGAATTTCGAATAAATTTTTATCAAAATCGGACGACTATATCATATAGCTGCCATAGGAACGATAAAATAATTAATGGGAATATAATAGGAAATCAATTATTGCTTCGTTGGTTTTTATTGTATTCTCTTCTACTCTGGGATGTGACTCTTTTCTAATGTTTTCGAATTTCGATTTTAATTTTATCAATATCGAACTACTACATCATATAGCTGCCATAGGAACGATCAAAAAATTAATGTGAAATAATAGGAAATTTAACATTTTTGCGTTTTGTAAATTAATAGAATGATCTGCAAGGGTATATAAGCTTCGGCTTGCCGAAGCTAGCTTCCTTTCTTGTTTTTTTTAATTTTTAGATATTTTTATAATTTATTTATTTACTAATCGCCAATAGATAATTCCTTTTTGGCCACAAATATTATAATCATAATGATTTCTAAATAGCTGGCAACTTTTTGATTATTTTCTCGGATCTTAATGGGTAATATTATAATATTTAAACCAGAAAAACTTAATCTCCCAGTCGATGTGCCTTACATTTTATTGGAATGAGCGGCGACAAATCTCGGCTCATTTGGAGCATTTCAGTGTGTTTAGAATAGCGATACATGATTACTCCCAGCTCGGTAGTTCGGCCACGCCCACTGCCACCGCCCATATAAACCCACACACACAGAGGCACACACATGCACAGGGGAAAAGAAGACTTGCTGGCTCGGCACGCACATACGCAATATTTTGATGCGATTTTGTGGCTCGCCAAATGATTTCGCTGATGTTCATTCCACAAAACCCCATTTTGAGGGGGTTGGTTTCCAGGGGGAAAGGCCAAGGGCCTTGGGGGAGAAGGGGGCGTGGCATGGCAAAGGGAACAGCAGAATGGCATTGGGATTTGCTGCCATGTGACAACATGACAAAGTTCTCTTCAGCAGCCGGGAGATTTGTATTGTACCCCTCTTTGTATCTCTTCCCCACTTTTCCACCAGGTTTTTGCTCAGTGTTTACCCGCCATTAACCCAACGAAGGGGGGTTCGTTTTTCCACCCACCCCCACATCCATGTTGGTCAGTTCCCATCGAGGTTTTCCCTGGCATTCGTTTGTTGCTCCGCCGTGAAAATCTGCGGTTCGCATCCCACTGCAAAAAAGGGTCCAAGAGTAAATGTGAATGCGAGTGTCTGAATGCATATTCACCGTACACCTCCATTTAGTGACACAAATGTCGGGCTTTTCCTCCTCATAAATCCAAAACAGTTGCCCATTGTGCTGCGATTATTGTGCATTGGAAATATTGAACAAAATCTGAGCTAAAGCTAAAGCAAAAAGTGCTTAAAAAAGTTAAATATTTGAAAATATCAAACTTAGAACTGAAATTTAGGAAATATTATAACGCTAACTATATAAAAATACATATAAATATATAAAGTATTTATTTATTATTTATTTATTTATTTTTATTATTTTTTAGGAGCCTTGTGTCGTTTTTTTATTATAATATTTTTTTTCGACCTTGTAAAAAATAAAAATGTAAAATAAATTTAACAATTAAATATAAAATAAAATAGCTAAATAGCTATAAAATAAAGTAAACAAGCACAGGCTTACAAACTATATTTTTAAGAGAAAATAACTCGTTAAAATTCAAAATAATTCGTTTAATAAAAAAGCCTTATTTTTGTGTGGTTTTTGATTATAATACTATTTTTTTGTGACCTTGTAAAAATGGGCGGTGGCCTAATCAACGACTTCCAAATGAGCTATTTTAACATTATGAATGGAATGGCCCGTTGCCATTGCCAACCCAGAGTAACTCCTTTATTTGCTTAGTACTCATAAATACGGGTTTCATTCGTTTCGAGGGTTTTTCAAGGCAGAAGGCCAACCACTCCACTATGGTCCGAGCGGCCGGTTTTTTGGCATAAAGTCAAAATTTTTATGTTAATGTTTTGTATTTTTGATTTTAAATTCTTAAAGTTAATAGATCATACATATACAAACTTCAAAAAAAAAGCTCTAAAAGCTACACTAACGCTTTTTATGAGCTTTCAAAAGTACTCAATCGATCAGCTGCTTAGGACTAAGAAATTGGCGCGAGAATATTTTCTTTACGTTTGTGCGAAAAAATAAAACTTCTCTGTCCGGACAAAATTAAATAAATTATGGAAATTGAAGATCAAGGTATGTAATATTTAGTGTGTATAGTACATTTATGTGTAGTCTTAGTCTTCGACCTGTGTTTAATGTCCAATTTATGTGTATTTTTATAGAAAATTAACATTTTTTCCCTGTGTTTCGTGGAATATAACTAACGACCCGACGTCTGCCCACAAAAACTAAGTACGCCAGTTTGTACATGTATATGTCGTTTCTCAGCGCTAATTAACAACTTTTCCCCGTTCGTCCCCCTTTTCACGCAATTCCACAATATTCAGGGACCTTCGAGTTTTCACATAGCGCTCTCTTCGATGTTTGGCACAGCAACAATCGGAACATATCATCGGTGTCTGATTGGATCTATACAAAAATTAGCGATTACCAATTGGAAGATGAAGTAAAATTAGAAATAAATAAAAAATTAAAATATTTTGAAAACTTCATAAAAGAAAAACTTCCAAAATGTAACTATATGGTCGAACGTTTGAAGTTAAAGCATGCCAAATGGATGTCGTCCAAATTTACAGTAACATTAAATAAAAACTTTCAAACACCACAAAGACGTGGACGCCCAACATTGTCTTATACAAACGCAGGGCCACGATTGAAAAGAAAATTGGCATCTGAGCTTGCGAATGAAAAAGATCACAATACAAATCTTCTTATGCATGCTGCAGCAGTTTCAGCTAAGAAAGAATGTAATGCAGACGTGGCCTTGATTCTTAAAGAAACTATTACAACACCTGAATACACCACGGAATTGAGAAAGGAATTTCAAACCCAAAAACCGACTCCACTTAAACCAATTGAAGCCTTAGCCTACATTTTGGAAAATTCATTAACCAAACAGCAATATGTCAACACTAGGGTTTTGAATATAAGTCATCACAGCGACATTTATCCCAGTTACAATCAAGTAATAGAAGCTAAAACACAGTGTCGGCCAATGGGTATAGAAATTACCGAAACTACTGCTCAAGTGTCACTTCAAAACCTTCTAAATCATACTGCAGAGAGAATTATTAAAGTGCAATGCGATGTTCTCAAGCAATTTCCGGATAGTTCTGAGCTCAAATTAATTTGCAGTTATGGATTTGATGGGTCAACTGGACAAAGTGCATACAAACAGAAGTTTGAAAAAAAATCGCCTGACGAACATCTTTCCGATCACTCTTTGTTTGTAACTTCTGTGATACCCATAAAAATGATTGACTCATTTCAGAGAAACATCTGGGTAAACAGGACACCGCAGTCCATTCGGTTTTGCAGGCCATTAAAAATTCAATTTATAAAAGAAACTACTGATCATATTATTATGGAAAAAAATCAGTTAGACTTTCAAATAAACAATCTGAAAAAGTTTTCTTATAACCTGGATGAAACTAATGACATATCAGTAACCTTTGAAATGCATATGACACTTATCGATGGGAAAGTACTTAACGTACTAACTGGTACCAAATCAACTCAATGCTGTCCAATCTGTGGTGTCACCCCAACAAAAATTCTGGAAACCAAAGATTTTAGTTCAAAAACCTTTACCCCCAAGCTTGAAGCTTTAAAATTTGGGGTGAGTCCTTTACATGCTTGGATCCGCTTTTTAGAATTTGTCCTAAACATATCATACAGAATTGAAATACAAAAATGGCATGTAAAACGTGATGACAAGGATAAAATGAGTGCACGCAAAAAGAATATTCAGGAAAAGATTTGGAACGATATGGGTCTTCGAATAAGCATTCCAAAACAGAATGGCAGTGGCAACAGCAATGATGGTAATACGGCCAGAAGAGCTTTCGCGAAAAGCAAACAACTGTCATCCATAACCAGCTTTGACGAAACCCTTTTAAATCATTTTCACATAATATTAATAGCAATTTCCTGTAACCATTACATAAACTCTACCAAATTTCGGACTTTTTGCGAGCAAACGTATTGCCTATATATGAAGACATACCCGTGGTACCCAATGTCACCTACGATTCACAAAGTATTGGTCCACGGTTTTCAAATAAATAATTCGACGTTGGTACCACTAGGATGCTTAGGCGAAAATGCTTCAGAGGCACGAAATAAAATCTACAAAAAAGACAGACTCTCACACGCAAGAAAAAATAGTCGAATCAATACTATGACTGACATTTTTCACAGGGCGATAGATTCATCAGATCCACTACTATCAAGTGTCTGCTTAAAGGAAAGAGAACGAAAAAACATAAAAAAACCTCTTCCCAAAGAAGTATTAAATCTTCTGGAGTTGCCGTCTTCCGAAAACAACAACACATTTGAAAAAGAGTTGGACGTGCAATCTGAATCTGATTCGGATGAGGACCTTAACGAGGGATGCTCCGTAGTATTAGACGAAGAAGAAGATGATACTTAAATCAAAGAACAATATTTTATTTAATGTATATTTCGTATATGTAAGATATTTAAGTCCTTCCTAAAATAAATGTAACTAAATAGTTTTAATTCAGAGGCTGCTTATAGAACTACAAATTTGCTTGTATGGGAGGCAAAAGAGGGCGTGGTCGCACAGACTTCAAAATTTGTTTGCAAGCTATTCGTTTTAAAAAAAAAATTTGTGAAAAGTTTGAAGTTTGTAACTCAATTTTTAGAATTTATGCCAAAAAAATCGACTTTTGGACCATAGTGCACTCGCTGAATAAACAGAACATTCATTTGGTACGGTCCACAGCCAAAGACAATTTCTGGATGCCATAGTGGGCCATAACTCAGCCAACTGAATCAGCACTTGACTCCGGACTTCAGGACTTTGGGACTTTAGGACTGACTCTCCTCTCTGACTTTGTCCTGTCCCTACTCAAAATTCACAAAAATTTATGCACTCCTCCGCTCATATTATATATATGTGTATTTATATATACACAGACAAAAAATCTATATGAAATTTGGTAATTTCTACCTTATTTCATATCAATAAAAAGCCGATATGATTAATGTTAAATTGATGATTCAAAAATATCAACTTGATATTATAGCATTTCATAAAAGTGATAAAAATACTGCTTTAAAATACCAAATTTAGTATTTTTTAACAAATAATGTAAAATATTAAATATCATATCAAAACGATATGAATAACTTGATCTTCAAAAAATATAAAATTGACCAGCACATATCAATTTGATATTTTGTAATTTTTTTTCCCTGTGTATATATATTTGACCATATCGTTGAGGTCCGTAGGTCCTCGGGTGCCATATTCCCAACTAACCAAGCGACAAACTTCATGACAGAACCTTTTTTACACAGCTATTTATTTATGTGGACAGCGGTGGCGGAGAAAATTTGCTAAAAATCGTGCGAGACACTGCGTTGAAATAAAAACGAAATTTATTATTTATTTATTTCGTTATCACTTTGTATGCGACACAAAACCACACACAGAGTTCCCTATTTCCCCAGACTTTCGGCCACAAAAGTGACAGGGAGTGAAAAGCCGAGGCGAACCAATTGCTACCCACCAAGGAAATAAAAGTAATAGTTCGCTATATATATATATATGTTATATATGTGGTCGGTGTTTTAAGGGACCCAAACCCAAACCACGACGAAGCATTTCGCCATCCTGGGCACGCATTTGCGATTAGAAAAAGGATACACGTAATTTTTTGTCCAACCTCCTTTTTTACGAGTTCTCCGGTGGTCCGGTTGTAATAAAAGTGCGAGCGGCGGCAAGGTGACAAGTTAGCGGTTATTATTATGCCAAACGCCCAACTTTCCACCACCCCCAATCAACCCAAGAGAGAGAGAAAAATAAAAAGAGAAGGAGAAAAAAAGAAAAACCTTTAACCGACGACAAGCGCATTTACAATGGATTTGTTTTTGAATTGGAATTGGTTTTGCTTTTGGGTATTTTCGGTATTCCATATTGGATATTCCGTTTTGGATTATTCTCAGCATTTCGGCGTTCAATACACTGCGGAAAATACTTATTTCTTTAAATACAGTGTGACCAAACCAAGAAAATGTCAAAACAAGCTAAACAGTGTGACCTTGTCATTAAAAAGACGTCTAAAATTAGTTTATTTTCTGATTAAGATTAGACCAAACGTATTTAATAAACCAAATATTATTCTTACTACAGTTTTTTTCTATGCGTACTCTCATGCGTTATTCGCTTTGCCTTTGGGTCGCATTGATGGCGTTTTTAATGGCTTTGTCTGTGGCACTTCGACGAGGTTCCTTTTGGTCTCGGGGTCACCGGGTTTTCGAAGGATGGGCTGGGTCAAATGTTACGCTGAGAGCGATGCTAAGGAGCAGTAGCACTAGGCAGACAATGGCGTACACAAAAAACCCGGGGATAAATCAATGTTTGGTTATTATCGATAACGATTATTTGGGTCACAACGAGGGCAATTACTCGACAAAAAGTTTGCTAAGCGATTGATAGGGTTGGATGGGTTCCGTTCCCCAAAGAAGGACTATTGATTAACTAAAATATATGGCGATAGGTAACCATTGAAGGAATCGAGTCCCTAGAGTTTTATATTAACACTTCTCATTGCTGAGCGTATTTATCCAATTAAAATTGTTATGCACAACTTTTCGCTAGCTTCAAATTCAAAACAAGTACACTCGGTTGGATAAATTGCTAAAGGATTTCCCCTTTATCTTTCGATAAATATGCATACTGCAAAGTTAGTAATCAAGTGCAAATACTTTGACAATCACATTGTTAGTCACGCACCCGCCCCGCCAACGAGTTTTTCCATTTACCAGCTACGCCCCTGCCTTTTTCCGACGATCCACAACATCCACATCCAATCCCCCCTGCGAACTTGAAGCCTTAGCGTTCGTTGTGTCCAAAACTATTTGAGCGTCAAAAGTTTGCCTCAAATTACCGTCGCGCTACATAATTCAGGCAAACTTTGCCCGCCGCTCAACTGAAGCTAGAATGCAGATGCAGATGCCAAAGCCAAAAGCTCGAGGTTCAGCCAGATGGGCACTTAGAAAAATTAAAAACGGAATTCATTCGATCCAGGTGAAAGATGGTTATTATATCTGATTATCCCTTATCATCTCTGTTATCTAGACTACTCGCTAAAATTATTGACAAAAAAACGGGAAATAGCAAGTAATACCCAGAACGGATTGATATAAAAATTCGAAATTAATTTGGTTTAAACTTTTAATCTATACAAAACATTTATAATTGTTTATGATTTTTGTATTCTAAGATTCCATTAAAAACAAAGCTGATAAGGAAATATATGTACGAACATATAAAGTACTGAAGTCTTGCGAATAAAAACTCGTATCTATAATGCTGAACATTTAATCTCTTGATTTTGGCTAGAAAGTTCTTAAGTTCTCAAGAGCCGAAATAGCTCAGTTGGGAGAGCGTTAGACTGAAGATCTAAAGGTCCCCGGTTCAATCCCGGGTTTCGGCAAAAAAAAATTAATATTTTTTCATGGCTCATTTATATTTTATATTTTTTTTTAATTTAGAAAAAATTGTTTATCTATCAAAAATATATTATAAATCAAATTTTTTCAAAGCTAATATATTTTTATATATTGAAAAAATAGTTTCAATGGAAAAAACGTATTTAAAATGAAACAAACATTTAAATAAAAGTAATTAATATTTAATCACTTTTTGCTTCGTTTTTTTAGTAAAACAGATAGTTTTCTATGCAAAAAAAATAGTTTAATTATTGATAAAACATTTAAATGGAAGTAATTAATATTTATTCGTTATTTCATAGGGCCACCATATATTTTTGCAGTGACTCTCTCTCTCTAAATATTTTTTGCATGCATTCGGTGGAGTCGCATTCGCTGGCTGATTAGCGCGACAGCCGCCAGTTGAGTTGAGTTTGTTCAGTTTGCTCAGTTTGCTCCCCAGTTTGTCAGAATGTTTTGGCGGCACAGGGCGGCCAACTTTGCGCTAAACGTGCGCAACGCCAGGCCAAATGAAAAGTTTTCAATAAGCTAAACACTTCAAGCTGCCAGACAGAAGTATTTTCGGCGACTGACAGACAGTCAGACTTAGACGCTAATGAATTCGAGCGTGGTGCATAAAAATGCAGCACAGTTTTTGGCCAAAAAGTAGTGTGAGCAGCTCAAAACTATGCATTTAATTGATTTCGAGGGGGCGGATGCCCCTTAAAGGGGGCCAGGCCGAGGCAAATACTCACTTACTTGCACACCACACCCATTGAAACTCAAACGGCAGAGATCATCGGGCGTCTTATGAAAATGTTTGCCTGGCATTCGAGCTCCGGCAAACTATTTCGTGCTCGTGCTTCTGTCTCACCCCCGCTCACCCAAATTGTTATGTGAGCTTAACTTAATTAGAAAAGGCTATAAAAACCCAAGTGGCATGTCCCGGGATGCCAGAACAAGCGCTATTTAGATTTTATAGCTTCTTCTGTTTTACAAGCTAATGATTGAATTAGAAATGGCAAAGACTATAGAACAACATCTAAAAAAAAAAAAACAAAAAAAAATCAACCGCAAAAAAAATACTTAAAAATTTAAAACTATTTTTTATTGTTAACTTTGAATTATTTCCTAATTTCGGTTTTTGTTTTTAACCCTTTTTATGGTAACGAATAGATTATAAAACTCTTAATAAGATTAAAACAAGAGAGAACGCTATAGTCGGGTGCCCCGACAATCAGATACCCGTTACTCAGGTAAAGGGAGTGCGAGGGAGATCGAGATAGAAACTTTGAACACGCATAACTTTTTAACGAATGGTCCGATTTGAAAAATTTCTTCTACATTTCGATAGGTATTGATAAACACAATAAAACTGCATTTTTACTTTTCCGAAATATTGAAATTTTTAAAATCGTATATAAGCGATTGTGGGCGTTAGAGGGGGCGTGGCACCTTTTTGAAACAAACTTGCGCTGCGTAGGAACTCCTAGAATCTGTATGCAAAATGCCAATCTTCTAGCTTTTATAGTTTCCGAGATCTCAGCGTTCATACGGACAGACGGACAGACAGACAGACGGACAGACGGACATGGCTAGATCGACTCGGCTAGTGATCCTGATCAAGAATATATATACTTTATGGGGTCGGAAACGCTTCCTTCTAGCTGTTACATACTTTTGCACGAATACAATATACCCTTTTACTCTACGAGTAACGGGTATAAATAGCAAAACTCCTCATCAGATTCAAGGCAAACCCTCATCAGATTTAAGGATTATTATTTGCACAAATCCTTTTCACATTGCCTTACTTCAACTCATTTTCTCTCCGCGACGCAATTGCATCTCATTGGTTGCTATGCAAATAGCCATGCATTTAAATTAATCATACGCACTGTGTGCACGTCTGTGTTTGCGCGTACGTGTGTGTGTAGGTAACGGTTAACGGCAGCCATTTGATTGTGTGAGTTAAGTTAAGGTTGTGCATGTGCAATTTGCAAGATTGCTTTGCTTGGTAAAACGGATGATCTGCATTCAATATCCCGAACTGCCATCAAAAGGCAACTCTCAAGGGCCTAAACATGGAAAAAATACGGGGTATTTCATTCGAAATTTTAAAGAAAAATCTAAAACATAAATATAAAAACATGAGTGAAGATAACTGAAACTGTGAATACTTTTAAAATAATAATAAAAGATAATAAATATATTTAAAACATTTATAAATTCAAAGTACGTAAATAAAAAACAATTTTATATTTCAATTAATTTAAATAATTTTTTACTATAATAAATATATTTAACCAAGATTAAGATTGAGATGAAAATTAAATGAATTTAAATATTTATATTTTTCGTTTCTGCACTGAATTTCTATGAAGATCTTAACTAAGAACTGAATTTTCCTATTTTTTATACACAATCCAGTTTTTTTAGCTATAACTAACGTGAGAAAACTATCACCATTTTTTTTTGCCTTTTTCAGTTGCATTGTGTTCGTAAGGAGTTACGAAAAAATAAGGTTAAGAAATCGCTTGATTCGCACACGCACACACATGCAAGTGGCGCCCTTACCTTAATTTATGTGCACACTTTCAGTTTGAGCAGCACTGAAAATGTGTAAATGTGTCCCGCTTTTCGAGTGTGTGTGTGAGTGTGTTTGTGTTTGCCCTGGTGTTTGTGTATATAAATCAGCCCGGGAAGAGGAAGTGCTTAGCTTAGCTTAGCTAAGCAAACTAGTTCCAGTCCGGCACACAGCACCAACAATCGGAATCAAACTGAAACAAGCAAGTTTTCTGGCCCGCAGCTAGCAATATTGGATGAAACAAACAGCGGACTACACAGCGAGAAAAGTGTGGGTAAAAAATAAGAAGAAATAGTAGTATCAAGCCCCAACGAAATTCCAAGGAGAATCCCTACGAATTTGAATTCTTTAAAAAATAAAGCCAAAAAGTATGCAATATAATTTGTAATATAAATATAATATTATAATCCAATACCCAGCGAAATTCAAAAGAAAATCCCTAAAATTTAAATTTTAAAAAAAACCAAAAAGTATGCAATAAGATTTTTACTAATAAAATAATTAAAATTTCTTGTATCTTCCTAATAGAGCTTTAAAAAATATCGACAGTTTGCTATTTTCCTTAAAAACATCTATATTGTGAAAATATCGATAATTTTCAAGGTCTATTTCTTAAGCATTTGTAAAAAATTCGAAGTTAAAACAAAATTACAATTTAAAAGCGCCCTAAAGTATGCAGTTTCCTATTTTTGCCCAAAAATCCTTTGTGAAAATTAGTTTTTCCGTTTTAAATATTTAAAAATCCCCTCAAAATGTTAATAAACTTAACCCACAAATAGTTATGTTTTCGCTTAAGCGTCAACTATTTTAGTCACACATTGTTTGCCATTCCATAATGGCCACCATTTGCGATGTTTCTTCTATAAATTCACGTTTATCTCGCCATTCATAATTGTTAAGTGGCAGCCATTTGGGCATTTCGATAAATAGCCATCCCACCGCCGTCGCCTATTTATGGCGATAATTAAAAGGAGGATTTTCCACCGAGGCATTTAATATTGGCTATGGTTTTTTTTCCATTTTTCCCCCTTTTTTGCTATTTTTGCCCAGTGTTTTGAGGGGGGTTAAGGGGTTAAGCGGGAAGATAATCCAGAGACAAGACCCAGATCAGGCTATCCGGCAACCACTTAGGCCCATCCCTTACTTTTTCCACCCCTTCTTGGCCCGCTTTTCTTCGCTTTTAGCTGCTTTTCTTCGGGGCTGCCTTAACAAGCAGCTGGGCCTGACAACTGTTTGTTGGCCCCCCGATATTACGTATACGTATATATTCGCAGCTAGCAGTTCAGTTTTAGTCGCTTGTCGTGTGCAGGGCTATTACCATTAGTTGTTGCTGCTTTTTGTTGCCATTGCCACTTGACACTAAACGAAAATGAAACTGAAAATTGTTTCGGCCGAGCCGCAGGCGGCGACAGCCGTAAAACACAAGTAAACACAGAGAGGCAAAGGCTAAGCTAAGCCGAAACCTGAATGTCCTTCGAAGGACGAGGCTTTATTTTTTTTTCGGGGGTAATAATAAAGCAAAAAAGACAAAACAACTCAAACTTCGAACCACACATCTCGGGCTTATGCTTTGGGATTATATTCTCAGAGTTCTTCTTTTTTTTTTTGGGGCCAAAAAACAAAAGTGCACATTTGATGAACACAGGTTTTGTTGCATTCTCTAATGGAGCTTTTATTTATTTTCCATTTCCCCCAAAATAATATAATACTCTAAAAGGTAAACAGTTCGTAAAGCCACACAACCATTAAAAGTTTCCCCTTTTTGTTGATTAGTTTAAAACGAAATAGCCATCACACAGAAACAAAAATTGACAAGAGATCAGTTTGATATGTTATTCATATCATTTTGATATGAATAAAGATTAAAGATATTTGTTCAAAAAATACTACATTTGGTAATTTAAAACCGTATTTTTATAACTTTTATGAAATGATTAAGTATCAAGTTGATATGTTTGAATCATCAACTTGACATTATAATATAAAATAAGGTTAAAATTACCCCATTTCATATTGAATTTTTTTTTCTGTGCAAATGTTGAAAGCTTGTTGATTTTCCAGAAATTTGTAAATCCTACGACTTCATTGACTGGATTAAAACTAAATTTTAGATTAGCTACAAATCAAATTCAATCAAGAGCTTCCACCAGCATCTCTTTTGTGGCCTCCTAGGAATGAATGGATGGTTTTTTAATGTGTTAAATAGTGGGAAGATGCCTGTTGTTGTTCTTCTTCTTTTTCCCCCGAGTCCTGACACACAGTGCATATGCTGTTCGTTCTGTGTCCTGGTGAAAATTGTTGTGGCAAGGCAGTTGGGGAAATGTTTACAGTTTCACAGCCACTTGAAAAAAGTTCTCCCTTTGCCACGCCCCCTTTTCACCCCCGCCCCAATGGTTTTTACTTGGCCAGGTTATTTATAGCTGTCGCTCGTTTGTTGTACGTATTTTTTAATAAGTTGTTTTTGCCTGTCGCTCGGTTTATATTTTGCATAAATTATGTCAGCTACCGACCAAACCTCACTTTCTCCCCCACCCCCCTTTCTCCTTTCTTCCACTTTCTCCCAGCGACAACACTTTAAAGTTTTAATGGCTCTCCGCCTAGGTTTCAGTGTATGTTCATGTTTGTTTGTTTGTTTGCCTGCTTGTGTTTTATTAATGAGCTGCGCCAAATTAAGTTTAATGTGTGTGAGTTATCTGTGTGTTTGTTGGCGAGTTTGCATATTTAAATGTTGCAAGCTGTCGCTGTCTCTGTCACTCCTGTGCCCTTTTTGTACACGAAAAGCAATTGTTTGTTATTAATTTGCCTAAAGAGTGATCTATTCTAAAGAAGCAATGTGACCAGGCCTGTTATTGAGTATTTTAGAGTGACCGTTCACGGTGCATACATGTTTATGCTTGTTAAGGATTGTATATTTGATATGTTATCAATTTGTCTCTATTATAAAGCATTTTTTCAACGTGTAGCATCTGTCAGCTCCCCATCGTCCTTTTGCCACCGTCCATCTCTGTTTGACATTTATCATTTATAATTGTTTTGACTACGGCAAAGGGACTTCCGAGTCCGAGAATCTGTGACCGAAAACAGGGAGGCGGTGGGTGGTTAAGGGTTAAAGTGGGCGGGGCTGGGAGGTTAAAGGGATTCATGTAACGGTTTTCTTTGTGCATGCATATATTTTGACATTTTGACATGCATTAAATCAGTCAAGCGTAAGCCACTTTGAGCTCCTCCTTTGACTCTGCGGTGCACGCTCAGCTGCTCTAGTCCCGACTCTTTCCTTTGAGCTCCTCTCGCCTCCTCTCTTTCCCACACACACACACACTCCATTCATCCATCTATCCATCCATCCATCTCCATCTCATCTCGGTCTTTTCGGGGCGCCAAGTTTTGGTGGCAAAGCGAAAACCGCAGCCATGTATTTAAATGCGCACTTAAATTTTGAATGCAACTTGAGAGAGTTTCGAGTGCCACTGAATGACACGATATTCCATATATATATATATAAGTACATATACTATATATAGTATTAATGATGTCAAACTGCCGGAGGGTCATTCACTCAAGTAATGGCAACCGGCGGCGGGGATTACACACCCTTTTGACTTTATTCGGCTTTGATCTTTCGGTGCTTGATCCGCTTTGATTTGTCTGATTTGCCTCTGACCATCTTGTACTTTTCGCTTTCGATTTGTGGTCCATGCACTGGGAGAAATTTGTGCCTAAGGGGTTTCATTTTGGAATTAGAGGAAAGGAGATTATTCAAAGTTACCAACATTTTGTAGTGATATGTAATTATTAACTGTTTAAGTTAAACAAGCATCACAATACGCTTTGGTCATAATGCAAATTTATATATGCGGTTATGGTCACACTGTCCTTATAATTAATAATTGTTGGTACTTTACATGCATCACACTATGCTTTGGTCATACTAAAAATGCATGCACGTGCGCATGGTCACTCTGGCCTAGCTTTATATTAACTGAATTTGACCTTGGCTCTACAAAACCTTGAATAAATTTCAAATAAAACATTCTTATTTATGTTTCCATTTGGCACAAACAATTCAAGGTCAAAATCCAAGTCCTAATCAGTCATAACTTAAGGATTGATCTCTTATCTTGCCTCTTGGCTGTACAGATGTAGCATCTCTACATATATATCTGCAGATCTTGTGCTCCTGGACACTCCCCATCCATCGCGAACCCAAAATTTATGGCTCCTCCCGACAGCCGCAGAGATTTGGCGCTGGGAGCAACAAACAGTTTACGGAAATTTATGTGGCCAGAAATTTGCACATGTTAATTGCTACAAAGCAGGGGGCGGAATGGGTGGAAGGGGCGTGACCACTGCCACTGCGACGACGACGTCGACGACTAACGGTACCCAAGGCCGATTGTCCGCTGTTGACGCCGAAAATGCTGCGAGTCCAGAATTTATGGATAAATTATCGAATTTATTTATTTTCCGCTTCTCTCTCGTGTGCTTGTGTTTACTTTCAGATTTCTTTTAAATTTAGCTGCAACAATTTTTCATAATTTTGCCGTTGGCATAAATCAACGAAAAAGAGAGGGGTACAACAAGAACAACAAGCATATCCATGTTTCTAGTCATTTGTTTTGGGGCAACAGTTTTGCAGTCACCGCACGCAGGCGAAAGCGACACAGTTTTCATCTGGGCTCCCTGGGCCCCCTGGCTTCCCCTCCCCCCTCTCGCTTTTATTATTTTTTCCTGCCAACAAAAGCAGGCAAGGACCCAGAAGAAAATGTGGCCATCGGGCGGGGCGATGCGATGCGGTGAGGCGGTTTTTAGAGGGTGGCGGTCCAAACGGGTGGCGCTGCGGGTGCACTCGGAAAAATGCAAGATCAATTGAAAGCAAACCTCAAAAGAATTTTGTATATTAGCAAACTAAAATGTTTTAAAGATGAATCATGAATATCATGATCGTTTTTCATTAGATTAGATTTTGAATTTAGACAATAATGTATAAAAATACCACCTTTCTGCCGGGATGGTCACACTACAAGATTAGGCTTTGAATTCAGACTGCCATGTAAAACCATAAATACTGTCATAAATTGTACCTAAAAACTACCAAATGTAATAAGAGGACAATATAAATATGCGGCGTTAAGGGACTGACAATTCAGTTCCCTTTATTCTTGCCGCAGAGATACATCAAAAATACACTAATATATAAAAATACCACTCTTCTGTAGGCATGGTCACACTACTTTTTGTTTTCTTGAAAATTACAATAAACTTTCAAAATAGTGTGACCATGTTTTTTCCAGTGTGACGTCTGAGCGTTAGCGAGAATGAGCGACGATGTCTGGCACAATTACGCCAGCAACAAGAGGTGCAACCAAACAGGGCAGCATCTATAGTAGTGGCTACAGAAACAACAATAAGGAATAACGTATAACGAAAAACCCCCGACGGTCGTCGTTCCCGTTTGCCGGTGTTATTACTCTTCTTTGGCGTCTTTAATTAAGGCGTGGGCAGCGGCGGGCGAAACAAAAATTTTAATTTGTTTGTAATTAATATGTCGAGGTTTGCTGTGCATTGGTCACACTGGGCGGGACAATAAAGGCGGCGCCGGTGGTCACACCGAATGGAATGTGACTCTCGAAACTCGAACGAATTAACTGCATTTAAATTAACTTAAGAACCCCACTGGGGCTTTGGTTTGAGTGAATTTTAATTTCATTTAATAAACTTGATTGCATTTTGAATTGTTTCCAGTTGGCAGTTGGAATATGTGGAATGCTTTTATTTAGCAACCCACACACAATTTAAATTTAATTAAATACATTGGATTTGTCTGTGCTTTTGTGTATAATTTAGTTTCTGTAATTTGTACAGTCCCATACTTTACTCAAACTGCACTTTGGCCACACGAATCAATCTCTAAACACTCACCTGATGCTTGTCCTTAGGATTTCAACGATCTGTTGCCAACTGTTGGATCGCAATTTAATCACTTTTCGCTTGATCTGTTCAGTCCACACTCCACGTTTAGAAACGGTACGCGATCCAAGCCGCTTACTTCAAATACACAACACTATATATTTTTATTTTTTATCTTAAAGGGAAACCGCTAATTGTTGTTGTTGCTGGCGATTTTGGCCATCAGACAAAAACTGTCGGCGGCGCCGCGTGCACGTGGTTTTGGCCTCTGTTTGGGCCATGGCTGCTGCGCTACTTGAATATTTGGACTTCTAATCCTTGGGACTTACGCAGGACTTTTAGTTATTTCTCGACACTCTGTAAAGCACTTGCAAAAAAAGGAGGTTTACAAACAAAGCACTGTTAAATTCGCGAGTTGGCTGGATTTACAAACTGTTTTCAACGCACGCGAAACGAAAGTTTCTGTGTCTTCCAAGTTTCTCAATGCGCGGAGCAACCGTTCGGCTTGGAACACAATTGAATTGTGCTGTAAAAAATGGGCTGGCAGCTGCCCGTTTTGAATTTGAACCGGTTCCACAGGCCATTATCGAACCAGTTCGATTTCGCACGATAATCACAACAATGCGACGTCCTATCGGTTTTTGGGTTTTGATTAATTTATCTATAATTGTTTATATATTGTTAGTATATATATTATATATTAATAAACATTAATAAGCAGTGTAGCCACACCTGGCGTGTCTAACGGAACTAGCTCCGGGGTTGTGTTCTTGGCTAAGCAGGTATTTATGAGATTTTTCAAAAACCCCTCGCATGGTCGCACTTAAATCGCTCTGCTTTTTTTTTAGTTGTTGTGAATTAAATTAATTAATGCTGATTTAAGCGAATTGAAAGATTTAGAGGCTGCGGTTAGAGCCAGTTAGCCGGGAAAGCGGTTAGCCATGAATTTCCCGCTGGCGAGCGCCAACAACAAGGAGAGCCTGCGGGCAGCCTGCAAAAAATGCGGCTACGCCGGTCACCTGACTTATCAATGCCGCAATTTTCTCAAGGTAAAAAAACCGCATGTGTTTCTTTATGGGGAAAATTGCTAAATATATATGCCAAACTACAGGTGGATCCCAACAAGGAGATACTGCTGGATGTGGAGAGCACCAGCTCGGACTCGGAGCTGGATTACCTCACGCCGCTCACGGAGCTAAGGGCCCAGGAGCTGAAAAGCGGCAACAGCGCTGCCAATCCGGCGGATGTACTGCCTCCTCCGCCGCTTCCTTTGGAGAAGCAGAGGCGGGACAAGCTGAAGCATAAGAAGAAGCACAAGAAGAGGAGTAGCCATCACAAGTTGGCCACTGGCAAGGAGAAGGACAAGGAGAAATCCCTGCGCAAGCACAAGAAGCACCACCACAGCAAGAAAAGCAAGAAGAGCAGGAAGCACAAACTAAAAGCCAGCCTGGAGCAGCAGCAGCTGGCCAGCAGCAAGAGCAAAACCAAAACCACGACGACGGGCAAGCGACCCAGCAGCGGCAGCACCAGCAAAAAGAGCAAGAGACGGAGGAGCTCCTCCACCAGCAGCTCGGATTCAAGCTCCTCCTCGTCCTCTTCCAGTTCGGAGGACAGCGAGTCAGATAGCGAGGAGGATACGACCTCCACTAGCGATTCCAGCGACAACGAGGAGTCCAGCACCAGCGAATCCGATGAGTACGGGCGCAAGAAGAAGCGGCAGGGCAAGTACAAGCGCAAATCCTCGGACAACACGGCCATGCTGCGTCGCAAGAAGACCAAGGTGAAGCGGAAGCGACATCGCGCCGGCGGCTCTGGCGGCCCAACAGCGGGCAGCAGCTACCTGAGCAGCCTCAGCGACAGCAGCACCTACTGAAGATCGAAGCTTAGAGAATGAGAATGAGAATCTGAATCTGGATACACAACAGCTGCCTCCAAAAAGCACTCGCCTAGTTCGATTTCCGTTTAGCCGTAAAGTAAACAAAAAAAAAGGGGAGGATGACGAACCTCCTCCCTCTTCCACACACAGAGACTGCCTCCAGTTATCCCCCGATATACAGAAAAGAAAAGCAAATAACATAAAACTCTTCCCTGGATCACGAAAAGCAAACACTAAACCCTAGACTTGTCCTAGCCCTTAAGTTTCCAGCCTAAAGTGCTGCAAATACAACAAATTAGTTTGTACAAGAGGAAGGTTTGCTGAGTTTTTAATGAAGGACAAGGGGAGAAGATGAAGAAGAATCGACGTGTGCCCAATGCAAGATAGGCGCGTGACCGCTAGCATGCTTTGTAAGGACCCCTTTAAGTTCTTTAACTGTATTCGATTATAACTTTTCCTCTAATTTATGAAGGAAAGAAGGAAAAGAAAGGATTTAAGTCAGGGGAGAAGAAGAATCGACGTGTGCCCAATGCAAGATAGGCGTGTGACCGCCGGCATGCTTTGGGGCCTTACAGTGGTGCTAATAAGCTGAGCACCCCTTTAGGACAGGGACTGCAAATTAGTGTAATGAGTCTAAAAACATAGAAGGCCAACATTGGTCCTGAAAATGTCCTTGAACATGACCGTCTCATAACTCATATGAAAGGTATTGACTCGAAGATCAAGATCAATATACCCATTGGTTCAAAAGATATTTGCATTCAATTGTTATAATAAAAATTGGATAATTGAAAAAAAGGTCTATCAATTTTTATAATAAAATTTGAAGAGTAAGACCTCTTTTTCAATTTTTATAATAAAATTTGGAGAGTAAACCCTTTTTAAGTTAAAGAACATAAAACAGGGATCGATATTATTATGATTTCTAAAATAATAATTACAAAATCTAAATTAAAAAAAAAATGTATAATATAAATTTAAAATATGTCTTTAGAAAAATTACAAAATATAAATTTAAAAAAATTTTTGTTATTGATTTTAATTATAAACATTTAAAATTGTTTTTATAAATTTATATTTTAGAATGATTATTTTAGAAATCATAATAATTAGTTCTCAAACTGTTCCATTATAGCTTTTCCTCCAGTTTAAATCAGCTTAACTATATATTTCATTTTACAAATCATAATTTAACAAAGTAACGAATCTCTTTTAGCAAAATGAGCGTTATATGGTCATAGTTTTTAATTTTAAGGCTATACTGGTAGTGTCTGGCTTGTATTTATGGATATGTCACGCATCCTAAACAAACAATTTAATACATATTTGGGTACCTAAACCTTATGACTATACTATAAGCGACCCGTGCTGGCGTCGCCCGCCTTCTGGAAGATCCGCAGTGCCTCCTGCAAGGCGGCAATGTGTCGCTGCATTTTGGCTATCTGCTTGGAAGACAACTCGCAGCTGTGACATGGGGAACCCGAATCGGAATGGCTTTGCTTCTGCTCCCTGAGATCGCCATTCTGGGTCAGCAGCTCCTCGCAAAGCGAGCAGGCGGAGCAGCGCAGATCCTCCAGAGCCTGATCGCGCGACTTTAGGTTTCTCTTCAGAGCACGATTCTCCCGCTTGAGGTTGAGAAGCTTCTGCTCCAGCTCCAGCATCTCATCCTCGCTGTCATCCTGTTGAACCTGCGGAGGTGGTGCCACCACCGCCTTTCCTCCCATGCGCTGCATGGCCTGCAGTATGGCGTCCATCTTGTGCTCCATCATCGCAGTGTCCAGTGTCTTCACAGCCAGCGGTGGTGGTGGCTCCATCAGGGCCTTTCCCTGCTCATTCGATGAGCCTATGGGTCGCGGCAGTGGCGTGACTATCACATCCTCGCTGGGCGGACTCCGTTGTTCCTCGTCCTCATCATCCAGCTTCTCCAGACTGCTGGGCATGGCCACGCGTAAACGTGGCTGAGGCTGGGGAGGATTCCCTCTTTGCTTGGACAAATCCTCGCCAGAGGCTGAGACCTCCACTGGCAGCTTGTTCTTTATCATCATTCCCACGAATTCCTGCTCATCGGCTGGCTTCTCGAATCGCAGGCTCCAGAAGCATTGCTCGGCATCGTAGAACTGCAGATAGGACTCGCGCAGGATGACCTTGCCCTGGTGGGTGGTCAGCACCTGGTGCTTGCTCTTGTAGACAATCAGCTTGGAGGCCTCCAGATGATCGCCGCCCAGTATGGACAGGGCCAGGCCGAGGCGACCCAGGTTCTGGGAGCTCTGATAGGCGTGCACCACCTTGGCGATCACCGTGTTCCAGGTGGGAGCAGGATCTCCCTGATCCGCAGAGCCGGGAATCCTGGGTATACCCGGTTTTTTGATACTCTTTTTAGAGCCACCCGGCTGATAGCGCAAGCTGGAGGATTCCTGCTCCAAGGCACGGCCGTCATCCTCGAAGATCTGGCGCAAATTGCGGGGGCTAGAGATTCGATTTACAGGCTTTAATATCATATCACATCAAAATGACATTGTTAATGTAAATAGGAACCTGCGGAATTCGTCGAAGAAGTCCTGATGGTCCTGGTCGTTGAAATCCATGCCGGCTACTTCAGCAACGTGTTTATCACTAGAATTTGTACCGACCGACCAACATATAACTACACTTAAAGCCCGTTTCAAAGAAATACATGAATTATTAGTTAAAAAATAAAAAATTATTAGGGATGGGAGAAAGGCCTGAAATACAAATATAGTGGTGGACTTTTACGATGCGATAGCCGAGTCACCCTCCACATACCGAAATAATACCAGAAATGTAAGAAACGGTCTCATCAAAGTTAGCCGCGTCACACACCGCGGACAGGCATAGCTCGTGCACACACCTTTCGATTGATTTTTTGGAAAATCCAATCGTAGTTCAAATTTAAATATCTTCAACAATTTTACAGTTTGGGGAACATATTTAGGGATTATATTATAGTAGCCATTTTTTCCAATCACAAGCATTTATTTTATACAACTCTTTTTCACTTTAAGGATTTTAAGATATTTGTTCATCAACTAACAACCGAGTTTCTTAAAAAACATTATTAATTATAAATACCTTTTTTTGGCAAAAACCGTAATTTTAAAACCTAATTAATCATTTTTCATAAAATAATCCTCTTGAGTTTTCATAGGTTTTAAAAAAAAAAAAAAGTTAAAATAAAATTGATTAATACTCATTTTAATTACAATTTTTGAATTTTAATATTTATTTTAAAAACTATGTAGCTAAAATAAAATAAATGAATTAAAAGTATATTTTTTTAATCAACCATTAATCCTCATAAATAACCAATAACATCGATTATTTGAAAGTCATGGCCTGCTAATTTAGCTATTTAACACTTTCTCGAAGCCAAGTTTTATTTTTAGTCACCCAATTTCACAACAAATGAAATGGTAATTAATATTTTTGGACATAATATTCGACAAACTATTGGCGGTCACCCCCTGATTCCATCAAGCAATCAACTCAATATACTGGGAAGCTTCTTATCAAGATTAGCAGAGAATCTGAGAGAATCTAACAACTTGGAACTCGATCTCTGCTCTCTGCAGATTCTTCCAGCATTAAACCAAAAAATAGGTAGAATATAGAGTTTACTTACCCACTTACCCAAGGTTCTTCTTGCTGAATTCGTATTTCACAATTAGCCCGCCAACCGAAGGCCATCCAAAGAATCAGCAGAATTACACTGAAAATAAAGGGAAATTTTAAATATGTTAATAAAGAATTTAATCCGAAATAAACTAATCCAAATTTTAGTTCAGAAGTTTTTTAAGTTTTAAGTCAGTTTTGTGAAGAAAATTGTCATAGTTTAATATTTTAATCAGGAATTAAATTCAAAATAAATTAATCTAAATTATTATAGAATTAGAATATTTTGGGTATTAATTAAACGAGAGTAAACATTTTTTTTATGAGGTCGATTTTGCCCCACCGTTAAAAGGAGTTCTATCTAAAAAATGTTTTTTTTGTATTCTTTATATTTAAAACTTTCATTAAAATTTCTCTCAGTGCCTCCAACGACGCAGTTGCTCCCGATTTGCTGCTTGATAAGCGCGGAGAGCGCATCATTTACCGCTTGTTCAAGTGCGTTCATCGGCAATTTTCCGGCGATAAGGGGCGACCCCAGAGAGATCTCTATAAAGAAGCCAGCATCGCGGCAGCAGCGTTTCAGTCAGATCTTGGCCAGCCAGCGAGGAGGACCGAGGAACCCGAAGCCCATTTCATACAACCATACACCAAAAGTAACCCCCCGCCAGACGAGGTCCACCTGTTCCAGCGGATTAGGCGATAAGACAGCCATAAACACAGAGATCTGGTTACGTAAACAACGGAACAGAACGGAAAAGAGAAGCCCGGGAATAACATGGAGGTGCCGCCACCACTCGTCCTCAAGCGACCGCTATATGTGCCCAGCAAGACGCTGATGGGTCCCGGGCCCTCCAACTGCTCCCATCGCGTCCTGGAGGCCATGAGTAACCCAGTTCTGGGTCACATGCATCCCGAGTGCCTGCAGGTGGGTTTATAATAATAATAATTTAAGGATTATAACAAGAGAGAACGCTATAGTCGGGTGCCCCGACAATCAGATACCCGTTACTCAGGTAAAGGGAGTGCGAGGGAGATCGAGGTAGAAACTTTGAACACGCATAACTTTTTAACGAATGGTCCGATTTGAAAAATTTCTTCTACATTTCGATAGGTATTGATAAACACAATAAAACTGCATTTTTACTTTTCCGAAATATTGAAATTTTTAAAATCGTATATAAGCGATTGTGGGCGTTAGAGGGGGCGTGGCACCTTTTTGAAACAAACTTGCGCTGCGTAGGAACTCCTAGAATCTGTATGCAAAATGCCAATCTTCTAGCTTTTATAGTTTCCGAGATCTCAGCGTTCATACGGACAGACGGACAGACAGACAGACAGACAGACGGACAGACGGACAGACGGACATGGCTAGATCGACTCGGCTAGTGATCCTGATCAAGAATATATATACTTTATGGGGTCGGAAACGCTTCCTTCTAGCTGTTACATACTTTTGCACGAATACAATATACCCTTTTACTCTACGAGTAACGGGTATAATTATAATAATATAAAGATTATAATTATAATAATATAATCCGATTTTTGACATCTTGTTAT
The DNA here is from genome assembly GCA_037075285.1 of Drosophila lutescens. Classification (NCBI taxonomy): domain Eukaryota; kingdom Metazoa; phylum Arthropoda; class Insecta; order Diptera; family Drosophilidae; genus Drosophila; species Drosophila lutescens. Next base: position 2,527,931 of record JBAMCF010000413.1, on the reverse strand, counting down.
CAGTTCTTTAAAAAGAACCCACGAAAATGCTTAACTTTTTGATCTGAGAAACTTAATTTCCAAATATCTTAATTATCATATAAAAATAAATGAAATTTCTACATATTTTATAATTCAACCTTAACTTGGACCTTGTAATCATAATCCCCACTGTACCAAGACCAAGATTATATTCTATTTACCTTATCGGGGGACCAATTGAAACATTGAGATACAATTTACTGAGATGGGTCAGAGATCTGTGGACTACGAATCGAGCGCAACCACCCCATCTCTTAACTACATAGTATATTATAACTCAATATACATAGGTCTTACAATCTAGAAATGAGCTATTTAAAATGAGAATGGCTTAATCTCAGTTGCAGGATGTACAAAATAGATCATATTGATATAATAGACAACGTGATTCCTAACATTCGATTTCTAGACTTGGTTAAGATAAAATTATTTATCAAGAAGTTACATATAATTTGGAATTTTCTAGAACAATTCATCTTTAATCGAAGATCGTTAGGAATCGAATGTTAGGAATACGTTTTTAAACACATATCATATCCTTAAATCATTCAACATAGATAGAAATGAGCATTTACTGATCTTTAAATGTACAAAATAGATCATATTGATATAATATAATCACATATCATATCATAAAACCATACAATATAGATAAGTAGGTAAATATAGATAGAATAGATCATTTTGAATATAATATAATCACATATAATATCTTAAAACCATACAATATACATAGGAATCGGCTTTCACTGGTCTTCAAATGCTTTCTATATCTATCTATCTCCTTTTCCATCCCCCAGATCATGGACGAGGTGAAGGAGGGCATCAAGTACATCTTCCAGACCCTAAACGATGCCACCATGTGCATCAGTGGCGCCGGCCACTCGGGCATGGAGGCTGCCCTGTGCAATCTGATCGAGGACGGCGATGTGGTGCTCATGGGCATCACGGGTGTCTGGGGTCATCGTGCCGGGGATATGGCCCGTCGCTATGGCGCCGAGGTTCACTACGTGGAGGCGAGTTTCGGCCGGGCACTAACGCTCGAGGAGATCACATTCGCCTTCGAGGCCCATCGTCCGCGTGTGTTCTTCATTGCCCAGGGCGACTCCTCGACGGGGATTTACCAGCAGAATATCCGTGAGCTGGGCGAGCTGTGCCGCAAATACGATTGCTTCCTGGTCGTCGACACGGTGGCCTCGCTGGGCGGTGCTGAATTCCTGATGGACGAGTGGAAGGTGGATGTGGCCTACACGGGCTCGCAGAAATCCCTTGGTGGTCCGGCGGGCCTCACGCCCATTTCGTTCAGTAAACGCGCCCTTACGCGCATCCGTAAGAGGAAGTCCAAGCCGAAGGTCTACTACTTCGATATCCTGCTGATCGGCCAGTACTGGGGATGCTATGGCACCCCCAGGATCTATCATCACACCATATCCTCCACTCTGCTCTACGGTTTGCGCGAGGCACTGGCCCACTTCTGTGCTTTGGGCTTGAAGGCGGTGGTGCGACGGCATCAGGAGTGCTCGCGGCGACTGCAGCTGGGCATCGAGGAGCTGGGCCTGGAGATGTTCGTCCAGCGGGAGGAGGAGCGGCTGCCCACGGTGAACACGATCAAGGTTCCGTTTGGCGTTGACTGGAAGAAGGTGGCCGAGTACGCCATGCGCAAGTGGGTCTTCTAACCTATAACTAAATATTTTAAACCACTAATTAATTAAACTAACTTTTATAATAACTTCAGGTACAGCGTGGAGATCAGCGGCGGACTGGGACCCACCGCGGAGCACGTCTTCCGCATCGGTTTGATGGGCGAAAATGCCACCGTGGAGCGTGTGGACATGGTTCTCAGCATCCTCAACGAAGCCATCCAGAGCAGCAAGCTGGGCATCAAGACGGAACGCTCCAAAATTTAATGTAGTTCCTTGGTTGTATTGGTTTTTAAATAAAATATTAAAATTATCACTTGAATTTGGCGCCGATTAACGACAGGGCTGCACTTCGATATATTTTTTAAAATCGATAAATGGTTTATATAAAATATATACAAAAATATATATATATAAAATGTATAGAAATTTAATTCATATCATTTTCTCAACGTTGGTGCCCTTAAGTTCCCTTGGTTTTAATACCTTTTAAATAAAATTCTCATAAAATAAACAATTTTGGAAAAATATATCGTCGTAACTATTGTAATCGATAATGCTACCAGATCGAGTCAACAGCGTTGCATTTTAAGGATAAATAGATCGATAAATGTTCATATTTTATAGGTTTATTTAAAATATAAAATATTTAGAAAGAGAAAACAGAAATCCCAATAACTAGTTATATTTGTATATTATACAAATGTTCAATTCCCAGAAATTCCACTTCCCAATTTGTTTATTTTTCAAACCAAAGATAACGATATGTTCATACATCGTTTATACTTGAAGATCGGAACTTCAAATATTTAATTATTTATTTAAAATGTAAAATAGTTAGAAAGAGAAAGCAGAAATCTCAATATGTATACAAATGTATAATTTCCAGAAATTCCACTTCCCAATTTGTATATATTTCATACTAACAATAACGATATGTACATATATCATTATAGATGAAGATCGGAACTTCAAATATTCAATTAGAGAAGAATTTTGTAAACAACTTCAGTTTCATCAGATAAAACTCATGCTTCCCAATGTTCCAAACATCTCTTCCCTTCGAAATTTAGTTTGCCCAGCCAATTTGAAATCCAACTTGGAGGCTTCAAACAAAGTGCGACATGGGGATACAACTTAGATTTATTGAACGCCGATGCGAAATCGATCGGCTCGTCCAAGCATTTCTCACACAGACACTTAGAAAAAAAACAAAAAAAATTGTACACTTAAATGTTTATTTGTTATCAAAACTCAGTGGGCCGCCAAGTAAAAGGCGATCCAAATCATTTCATCATCCATCATGTGTACTTAAAGTCTCCACCAGATCGATCGATCGAATTAACCCTGCTTCTGGGCCAGCTCGCGGGCCTTGGCGCGCTCCAGCTTGGAGATGCGGGCCAGACTCTTGGAGCCCAGGATGCCACCGCCCCAGTGGCGACGGATCTCCTCGTGGCGCTCGTTGAAGTTGGTCTTGACGGCCTCCAGGACCTTGCCGAAGTTGGCCTTGTCGTTGTTGTCGACGGTGGTCAGGGCGAGGGTGGTGCAGGTCTTGCGACGCACCAGGCGACCCAGACGGGCCTTGCCCTTAACGATGCAGTAGGGCACGCCCATCTTGCGGCAGAGGGCGGGCAGGAAGAGCACCAGCTGGAAGGCAATTGATAGATTGTTGTTGGCATTAGTTGGGTGTCTTGATAAACCACGTGGTCGGTGGGTCTGCTCTCTTTGGTTTCCTCAAGTTGCCCTTAATTCCTTGGCTCTAAAGTATGTACTTGTCTTGAGATCAATCTCTTGGTTAGTCAGAAGCTCTAGCTACTCTTAAAGTTTAGATTAAACTAAAACTAAACAACAGATTCGAAACTAAGAAAGATTTCAGTGAAAAAAATACAATTATTGATTATTTCTAACAATTTCTAATACAGCTTTGTAACCCCCGAGATCAAACTCTTATAAAGTACATAGTTTATAAAGGGATTTAAGAATCAGGCGTCAAGTCTCCACATGGCAGCTTCCCGCTCAAAGGAGAGCGGAATGCCTTCCGTTGAAGAAATTCAGTTTAACATCATTAAATGGCAACGAGAATGAAACCCCATACATATTTGCAGCCTCCACATTCGCTATGCTCTAGAAAACTCACCTCCAGAGGATCAACATCGTGGGCAATGACCACCAGCTGGGCCTTCTTCTGCTCGATCAGCTTGGTGACCGTGTTGGTACCAGCGGACACATAGCTGGGCTTCTTCTTGGGCTCCACATCCTTGCCCTTGGCCTTGGCCTCGGCGATCTTCTTCAAGCGCTGCTTCTTGGCCAGCGGCGATTCGGGGCGGTACTTCTCCAGCAGCTTGAACAGCTTGACGGCGGTGGTCTTGTCCAGGGTCTGGCTGAACTGGTGGATTGGTGGGGGGACCTTCAGGCGCTTCTGGAGCACAGCCTTCTGGCGCTGGACCCGGATGTACTTGGGCCAGCGAACGAAACGGGACAGATCGCGCTTGGGCTGCACATTCTGGCCTGTAAAAGGAGATGATAAATAGGATTAATAGAGGATTTAAGGGAAATAAAAATATATATATTTTTTTAATTTTCAACTAATTTAATCTATAACCTAATCGTATACCAAAATATAGCCTTATAGGTTGAGTAGATTTGTGGATAAATTGATTTGTAGATAATTAGTAGTTCTTAGAAAAACCCCTATAACTTCTAAAGTAATAGGACTTTTCCCAATTGGAAAATCTTGAAAAATTCTGCGTAATATATAGAATAAAGCTCAAAGATATATCTTACCGATTCCAAAGTTCTTGGGACGCTTCTCGAACAGCTGGTTGACGACCTTCTTGACCACGGGCTTCTTGACAGCCAGAGGTGCGGGAGCCACCTTCTTGGTCACTGGCTTCTTCTTTGGCCTGGGCTGTTAATTAAAATTACATTAATTAATTAATTAGAAAGTTAGCAAGCAGTTTATAGATTACTCACCTTCTTAACAACCATTTTCAAGCAGTTGTTTTAAGGTTACTACCGAAATAAGCAGATGCTTAAATTGCTGCAAGAGAATTTAGTAATTAATTAGTTTAATTAACTCGAGAATTGTTGGAAAAACTCGGAAAATTTAAACCGGCCAGAAAAAACACGTGCAAACAAAAAAAAAAGTCAGATGTGCGTGTGTGATTATTTAGGTGTAAACAACAAGTATTTCGGCTGCTTTTTCAACTATAACTTTAGTGTTTTGTGGTTTTTAGATTAACAATTTAAAATTCAATTAGTTTTTAGCTTTTTTAAGGTTTTTATCAACACTTTTTCAACACCTTTACCCACACACACATGCACACATACACATATACAAAAACATGCCGCAACGCACGTTTTTTGTTCAATTCTGTTGGAATGCGATTTCACTAGAAAAAAAGATTTGTGTAATATATTAACCACTCCATGTGTTGTTTACACTTTGTTTTTAAGCCTTCACACTTATTTCTGGCCCTAAGGCCCACAGTAAAAAAAATGTATAAAAAAAATTAAGGTTTGCTGGCCGAGGAACTTTCCGCGGTTTTCCTGAACTTTGGGCTATTACCTGGGATAAGCACGACCACGAACGTATCGAAATACTCGCTGCAAGTAGAGTAAAAAGAGGTTTTTAGTACAAAGCCCGAGAGCTGGAAAGGCACATGCACTCACTGGAAACGTGGAAACGGAAAAGAAATAGGAGAGGTTAGGACTAGAGGTGGTCGATGTGGACGATATATCGATGTTTTTTCGCAATCGATGTTTTTGTGATACGTAGTGTCGTGAAACGTAAGTGTCAGTTGTACGTAAGTGTCAGTTGTACGTAACATTAGAGAAGAGTTGAAATTTAGCAGTGTTGCCAGATGAAAATTCATCGATATTTCCCAAATGTTAGATTTCATGGTTTTACTACGTTTTCTTGTATCTTAACATTTCTGTTAAATCTCAATTTAAATTGTGAGAGAAAAGAAATAGAAGAGGTTAGGATTAGAGGTGGCCAACGGCCATCATCGCATACATTCATCGATTTCTGGGCAGTGCAGGGTAGCCACGCAGTCGCGAGTCGTACAAGTCCCACCACTGGGGTTCGAAGCTTGGAAAGGAAGCGGCTAAACAGGGTTCGGGAATAAATAATAAAACAAATTAAAAACTATAATAGGGTCTTCCCACAGAGCTCCATCCACCATCCGTTGAACGGAAGGTCCGTAAGGTTTTGCCGTTCCGAAAATTTCCCAGTTAGTCCGCCATCCAATTTTGACGGACTTTGACGGGCTCTTTTATGCGATAGTTAGGCGATGTTTTTTCGGTGTAACTCTGAATTCTTCCTCTTGACTGTGAAAATTGGAACGATGACAGCAAGAACAAATCAAATCGATGGCGGGAAAAAATTAAATAATGCCTAAGTTCATTGTTTTTTGGCAATCGTTGAACTATTTGTAGTTAGTTATGAGCGGAAAAGCGTTCGCAAGCAGTTTGTTCTGTGTGTGCCAAAATGTAAGCTGTTGTGCGTACGAAAACATAAATGTTTTCAGCAAAGTGTCAGAAAATGTTCTGCTCTTCGTAAATATTACTAATATTAATTAAAAGTGTACTTTGTACTCCTATAAAGTTTCAAAGTTGCTATAAATTACCAAAAACAGCACAAATTTGGTTTTGTTTACAAATTTTTCATATTAATATTGGCTAGGCAGAGGCGTACTAAGAGCGTAGTGTGGGGTACGGGAGGTTAGGCTCTCCCTCAGTCAGCAATATGTATGCATTCTCGTTGTAGGATATGTTATAAACGTTCAAATATGTTTTTAAACTATTTTCTTAATCTATTTATTGTATTATTCTATAATAATATTAGGAGAACGAAATATTACGACAGTTTTGCTGAGTTGAAACCCCCCTTCTTTTATGTTGAGATGAGCAACTGCTCTTTAGTCAGCTGTTATTGGATGGTGGATGGTGGATGGAGTTCTGTGGGAACACGACATTTGACATTCGTCAAAAATCCCAACCGTTCCAAACGGATGGACTCTATGGGAAGAGGCTATAAAAAATAAATTGAATTTATGCTCCTATATTAGTGTACAATTTGTGCTATTTTAGTCGAATCAGCTGGTGCTGGTAATCGAATCTTAGTTAAAAACTTTTCTAGCTTTTACGAGTTTTATTATTTATTGGTTAAATTAATTACTTACCCTTTGTTTTAGTGATGCAACTGTAATCAACTATTTCTACTTGCCGTTTTAAACTTTAAAACACATAAAAATACACTTTTAAAGGCAAAACAACAGCAGTATAGACAGGAAAACTTTAAAATCTCAAAATAAACACAAAATAAATATATTTCATATAAGCCTAGTACTCAGTACGACGAAAACTGCTAGCTAAGCATAGGAGTAAGCGAGAGGCAAATAGGTAGCTAACGCCTTTAGCTGGGACTTTTTTTCACCGCGGTACTCAGTTGAGCTAAGGAAATAGTAAGGAAATACCAAAAAAATACCAGATTTAGCGGATGAATTCCGATGAACGCCTTTAGCCGAGGCCCAAAGAATAGAAAATTTGATCTTTGGCTGTGTTTGTGCGGAAGCGGTGTGCCAATAACACATTATAAATGGAAGGAAAACCCCAAAAACCAATGGAAAAGTGCCTGTAGGATTTGCGGCAATACATATCGCTATGCCAACAGCGAATTTAAAGCTTGCGACCCAGGTCGGCTCAACATTTTGTAATATTTTAAAATTGGCGCCAGCCGATGTTTGCTGCTTGTCAACAAACCGAGCTGATTGATAGTAAGACCATGCTACATGCATTGCGGATGAACTCCGAAAACTTCCGCCACACTAAAAGATTAATACTTTTCGACTAGTAAAACTCTTAGCCGAACTGAGTACTAGGCTTAAGCGAGAGGCAAATAGGTAGCTAACGCCTTTAGCTGGGACTTTTTCCCACCTCGGTACTCAGTTGAGCTAAGGAAATAGTAAGGAAATACCAAAAAAATACCAGATTTAGCGGATGAATTTCGATGAACGCCTTTAGCCGAGGCCCAAAGAATAGAAAATTTGATCTTTGGCTGTGTTTGTGCAGAAGCGGTGTGCGAATAACACATTATAAATGGAAGGAAAACCCCGAAAACCAATGGAAAAGTGCCTGTAGGATTTGCGGCAATACATATCGCCATGCCAACAGCGAATTTAACTCTTGCGACCCAAGTCGGCTCAACATTTTGTAATATTTTAAAATTGGCGCCAGTTGATCTTTGCTGTTTGTCAACAAACCCAGTAAGACCATGCTACATGCATTGCGGATGAACTACAAAAACTTCGGCCACACTAAAAGATTAATATTTTTCGACTAGTAAAACTCTTAGCCGAACTGAGTACTAGGCTTAAGATTTTAAAAAAATAGCCAGATCTAGCTAGAAAGCTAGAAAATACCAAACTATCAACTGGTGGCTGTATTTTGCCAGCGGTATTTTTACCTGGCTATTTTTAGCCATTTTCCGCTGTTGTCTCTCTCCAACTGGCTGCCCAAAAAAAAAATAATTCCTCCTGCGCTTGCGCTAAATGCTAAAAAAACCGTTTTAACCGTTAAACGCGAGTTCTTCAGCCGCACCGAACTCAAGGCGAGCGAGTGGAAAAGCGAAAAGAAAAGTCCGGGAAAATGAGAGCCGTGGAAAATCGAGGCTAACGCAAACGCAGGCAGCAGCGGGCAGCCACCATTTTTAATTTCTTTGTTTATTTTGTGCCCATCTTCGCGTGCGAGCGAGACAGCGAGCGGCGGCGGCGAGAAAGAGAGAGAGGTGGAGGAGCAGCAGGAGTTTCCAGCAGTGGAAATGGAAATGGGATCGTTCCAGGGATAACGGACGAATTCCCGCGATGGCCAGCTCGGGATCGGTGGTCTCCGGTGGCGGATCCGCCGTCGCCTCCAGCTGTGGCCAGCAGACCATGACCATGACCATGTCCTCCTCGGGCGGAGGGTCCGGATCGGGATCCACCGGCCCACCCGTGAACCATGCCCACGCCGTCTGCGTCTGGGAGTTCGAGTCGCGGGGCGGCAAGTGGCTGCCCTATTCCCCGGCCGTCTCGCAGCATCTGGAGCGGGCGCACGCCAAAAAGCTCACCCGCGTCATGCTGAGCGATGCCGATCCCAGCCTGGAGCAGTACTACGTCAATGTGCGCACCATGACCCAGGAATCGGAGGCGGAGACGTCGGGACTGCTCACCATCGGCGTCCGGCGGATGTTCTACGCACCCAGCTCGCCGGCGGGCAAGGGCACCAAGTGGGAGTGGTCGGGCGGCAGTGCCGATTGCAACAACGACTGGCGACCCTACAACATGCACGTCCAGTGCATCATCGAGGACGCCTGGGCGAGGGTGAGTTCCAGTTTGCGTTCTAATTGGAAGTTGAGATGCTCAAGAATTCGCGAGTTTATCATGGAAATATTTAGAAAATCTATCTATAATCTAGATTCCAGATTTTAATATAGCTTTAAACTTTGGTATGCTCAAGAATTTGCGAGTTTAATATGAAAATATTGAGATCATTTATAAAGATTCCAGATCCGAGATTTAGATGTAGCTTGGATCTTTGGGATCCTCAAGAATTCGCGGGAAACTCTCTAATCTACAAGATAAAAGATATATCATGAAAAGATGTATATAATCTATCAGGATTCCAGATCCCAGATTTATATTGTCGAGAATTGGAGAAGTATAGGTTCATCTTGAAAATATGTAGATAATCTATAAAGACTCCAGATCCTGGAACTTGAAACTTGAGGAAGCTCAAGAATTCGTGCGAAACTCTCTAATTTACAACTAAAAGTGAAATATAGGTTTATCATGCAAATATGTAGATATGTAATCTTTAAGATTCCAGATCCCAAATTTGGATTGTCAAGAATTTGCGAGAAATTTATCATGAATGTATAAATAAAATCCATAAAGATTCCAGATCCCAAGTTTAGATTCTCATTAATTCGCGAGAAACTCTAACTTTCAGGTTAAAAGTTGGTTTATCATGATAAAATGTAGATAATTAATCTATAAATATTGTGTTCCTATTCCTGGTATTCAAGTACCATCAATTCCAAAAGAACTGCAACAGATCTTGTCAACTTTAAATCAACCACCTTTTCTAACTCACATTTCTCAAATCTTCCCCCACAGGGCGAACAAACTTTGGACTTGTGCAACACCCACATTGGCCTGCCCTACACCATCAACTTTTGCAATCTCACCCAGCTGCGCCAGCCCAGCGGACCCATGCGCAGCATCCGGCGAACTCAGCAGGCGCCCTATCCCCTGGTGAAGCTAACGCCACAGCAGGCCAACCAACTCAAGTCGAATACCGCCAGCAGCCAGTACAACACTCTGCCCAAACTGGGCGACACCAAGAGTCTGCACCGAGTGCCCATGACCAGGCAGCAGCATCCACTGCCCACCAGCCATCAAGTGCAGCAACAGCAGCAACAACAGCAGCAGCAACATCATCACCAGCAGCAGCAACAGCAACATCAGATGCAGCAGCATCATCAGATCCATAATCAGACGGCGCCGAGGAAGCCGCCGAAGAAGCACAGCGAGATCTCCACCACGAATCTGCGCCAGATACTCAACAACCTGAACATCTTCAGCAGCAGCAGCACCAAGCACACGAACATGGCCACGGCGGCCAGTGCCAGTTCGTCCTCCTCATCGGCCTCCCTGCACCAGCACCAGCACCATGGCAATCATGCCAATCACCTGTCGCATGCCCACTTCTCGCACGCCAAGAACATGCTGACCGCCTCGATGAACAGCCATCACAGTCGCTGCTCGGAGGGATCACTGCAATCGCAGCGCAGCAGCCGGATGGGCTCGCATCGCTCGAGATCGAGGACGCGAACCTCGGATACGGATACGAACAGCGTGAAGTCGCATCGGAGGAGACCCAGCGTGGACACGGTGTCCACTTACCTCAGCCACGAGAGCAAGGAGAGTCTGCGCAGCCGGAACTTCGCCATTTCGGTCAACGATCTGCTCGACTGTTCGCTTGGTAGCGATGAGGTTTTTGTGCCCTCATTGCCGCCATCGTCGCTGGGTGAAAGGGCACCGGTGCCGCCGCCGCTGCCACTGCATCCGCGACAGCAGCAGCAGCAGCAACAGCAGCAGCAACAGCTGCAGATGCAACAGCAACAGCAGCAGCAGGCGCAGCAGCAGCAACAGCAATCAATCGCCGGTTCGATTGTGGGCGTGGACCCGGCCAGCGATATGATATCGCGATTTGTCAAGGTGGTGGAGCCACCGCTGTGGCCCAATGCCCAGCCGTGTCCCATGTGCATGGAGGAGCTGGTGCACTCGGCCCAGAATCCGGCCATCTCGCTGAGTCGCTGCCAGCACCTGATGCATTTGCAGTGCTTGAATGGGATGATAATTGCCCAGCAGAACGAAATGAACAAGGTAAGAGATCGATTCATTGAATCAGAAAGAGAAAGCCTATAACCCTGTCTAATTCTTTCAGAACCTCTTCATCGAGTGCCCCGTATGCGGAATCGTTTACGGCGAGAAGGTGGGCAATCAGCCCATAGGCAGCATGTCCTGGAGCATTATAAGCAAGAATCTGCCGGGACACGAGGGCCAGAACACCATACAGATTGTCTACGAGTGAGTTTAGGTTTAGGGTTTTTTGACCTTTGACCATTTATAATAACTCTATGTACTTTAAAGCATTGCATCGGGTCTGCAGACGGAAGAGCATCCGCATCCCGGTCGAGCCTTCTTTGCGGTGGGATTCCCACGGATCTGCTACCTGCCGGATTGCCCGCTGGGGCGAAAGGTGCTGCGCTTCCTCAAGATCGCCTTCGATCGCCGGCTGTTGTTCTCGATCGGACGATCGGTGACCACCGGACGCGAGGATGTGGTCATCTGGAACAGTGTGGATCACAAGACGCAGTTCAATATGTTTCCCGATCCCACCTATCTGCAGCGAACTATGCAACAGCTGGTGCACCTGGGCGTGACGGATTAGGGGAGTCCGCAGAAGAAGAAGCAACCAACCAACCAATCACCCACCTACCCACCGAAGCCCCACGAAACCCTCACCTTGATCATTACTCTCTTCCATTCGTTATTAAGTTACTTCCTACATAATCTCAGTGTGTGTGCAATCCTCGTTTACTATGATATATTTTTTTTCATAGATATATTGTAATAGCGTGTTCAAGCTGCTCGAACCCTAAAAACAACAGCAAACCACAATTGCAATTGTAGCTTCCTTTCCGCTCTTCCAATTCGTATTCGTACGCACTTAGCCTAGTTAACATAAGATACCGTACATCATATGTATTAGCTAGTTAGTTAGTTAGTTTAGTAGTTTTTAGTTTCCAAGAGAATCTTGACCCAAGACACCTACTAGTATTAGGCATTATCCTGATTCCTGATTCATGATTCGATTCAAGCCATCCCTCAAGCATTCGAGTGTAAGCTGTGCCAAAATCGTAGCGCTCTTGATTAGGAGAAATATGTATATTGTTGATTATAGATAGCATATAGATACCCATCGCCCATCTCTCCATCTCTCTCGGTTTCAAATTTGTCTCTTCTGTATTTTTTTTTTTGTAATACCATTCGTATATAAACCTAAGGATCTTCGAAATGCTATAGAGTTAATCGGGAAAAATGGAGATGGGCTTATTCGATTAGATAGACTTGTCTCACTCGTCTTGGCCATTTAATCTCTTCCATTCAGCGAATTTGATGTGATTTTAATTTGAATTATTCATTATTAAACTGAGCCTGCTATATAGGGAGCATATATAATTGTAAATCAGCCACATATTCCATTATACATACATATATACTACATTTATCATACCGCATACCGCACATACAATAATTTTTTTTAATTGAATCTTTTGCACACATTTGATGAATTGTTGCTTTCATATTGATATCATCGAACATCGAACTATATCGTATACATCGCCAATATATATAGCATATATATAGCATATAGTATGTAGAGAGATTGTACGGACAGCTAGCGGACACTTTGTCCGCGACACCATATTTGATATGATATGATTTTACTAAGTTGTATTTAGCACTGATTAGTTCTTAGTTATCACTGCGAATATTCCACAACAAACTCCACACCATTAATATATGCATATTACATATATATATACAGTACATTTATACATAGTTCAAATAAAGTAACTTCATTTATGTTCAAAAGGTATTTGCATTTTTTAAGGATTTGTGAATCGCGGATTGGATTTTTTGGACAAATATTGTATAATAAGATAAACATAATCTCTATTCATATTTAACCTGCACATATCAATCTGATCTTTTGACAATTTTTTCTGTGTACTCCCTGAATAATATTCAGTGAATATATATTTAAAATATTTATGTAATTGAGTATACTACTTACTACTTATATTCTTGAAAAAGGTGAAACTGCTCTTTTGGATCCCCCGTTTCTCTGCAAGGCACTGCAATTCAAATCAATCAGTTGACATTTTTGGGACTTCCAAGGTTCGATTTCGTTTTCAGTTTCGTTTGCCGTTTAGCAGTTTTCGGTTTTCGATTTCAGTTGCTGCCGTGAATCACTTAAAATAAATTAATAAAAGACAAAAAATCAGATGCATTTTTTGTCATTGTGCACGGAGTGCGTGATGTTGGCGATGTTGGTAAAGTTGCTCCGGGCCATTTAAGGCGCAGCGGCAACATGTTGCAGACGTGTGTTGTTGTTGCCGTTGTCGATGTCGCCGTGTCGCCTCTTCAACTGCCTACGTGCTGACGTCAGACAGGCGCAAGGACAGTGTCCAAAAGTGGCCAATAAAACGTGGCTTAAATGTGGCTTTCACTGCTCCTCCAAGGGCGGGCATCGCATCTTTCAACAGCAGCAACATCAGCAGCTGTTGCTGTTGCAAAGCGTTAGTTATCCGTTAGGCATATTTTTTTAGATTTGTTCTTGTCAATGTTTTTAGAAACCCCAAAATTTGTTATAAGAAAAAACCCTTTTGTTGATAAAAGTTGCCCATGTTGCTCCTGCAGCAGCAACATCAGCAGCTGTTGCTGTTGCAAGGCGTTGGTTCGCCGTCAGCTATATATTCTTTAGTTTTACTCTTATCAATGTTTTTAAAAACCCTAAAATTTGCCATAAGAAAAAAACCCTTTATTGAAAAATGTGGCCCATGTTGCTCCTGCAGCAGCAACATCAGCAGCTGTTGCTGTTACTAGGTGTTAGTTTGCCTAAAGCTATATTTTTTTTACTTTTATTTCTATCAATGTTTTTTAAAACCCAAAAATTGTTTGAAAAAATATCCTTCTGTGTCTTAAGGTAGCCCATGTTGCTCCTGTAGAAGCAACATAATCAGTTCGCTGCTGTTGCAGTGTGTTAATTTCGTTTCTAGCTATGTTTTTTGAAGGCTTATCCTTATGGAATCCCAAAACTATTAAATAGCTAACTCTTTTTTCAGCCGGGTAGCTGGAATTTGAACATATTGCTGATGTTGCAGTTGCTGCTCCTGCTGAGGCGGCTGTTTTCCTTGGGCCAGTTGCATAAGCTAATGTTTTCCTAGAATTTACAGCATTTCATGCAATCTTTATGCGATTTTATGCGACTGACAATGAGCGCTGATCGTTGACATTCAACACACGCACCCCCCGGGAGACAGAGAGCGATATATGTGGGTAAGAAAGAGAGAGGTGGCAAGTGCGTGCGATGATGATGATGAGATCGCTAATAAGGTGGTTTTGGCCAAAATACAAAAGCCTGCTCCACTGACCCTGTGGCATTCGCGCTTTTTTTTTTGGCCTCAGCCTCGTCCCGGCCATTTTCATTTTTTGTGATAAACATTGGCGATAAGGCCAACCGATCTGGCCCTCTTTCTCCAGTTCTATAGCTATCTTTGTGAAAAAACATCCTTATCTTAAGCTCTATTATCACACATATCTTATACATACCAAATCTTTCTCATTTTAAAAGTAAGCTGACAAGAAAATTAGCTTTAAATCGTTTATAATAATCGCAAATAATTTTGGGGTAAAATGGGTTAGGATCTAGTTCCACTTAAATTATATCTCAAACCAAAAATTCTTATTGGATTGCAATGCAGCAAAAGTCTCATAAGAAAAATATGCAAAGGGTTTGGCAGGCATTGACTTTTGTTCCTGTTTGTGTTCTTGTTTTTATCATGTTTTTTTTTTTTGTTATTCTTGTTCCTGTCTTTCCACTATTCCCCCTCCCCCTCCCACTTGCACGCCCAGTGGTCATTAGTCATGCAAATGAGCAGGGATTATCAAGTTCTGCGGCTCTCTGGCTCGCTCTCACTTTCCTTATCTCTCAGGATCAGCTGAGGCAGAGATATACACTGAGAAAATTTAACTAAGGTAAACCAAGAGTTAAGGATTTTGAATATTACTTGAAAATTATATGGCTTTGTTTTTTCAAACCCCACTCACATCTCAAAATTCATAATATTAGGGTAAATATTGTATTAAAGATTATTATCTGAAAATGTTAGCATTTTGTAGGTAACTGAGGTACCTACATCTTACTTCTTTCTTAGACAAAGGATATATTTTCCGAATCCCACTCACATCCCAAAAGTATAACTTCTTAAAGTAGGCAATAATTTATAAACAATATTATTTGAATATTATAAAATACCATAGTTTAAAAGATTTATCACCTTAAGACCAACTTTTGTTTTTTCAAACCCCACTCACATCTCAAATTTCATATTCATAGGGCCTATTATTAGTTAAAAGATTTCTCACCTCAAGACAATGGTTAGTTTTTTCCAATTCCACTCACATCCCAAAGTTCATAACGATTCCTGTTCTTATCGCAATAGTATAGCGCCTTAAAGTAGGCAATGACTTATGAGCCAATGGGAAACTCTTAGAATTTCAGACTTCTTTAGGAAATCTTGGGGTATTTTTTTTTTTAGAAATCCCATGCTTCCTACTTATGGTAATTTTCTTTGGAAATTTGAGTTCCATTTTCCGCGAGTGTAGAGAGCGTTGCAGGGGCAGTGGCGTCGACGCCAGCGTTTTTGGGCGGCCGAGAGAGCACGCGCCTAAATGCCACAACAACAGCGGCTTGCAATCAGTCAAGAGCCTCCGCTCGATCCAACCGCATCAGCCACGCCCCTCAGACCTCAGCCACCAGCCATCAGCCCTCCGCCTCCGTTTTCGATACTTAAAAAACTCTCTTTTTAAAGTGTTTTTTAAATTTTTTTTGACTGTTTTGTTGTAAATTACTAAGTGTTGTTTCTAGTGAAATTATTGTTTTAAAAAGAACATATTTTTTGTTTTGTTTCGAATATCCACCTATTATATCGGCACATGTGACAGCAAGCAACAAATAAACCGCAAATCAATCAAAATCAAACAATCGCAGAACGCGTTTTTAACCGCTCGCAAGTCGCTGGCAAAGTTTTTTTTGCCGAAGAGCCAGCCGCAATTTGATCTTTCCGTAAATTAAACTATTTACTGTTTAAATATTTGCCAAGTACACGAAAAAAGTATATACATACGTCTCGTCTAAAATTACAAAAGCCTCGAAGTCGACGTCTCCCAGATAAAAAGCAGAAAAAAAGCACCAGCAGCAGCAAAAGCAACAGGTGAGCACAACTACACAGGTAGTACAATCATACAATCATATATAGTAAATATATAAAGAGACTTAAGATTGACTACAATGTTTGGGGTTGGAATTCTAACAGTTTTGCGGTGATTTCTGCGGTTTTCCTGCTGCCTGGCGCCATCTAGCGGCGTCGTATTTGAATATTATGCATACATGACACTAGTTCAAGAATTTTTAAAGAGGTTATTAATGGGGAATTCAGATTTTTTAACATTTACATTTTACGTTAAAGACATTCTAATTCTAACAGGGATTCCAACAGTTTTTCGGTGATTTCTGCGGTTTTCCTACTGCCTGACGCCATCTAGCGGCGTCTCATTTGAATATTATGCATACATCACACTGGTTCCTGAATTTGTAAAGAGGTTTTTAAGGGGGAATTCAGATTTTATAGCCTTAACATTATACTTCAAAGACGTTCATGATATGCTGATGTTTCTTAAATGGTAATACTTCTTTCTCTGCGATTATCTCCTAAATCCAGTGTCATAATGGCATTATTATTAACCTGCTTTAAGTTAGCATCTATGCTTAGTTTGCTAGCCATAAATCTTGATTTTCGATAATAAAACGGTTTTTAATTGGCCTACAGCAAAATATGAGTATGGTTTCGTTTTGGCCGTTTTCGGATTTTATGAATTTATGCGATCAACGATCGGCGTTCTTAGGGCATTGGCCACACGCCAGCCCCCGCTCGATTCGTATAAGGTATAAGGTATGATATAAAGTGTATCTTTGGGTCGGGCGGACAAATATCTTTATTGGACCTCTGCTATGATGGATGACCCATAAATGCGTTAAATGGATGTTCGTCTGACGTCTAAATGCTTTGATTTGTGTTGGATTTAGATATTGTATTTAAATTGTTATGGCCGATGGGTAGGATCAACAATATAATACTTAAAATGTATTATGCAAAAATTATGTTTTTTTTTATTTGAAGATTTATGATATTTTTTATATTTTCTTTAGGAATCTACACAGAACTTAATTGCGATATGAAATAGGGTCATTTCTACCTTATTTCGTATCAATAAAAATCCGATTAATGTCAAATTTATGATTTAAACATATCAACTTGATATTTTATCATTTCATAAAAGTTTTAAAAACACTGTTTTTAAATACCAAATTTAGTATTTTTTGAACAAATATTGTAAAATTTATTTATTTATTTATTCCGCCAATGGATTAGATCCTTATCTGGCTAGTAAGTTATAAACTTTAAACTAAGACTAAGAACTACATAAAAAATATTCCCTAAGTGATTGCCTAAGCATATCCTTCTTGGATCCCCAACATAACCGGATGCTGGCTGGTAGGGAGTTAAATAAGCGCAAAGCCCTTAAAAGTGGCTCATTCCGAGCATAATTGGTCCTAGCAGCACTTTCAAAAAAAGGGACCATGGTACGGAGATTCAAGATAATAAGATAAATAATAAGATAATAAGATAAGATTATTCATATCAAAATGATACGAATAATCAATAAAAATTACACATTATGCGATATACCCACTGAATCAATCAGTTCAATGTAAATTTAAGGCAATTCATTGAGACATTTTTGCTTGACACTCTTGAGAGGAGGTTGCTAACTTGACCGGACTTTTCTACCTGTTCCATCTGGATTCCAGAAACCCCCCTCTCTAACCACCCACAATCTCTCGATCAATCGTAAGGTGCTCTCTTTCAAGCTGGCTCGGTTTTCAAGTTCAATTGCTCGATTGAAGGGGGCTCAGGGGCCAACGAGTGTTTGCCCAATTGTGGTTTTGAACTTGTTTGGCTTTTGGCCGAGCTTTTCCCCTGTCAACCACCCCCCGCCTCCGGCCCCGCCCACTTTGGATGGATTGCCAGTTGACCGAGCCCGTTGATGCTAACCAAAAGCGAAGCCAAAATGTTGCGGCCGTGCTAATCAAGCTGGCAACTCAAATGCACAGTGAGAAAAATGTGCCACTATTTTACTTGATTAATTCGAAAAATTAAAATATAAAGATTTTATTTACTAATGCTTTAAACGATCAATTAAAATCGTATTTTCCCTTTAAAACATCGATAATATCGAATCACTATTGTAAAATTATCGAAAATATTGATAATTTTCAAGCTTTGCGTACTTTTTAGAAAAACAACTAGAAATGGTCTATGAAAATATTTTACAATTTTTTCAACTAAGCAAAAGAAAATAACAAATTTTCTATAAATATATTTTTTAAGGAATAAGATATGGTAATAATTATTTTAAAGACCATTTAACGGAACTACGAATTTTTAAAGTTAAAAAATTTTAAAAATTATATATTTTTTGTTCTTAAAATGAAGATACAAATATTCACATTATTGGTTTTTAAAATTTATTAGCTTGGAATAAAAGGAAATTGTGATTTTAAACCTGTTTCGCTCAGTGTAATGCCGATGCACTTGGCTGTGTCATTTGTGCGATTGCTTTTCGAATTTGATGTGTATATGCAGCTGCTGTCCATGTTTGAAGTTGGCCATTTACGGGGGAAATGTCACAACTCGTTGGGGTGTGGGGATCCCGCGATTCGATTCTATACGATTCTATTCGATCCAATCCCATCCGATTCTGGCTTGCCTCGTTCGCAGTGCCCATAACACTGATCATGATCGATGGCAAGCGATATTACTCCGTAAAACTTGCTGGGGCTCCAGGCAGCGGCGACAAATTATAATCATCAAATAAATCAACATGAGAAATGTGCAGCGAAATAATTGCATCATCAGCCAAAAACAAAGAGATCTCACCCTCTATGGAAGTAAACTCAATTTCTTCTCTATTTTTCAGATCTTCACATCTTTTTGTGCCATGGAGGTGGAATGCGATTTGGGTGATATACAAAATGAGGAGTTGCTAAGGAAAATGGTAAGTTCTGAATGCATTCTGTACACCCAAAAAAAACTTGATATGAAACGATGATCAATTTGATATTATGTGGTATCAATTTTGAATGTGACATTCTCGCTCAAACTCATGCATTGCTCCTTCCCCTCTTTTTCGAAGTCAGAGAATCTCCGATAGAGAGAATTCGGAAAAATTATATTATATGATATCAATTTTACCAGTATTGCATGCAATTTACCATGCAATACCATATCGATTTGATCCCGTCGTGTTTTTTTTATGTAGAAATCCTTAAACTTTATTGATTTCCATTAAACAATTAATGGCGATGGTGTGCGATTCTCCTTTCGTAGCTCATTGCCCATATTGCATTGCCTTTAAAGCCCTGTTTTTGTTGTTGTTTTTTTTGGAAAACCCAGACGACACTTTCGAGAACTGGCCAGAAGCGATCCA
Source organism: Drosophila lutescens (assembly GCA_037075285.1). Classification (NCBI taxonomy): domain Eukaryota; kingdom Metazoa; phylum Arthropoda; class Insecta; order Diptera; family Drosophilidae; genus Drosophila; species Drosophila lutescens. Next base: position 2,508,322 of record JBAMCF010000413.1, on the reverse strand, counting down.
GACCATCCATGGCTGGAGATCCACTCATTCGGTTAGTCAGAGTGAACAGTAAAGTAAACCCAACCCAGTTCAACCTGGCCAAATTGGGTCATTTATGGGGTTGCCCACTGGTTGGCTTAGCTCGAGTTGGCCGCGTGGGCCGCTAGTCGCTGACTTGGCTCAGACATTTGCAATAATCGTTAAAAAGTCGTTAGAAAAGTCAATGGAAAAACGATGACGATGTCGCATCGGGGACCTGGCCAAATAAATGATCTATCTATCTGCATTAGTGAGGAATAACAGAGAGTTAACCGATTTTAGGTTCCTTTTTCGGAATACCCTTGAATTATATTTGTTGAATGGAAAGTATTTATTCTCAAGAACTCCAAAATAATCGTATAGAATTTTTAGGAATAATCAGATATTATGATACTATACATATATTAGATATCTCAGGATCATTAGGATTTTATACCAGAATGTCAAATACCTATTATTATAGTAATTTTATACTTAAGTATAATCGTATTCCCAGTGATCTTGTCATGTTCCTAAAATGTCGTCTATTATATCATACCTTTATAGAGGGTATAAGAAAATAAGAAGAGACCAGACGAAAGAAGAAGCAGCAGCAGACGATCGACAGCCCACGCAGTCGGTGTTGGAGAGAGATAGAGAAAGATGGAGAGTGTGTGAGAGAAAGAGAGGGATAGAAGGACAGAGAGAGATAGATAGAGACAAATTGAGAGGCTGCGACTGCGCTGTAGCTGCGCTGCAACTGCGACGGAGGCTGATAAAAAGCCTGCGATGATGACTCATTGGCCATGAATCAATTTTCAGCTTTGGCCTCTGAGCCCGCTGACCGCTGATGGCCTCCCCTCCCCCTTCCACCCTCCTACTCCTTTCTCTTTTTTTCCTCAGCCATCTATTCTCCTTTCTCCTTAACCAGGGATGGCCAAACAAGAATATAAAATTTATAAATATTTCTGAATATTTTGAGATATTTCTAAACATTTTTAAATATTTTAAAATATTTCTTAACATTTTTAAATATTTTAAAATATTTCAAAATATTTCTAGATATTTATAAATATTTCTAAATATTTCAAAATAGATCTAAACATTTCAAAATAGTATATTATCCAATAAATAAATTTTGAAATATACATAGTTCCATTTCTATCCGTTCAACATTTAATTTAACATAAAACTTAGGCCTATACTAATTTAAAATGGCCATAAACAAAGCTGAATAAATTACAATAGTGCCCCAGAGATAACAAATTTTCGGAGGTGTTAAAACAGCAGCTGAAATGCCAATGAAAATAGCAATTAATAGCAAATGTTGATGTGTCACATTAAATCTTATCATATTCCAAGCAATTTAAAAACACTTTCTTATCTAATCAAAACGAAATTTATTTGAATTTAACGAGGGAGGGCAAGATATATGTATGAACCTATATAAAAATATATAAAAAACTAATCTAAATACTGTGAAAATCCACCAAATTTGTACATATATGATTATTTAATTAGTAATATGATACAAATATAATCCAAACTGTTATCAAGTATCTAAAGTTCTGGAGATCTGCATCCCTGGCAGTTCAGAGATCTCGGCTCAGAATAAAACCAAAAAACAGCAGAAAGCGGCGTTGGTTGGCCACGATCCGAGACTCTTGGCCATGAGGCGATTCAATTCAGCTTCGAGTTCGATTCGAGTCAATTCGATTCGATTCGTTTCGATTCAGGCTCGAGTCGAGAAAATCGCGTGGGTCGCCAGCCGTCGACTGCTGAATAAATCAGTGAGGCAAAGTTGAATTGGCACAAGAGAATAATAATAAATAAATAAATAAAACACCCGCGTATGGCGAATGGCCAAATGCAGCAGCAAGTGGTCAGTTTTCAGTGGTCAGTGGTCAGTGGTCAGTGGACAGTGGGCCACAAAAACTAGACGCCGGTGGACAGTGGGGTGAAGTCTAGTCTAGTCACGACGTCTGCGTCTGCGCAACGTCTGCGCCAACGTCGATCGATGAGTAATTTTTTTCGGGGCCTGTTCGAAACTCGAACTCAAATCGGTAACGATTCAATGGGATAGGTGGGCGCCAGCGGCTCGAGTGCTTTCCAAAATAGTTTTGGAGCTAAAAATGAAACAAAAAAACCGAGTGCTAAAGGTGTTTATTAACATACTGCAACAATGACACCCACCTCCGGTCGACGGATCAAATGATTTATTATTTATTATTCCGCACGGACACGGATTCTTGGCAAAAATAAGCCCGAAATCGAACACGTTTCAATGCAATCGCTGGGAATGAGCAATGCACAAATATATAACCTATATATGTATTTTCGTTATTAAAAGGGAAACTCTTTGTCCAACTGCTTTGTTTTTATCGCGAGCGATTTTGTTGACCGATTTCAATATTTCCACCTTTTTTCACTTGTAATTCAAATCGAAATTTAGCAATTTATTGGTTTTTGCATATTTTTTCACAAAGGTGACCCCGTTTTACGAACTTTACTCTCAATTTTGACTTTATGATGATGCCAATTGATTGTTCTCTATGCGATAAAATGCGAAGGGTATATCATTATATGATCTAAGTATGGTTGGCCAAGTTAGGATGCACTGAATATGACTTTTGGTGACCCCAATCATTTCAGTTACTTCTTTAGGCATTATGCATTTACATTTTTTAGTTATTTTTTTTTTAATAAAGATATTGATGTATTCTATCATTAATTTTGCATTAAGAAGATGGGGTTTGGTGACCCCAAACTTTATAAATTTGTTCCTTATTACTTTGTACAGTAATATTCGATTTTAAATATAATTTTTACTGTTATTTTGTGATCATTGATATTGCTAACTGAAGCTATAACTTTGGTGACCCCAAATTTTGTAAACCGTCTTAGTTACTTCTTAGTGCTGATATAGTACAGTAATTTTGGATCTTAAGTCAAATTTTTCGTGTAAATAAACAACTGCTATGTATTGTATCATTGATTTTGCCAGCTGAAGCTGAACTTTGGTGACCCCGAAGTTTTTAAAACGTTTGAGTTATGCTATGTAGTAATTCGTAGATTAAGGAAAGTCATCTCTATTTATATCACCCATTTCGCCGCCTGATTCGCTGCGTTTGTCCCACTGTGCGGCTGGGCGGTCGCGTCATCTTCGTATTCGTCGCTTTTTCGTATTCGGTCATATCTCGGCTCTCTGCCGGCGGCCGACTGCGCTGCCGACGTCGTCCGCCGGTGACGACAGCGTCTAAGCGGCAGCGGCCACTTTAGGCGGCTTTGATTCTGATTGGAAACTTCAGTCTGATTTTGGTGCTCGATCGATTGCAACGTGCCGACGCTCCGTGAAAAACAACAATCCTACAACAAACTACCCAAACAACGATCGTATATTATTTTTTTTAAACACAATTATTTATTTATCAACCGTTGGAAATCAACAAAAAAAAAAGAAGAGAGAAACCCACTGGATTAGTCACACATTTCTTGCCACCAAGTGTTTTTTTACGTGCCTACGTTTGCCGGTGCAACAACAACTCAACGAAAAATATATAAAAAAAACTCCAATTACAACAACACAGCTGCGAGGAGAAGAAGAATTTTCGAAACCAAAAAACGCGAAAAAAAAGGAATATAAATTCTTTTTTTACCTGAGGTAATTTTTCTGTCAATTTGGACCAGAATTTCGGAGAATAAAACGTAAAAGAAGCTGTGCGAACAGGCCATAAAGCCATCAGGCCATCTCCCATCTCCCTCACTCCCTCGCCTGCCGTCTCTTTTGCTCTATTCCAACGTCTTCGCATAACTTTCACACTTTCGCACAGCTTAGCTTAACCTTTTTCCCAGTCTTTTTGCGTAACAGTTAGTCGGTAGTAGTAACTGTAGCTACATCTGTATAATATCTGTATAATACAGTCATCGTTGGCAATAATGCAAATGCTACGGAAAGGTATAAGGTAAAACCAGGCCCAAGACAACCCCAGAATTTATTATTCAACAGCACAATCGATTGTGAAAATAATTGCGGTGGTTGAAATGGCATGGGAAAATGGTCAAGTGCAGTGAAAAACCTCCTTATAGATGTAGTATTTGTAAAACAAATAATTGGAAAATAACATTGTAATTCTTTAGAAAAAGTTCTTAAATATCTTAAGACCGAAATATATGTATTTTTTGAAATTATAGATATATTATTATAGATTGGTATAAATCCAAATTATTGGAACAAAACATTGTAATTCGATTAATAATTTTGAATTCTTTGGAAAAAATTCAAAAAGATCTAATAACAGTAATTATTTTTTCGCCCCCAAAATTTATGTATATTTTTGCAATTATCACAGATAGTTTCTAATAGATTTGCATAACTCCAAAAATATTAAAAAAATACCTTGCAATTCGCTTAAATATTCAAATTCTTAAGAAAAAGTTCTAAAATATCTAATAACAGTTATTATTTTCTTTACCCCCCGAAAAAAAGTATATTTTTGCAATTATCACAGATAGTTTCGAATAGATTGTTATAACGCCTGCCAATTAGCGAGTGCTGCCTGTACCTGTGTTCCTATCCTACACTTATTTTTCTATCTATCTCTAGCTGTATCTGTAACTGCGCCAAGTGGCTTGTAAACAAACAAACGGATCTTATCGGGGGAATTAGCGCTTATGGCTTGTGGCTTTTCGTCGCCAGTTGATCGAAGATCCCCGATCCCCACATAGAACAGCTGACAAGGGCGGGGGCGTGATTAAATACAAAAAGAGTTATACGTTCGGTAAATAGGTACATATGCAAATCGGGGAGTGAATCTAATTACGGGCGAACAAGTTTACACCGCCGTGGGCCGTTGGCCTTGGTAACTGTTCTACGCTTTTCCACTTTTCCACTCCACCGAAAACCAGATCACAGCCGAAAGGGATTTGTTTTTTTTTTTTTGCTTTTCGGGGAGGTAGCGAGCGGGTTCCGAACGTAATTAACCATGGTAATTGCTCCCATTGTCGGAGATAGATGTTCTGATAAATCTCCAACGTACTCAATATGCAAAACTTTATTGCCGTATATCACTGGGGGGAAATCTCTCTATAAGGAAGGTCGGTCAGGTTGATTGAGAACAAAAAAAAACACCATCTGTTGCGAATATTATATGATTTCTAATAACATTTGAGTTTTTTAAAGGGTTTTTCCTGGTATCTCTAAAATTTCAAGTAAATATCTCAAATAAAACTTAATTTTCGCCATTACATCACATAATATATTTATTCTAATAACTTGTAAACAAAGATCTCAAATTATATCATAGTTTGTTTATTTGTAAAAATATATCTCAACTTTACGGCTACTATCAAATGATCTTTACGGAAAATAATATTTATAAACCTGCGAATCACGAAACCTTGACTTCAATTTTATGATTTCTAAATGGTATATAAGGTTTTAAATTTCAAATTTAAAGCCTAGTACTCAGTACGACGAAAACTGCTAGCTAAGCATAGGAGTAAGCGAGAGGCAAATAGGTAGCTAAAGCCTTTAGCTGGGACTTTTTCCCACCTCGGTACTCAGTTGAGCTAAGGAAATAGTAAGGAAATACCAAAAAAATACCAGATTTAGCGGATGAATTCCGATGAACGCCTTTAGCCGCGGCCCAAAGAATAGAAAATTTGATCTTTGGCTGTGTTTGTGCAGAAGCGGTGTGCCAATAACACATTATAAATGGAAGGAAAACCCCGAAAACCAATGGAAAAGTGCCTGTAGGATTTGCGGCAATACATGTGGCCATGCCAACAGCGAATTTAACTCTTGCGACCCAAGTCGGCTCAACATTTTGTAATATTTTAAAATTGGCGCCAGTTGATGTTTGCTGTTTGTCAACAAACCCAGTAAGACCATGCTACATGCATTGCGGATGAACTATAAAAACTTCGGCCACACTAAAAGATTAATATTTTTCGACTAGTAAAACTCTTAGCCGAACTGAGTACTAGGCTTAAATTTCAAGTAAATACCTAAAAAAACAAACCATACTTTTCACCATTATATCACATGATATATTTATTCTAATAATTTGTAAGCAAAGATCTTAAATTATATCATAGTTTGTTTATTTGTAAGAATGTATCTTAAGTTTACGGCAACTATCAAATGATCTTCAGGCACAATATTTTATATTTATCTGGTAATCACGAAACCTTGACTTCAAATTAAGCAAACTATAATTTGAGAAAACAGTGCAAATGGTTTTCCGGCAGCGAAACAAAAAAAAAAAAAAAACTCCACCTGCACTAATGACTATAGCTCCGATAATTGTCTGGAATATACAGCGTTATGCATAAAGATAAATATACCCCCTCTCCTTCATTCCGTTTTCTCGTGTATGAGATCATTTTGGTCTTAAGATTTATACGAAAGCGATTTTGTGGCCCCACCGATATGGTGACGATTGCCGGCTATATATCACCTATGGATCCAAGCTTGCATTATAATTTCCCACACGCTTAGCCGTTTGACAGCTGTCCATCGATCAAAAAAGCCCGAAAGACCCAAAAACCGAAAAACTGAAAAATTGAGTTATTTTTTTTATGCGTTTTCCCATGGCACAGTGAGGACCGGCTAATGTGGTTCCAGTTTTTCAGTTTTTCTGGGGCTATTTTATATGCAAGCGACGAATGACGGCCCACGAAAGTGCTCCACTTTTAGAACTCGGCTCACTTTGGGGTTTGGTTTTATAGAGCCATGTTTTATTCACCTGGGGCGATGTCATACCCAAAATAAGAAGCAAACAATTAACAGCGAAACCGAAAACACAAACAAGTCGACGACGAAAGCAAACATAAACATGTTTTGCTCGCTGCCATCGTCGACTGAAAATGACACAATTCAAAAATTGTATGTATATTCTATATAGTCTCGATTCTAGATTCTCGATTCTAGATGTCCAGTGGCAATTAGGTCACTTTAATATGCATTTGCACACGGGACAGATTGAGGGGGAATCGGAATTGTAGCGAAATTGAAATCGAAATTGCCATAAAAATGCAAAAACGCAAAATATATACACAACAAGTGACGGCAATTAACGCCGGCAGCAAAGTGCAAAGCAATTTTTTGTTGGGCCTTACGTTTTCTGGTACTGAAAAAAATACTCCAAATACCATTAAAAGTTGGAAATAAAACAGTTTAGAAATTTCTTAGATCTTCAAAGGCCTTTTAAGATGAAAAAATTATTCTAATTATATTTGAAATTATATTGAACAAAAATAACATTTATTTGATTACCCAAAACATACATAGATTATTTTTTTAATATTTTTTAATTTCTCAAAAATAATCTATTGTTTTCTTTTGAATGTTTTGAAGAGCTTAATATAGAAAATTGATTGATTTAACTAATTTCTAGAAAATAATAAATTTTATTCTCAGTGAAAAAGAAAAATTTTAAATATTTTGAAGAGCTTAATATTTAAAATAATGATATTTATTTTTAAAATTTAATTTAAGCAGTGATTACAGGACTTCAGATGTGTTTTATAGGAAATAGGACCAACAGTGCGTATGAGTGATACATTTTTAAGACATAATCATTTTAAATATTGTTAAATGATTTAATCTTTCGTAAAAATTGAATCTTTCTAGAACAACTTGATTTATAAATACCATACTATATCCCATTAATATTTCCAGTCAACTGATAAGGTTTAAAAAATACCTGCAATTTGATTTCGCACGTTTTTGCTTCGTACATTTTTCCTCCGCTATCACTAAACTTGATAAATCCATTGAGCTCTTATCTATATAGGGAAATATTCAGTAAAATATGTACTATTTTTAAACATTTTTTCTTAATACTCACTTCTGGTCTTATCTCGATTGATGGGCAATTAAATGAGGAAACATTTAGTCATGAGCTAATCGCAGCCAAGGTTTATCGGTACAGTGGACACCGGCTAAGTGGGAGTGCCGCGGGTGACCCCGCGACCTTCTCTTTTTCTTCTCCCTCTTTTGATTTCCTCTCAATTAAGTTTTAATAAAGTTTAATTTCAATAACAAAAAGATTTTTGGCGCAAAAAGACAACAAAAAAAAAAAAACAAAGTTGGAGGTCAACATTGCTGACACGACAGCTCAACAAATGAAAAACAACAACAGTTAAGAGGGAAAAAACTTCAAAATAATTTATCAGCATTCGCACATCAACGAAATCTCGCACGTCACGTCATCAGAAAGAGACGGGGAGAGAGAGAGCTGAGCTGAGAAGAGCGAGAGGGAAGAGCGGTCCATCCCATCATTAGGTCCGCAGTCGCAGTCGACGTCGACGCCAACAGGTTGCCGCTGCCGACGTCGCTGCAGAGGTGCGAAATCAGCTTCTTCTTCTTCTTCAACTGGTTATCACGGCCCGGTACTTTTAGAAATTACGTCATTCAGGCAGAGACAGGGGCTGAGTTACACGGAGAAAAACTAGTTTAAAAGAATAATTTACAGTTTTTAAGAAGAGGGATTTTTCTAAGGAATTTATTTCTAGCGCTTTGAAATGAAATTTAGAGCATTTTCAAATTTAAATATAAATCAACAAATGGTTCCATCATTAATCTTTGAACCGTTTTTCTAAATAGATCAAAGTCTGCCACCAAAACCATTTATTTTTATATTTTTAGAACCATTCTTGGGTTAAATATATTTCTTTATTGCAATTTAAATAAGGTGGAGAGTTCATATTTATTTAGAGATAAAGATCATATATCATTTATCATCATATCTTGTAGAAATATTATACAAATCTCTAAAACTTTTAAAGTTCTGATTTTCGAATAATTTAAACAGATCATAGTTATTAAGAAATTGAGATCTTATATCGTCATATATTGTATAATTATTTCCCAAAAATCTCTAAAATTTTTTAAGTTTGGTTTTAAAATAATTTATATTTTAACGGATCTTTAGGCTGTAATTTTCTAAATCACAAGATATCTACCTTTTATAGACAGAAACCTTTTAGTACTTATTGCTTTACAATTTTTCTCAGTGCACAAAGAGAGCCAGAGGCTGTGGCAGCGGCGCAAGCAGAGGCGTTTTAAGACGCAGGTCTAGACTGCGACCACGCGACCAGTTCTTGAACAAAAAAATCACACACAAGCAAACAACCAAACAAGCGAGCAAACAAACAAACAAAAAGAAAAAACAAAAACAGAAAAAACAACAAAGCAGAGTTGCAAACTTTTTGCACAAACACTTTGATGTTTAGCTCTTTGATTTCGCGGCCTTTTTGTTTTATTTTGTCAATTCGAATCTGTTGATTTGGGCGAGTGAAAGCGCTGAAAGTAATGGCAGCGCCATCTGTCGTTCCGTTTTGTCAGAAAAGAAAGCACCAACATGGGCTATCAATCAACCGGAGGATGCCACAAAAATATGAGATTTCGCTAATAACTAGGGAAACGCCAGAGATCATAAATCTCTGGGAGTTAGAAGAAACTAGAAGAAAGGTGGGGTGAAAACCCAAAACTAATGATCTCCAGCTGATCTAATTAAAACGAATCTCAATGACCATCTGGTCATGAGAACTTCTAGATATATCTTCATATCAACTTGAGTCTACTGGTACGATCTTAACTCTATAGCTTACATTAAAAATTCAAATCTTTATATAACTATTCATAATTTCACTTCCTATATTCATCATAAATTTGAATGCCCGATCTTAACTACTAATCTACAAATTATTCATATTTTCATATCCTACATTCCCCCTCCTCCCTTGGAATAGAGTTCCATCTGGTTTCGGGAGGTCTCCCATTTGTCTGTCATATGGCCTCAGTTTGGCTAAAATTAAACAGTTAGCAAAGCCAACTCACCCACTCTACATTATTGTTAATACAAATGTTATTTGACATGTTTTTCCGCTAAAGCAAAACTGGTCGTGTGTTGAGGTGAGGTGATATCACCGCTTCAACTTCACTCAATTTGTTTGCTAACTAAGTATCTCTCTCTCTTTCTACCTCTCCCTCTATAGAGTCTGCCACCTTTCTAGATTATTGTTTAAATAAATACGATCATTTGCGAGGCTCTTTGTTGCGGCCAATACGATCCGCTTATCGGTCAGTCGGGAATTGTTCCATGTTTTATTTATAAGCTGAAACGTCAGCCCTCGATTTCGATTCGATTTGATTTCATTCCGATAAGTGGAACTAAGCGAGAGGCCACTGAGAATTCCAGAGAATAAGGGAGTAAATGGAGCAAATTCCCGTTAACTGAAATCAGATTTAGCCTGTCATCGATTCTTTGTTTATTTTCGATAAACTAAGGTGAATTCATTCTTCATAGGAAAGGGTTGGTCAGATTTTGTTTATTATTATTAAAAAACCAATCTCCATCAATCATTTCGTTTATCTGAATCATTCAATTTGTTACCCTTACGCTAATCCCAGCCATTTTTGGTCATCGGCTGCTTCTGCCATTGAAATCCGAGAACTTATTGGGGGCGTCATCTTTATCATCATCATCATCATTTCCCTGGCTAGAAGCCCGACTCAATTCGACTCGATTTCTGTCTATAAGGCAACCGAGCTGAGTCAGTCTGAGATGGCTGGCTGCATTTGTTGTGTTGGCTGACCGGCTAATTGTTTAGTGGCCCGGGGGCGCCATAAAAGGCGATCCAAACCGCTGGCAGCGACGAGCGTGGGCTCCCTGCACTCCACTTGGACTCCACTTGAGCACGAGTTCACTTGGTTTTAATTGGCCCAAGGACGGACCTGCCTATCTAGAGAGCGTAAATGGGTGATATACATCGAAAGAGAAGAGATATTGAGAGATCTACACTGGAAAATAATAATCTCTACCTATACTACCTATATGGTTCCCTTATATCATTATTATCTCAAAATTTTCAAGATTATAACGGAACCATTTTCAAGATTATACCCGATTCTTTATAATGGTTTCATTACTGCAATAACATTTTCGAGATTATAATAGAACCCTTATATCATTATTATCCAATAATTTTTAAGATTATATTGGATTTGTTATACCTATCCCATTTTCAAGATCATATTCTTCGAGATTATAATGAAATATTTTCTTTTCTCCTCCTTTTTAGTGGCAGCAGTCCGAGGACAGCGAGCGCAAGAAGCAGATCCGATCGCATCTCTATAAGCTGCGCGAGTCGCGACTTTGCAACCTCTATAGGCACGAAACGGACCCAATGTCGGAGCCCAACGGAAACGGAAACGGACATGGCAACGTGAACACGCTGGCCGGTTATGCAGGCAAGGATCCGTTGGCCACCAGCCACGGAGATGCCCTGCTCGACCAGAACTTCCAGAGCCTCAAGTCGAAGGAGGTGCGCGATTCGACCAGTCCCACGCACGAGATGCGCTTCCATTCGATGACGCTGAGTCAGCCGAATACCACCGGCTGGGATGTGCAGACCTCCTCGGAGGTCAGTCCCGATGGACGGGCCTTTCGCACCGAAACTCTGGCCAAAACAGATGGTGAGTCCGGATTCTATTGCTTGGTGGTAGCCCCCATTTGTCTGGCTAGCATCAAAGCAGGCCCAAAAGAAGACACTTGCTGGAAAGTTCACTGATTGACTGGTTTTGAAGGGTTTTCAGAAGATGCAGCTATAAAGAGCCAGCATATTATTGGTTATACTGATTAATCAGGGGTTATCAAAAGGCTAGAGACCAAACCAGTCGGTCAGCAGAGTCTACATCAAGTGTCTAGCCAATCTAACACCCTTGTCCCTTGTCGGTGAAGTTTTGTGTATAACCCAAAATTTGTTTGTTCTGTATGTCCATGTCCACCACTCGACATCTCCCACCCAACGACCATCGACCACCGACCTACGAACACCCCCAACCCCCAACACAATCGCAGGCGTGGAGAAGCTCAATGGTGGTGGCCTGGCCGAGTTCAAAGGTCGCAACGAGCAGCGCTCGAGTGCCTCGCATCAGGGCGATGACAAGAACTTCGTGAAGCAGGCCTCGGACAGCTCCAAGACCCAGCTCCAAGAGACGGTGGTCTTTGGGGATGAGAGCAGCGGTCGCACCGAGATGAAGATGAGCTCCACCTCCACCTCGTCGTCCTCGAAGGTGGTGTCCTCCTCGTCGACCGTTGAGTATGGCGACGAGCCGCGCTATCTGCTGGATAGCCAGGAGCCGAAGCCGAAGCCGAAGCCACATCATCAGGAGCAGCAGCAACGGGAGTGGGAGCAGGATCAGAGGCGTCAGGAGCAGCGCATTCAGGAGCAAATGCAGCGACAGGAGCAACAGATTCGCCAGGAGCAACTGCAGCGCCAGGAGGAGTTCCAGCGACAGGAGCAGCTCCAGCGACAGGAGCAGGTCCAGCGACAGGAGCAACAGGAGCGATTCTCGGAGAGCCGGGAGCAGAGCAACAGCACCCGGAATGTCCAGACCCAGCAGCATTACGAGGAGAAAAAGCGCTACGTGGATATGGACAAGGCCTCGCCCGAGTATCAACGCCATGTCCAGCACCTGATGGAGCAGCCTGGCGAGATCATCTCCAATACGGTGGAGTATCCCAAGCCGAATGTCAAGATGATCACCACGGTTAAGCGCCTGCCTGATGGCACTATTGTCAAGAACAAGCGCTACGAGACGGAGCAACTTACTCCCAGTCAGAGTCAGACGACCCACAACCAGACCCGTAATCAAACCCACAACCAGACCCACAACCAGACCCACAATCAGACCCACAATCAAACCCACAATCAGCGACGAGCTCAGGATGTGCAGGATAGTCAGGTTCGCGATGTGGTGGACAATGCGGAGCAAAAGCATGTGACGGAGTCGCAGAGCTTCTCCTCGGTGAAGAAGTCCAGTCGACGATTCTCCACGGAAACCACCTCGGAAACGGTGGAGGAGTACGACGATCGTGGTCAGCCCCTGTCCAGGGTGGTGCAGAAGGCACCGGTGCCCATAACCACATCCACCACCCACTCGCCACGCCAGTCGCCGGCCAAAGACTTTAGCACCCATGGCTTTCCCTCGGTGCGTCCGAATAAGCCCACCCAGGAGTATGCCTCCCAAAGGCCCGGCCCCGCCGGCGAAGAGGTAGTGGTGGTGCGTTCCGAGAAGAGCCGCCAGGTGAAGCAGCAGACGAGCTCACAGCGCACCACCGAAACGGAGGTGCTGGGTGACGATTACCAGTCCCCGCAGAGATCCCCCCAGAAGTTGAGGGAGGCGCCATCGCCTAGTTGGGAACAACCCACCACTAGACGTCATCCGGTGGATGAGGATTTCAGCACCCACGGCTTTCCCTCGGTGCGCACAACCACCACCACCGGTCGCCCCGATCAGCCCGATGGCGAGGTGTTGCAGACCTCCAAGACGGTGAGTCGCAATCAGAGTGCCAATAGGAAGACGAACACGGAGCGGATAATTGAGACACAGGTGGAACATTCACCCCATGCCCCCTCTCACTCGACTCCCGGCAACCGATCTGGAAGTCCTCGACGATCTCAGCCACGCGAGGATTATGGTTCGCCTCGTGGACCAGCCGGCAAGCCAAGTCAGTCCCGTCCCAGCACCACTGGAGGTAGCACCACCAACACCACCAACAAGACGACCACCACTTCGGAGCCCTTGACTCGCCGTCAGTTGCAAAAGGAGCGCGAGGTGGATGCCGCCCATCGGGCCTTTGCCGCCTCACTGCGCAGCAGTTCGCCGGCGGACAGCACCACCTCGGTGGGTTCGCACCACCACCAGACGCCACGGTCGAGTGTCTCCTCAAATCGCACCTTCAGACGGGAGATGCGAGAGGGATCGCACGACAGCCAGGCGCCATCGGAATCGAGCAGGATCAGCTCGACCACTGTGACCAGGCATCACACTGGTGGTGGCACCACCACTAGCAGCACCACCAAGACCAAGACCACCAAGCCACCGGTGTCCAGAGGTCCCAGTGAGCCCAGGTCGCCCACCCCAAAAACAGCGGCAGCAGGAGGAGGAGGAGTAATCACCACCACGACCACTATTAGCAGCACCACCAAGTCCAGTCCCAGTCCAGCACCAGCTTCACCCACAACCGCCGCCGCACCACCCACCTCAGCACCACCAGCCAGTTCCGCACCACCAGGTACGAATTAGAGAAAAGAAAAAATATAGAAAAGAAAAGAACGAAAGTTTGACAAATCACATGAATATAATATGCTATATAAATATTGGAACTATGAACTATGTATATGAATGTATATCCTTCAGATAACAAGCTATCACAGTATACGTATACTACCACTAAGCCCGGCGATATATTCTCTCTGCCACCAACTACTCCTCCTACTATTAACAACGAACCAACACTAACCACCACCAAAACAACAACAACAACCACCACCTCCAAGAACAACCAGAAACAACCCGATCCTGATTTCGATTCCCAGCCGATCCTAAAGGTGAAGCTGAGCGCTAACGAGGCAATGGTGGTGGAAGAGGCACCCTGTGTGCGGCGTCAATATTACCAACTGGGAAACGAGGGGGAAAGCCCCGAGACGCCCGAGAGCTCAGGGACCCCTGGTAAGGCTTGAATTCAACTCCACTACCCGAAAAATTGCCAAAAAAGAAATAAAACAAAATATCAAGAAACTCTGTACACCTAACTACTATGCTATCTATACTTCTTTATTTTTGGATTTTTTTGCAAATAAATATACTTGAAAACTGTTTACCAAAACCGCAACTCTGAAATGTTCAATGTTTAATGTCTTGACCAAAGAAAAAGCACAAAACACACAAACTGAAATTGCACTGAATCACTGAAACTGGGAAGTCAACTTCTTACTTGGGTTGCAAAATGAGAGATATCTACTACTCCAAGCCTAACCTTCTTCCTCTCGAGCTTCCACTAATGGGTGTATTTGCCTGAGACCGTGCCTGTGCCTGCCTAATATCGTAGAGTTAGCCTAACCCCCGTGCTCAGCTCAGCTTGAGCCGGAGTAGTTGTAACTAATCCTAACCAATTAACAAGGGCTTTGCCATCAGTAGACACAACTTATGAATGAACACCTAAGCACACACAACGGTTAAAGAAGTAGAAGAGTTCACGTAGCTCCTTGCGTCCCCCAGTCTTATGCCCTCATCCGTTGCAGCCAGCAAGAAGCCCCAACCGATGAGGAGGCCCCACCAGGATGAAGCGGAGCCTCAGTTGAGGCGTAGCTCCAAGTCGCCCAGTGTGGAGCCACGTCCGGTGCAGCGGGAAACGACCTTTGAGGGTCGTCGCGTCTCTCAGCCGGAGGATCGAGAGCTTTCGATCGACGAGCTGCTTCTTATCGAACAGATGAGCGGTGCTCCGGGCTTGCCCACGTTGCCTGCAACTCAGAGTCCTGGCAAACCATCAACCACTAGGGCTCAGAGTCCCGAGAAGCCGCAGCCTAGGGCTACACACAGACCAAGTCCTGAAAAGGAGCAGCCAGTCTTTAAGCAACCATCTTCTGGGCCCCGTTCCCAGACTCCTGAGAAGGCTGCACCTGGGTGGACTCAGCCCCAAATCTCTCCCCGTCAGAGTCCCGACAAGCAATTACCCCGAGACCAGAGTCCCGAGAAGGGTCCTGTAGTTAGCCTGCCTGGTGCTTCTCCGCGTCAAAGTCCAGAGAAGCAAATACCCCGTGCCCAGACTCCCGAAAAAGCTCCCGGACTACCACGTGTTTCACCTCGCCAAAGTCCCGAAAAGCAGTTGCCCCAGGATATTCCACAAAAGGATATAACCAGCCAGCAAAGACGAAACGAGGAAGAGATATTTCGCAGCACCATCACCACTACCCAAAAACGAACTACAAACAATTTAAACGAAGAATTTCTAACCAACGAACGAGATAACCAAAATCAGCCGAACTACGAAAAGAAACCCCAGGCTCCAGGTAAGGATGAGTCTAAAACAAAGCCCCAGGAGACCATTGAAAGTCCAGATGGTGGATTTCCTTCCAAAACAACTGAAGCTGAGACGCAGCCCGAAGAAAAAGAGGCGCCCACCTATCGGAAGAAGGGTTTGACTCGTCGCGAGACCTTCGAGGATCGCTGTCGCCAAATTTTGGGTATGGAGGAAGATGGCGATACTCAGGGAACTTTCACCCAGCAACCGAACGACGATCGGGAAGATAATAGTGTTACCCATACCACCATTGAGACCATCCAAGTAAAGATCGAAGATTGCCCCGATGATGATGACGATGATAAGCCCCGCCGGGTGACTGAGACATTTGTGGTACGTACGCAGCCCAAGATCAAGGTGGAAGAGGAGCTCCTCGTGGATGTGACCGAGTCAGAGGATGTGGAGTTTCTGGTGACTCCATCAAAAAAGACGCCTAAGGAAGAGATTCCCAAAACTCCTAAAAATGATCAAGATACTCCAAGGGCTTCAAAGAAGGAACAGACTCCGGTTCAACCCAAGGAAGAGGAAACTTCCAGGTATCCCAAGCATCCGAAGGAAGAAGGCAGTCTCAGGTATCCCAAGGAACCTGAAACTCCAGTCTATCCCAAGGAGAAACCCAGGAATCCCAAAGAGGATGCCGAGACTATTAATGTGAATGAAGAGACCACCATTATCATTACCAAGCAGGGTTCCAAATCTCCCTCTCCCGAACGTAGAGTTCCCAAGAACTTACAGTCTCCATCTCCTACTTCACAGTCTCCCACCTTTGGTAGAAAGATTCCAACCAAGCTGGAGTCCAGCTTTGTGACCGAAAAGATCATCGATTGCCAGGGAAAAACTGTTGTAGAGAAAATCAGTCAGAGACCACGCACTCCAAGTCCCACCACCCCAAAAAAGGTCACGAAGCCAACACAAAAGTTGCCGGAGAGAGTACCCGAAACTGAATCGGAGCCCGAGAAGGAATCTGAACCGGAGACGAAGAAGAAGACCGGTGTTAGCATTACGAAAACCGAGACCGACCGACGCAATTCGCGCACCACCAAAACGAAGCAACCACTAGGGCCCAAGGAGCCACAATCAAAGCTTCCGGCTGCCAAGAGTCCTCGGAAGGACTCGCTAACTCAAGGTCGCAAGCGGGATAGTTTGGTGGAGGAGACTCAAACCACTAGGACGACAACAACAGCAACAACGACCACTCAGCGTCAGGGTCGTAAGCCCAGCGACACAAATGGTACACCCTCCATCAAGGATCGTCTTCGTTCTTCGCCGCGCAAGCAAAAGACCTCTCCGCAGCAGACCCGAACACCCACTCCGGCACAATCACGAAACCCCGAGGATGATGTCGATGGAGACTCTACCTCTCCAGATGCCAGTCCCTCGAGGGTGAGCAACGAACGTCGTCGATCTAGCAATATTTCCGTGCACACGGAGATCATCATAGATCACACGGCTCCCAAATCCCCGAGGACGGAGAGGCGACCTCCTAGTACCACCGGTGGAGTTGCCAGTCCGATTAGGAAACTTCCGGTGACCGAGAGGAAGGAATCGGCCCCCGTGCCCCGAGTAACTCGACGCGATAAAACCGAGAAGGTCACTCGCTCCACCAGCGAGAATATCATCAAGGTGAGCGGCAGCAAGCCTCATCCAGAGATGAGTAGCCTGAAGCCAGGTGGAGAACGGACTAGTAGACCCAGCAAATGCTGCACCACCAAGACGATCAATCTGAGCGAGCAGCGAATCAATACGGCGACCGATATAGAGGGTGTAATCATCGACATCCAGCAGGCAAAGAGCTCTAGGGAACCATCTCCGGATAGGATTGTGCCAACTCCCGTGCCCGCTGAATTGGAAACGGGAAAGCCTCGTTATCCGGATGTGGTTCAGGAGCCCGACGATGAACCGCGTCGCAAGCCACAGGTCACAAACATACCCATTTTCGAGGAGGAATCTCAGACCTATGTGGGCTGTCAGATTTCCGAGTTGCGCAGCTCAAATGGCATTGAGGTGGACATCCTCGACAATCCCACTGTGGAGGCTCCCAAGAGCCTGGATTATCCCGTAAATACACCCGATACGGACGAGAGTCTGTTGAGTGTGCACGAGAAGGTCTCACGATTCACTCACTCAGCCGAAAAGGTTAAGCAACCCAGGGTGTCTGCACCATTTAGCAGGGAATTCGATACACATGCCAAGATCCCCGAAAACGACGAGTGTCTGCTTAGTATTAACCAAAAGGTTGACAAGTTCCTGCGCACTGCAGAGAACGTAATCAGGCCTTCTTCGCTCTCACCCCGGCCGGAAATCGAGCGCCCTGGGCTGGAGGAGATCGATGAGGAGCTTCTGCGGGACGATTGCACCCTGAGTGTCTCCCAGAAAGTGCACAAGTTTATCGACACAGCCGAGAAATTGGCGCCCACCATGCCGCAGAAATCGCCACGCTTGGTGGCCAACATTGAGCGGCATATCTCCCGGCAGAGCGAGCCAGAGCGCGAGTTGGATGAGGAGTCGGAACCCGAGCTGGATCGGGATACGGATGTAGAGGATGGCAATCACACTAGCCATCTGGAGGACACGGAGGAGGAGATAAGCCATTCGGTGACCAGGAAGGAAACCATAAGGGAGGTTAAGCAACAAACTGAGGAAACCAGGGAGACACGAAGGGACTCCAGAGAAGGACCGGAAAGGGGACCAAAGAAAGTACCCCAAAAAGAAGCACAACCCAAGCTCAAAGAAGAACCTGCCAAGGTGACCAAATATCAGGCAAAGCTCCCACAAAAAGTATCACAATGGGAGCCTAAGAAGCAACCTCAAAGGGAGCCCAAAACGCCTCAAAGAGATACGCTTAAGCAACCCTTAACTAAGCTCAAAGATGAACTTGAAAGGGAAAGCAAAAGGGAGTCCAAGGTGCCCCAAAAGGAACCTCAGACAAAGCCCAAAGAGGAGCCCAAGAAGACTCCCCAAAAAGAACCACGCCGGGAAGCCCCAAGACAATCTGAGGAAGAGCCGGACTTCTCCCCTGAAGAAGAATTCGACGAGGAGCCTCTGCCAATGACCAAGACACATACCACAGCCATCGAACTCAAGCGTCAGAAGGATATCCTCAATCGCCCCTCGGTCTTTGGCCAACGGACCCCAGAACGCAAGCCCAGCACTACGCCTTCGCCGACTAAGTTGAACGGAAATCGTGGCCGACCAAGTCCAAGTACCAGTTTGATTTCCGAAGAAAAGAGATCGTATAGAAATCAAGTGACCAATGTGACCAAGCCGGGAACTAGGAAACCAACTCCCACTGCCCAATCGCCCGCACCCAGGACCAACAGCATTTCCAAACGAATGGAGCAAATCAGTCAGCAATCATGGGTTGTCCAAGATGTTGATGTGGACGTCGAGGTGGTGGGACCTGCACCACCTACCCACATTAGCGAGAAGCCAAAAGGAAAGAGCCCTTCGCCAACGTCATCACGATCGCCATCGCGATCTCCGTCCCGATCGCCCAGTAGACGCACCTCCACCAATTTAAACACGACCACCACAACCACCACCACTGAGCACCACCGCCACCCGAGCACCACCACCAAGTCAACTAGCCCCAACCCGACTCCGACTAACCCAACAAAAGACGAACCCGAAATCACACTCATTGAATCCGTTACAGAAAAGAGCATCACCTCCACTGGACGCAATGTGGCTAGCCGCCGGAATGTGTTTGAGCCAGCTCAGGAATCTCCTGTGGATTCCGAGCCCACTGGACGTCGTCCCTCGTACATGGATCATACGAAGAGCTCACTGGAGCACATTCGACGCGATTCGCTGGAGATTAACAAGAGTCACTACTCCCGAAAGTCCTCGGTGGAGGATGACTCTCCGGTAGAGCCACGCAATCCCAACGCAGCCGTGAAGTTCGATGTGCCGCGAAAGACACCATCGAGGGGTGCCGATGAGCCAAGGAAGTTGTCCTTAAAGGGTAAGGATGAGGACTCCTCCGATTCTGAGCTCCTTGAGATTGAGGAGATCTTCGATTTGCCGAGACTGGAAAAACTCCTGGAAACAGTGGCCAGCTACGAAATGCGTCGTCGCATTCGCGCCCAAATGCGCCTCATACGCAAAAACATGATCAATGCGGGTACGACCATTACAACCACTACGATTACAACCAGCACAACTCCGGGTAAGAGTTCACCGCTGCCCAAGAAGCGAGACCAGAGTCCTGAAACAAAGACCAAGGAAGTTCGCACCATCACGAGTCGCCGGCGGGTGGAACAGGTAGACAGCAGCTCCACCGTAGGGTCACCAGGAAAGACATCACCCCAGGGCAAGCCGCCAGTGAAGCCAAGGGAAAGAAGTGCCAGTCCCGCTCAGAAACGTCGCGTCAGTTCCCCGGGAAAGCAATCGCCTGGAGATAGGACCACCACCACCAAGGTCACCACTAGTAGCACCACTACCCGCAATGCTCCGTCCAGCAAACCCGCTCCAGGAGGTCCCATTTGGGCGGATCGCTCCAAAGTGCTGAAGGGTCATGCCGCAGCCGCTCCTCAAACCAACGGAAGTACTACCCGCAAGGGATCCACTTCCAGTACCACTTCGAGCAGTGGCAAGATCACACGCACCCTGACCAGCTCCAGCACCACCACTAGCTCTAGTAGCACCACCAACACCCGGAACAAGCAGCGCGAAGAGGACTCGATCACCTCCAGTTACGGTGTTGGACCAACAGACGAGAATGGACTGCCGCTCTTCGGGATTAGGGCACTCAAGAAGAAGACAACGCCACCGGCAGAGGATCCCTGTGAGACCAAGCAAGGTGAGTAGTTGGGGCTTAGACCCTTTGAAGCATACATTCTTATTTTAAAGCCAATCTTATCCCCATTACAGAAGTCACAGGCTATGTGATCGAGGAGCAGTTCTACTCGGACAACAAGTCCCCACCTCGCCACGAGCGCAAGGAGCTTATCTACTCGAGCAACGCTGACGAACTGGCTGCCATAAAACAGCAGCTTCAGGATGAGGACGACAGCTCACCACCGGAATTGGATGCCCGCGTGGTGCGGGAGTTCAAGAAGGTGGAGTCCCAGCAATCGCTGCCGGAGGATGCCAGATATGTGCGTCGGGGATCGGTGAAGGAGCTCAGTGAGAAGTTCATACGCAAAGAGTCCTCCTCATCCACCCATTCGAGCCACTCGTTGGTGAGGCATGAGGATGAGACCGAGGAGGATAGCGAGTCCAACGAGGTTTGCAGCGTCATCGAGGCCCCACAGATGCGTCAAAATCAGAGCCACATCCGTAGTAGCACCACCAGATCCAGTAATACACGATCATTTCTCAACAGCAGTGCCGATCAGCGTCAGGTTACCAGTGTGGACGATGTACTCGAGCGTATGCGAAATGCCGATAATGGTATGGATCGAACAAATACCCTTTCTTATTTCCTTTATTAAAGAGCTCACTGTAATTTTGGAATTTTTCAGTGGAGGAACCCGGCGATACTAGCGAGGATCGCGAGGCCCGTGCTCTGCTCAATAAATTCCTGGGAGCCAGTGTCATTATGCAGGGAGTGGAAAGCATGCTGCCACCCAAAGCCACGGGTCAGCGCCTAAACAGTCAGGGGGTGAGTAAAAGAAACCCACAGAATCATCTTATTTGTCTCTAAAAAATGATGCACTGCCCCCACCATCAGTACACGATGAGAAAAGCGATTTAGCCAAGTTATCTCCCATGCGAGGCTGCATTTCAGACAAAAGCCGTATTTTATTACAGTTTTCCCAGCACTTGTTGCACGTTTTAGGCACTCTTTGTTGCAGCAAGTGCCATGCAAGCATAACCTAACCTCAATGATGCGCGCAAGCACGTGCACGTGCTCGATTAACCGTTAACTGAGCGCGTGCTCTCGCTCTCCCCCCTCTCCCTCTCCCTGGCCATCTCTCTTTTGTAAGTTTGGTGTGCAACAACCGTTGCTCTCTCCTCTCTCCCCACCACCCCACCGCCCGTCCCGTTCGCACTTGTGTGGCAGTGTGGCA
This sequence comes from Drosophila lutescens, assembly GCA_037075285.1. Classification (NCBI taxonomy): domain Eukaryota; kingdom Metazoa; phylum Arthropoda; class Insecta; order Diptera; family Drosophilidae; genus Drosophila; species Drosophila lutescens. The sequence goes on along the minus strand of JBAMCF010000413.1, from coordinate 2,486,436 downwards.
CTTGGCGGCATGTGTGTGCCGTGTGCGTGATGCGATGTGCGAGGAGATGCGATAGATGCGCAATGCCTGGCTGGTCAGAAAGCAACAAATACAGTAGAGGCCATCAAAATAGATCAGTTATATATTTTGTTCTATAGGGTTATTTTTTCTGAAGCATTAATTTTTTTTTTAAGTCATAGCCATCTAAAAAATTGTATGCATTTGTATAAGTCGAAACCTACACATTTAGGTTGTCATGAATTTCGGAAATAAGTCCGGTCAGTTAGTCAAAATTTATGATTTGTTATAATAACAAATCTTTTATTTCGAAATTTGGAATTCAAATATTTATAAAAAGCTATGATCCATAACTAAAAGGTTTTTAATTTATCAAGTAAAAAGTTTACCAAAAAAATTAAATTCAAAATATATACATTTACAATGGTATCTTAACGTCAATTCTGATAATAACTCATAAACAAGTCTCCATAATCCTGCCAAATAAATGTTAAATGTGGTATTGTTTAGAAAGTGCTATTAATTCTTCTGCTGCTGTTCAACGGGGCATTAGCAGAGGCTGCCGGCAGCGGCAGCGACGCTGGCAGCGGCAGAAGCGCATCTCGGCATCGAGATCGAAATTGTCAGTAGAAACTCAGAGGCGGCATCGATCACTTGTGCGAAGAACCACGGGCAAAAAAAAGAGCTGAGCCAAAGAAAAAAGCATAATAAAAGAGTGCCAAGCGAACCACTTGTGTTAACAGATCAAATAAAAGTTTAAAAAAATATAGAAAAGAATTTTAAAAAAAGAGTAATAATAAGCAATAGAAGCGCGCATAAGAAAAGACAAGTTTTGTAGTTTGTTTTTTTTACTGTGCAGAGTTCTGTTATTATACTATCGTTTTATCGTTATATGGTGAACGAACGCGAGTGTCCATATTTGGTCTACGTCTAACAGCAAAAGAGCAGATCCCGAGAATCCCGAGAGCAACATCACAAAGCAAAAGCATAGCAAAAGCAAAGGCAAAGCAAGGCGTAAGTTTCATGGCACTTCGGCTCACTTCAGCTTATGGGGCAAGATGGTGGGGCAAGATGGGTGGTGATGGGGTGGCGAGGGCAAATGCTTTTGTCAATTATTTTTAGTGCGCATAATTTGCTGGCAAAACGAAGCATTCCTGTCACGACACCTCAAAATGCACCTGAAAGGCGACGACACCGCCACAAATCTCTCGCTCTCTATACATACAATACAATATATATATTTTGAAAGATCTATATCCACCGATACATATAGCTATTTATACGTACACACATATATCTATATCTATATATATATAGAAGTCTGCCGAGATACAGACACGCTCATCTTCCCAGCTATAGAGCAAATAAATAAATAAATACATTTAAAAAAGCAGAGCGGAGAGCAGGAGGCTGAGGATGCATGAATGAGAGCGTCAAGCGTCAAGCGTACGGAAAATTTCGACAAAAATAGCTCCAAACGACGGGCACTATTTTTACGGACTATACGGACTATTCGGACTATGTTGGAGCATTTTTGGGCAACACAAAATATATGGTAGAAGGAGGAGGAAGTAGGGAGGAGGGAGGAAGGAGAAAAGGAAGGGGTAGGATGGGATGTGCGGACGGTGGACGGAGGATGGTGCATGTGCAGCCGACTCAGGCATCTGATGTTCCCGTTTCCTCCACTTGTGTGTGAACCAAATACCGATTCCCACAGATATATTCCCCACAGCACGGCCGATTCTACAAATTCTCCTAGATATATGCGTTTGAACGAACGCATTGGCATTTGCATACATATCACATCTCCGCTTGGAGAACGAAAAGTCATCAAAATCATTATCCCTATAAAACTCATACCAACAAGGTGGTTCCAGCTGATCACAAACAAATAAAAGACCTACGATCAACAAAATGTACTTCTAAAAAATGCAGCTGCAGAAAATGTCCTATTTTTATAAAATTATATTTAACTTCAAAGAATCTTTAGAATTGCAAATAGCCAACTTTTCGGTACCAAAATAAACTTGTTGGAAGTGAAGATTTCTTAGATGTTTAGATAAAGATAGGGCTGAACAAATTATTCTTGAAGATCTTAAAGTTTCATTACTAGTAGTTAGCCATCATAACGCTGGCTTTTCTGACATAGTAGTGGCCATCATCACTCCAGACCCATCCATAAGGCAAGACCCCATGGCAAACCCAACGGATCCCCGATATTCCAAGCGATCGAACTGGAACGTAGAGAAATGCCGTTTCTGTTTGCCATTTTCAGGTGTGCAGCGCTGCTGCTGCCCCTGTACTTAGTTGAGCGTAACATGCAGAGCGGCAAATCCTCAAACGCCGCTTCAACCTCCTGAGTTCCCCAAGCTCCTCCCCGCTTTTTCAGCTCAGCAACTCTGCGTTTGGTGATTAAGCATCGCCTGCTGCTGCTGCTGCTGCAAGTGCTTCGAGTTGGGAAGCCGGTTTCCATTATGCCCCTATCACACTGACTCAAGAAGTGAGCTTTTTCATTAGAAAAGGGAACCTAGGAATATGGCTTATGATATAGGGGGAAAAATATGAAATTATGTAGCTATAATACCTATAACTCTAAAGTATTAAATTGATATTATCAAATTGATACAAATCAATCTATTAGAACAAAATTAGTATGACCGTAGGTTGTACTTTTTTTATCAGAAAAAAAAGAACTTACGAATATGGCTTATGATATAGAGGGAGAAATATAAAATTATAATACCTAAAACTCTGAAATTGATAAAATCAAACAATAAGATCAGAAAAGTGTGACCGTATGCTATACTGAATGGTAAAAAATAGTAAACAACATTGAATCATAACAAGTTTTCTATAAGAACTTGATGTTTGCATAAGAGCACAGACTTGGGGAACAACAAATATTGTTCTAAAATCTCTCGAGGTTTCGGGAACACAGAGATAATAACTTAAGCCCCGTCGACATTCAAAAAACAGCTGAAACAGAGATGCTAAGCCAACACAAATTTCAAATAGCATGTTTTTTAGATGCCCCTATGTACATATATCTTTTACAGTTCGAGTTGTGCATTGTAAATACCATTTATATATGATTTTTCAGCCAGTGTATATGCCGCATATCGTGCTTTGTCAAACAGTCTTAACTGCGACTCCCATCGTTCCAATCATTTTTTTTATTTGTCGGCTGCTTCTTCCTGCTTTTTGCCGTTTCATAATCACTGTGTGTGCGTGTTGGCTGTGTTTCGCCTTTGTCTTTTTGCTTCGCATTTTGCATGTCAAATAATTTCTCATTTTGCCCGAGCTAAAAATACAAATAACAACACAACACAGCGAACAACAAAAGAAGAAACAAAAAAAAAATCGAAAACGAAAGAAAGTCAATTTGTGGAAACGCAAAATGAAAATCATCATTCTTTCGCATGGAAAATCGTGTGTGATTGCTTGAGTTTTAATGTTTTTTTTACTTTTATTTTGGAGGAAGTCAATAGCGGTTGTTGTACGAAAGAACACTGACAGAATAGGGGGCTCTAAAAGCTGGGCTTATATTCTGGCAACAAATAAATGTAAAATAAACCTGTAAAACAGAATAGTGTGACCGTAGGTTATACTGAAAATGCAAATAATAAACCATTAGAACAGAATAGTGTGACCGTATGTTATACTGAATATGAAAATAATAAACAGCATTGAATCATAATATGTTCATTATGTTATAATCCAATTATTATCTTATATTCAATTAAAGCTTGACTTTACTGTAGAATTTAAAGTAAAAGTCTTTAAAAACAATTTCAGTTGTAGTACAAAACTCAAATCAATTTTAATGTTTTCTGACCAAAAAATGTACCACATTTTTTCTAAAAAAAACCCAAAACAAAAACCTATAATTAGGTGTTCCATTTTTCAACAGTGTCTGGCTGCCGGTACAAATTGGTGGCCATCAATCAAACGACCCCCCTTTTTTTCTCCAACATTTTCAGGCAGTGTCAAAGCCGAAAAAAAAATAGAAAATAGAAGAGAGAAATAAAAACAGTCAATGGCCAAGTGCAGCAGAAAAATCAGCTAACTGGCAATGAACGCTTTGGTCAGCTGCACTTCCCCCCCCCCCCCCTCTTTTTTTTAATTGTTTTCTTCTTTTTGCAATTTCCATTTTGATTTCCATGCTTGGTTTGCTACCCCTCTATTTTTGTTACGCTTTGGCGGAATTGCGCCAAATAGTTGGCAAGCCTTTTCAGTCCCCCAAAATAAAAAAAAAAAACAAAAGAAATTATTAAAAATAAACCAAAAATAAAATTCAAATTAAATCAAGTTGAAATTAGATCGAAAATCTTTTTGTATTTTGTGGCCCACATTTTGACAACAATAACAAAATGTAAAAATGTTTGGCAATTAATTTTGGTTTGATTGTTGTTGTTGTTCGGTACATTTTGTTTATAAGCCAACACACACAGAAAATATTATATAAAGTTTGGCCCAAAAGAACACAGAGAAAAAAACGGAGAGAGAGAGAGTGAGCGGGAAAATAGGGAGAGGAAAATATGAGGAACTTTTCCCTCCTACGTTTAACTGTATGTGTGTGTGCCCAAATAATTTATAATTATAAATAGCAACGCGTGTTGCAAGAGGAAGAGCGGGGGCGTTTTTCCGAACATGTTGGAAGTCAGTTTTTCAAAAAAGAAAACGAACAAATTTCCCATGCCGCTGACCAAATTTGGTCAAATTGATATAAACAACTAGAAATTTTTCAATTTTTCATTCCGCCAGAAGCCAGAGAGCAAGAGCATAGAGCATTTTCTTTTTTCATCTTTGCTTCATCATCATCATAAATTGCAGGCGGCCAACGCGGCGTATACTTAATTGTACTCTATATATCTATAAAGACATTTACTATATGCATCAATATTTTGGCATCAATTCGCGGGGTCTATAAACGCTTTTAGCTGATTTATCTGATGTGCCGGCACAAAGAGAAATTTTATTGGCACATTTTACTTTTTTGGGGCAATTAAAATGAATTTTCCACCGTAAATTCGCTGATAACGTTTTTATTTTTATGTCGTTATGCCAATATCAATGAACTCTTAAAAGGGAAATGGTCTCGATTTTAAATGCTTTCTAAGAGTAAAAAAGTGGAAAGTTGAAGGAAATTTTTGATTTTCCTTTTCTTAACTTAAAAAAAAAGTTTTTTATTTTTATTTAAATTTTCAGAGTATTTTTGAAACAAATACAAATAGCATCAATTAATGGACTCCTAAAAATGAGAATGGTCTCGATTTTTAATGATTTTTAAGAGTAAAAAAGTTAAAAGTGGAAGGCAATTTTTTGATTTCCCTTTATTTTGCTTGAAAAAAAAGTTATTTATTTTGATTACAATTTTAAGAATATTTTTAAAACAAATAAATAAAGCATCCATAAATTATTTGAGAACAATAAAGCAGGAAGAAGGCGATTTCCCCTTCTTTTGTTTGATGATATACCTTCGGTCAACGTGTCGTATGCGCACTTTGTATATTATACTTGGGCATATTACGCATACGACAGGTATGCAGCGACATTGATCAACTGCTGGCGGAAGATGCAAAATCACGGCTAAGGACACATTGTACTGACAAATTGATTTTTGTTTTTTGTTTCGGTTTCTGCCTTATCACGGCCATCGATCGATCGATCAATCGATCCACCAAGAGGTGCCACCAAGCAACACCACATTTTGTTGTTGGCAACTCTTGGCAATGTGAATAATTGGATTCTGTGGCCGGCGAATGTGCTCATCGTGCTTTATTTAGCCAGGCCCCAGCAAAACAGCTGGCGTTTGTTTCTCACCCACACACAAAACGCAAGAAAAAATACAAGAAATTTTCCGGTTGATAAACAAATAAAAAAAAATAAAATATTATCGAACGGCTGCTAATCTGTTCTTTTCTCTTTCTTTTAGGTAAAGACCACGCGGATAACCAATACCTACAGCAAGTCCGGCAATAGCACATCATCCACCAACAACAGCAACAACAACAAAGTCAGCAGCTCCAGCTCCTCAGCACCAGTTACACGTACAACTTGTGACATCGAGGAGATTTGGGACGAGCAAGTCCTCAAGCAATTGGTGAGTATTGCCCAGTAGTACACATAGAAAAGGACAGACAGACGGACGGACAAACGGACGGACAAACGGACGGACAAACGGATGGACAAACGAACAGACGGACATGAATAGATCGACTCGTCTTGTGGATACTTTATGGGATCGGAAACGTCTCCTTCAAACTTCTGACTGAAATCGTAATACCCTTTGCAAGGGTATAAAAAGAATCTATCTAATCAAAACAATCACCAATCATCCATCCTCGAACGCTTGCAGCTGGAACAGGCGTCCACCTACGAGGAGCGTCGCAAGATCCGTGCACGTCTACGCGAACTTATGGCGGAACGCGAAGGTGAGTGTCCCACTCTCTATAAAGTATCTTAAGTACATACATAATATAACCCAACCAATATAACCAAAGAAGAAAGAAAACATAAAAAACAAAAGCCAGCGGATTAGCTCAACACCTCCTCGATGACATCCACATGGACATGCAGAGTGATATCGATATGTACAAATATTGTGTGTTCTGTATCTGTATCTTGTAGATAATGCGCACAGCAACTACTAGCTAGGCAGGATATTTGAAGTCCCAAGTAGGACGAAAGTTTATCCGATTCGATTGTTCTTCTTCTTCTTCTCGGTTACCGTTAGTCTCCAGGTATTGCACCACCCAGCGTTTTTCAATGTTGGTCCATTGTCCATTGTTCAAATCCCACAGTCGATGAACATCGTTATCGTTTTCTCGTCGCGTTCCACACACATATCGTTTATCGTTATAGTGCTATCGTTACTTTGTTGTATTATCAATATATCTATCTATCGTTCAATGTTCTCGTCGCTCAGTGAAAGTCTCACCTCGAAGACCCACATAGAATTGGAATCGATCCATTGTACGTCAAAGTCAAAAGTCATCGATTGTTAAATTGTTCGATTTTTATCGATGCCCAGATGTGCGAATCGGAAAGAATTGTGATGGATTTATAAGGTATTTTGAGGATGTGCTTAAAAGTCTCCCAAATACCTTAGGTTATCCATAATCACCATATTCAAATATTCGTTCAACTGAGCAGTTATCGTCCCCCCCCCCCTGAGTTTTTTGCTTGATTGCGTTCTTGTTTCGAGTCTTAAGTCTTTCCACCACTTTCTCCTTTTCTCTCTATCTACAAATCTCTCCTTTACCTCTTGACTTTTCTTTCTTTGCTGCGTCGAGCAGAGCAAAAGAATTTGAAGCAGGCGCCGAAGCAGGAGGAGAAGGAGAAAAAGAAGGAGGAGGAGGAGGAGAGCAGCGCCAGCGAGTATGAAGAGATCATCGAGGAGGTGACCGACTACAGCGACGAAGAGGAGGAACCCGAACCGGAGCCCAAGAAGGAGGTGACCAAGAAAGAGGTGACCAAGAAAGAGGTTGCCAAAAAAGAGGTCGCAAAAAAAGAGGTCACCAAACAGGAGGTTACCCAACAGAAAGCCGTGCAAAAGGTGGAAAAGACAGAGACCACCAGTCAAGTAGTCACCGAAAGTGTTAGCAAAAAGTTGGCCAAAGTTGAGCTGGCCAGTAGCTCCGGCAACTCTAGCTCCTCCACCGCAGACGCTCAAGGTGTTCAAGTTCAGGGTGAGTCCCTGCCAGCAGCTAAGAAAACAGGAGCCAAAGGAGCAACAGGAACAGGAGCAGGCAGCATCAGCAGTAATAGCTTAGGTAGTAGGGAAACGCGTAGTCTAGTCAGTAGCCAGGTTAGCACAGTGGTTAGGGCCAGGGATAAAGCCAAGCCAGAGACAATGCCAGTCACGGGATCGGTAGCGGGATCTGCATCTGGAGCGCCCAGCACAGCCAGCCGCTTGAGCGTGCCTTCGAAAGAGGATTCCGGCACGGAGAGCGGTGAGGACTTGCGTCTTCTGGCCGCCGGTTTGCGTGACACCTTGCAACAGCGCAGCGGCAGCGATGCCAGCGAGGCGAATCGCAGCCTGGTCGAGGAAGTGACCGATGCCCTGAGCCGCCTGGAGAGCAGCCTGAAACAGGGCAAGGAGCTGGCCGTCGATGGGGGTCAACGGCAGGCTCTGCTCGGCCTGGTGGCCCGCCTTCAGAGTGGACTCAGTGCGCCCGAGAAGTTGGAGGCGGGGGATCGAGCGACGACGGCCGAGGATCAAAACGAAGCCGATAATGGCAGTCCGGAAACGGAAACGGACGGCCGACAGCCAGCTCGATTCGCCAAGCGTCGCCAGCGGAATAGCCGACACACAGTGGGCGTGAGTCGAGAGGAACTGGCGGATGCTCGGCGATACATGGAGGACATGTTGATACTGGAGGGCAAGGAATTTGCCCTGGCAAAGACGCCCAGTTCGAGTGCAGTGCCCGTGCAGCTCTATCGACCCAATCAGTTTGTGCCACAGCCGCAGCCCCCCACAGTGATCAATCCACAACCCACTGCGACGAATCCAACCAATCCCATCCAGAATCCCGCTCAACTGAGACCAAATACCAACACCAACAGGCGTCCATTGTCCGGTGATTATGCCGTCAGTTTCGCCAGCTACGAGGCCAATCAGAACTCACAGAACTCAAGTCCCGAGGGTCCCGACGACAATGGAACCTCGCCCAGCAACTCACATTCGAATTCTAACTCCAGTTCGAACTCCAGCCGGTTTGGCGGTGGCAAGAAGCACTTGATGAAGCGAGCCAATACCATCGATATACCCAAGGCAAAGGCCAAGTACATGGCCGACTGTGATTCGGACTCGGATTTGGAGGATGACCAAGGTCCGCATTTGGGACTGAAGCGAGCCGTTCAGGTGAGCGTTAAGAGACGCGTTCACAATGCAGTGCCGCCGTTTGAGCCGAAGACAGAGAACGATCACAAGTTCCTGGCCTTCATCAACAAGCAGAGTCATCAGACTGGCCTGGGCTGGGGCGGTGGTGGCGGGCGGAGTGTCTCGAATTGGACCCACAAGTTTGGCAACATCAAGCACACTTTCGAAACGGGTGCGGCGGCCACGGCGACCAAGGGTAAGCCGCCACCGGTGCCGGGTCATGTGCCGGGATGGGCCAAGCAGGAGCAGATGCATCATCAGCAGCTGCAGCGGGAGCAAATGCAGCGGGAGCAACTGCAGCGAGAGCAGTATCAGCGGGAGCAGAGGCAGCGGGAGCAGAGGGAATTGAGCCAAAGGGACTTGAAGCAGTTGCAGCGAGAGCAGTATCAACGGGAGCAGCAGGGCCAGCGAGAGCAGCTCTCCAGGCGCGAGCAATTCCAGCGAGAGCAGCTGCAGCGCGAGCAACTCCAGCGAGAGCAGCTGCAACGAGAGAAACTCCAGCGAGAGCAACTCCAGCGGGAGCAACACCAGCGAGAGCAGCTCCAGCGAGAGCAACTCCAGCGAGAGCAACTGCAGCGAGAACAGCTGCAGCGAGAGCAGCTGCAACGCGATCAAATGCAGCTACAACAGCAACAACAAGCCGTGGCCGCTGTGCAAATCGAGCGACAACGCCGCCAGGAGCTGGAAAGACAACTGCGCATCGAACAGGAGGCTCGCTACGAACGAGAGGAGCGCACTCGCCTGGAGCGCGAATACTACGAGCAGCAATTGCAGCGCCAGCAGGCCGAAAGACAACAGCAATTGGATCGACAGCGCCAGCAACAGGAGCAACTGGAGCGACAGAGGCGTCAGGAAATGGAGGTGCGCCTGCAACAGCAGCGCGAACAGGCCGCCCAGGTCAACAACTTTATACACGCTCCCCAGTCCGTCTTTCGTCCGATCGAAAATGAAACACCACCGCAGCCGGGCATCTACAAACCGATTGCACAGAAATCTCAACCCCCCAATCCGGCCATTTGGAAGCCACCAACAACGCAACCACAATCGCAACAACATTTACAGCCCCGTTCGGCCACTTCGTACAGCAATACCCCGTCGCCATCTTCGACTGCCACCTCACCCATCGGTTTGCCCTGGGTGGCCAAGCCCAAGGTGGACAATAGCGATTTTCGACGCAAGGCTCATCACTTTGAGGAGAGATCTCTGAGGGATAACCTAGATCAGCAGCCAACAACCTATCCCAATGGCAATCTGCAGCGTCACAATTCACTGCGATCCAAGGCACCGGCGCTGAGTGAGTTTAAGAAGCGACCATCCCTGCCGAATGCCATGGAACCGGGAACCCAGGCACCTCCACCTTCATCCAGGCAGGTGCATCAGGAACCACCGCCACCGACGAACATCTCATTCACCTACGCCGATTTCCCGCCAGTGCGAAGGAATGTGGGTAATGCCCACAACTACCGGAGTCAGCCGTGCCTAACGAGTGCCGTGGAACAGGCCGAGGCACTGACCAACCCGCTGGCAGCCCCTCTAGTGCTCACCAGCTCAAATCCCACATATCTACCGCCACCCGGGAGCAGGAGATTCGACTACATCAGCAGTCCCGTGGATGTGGACAGTCCGCCCAATAGCCCGACGAGCTTCATGACCATGCCCAATCCCACTCTAATGACGGACAATACGGACGATGATCTCGATCTGGATTCGGACAACAATATGCTGGAGTACAGGGCCGAAACGAAGGTGATGAGGAAGCCGCGTAGCCAAACGGCTGTTAGGGTGGCGGACAGAAGGAACGCTCATATGAGCGATGATGAGGTTTATGGCAAGAACTCGAGGGCGGCCAAATCGTTGCTCTACACGATGAAGCAGCTCGGCAGTCCCAGCAATCCACCAGTCGGTAATCCCATCAGCCAGAGGAGACAACCCCTAACGGCGCCCAGTTCACCGAAATCAGGCGGTTGCCTTTCGCCCGATGGTCGACAGTACCAGGCGCCGCTCGTAGAACCGCTCTTCCCGCAACTGAGCACCTTTGAGGCCAAGCGACAGCCCCAATTCACAGCCGATTCACCCATGTCCGCGCCACCCGTTCCGATGAACTACCAAGCGAATCCCACCTACACACCGCCGAGAATCAATAGTCAACAGGATGGCAACTCTTATTTGGGTGAGACGCATACCTCCTATGTGGTCACCTATCCCGTGGACGATTCCGGCGATGAGCCCGAACAGGAATCGATGGCCATGTCGGTGAGCCAACAACGATTGCGTCGCACTTCGGAGCACTCGAATGCCAGCTCCTCGCTGTCGCTGGGCAGCACTAGTTGGACAGCGAATCCGGTGCATAATACGGTTAGTGGGTCCATGGGTCCACCAGTGGATCGCAGCACTAAGCCGCAGATAGCTCAGGTTCCTCAGAAGAAGTCACAGCCTCAGCAGTTAGCTCAACAGGTGCCTCAGCAGTTACCTCAGCAATTACCTCAACAGGTTCCTCAGCAGTTACCTCAACAGGTTCCTCAGCAGTTACCTCAGCAGTTACCAAAGCAATTACCCCAACAGATTCCTCAACAACAGTTACCAAAGCAATTACCCCAACAGATCCCTCAACAGATTCCTCAACAGCTGCCTAAGCAGCTACCTCAGCAGTTACCAAAGCAATTACCCCAACAGTTACCGCAACAGCAACCTCAGCCCAATAATAATCTGCCCAGACATGCTCCCCGCTTAAGTGCACGTAGTCACACCATTCAAGGAGATTCCGGCTACGATAATCGTCCCCTGCAAAGTCGTGTGATGTCCCAGCAGACGCTCAACTCCAGCATAATCAATACTAGCAATACCAGCAGCATCCAGCACAAACAGCTAAAGGAGCAGCACATCAACGAGCTGCGTCGCAAGAGTTTGGGCAATGTCCTCGAAAGCAGTCAAAGGACCACCTACTTTGAGCAGGAGTACAAGTCGTCGGCACCGCCGGATACGCCGGACATTGTGAAATCCTCGCTGCCCAAGGAGCAGGCACCGCTGCTAAAGAAATTCGGGCCACCGCAGCGTCATCACTACATGCCCAATTCGTATCAGAGTCCGCAGTTGAATAAGCAGGGTAGTACTACTACTAGTACTACTACCATAAGCAGCAGTAGCACAGTGGTGCAAAGTCAGCAAATCAAGCCGAGTATTGTGGAAACACCGGCGACACCACAGCCCCAAGTTCCGCCCGAGGATGAGATACCCCACAACATAGTGTTCAACAATGTGAGTGCCTTCACATCGATGAGCAGGCGGAACCAGGCGGAGGAGGATTCGCACCAGGGAATGCAGTCGGGATCTCGGGTGAATCGGCTAAGCAAGTGCGATTCGTGGAATCAGATCTGTCAGCTGCAACAGACGACGACGGGGGTTCAGAGTCCGGTGGTGAAGACGTACAATCAGACCAGTTCCCCCGGCGAACTGAGACGCTCGAAATCGGGACACTCGCTGGCGGTGCCGAAGCTCTACGAGGCCGGCATTGACAAGGCCCAAGTGAGTGAGAAACAGCGAACGGTGGCTGCCTATTTCTCGGGCCAAAAGTCACCCACCGGTGGTGGTGGTGGTGGTGGTGGTGGACAAGTGGAGGAGCTACGCAGCAGCACGATGATGACCTCGACCTCATCGAGTAGAAAATCGGCCATTAATCGCACCAAAACGAGTGAAAAACTCTCGGCGGCAGCACGAAAATCGCTAAGCTCACTGACCACCACATCGAATGGTAATGTTTCCACCGCCGGCCTGGAATTGAAGCGACCCAGTGGAGCACCCATGATGGGCGGTGGCCTCAGTCGCAGTGCCACCATGCCGCACATCGCGAATCTCAATCTGCTGGACGAGAGCAATGTGGAGGATGCCTTCGAGCAGCTAATGATGGGTGCCTAAAAATTAACAATAAAAATAAAGCTAACAAACAGTCCAGCCAACCGATCAACCACTCAAGCCAAATAATTTAAACCAACCAAAAAGAAACGAAAGGGAAAAAAAAAACAAAAAGAAAAACGCATTGAGGCATTCCAGTTCGAAACTGGATGAGAACATGATAAAAATATATAAATAAAATCGAAATCGAAATCGAAATCGAAAAATCGACATCGAAACGGAATGATAACTGTAACTTGTAACGGCAACTGTACTGATTAATGTTTACTGATTTACTCACTGATTTACGCTACTGTTGAGCCTAGGATTAGCTTTGTTTTAGTTAAACAAACCGAAAACCCAAAACCCAAGACCCAGTACCACCCAACCCGCCCACTTTTCCCCAAGTTCGATTCTTGAGTTTTGTAAAGCAGTTAGAAAAACGCAGATAACGAAGCAGCTAAAGTTTTAAAAATTGAGGGACCACAGGCGGTTTCTAGTTTCTAGTTTCCTTCTATTTTTGTTTCAATTTTCTAAAAAAAAAACAACACACTAAATACACACAAACACGCTCAATCGCGATCAATAAACAATGAGATATTATGAAAACAAACAAATGTTTGCTGCACTACGTCCCAATATGAAGCCCCAAACAACAGCAACAACAACAACAACAGCAACAATAAGCAACAATAGCAACAAAAGCAACAACTTGAACAATATTCCGAGATTTGTGAGTTGAATATGAAAAATATATCAGATGTACAGAATGCTAGCCTTGAAAGTCCCGCCCCCTTTCTCTGCGCCCCTGCCCCCCGCCTTGTACTACCAACAATAATTAAATAAAGAATTGAAAACAATAATAAATACATAAAATATTGCTATATACCGCCCAGCAGCAGCCTAACAGCATAAAAACCGCACACACATCATAGGAAAACATGCAGCTGAAATCAAAATAATCGTATTAATAGTTCAAGGGATTTGGGTTTGGTTATAAAAAAAATATGTAAGATTTTCGAAATAATTTTCTGATTTAAGTAATTAATAGAGAAATAATGTATTGAATTTCAATTTTTGAATTAATCTATTTCCCTATTTCATTTACGTTTACTGGATTCTTTTAAAGTCATACCTATTACTATTATTTTACAGACAGCTGTGTGTGTTTCATCTGTGCTTGTGTGTGCGTGTTTTTCTTGTACATATTTGTTTTGCCTGAAAGTTTTTACTCAGCCAAGTGTCGACTTTTAGCGCTTATATCCCCCATTTACCACACACCCCTTACGTTCCGTTACGTTACGTTCTGTTACGTTTTGTTACGTTTTGCTCTTTTGCTCGTTCGTTAGTTGGTTGATTGATTGATTGATTGACTGGTTGATTGGTTGGTTGGTTGGTCCAGCAAGGATTGCAAAAAAAATCTAAAAAAAAATGCAAAAACAAAAATTGAAAAAAGAAAAGCGGAAGCAGCAAAAAGAAACCCCCCAAATGTTGTCCCTCCTTTTTTAATCGACTGTTTCTCTCTCTGTCGTCCTTTTGTACATATTATATCTTCTTCTTTTTTTTCTTAACACCCCAAATACAGATGAGATGAGGAAACAGTGTTTTTTGTTTATTTTATTGATCAGTTTTTCCTTATTTTTTTTTTTTTGGTTTTTTATCTATGTTTATCTATACTTTTTGTCGATCTGCTGATCTGCTCCTGTTTTCCCTGTCCCTCGATTTAAAGCATGCTGTTCATTGACTTTTAGCTGTAACTGTAAATACTTTTTGTGCATGATTTTATCTACATTCAATATTACACAGATGGAAAAAAAAGTACGTTTTAAAACTATGTATATATGAACTTAAAATTGGTTATTTAAAATGTAATATTAAAAAAAATAAAAATGATATAAAGGTCTGTTAAAAATACATCTTATGTATATCCTTTAATTATTTATTATTTTAAACAGCTTACTTTAAGTTCAAAACACTTGATTTTTCTCAGTGTATGTGTATTGAAAAGCGACATACATGAACGCACCACCACCACCATCGCCACAGTCATGTCCACACCATTAGCGACGGTTTCAGATTGTTTTTGCGTTGTATTTCCGTAGCGCGTTTCCTTTTGTGGGGACTAAAAAAAAAACCGCACACACTGCGAAAAAAACCTGCTCGTGTGTGTGTGGCAGCTTGAATAATGCCAATATGTTTTTGAATTTTGTGTAGTAGCTGATATTATTTTAAGAAAAAAAAAAACATTTTTTGCGTAGTGTGTCAATTTCTGTTGCCTGCCCAGATACAAAACACATGTAATTTTGAATAACCCCCAAAAATGAATTGTTGATTACCCAAAACTGATTGATATTTTTTGTGTAATTTGATTTTTTGCATGCCCCAAAACTAATCAATGTCATATGTTTGCTTCTCTTTTTTCTTCCACCTGCTGCAAAAAAAAAAAAAAAAAAAAATCGCATCCCTAAAAAACTCTATTCTAAAACACACAGCAGCCCAGCAAAAGAGCTCCTCGACCAGCGAACAGCGAACGGAAACCAAGTCCAAGGATGGAGGTGCCACTGTGACCACAACAACAACAAAGGGTGAGTTTAATATATAGAAATCAGGGGTGCTCAAAGAAGAATCGACGTGTGCCAAAAGCAAGATAGGCGTGTGACCGAAGGCCTTACAAAAACTAATGGGCTGAGCACCCCTCATATTGGATATAGCATATAGGACATAAAGGATGTGGATTAACCGGGATATTATCCGTTTCACCCCATAGTTACCACTCGCACTGTCAGCGGAAGTGCTGCCTCCAAGAACATTTCGCCCTTGGCTAAATTCAAGCAGCTGGACAAGCAGGCAGCCGCTCAGCAAGCGCAAAAGTAAGTCACTTACCTTGACCACCTATAATTCAGAATATATGTCGACATATACATACCATACCAAAACATAGACATACATACACCTGGTAGCGAGGGCATATTATACTATACACACACAAGTCAACATTTTTGTGCAGGTCAATCACCATTCGATTCGAAGGTAATTGGAGAAGCAAGCAGTGCAAGTAGTAGAAAAAGTACACTATTTTTGAAATAAATCTTAAGTAATACAATTTTAAAGAGCCTTTTGCGTTTGCTTCTCAAGGCAATTTCGAGAAGCAAGCAGTGCAAGCAGTTGAAAATCAATTTTAAATAATACAATTAAAAAGTGATTTTTGTGTTTGCTTCTCCAACCCCAAAATCTCACACATATTCAAATAATTCAATTGGTTATCGGAGGACATTGTACACCTACACATTAGATGATAGATACAAAACAAGCACACACTTAACACACATTTACATATACGACTTCTGGTGTTGGTTCTCTATAGAAGTGTGTCGTAGTATCGTCTCCCCATCAAAAAAAAAAGAGAAATTGATTAGAAAAGTGGATAACTAATAATGATCTAGGGAGGGGAAAAGTGATTTCGCTTTATGTATGTAAATAGACCACCCAACTGTCTCCCTCTGTTATTTATTTTTTTTGTTAGCCTTTGGAATTCTGGATCTCTCGATCTTCCCTCTTCTTCACTCCTCTCCCGACTATCTCTGTCTCTAAATGTTTTTCTTCGGCGAACAAAAAAAAAATTCCCTAAAAAATAAAACCAAAAACATCGCGTCAGTTGTTCCGTTTCCAATGTTTTTTTGCTACTCAAATAATTGTTGTTGTTGTTTCTTGCTAACACAAAACGAAAATATATACACACACACATACACACAGAAAAAAAAATATAACACTATTGAACTAAAAAATCAAACAAAGAACACACAGACAAAAAAAAAATAAAATCAGAAATTAAGAACAACATGAAGATGAACCGATTTTGTGTGAGTTTCGCTAAAACGTCTGCAATCCTCCAACCTTGACTCATTTGTTCAGATCATCTCCAACAACAAGCACACCCACGACCCCCGGCGGTTCGGCACAACCGTTGTTCAAATTTACCGATCCGGCATTAAATGCGCGCGCCGCCACTGTCAAGGATCAACTTCTGCAGTGGTGTCAGCATAAAACGCAGGAATATGAGGTATCCAAAACCTAAACCAACCAACCAACCAAAAAAAAAAACCAAAGCCCTTAAAATATATGAATGAAATGCCGAAGCCACAGCCCAATATTTGTTACCCCTGCCATTGTTTGTTAACCTGAGGTTAAGATAAGGTTAGCGATAGTTTTGTTTACCGAAACCTAAACTATATCGATTTAATTGTAAATCGATAAATATCGATTTTTAAAATTGTATAAATATATGAATAATATCGATAAATATCGATTAAAAAATTAAAGAAATTTGCAATAATTTTAAATTCATTAAAGTACATACACCTTATTTTGACCTCAACTGCCAGAAAGCCTAGTTTAATATCGTTCCTTTAGTTTTGCCGTTCGCTCCGATGTTATTTTTTATTATTTTAGTTTTTTTTGCCATTTTTAACTAGCAATCTAACGACCAACAAAAAACAAGCCAAGCAACCAACAAAATAAACAAAAGCAAAAACATCTAACAGCGTCTAACTTTGGCTGAGCTTCAAAAAGCTTTCTTCAATACTCATACACACACACCACACACACACACACGCTCACACTCGCACACGAACACGAATGCACGAATGAGAAATCGAAATCGAAAGATGGATGCCATTTCCTTTTCCGGCCTATCGATTTTTGCTGCCCATTCCTATCGATCACCGCTTATCGATCATCATTTCGCTTAATCGCTAGAGTTATCGCCGCTGTTGTTGTTATTGTTTCGATTTAGTTGACCCTAGTTATACTAATTAGTTAGTCTTAGTTAGTAAATGCTTTTGCTTTTGCTCAAGGGCCATCAAAAAAAAAAAAATTAAAAGAAAATCAGCCAACCATCTCTCAAAAAGAAGCGCTCGATCATTATCGATCACTACTGATCACTGAATGTAAATGTTATGTGTGTGTATCGTTTTCGCAGAACGTCCAAATAAGCAACTTTAGCTCGAGCTGGTCAGACGGCCTGGCCTTTTGTGCGCTGATACACCATTTCTTGCCAGATGCATTTGACTACACCACACTAACCAAGCAGACGCGACGACACAATTTCGAGCTGGCCTTCACCGTTGCTGAGTAAGTATACGCACCGTGGGACGCCCTAAATTCTAAGCTATTGATTTAAGAAAAAAAAAAATGTAATTCCCAACTTTTCTTTGTTTTTTCGGAAATTTATACAATTAATTACCAATTTTTACTTCCTAAAAAATCGAAGAAAATTTTTTAAGAGCCCTAAAATTTTAAAGGTTCTAAAAATATTTAAGAATATCAAAGAAAACTCTTTTTCTCATTTTTTGAAAAATAAAATTAATCAATTACTTTTTCTTACTTAATTACCTATTTTTTAAACTTAAAAAATATACAAAAATTTGAAAAGAAATTATAAAAAAATATATTAAAGATATCGAGTCAATCTAAAATATTAAATATCATCTTTAATAATTACTAATATCCTTGCTTTTCCACAGTGAGAAGGCTGGCATTGCACCACTGCTGGATGTGGAGGACATGGTGGAGATGAGTCGCCCCGACTGGAAGTGCGTTTTCGTCTACGTGCAGAGCATATATCGCCGATTCCGGAACTGTCAGTAGCGATCATCATCATCATCTTCATCGCCATCGCGAGCAGTGGCAGCAGCAGCAGCAGAATAGTCCAAATCCAGATCTAAATCCAAATCCAAGTCAACTCAACAGCAACAGCAGCAACTCATTAAATTTTAAGCATATCCCCTTTGGCATTTTGTGTTAAGACACACCATCTCCTATCCCAAAAACCCATCCCAAAACCTATAATATATATAAAGAACCCGTCATCCTGCGAATATCTAACTGTATAATCGGCATATATATATGTATATTCTTCAACTGAAGCGCAAAATGGCTCGTCGAACGTGAACAGCCGACTTTTTGTACGTTTTTTGTGTTTGTTTTACCCTTTTTTTACTATTATTACGATTACGCATTATTATTTGTTATCGACATTGAACTTGAAGCAGAAACTATGCAAATAATTGTTGATTTATATATTTTTTTGTCATAATTTTAATTGTGAAGAGCAAAGAGAAGAGAAGAAGCAGTGCAGTTACTAACCCTGCTGGCGGTCATCGATAAAAGATATATTATATATATAAAGATATATAAAGTCTCTCGATGCCGTCGCTCACATTGATGAATTACTGTAATAATAAACATATATTCTATGTACGTACGTGTAACGAGAACGAAACATTTACTAACCGATGGCATTGAAAAGGCCGCAAAGAAATATAAAAAAAATCAAATGAAACCCAGGCTCAGTGTTTTTAACTATTTGGGGTCAATGGAAATGGAGGAAAAATTAGTTTAAGCAAGACTATTTCATACCCGTTACTCAGCTAAATGAGTGTGAGGGAGATGCAGATATGCTAGCAGCAAAGCAAGCAGTGGCTTAAAAGTGGCGCCAGCTACTGGAAAATGTTATTAAAGTTATTTGCTCATAACTTTTGAATGAGTGGTCCGATTTAAAAAATTTGTTCCACATTTCGATAGGTATTACTAAACCAAACAAAATTGCATTTACATTTTTACTATATCTACAAGTAACGGGTGTAAAAATAAGAAAATTGTAGGAACGTTTTCAATCAGAATATTTTGTTCCGAATAAATAGGTAGTGTGCCTTTTGTTTCTCATCAACGAGTCTACATAACTCGGTGGAAGTCTAACGTTCAAGTTGTATGTAAGATGTCGCAGGAAAATTCGGTGTAGAAATTTGTAACTCAAAATTTGGTTCGTAAAGCACACAAGAACACACGCCAATACCACCGCCAAGCAGTTCGAAAGATCAGTGCATCTACATCTGTGTACCGTGTACCTCCGGGCAATATGTCGCATCATCAGCACGTCCTCTCGGAGGCGACGGCCCTTCGCCTGATCAATGGTTTGGTGGCCACCGGCAGTGCCACGCCCCCGGCCGTGCAGCCGCCTTCGACGGGAGCGGCGGACGTTAGTTGTTTGCCGGAAATAGGAGCCACCAACAGTGGCACACCCACCGCCTCAATGGCCGCCCTGGAAATATCCTCGGCTCGCCAGAGGATGTTGCCACCGATAACCCGGCGTCCCTCGCAGGAGAGCGTCCATTCGGCGAACGAGAATGGCAACTCGTGCCGCATTTGCCGCTGGAACCGCAGCGATATGGAGATCATCAAGTGTCCCTGCAATTGCAAGGGCAGCGTGGTAAGTCGTGGGGGTCATTTTTAGCCACCCCTGAAAAAGGTAACCAGTTCGGGGGCTCACTCATGAAAAACGCGTAATCTTTAGATTTATTCAGATTCCAGATTCGGCGTATCAGGCTTAGCTTGGCTATATTTTCACTTTTTTTAATCAAGCTTGGTAAACCTTTTAATAAGTAAGGCATAGCAACGCGAATTCTTTAGTATTTTTACA
The DNA here is from genome assembly GCA_037075285.1 of Drosophila lutescens. Classification (NCBI taxonomy): domain Eukaryota; kingdom Metazoa; phylum Arthropoda; class Insecta; order Diptera; family Drosophilidae; genus Drosophila; species Drosophila lutescens. The sequence continues at coordinate 2,466,190 of JBAMCF010000413.1, read as the reverse complement.
GATTCGAAATTCCTTTTTTTTTTTACCATATTAAGTTAGAATGTTTTTCATTTCACATTCATTAAGATTTTTGCTAATCCTTTTAAACAGTGAGGTATGTCAACGCAAATTCTTTAGCATTTTTACAGATTCGGTATCCGTCTTTTAGCTTGGAATTATTTGCCTTTTTGTTTTCATTCGCTAGGAGTTTTGTAAGGCCAAATAAATGCTAAGCGATGACAACGCGAATTCTTTAGCTTTATATGTACAAATTCGAAGTTCCTATATTTTTATCATGATTAGCCTGCATGTATTTAACTTCTCTTAGCATTCATTAGGATTTTTGCTAAACCTTTTGAATAGTAAGCGATGACAACGCGAATTCTTTAGCTTTATCCCGATTTTCAACATTCAATTAAATTATAGAGGATAATCCTTTTTTGGGGGTGGCATCTTGTGGGCTTACGGCATCCAGGTGACCTTTGCAGGGATTCATCCACCTGAAGTGCCTGAAGCGCTGGATAATGCACAGGCGGGATAATCGCTGCGAGATCTGCCATGCGGTCTTCGACATCTCGGAGGAGCGGGTCAGCCTGAAGCAGATGATGCGAACCTTTTGCTGCGGTCGCTGTTGCGGCCTGATCGTAAAGCACCTGCTGTTCAGCGCCTCACTGATGCCACTGGCCCACATCATTCTGCAGCAGGTGAGTTGGATTAAAAGTGGGATTATCCAGAATTTTTTTTTTAATTTTTTTGGACTTCTTTTCAGGTTCTGCAGTGCATGGATAATCTCAACCAGGGCAGCACCGAGCAGCTCACCGTCCAGGAGGTGTTCGTCGCCTCCTGCGCCCTTTTGACCTCCAGCGCCCTGTTCTTTCACTTCTTCGAGTTCGTCACCACGCGCTGCCTGCTCATCCGGAACATCCTGCGCCACTGGTGGATGTTCGGCAGCACCTCCGACTTTGCCCTGGTGGAGATCGAGGACGACTCCATCGATCTCTTCTGATCAGGATGATGATAAGACGTTAGGAAGGCGGAGAAAGAAGGGGGTGTACGGTGCAAAAATTCCAGCCATTTTACACCGACCAACAGACATCTTCGATGATTCTTCACTAAGATCTAGTTACAACAAATTTTAATATTCAATAAAATCAATTTCACATTTTTCCCATATGAACCACATGTTTTCGAAATTCAAATTTTTAATCGAGTACTTATTTGGTATTTTTCGTCGACCGGTATTTTTCTTATGGCGAGAACGGAATTAACTAGGGGGATTCCCCTTGAATTATGTATTTTTAAACAGGTGTTCGTCAAATTCAATTTTCGCAGCAATTAAGCAACCTAGAAGCTTTTGAATATTTGACAACCAGGGATGTCACACTTTTTTTTATTCTGAGCACAAGGCAACTCTAATTTCAAATAAGTTTATTTTACCTTACAATAATTTAGACAGTTATTAACATGAAATTTTATAAATTAACATTGTTTTAGGTCCAAAAATATATCAGCTGAATTTTTAAAAAAATGAAAGCATAGAATATTTCATTACCTTTTAATTATTATTTTTAATATGAACGTAACACGTTCTTTTTCAGTTTTACGATATTTTGATGGTATTTCTGGAGACTGAAGTGCCAAACGGTATTTCTTTTCACTGGTATTTCTCGCTAGCGCGGTCACATTGACGAAAATAAAGAGGAAAAAAAAAGTGCTGGAGGAGATTGAAATTGTGAACAACACAATTGAATTCCCAATTCCCAACGCATAATCCGTTGGCCGAGATTTCGACTTTAGCTGACGGGCCCCGACAATTTAGATGTTTTCCAAGTTGTGTAAGTGCCAAAAGAAAACCGAGCCAAATTAAAGCGAAAGCAAAACAAACGCAGCAGCGACAAAGCAAAAGAAAAAAAACCAAAAGCAGCGAAAGGCAAAAGCAAAGCAGCACGCGGGCAGCGACGCTGGCAGAGAAAGGAAAACCGAAAACCGAAGAACGCCTCAAAAGAAAGTGAAGTGAAGTGCAAAACACACTCGAAAAAACCAGATCTCTTTTTTTTTGTTTTTTGGCTGCTTTCTGCGTTTTTTTGCTTTCGCTTTGCCTTTGCGTTTGTTTTTGCTCTTTCTTTGTCTCCCCTGTTTCTTCGGGCAAGGCGGCACGTGTGCGAATGCATTTCCCACGAATAACCGTACAAATCCAAACTTGTTGCAGAGTGCCACGCCTCCCGCGAGTGTCCCCGCCCCTAAGAAAGGTTAGCAGCAGCAGCATCGTTTGAAGAAAAAGGAAAAAGAAGAAAAGCTAGTGAGCAAGAGCGAGATGGCTGCCGAAATGCTCGCGGCCCTCCATCCGAATCCCAATCCCAACTCCCCGAAGCCCCTATATGACCTATCGCTACAATCCCTCATCGGGAGCATGAACACCAAGGTGCCGGCGCTGGACAGGATCAGCCGCCTGGCGGAGCTGCCGCGCAACCTGCTCATCGATGTCTACGAAATGGTGAGTGCTATCGCTATCCCCCTTTCCACAAAGATCTCAGATCCCCGATCCCATTATCATAACCAGTAATCGCTGTTTACAGGCAGTAGGGGGAATTCCTAGGTTAACCAGATACTCTGATAGTTCTGTCTTTTAAATATACCATTAATCCCAGTTCTGATATTCGTTACAATCCTGACAATAAAATATATCTAAACATATGTTCCAGTTCTTGGAATTGTGTTCCAAAAACACCCAACCTGCAATGCAATTTATGCAAAAACCCATTAGAATTATGAATGAATTGAGAATCATACAGATAAACCGATTCTTGGTATGACACTTTTTTTTGGGAGTTGGTTCTTGGAACTATAAATATTATTTTTATAAGAATAAACTAAAGATATAAATATCAAATGGATATAATATCAGAAAAAATTGATTCTTGGAATTTTGATATTGTTTTTGGGGAATATATTTATAGAATATAGATAGATAGATTACTATAAATATTATTTTGATAAGAATATACCTAAGATAAAAGAATTACTTTGAATAATATCGAAAAAAATGGATTCTTGGAATTTTGATTTTTTTTTTTGCACAAAAGTTTTGTAGATTATTCTGAAACTAAAAACATTACTTTAATCAGATAATAATTAAGGTGGACAAAAACCACATGGTTTATCCTAACTTTCTATTTAGGAACCTTCTACGATACCTAGTTAAAAAAGAACATATTACCCTTCCCATCAGCGATCATACCGATTACAGCACTTGTTGGACCCCGCTGCTTATCTCAACTCCCCGTCCGTATTTCGCCACTGGCAATTACCATTCTCTCGTACTCATTATCAGGGATCAGGGATTGAGGGGGGTATGGCACTTGTCTGTTTGTGTTTGCTTTTCCGCTTAAATTGTTTACACCCCACCGCCAGTCAGTCCGCCCATTAACCCTAGAAAGAAAGACCTTCGCGGAATCGCGCTGGGAAATTTGTAGATTAACACTCGTATAATCTCAAAAAGCGATCGTTTCTGATGGGTAATAAATTTATGGACCAGATTTCCAGAAATACATTGCATTTTCGTTGACACTCTTGATAAGGTCATATGGTAATTGTACTGGATTCCCAATCGAAATCATTTAGATTTGTACTATTTCTGATCGGATCAGTGGAAACCATTGTTTAATTTGATTAAACATACAACAGATCGATTATAAACCTTTAAATTCCGACATAACTGTTTACAATCCAGGGATCCAGGCCTCCACCAACTGGAGGTATGCACCACCTTCAGATGGATTTCAGTTGGACGAAGGAAACCCAAGCCCATAGACCCACAGGTGGTTGCGAATATACATTGTTGGTCAGCCAAGTGGTTTCGATTCCATTTTCCATACATGGATTGTCATAATAAGTGGCAATTACAAAGTAATTTATATAAACAGAGGCGAGGAGGTGGGGTTCTTCTAAAAATAAACCAACCAGTTGGATGGGTCCAGCGCCCTTTGATTGTCCTGTTCGGAAATTGTGATGCTCTTTCTGGGATGGGATGGGGGATGCAGTGATGCATAGACCTTGCTTATATGGCGCAGCTGCTGGCTAAAGAGCCATTGAACTTGCTGATAATGGCTAAGCAAATTCCATTGTCCGCTGATTGGATGGGTCTTTTTCTCCTCTAGCTTGCTTTACTTCTTGCAAGCGAGTGCCATTTGCTATTCTAGTAGTGGAAGTAGTATGATTTATTAACTATGTCCTAAAACTAAACTTATCTTCTCAAGAAACTATAATAGCTATTTTTATACCAGTTACTCAGAGTGCCACGCCCCCTTTTAAAAGGTGTCTGGCGCCCACATCTTTAAAGATTTCAGAAAATTATAAATGCAATTTTGTTGTATTTATTAACACCTATCATAATGTAGAAGAATTTCTTCAAATTGGACCATTCTTTAAAAAGTTATGAGCAATAATGGAATTCAAGCAGTGCAAGCAGTCGCATTGCTGCATCCATATCTCCATCTCCCTCGCACTTATTTTAGCTAAGTCACGGGTATCTGATAGTCGATGTACTGGACTATAGCGTTCTCTCTTGTCCTTTTTATTTAAGTCTTTCTGTTATTTCAATGAAATAAGCACCCTATTTGACCTATTTCGCGCCTCCCTATTGGCTTTCACTTAAATACCTAATGGCTAATCTCTGTTTCTCCCTCCCCCCACAGATGTCGCAGCAGGAGTCCTTGAAGGACACCCTGCTGGAGGAGCTGGCCCAGCTGGAGGTGTTCTCGCGTCTCGTTCGCTACTCGGCTGCCCGCAGCAAGTTGCTGCGCATAATGGCCTCACTAATGGCCAGCAAAAAGATGCTGGCCCGAAGTCTCAGCGAGAACTATATGTCGCGCTATGGGATTCCAGGCTACGAGGAAGAAGAAGTAAAGGAACTTCAGCAGATGGAACCGTTGAATTTGAACAAGAATCATCAAGAAGATCAGGAGAAGGGCGACGACCAATCGGTATCGTCGTCGGACGCCGGCAAGCTGCTTATATACGATGGGGAACCGGCAGAGGCAGAGGCCACCAGCACAACAAGTCCCATTTACCCACGTACCCAATTTAGCCCAATCACAAAACACGAAGAACACCATGGCCCATCCTATGGCCCGACCCAGGGCGAACTCAGTGTGATTAGCAACTTGGATCTCGAGGAGCTGCCCGCCGAGGAGATGCAGGCCATCGACCTGGGCCTGCGCCTCGGATCGTTCCTTTCGGAGGCCGGATGGATGCAGGAGAGCATAACCGTGCTGGCCAGCCTCAATGGAAGACTGAAGCACCTGCCGCCCCATAAACATTGGCTGGAGTTGCGCCTCGACTGCCTGCAGCGGTAATTATATTAATATTAAAAATAATCATTTAAATAATAACAAACAAGGTATAAATTACACTTATTTCATATCGAATTTTTTTTTTCTGTGAAGTAGCTATTATAACTTTAATTAATTGTTTATACTTTATCTTATTTTAAAGCCTGCTATACGCAGAATCGGCCCATTGCAACTTTAAGTTGGCGCAGCACACCTACGACGAACTGATGGGTCTGAATAGATCGCTTAATAACCTTGTGCCTGCCCAGCTGGTGGCCATAGCCTACACCCAGATTTCGGCCATGTACTTTGCCCGCAACGAGTACAATTGCAGCCATGTGTGGAGCGGTTTGGCCATGAGATTTCTGCATGGATCTGCGACACCGCGGTGAGTTTTTGTCCCTCTCTCCCTCGAGCACGATTACTGATCTTTCCATTAATCCCCCATCAGCATCACCATCGATGTTCTGCGCCAGGCGGCCAAGGCCTGTGTCGTGAAGAGAGACTTTGCCCGGGCCAATCTGCTCATCTGCCAGGCGGTGCGTCGAGCTCGGTAAGCACAAAAGTCCAGGGATTTGGAATCTATTCGCCCTTCTTTCTCTTTTCGCTGTTTATCTTATCAAAACGTCTCGTTATTTCATTATAAACTGATTATCTATCATGTAATATATAAGAATAACAGTCGAAGTATTTAAAAGTTCATCAAAAAGCCGTGCATTTAGATAATCTCTATATATTTCTAAACCCAAACTAATTTTCACTTCCTTCCCTGCAGTGAACACTTTGGAGTTAAGCATCAGAAGTACGGCGATGCCCTGCTGGACTATGGCTTCTTCCTGCTCAACGTGGACTCGGTGTTCCAGTCGGTCAATGTGTACAAGGAAGCGCTGGCCGTGCGCCGTGGAATCTTTGGCAACATGAACTTCCATGTGGCCATTGCCCACGAGGATTTGTCCTATGCCTACTATGTCCACGAGTATAGCACCGGAGACTTTAGCTGTGCCCAGGATCACGTGGACAAGGCGGTGAACATAATGAAGAATCTGGTGCCCAGCAATCATTTGATGTTGGCCTCGGCGAAGCGCGTGAAGGCGCTGCTGCTGGAGGAGATTGCGCTGGACAAGATGGCCGACGGGATGGATGAGGAGGATCTGCTGCTGCAGTCCGAAGAGCTGCACAATTTCGCCTTGCTGCTCTCCCTCGAAGTTTTCGGTGAGGTGAATGTGCAGACGGCGAAGCACTATGGAAATCTGGGGCGTCTATACCAAACGATGAATCGCTTCGAAGAGGCGGAACGAATGCACCAAAAGGCGATCAAGATAAAGACAGATCTGCTGGGTGCCTTCGACTACGAGGTGGGCTTGTCCATTGGCCATTTGGCCTCGCTGTACAACTATCAAATGAAGAAGTACCGTGAGGCCGAGAAGCTCTACCTACGCAGCATTGATATAAGTAAGTTTATAACTTTTGAATTAAACTCATTGGTGCATGCCCAACTAATCTACTTTGATATTGCAGGCCTGCGTCTGTTCGGTCACTCGTACTCTGGCCTGGAGTACGATTATTTGGGCCTGTGCCACGTTTACGAAACGTTGCACGACTTTGAGAAGTATTTAAAGTATGCGCACACACTGGAGAACTGGCAGATGCTGCGTGGTCAGAACCTAACTGAAAATGTAAGTGAAGGTGTCTACTTTCTAGCCCACGCTGTTCTAAATCGATATATCTATCCTATAGAAGTCCAGCTACCCCGCCATTGAGGTGGACTATTCCATCGAGGAGGTCAAGAGCAAGTTCTTCAGCATGTGCGTCTGCAAGAGCAGTCCAACACGTTCGGAGCCGGCGGAACCGGCGGCGGCGGCGAATCCAAACTGAGATGGGGTTTTGGGAGTGGGAGTGGGAGCGGAAGTGGAAGCAGAAGTGGAAATGGAAATAGTAGCGAGTGAGGATGAGGATACGCATGAGGAAGTGACAGTTGCACCCGCACTAGCAATCGCAATCGCACCCACACCCCCGGCATCGGATGGCACAAACTGGAGGGCAAACTGCAGCAGGAGCAACGGCAACAGCAACAGAGGCGGCAACATCTGCAGTTTGTCTTAGATAAGAGAGATATTCGCATAAGTTAGCCCACGTTGATTAGACAGAAAAGAAAAGAAGAAAGAAGGAGCATCGAAGGATCGACCCGCGTGTGTTCTATAGTTAATAGCATTGCTCGGGGTCACCCACACGCTCTGTTTAATGTTTTCTTTTCGCTGTTTTTCCATTTCTATTTCCATCGAATACCCATATACCCATACTATATGTATTAAGTCGTACCAAGTGTGGGTCAGTTCAGCAAGTGTTCCGGTTCCGTTGTGTTCCAGCCATCATCGAATACGTCCAGTACCCGTTAGTTCCCACAGTTTTCGAGGAAAAAACCCAGTCCTGTTTTTTTTGCCAGTCAGAAGATGAACCTCTAGGCTATAAGATGTAGTAGTATTGTTGGAGCTTCGGCGGCAGATCGTTGAGCAAATATTTTTAAATGTATTCCCGCGTTTTGGCCCATGTACAAATCTTTAAGTTTTAATGGATTTTCGCATCTAATAATTCTGTACCTTTGTCTCGATCTTTCTTATATTTTTTGTAAACTCGAAGGAAAAGGCCAGTAGTCGCTTCGCTTTTGTTTTGCTTTCTATCTAGGTGTAGTGGAATGTACTCAATTTTTATAATTTTCACCTACTACTACGTGCTAACGTCTTGTTGTTAGAGCGCTTGAAGAGCACCGAAGAAGAACCAGGCGATGAAGATGAAGTTGTTGTACAGAGAGCGCGCAGGGAGTAAGCGTATTGTATAGTCTAGGCCTATCCGAAAACGATGTACTAAATATATAGATTTCTAATGCTGCGTACGCATGGAACGTGGATACACAAAAGTATTGCCGCGCAGCCCCCCACACTAAAGTTAAACAAAAAGCAACTGGCGATGGGAAAGCTTTGTAAATAACTACTCGGGTTGAATATTACAGCTTCCAGTTACAGACAGAAAAAAGGTTTATTATAATACTTGCATATACATATATAAATAAATAAATAAACGCCTAAAAAATAAAGACAATTTATACCATTAACATTTGCTACCTAGGGCGATACTTATAACAGAACACAATTGTAGTTGCAAAACTCTTTTTGGCATTACTTAGCGATTTAGTTTAAGAGCGACGTCGTAAATCTCAAAATAAAATAACAGCAAAATTGAAATTTACTTCTTGTGTTTTAAATGCTTTATGAAGGGAAACTTACTACTTTATGCAGAAGCCAAATTTGAATTTTTTAAATCGATATCTTAATATCGATATTGAAAAACCTCTGTGATAGCTTTCGATATTAATGGCTGACAAGAGTTGGGTGTTTTGGTTTATAAGAAATTTTTAAAAAGTGCGCAGTCGTGTATGTTAACTTAGGATCTACCGGTCTTTAATGTATAGTTTAAGTTCTAATAACTGTAATGATATCAAAAATAATACCTAATACATTTATAAAAACAAGTAGTTCGGAACCAGTGGAGTTTTGGAAAGCTGTGGAACCGGTGGTGGAGCCTGTCCGACATTTTTGAGAAGTCGTGGAAAAGATGGAAAACGCTCTATTTGCGAATGTTAAGAGGCTTTACGATCACAAGCTTTACGAGTGCGTGATTCCATTGGTAATAGCCGAAGATCTATAAATATTACAATATATATTATAATATATTTTTACCTATATAAATATGTTATTATATTTTGCAGGCGAAACTGCTTATAACGGTGCTTAAGAATGATCGCAATGTGGCCACCTTGGAGCTGGAGTACCAGGTGCAGCTCTATCTGGTTAATTCGCAGTACAAGGAACGGCAGCTTCGCTCGGCATCGAGGCATTTCGAGGACCTCTTCCACCAGCGTCGCCTGATGATCCGCCACAAGCAGGCCTGTTTGGTGGCCATCGAAAGTGCCTATCCGGAGTTCGGGGACGTGGAGCTGCGTCGCCGGGCCGCCGAGTGCTATCGTGAGATCGGGAATCCCGGCATGGCCGTGGCCACCCTGCTCCAGGTGCCCGTCAAGTCGCGCACTCCGCGGATCAACCTCATGCTGGCCAGGCTGCAGCATCACTGCTTTGGCGTGGGCTACACCAAGAAGACCGAGTCCCTGCCCGCCTACAAGGAGGTCATCCGCGAATGCCCCATGGCACTGCCCGTGATTCAGGACCTCTTGGAACTGGGCGAGGACGGCAACGAGGTCAACTCGCTGGTGATGCACGGTAGTTATATTTTAATTTAATTTTTTACCAATTTTATAAACTAAATTTATCAAAAAATGGTTAAAATACAAGGTTCGATTACGAATTAAACTACTATATTTCGACCAATATACTGATTTTGTAGGGTAAAAAATATGGTTTGGTCATTAGTAATTTTGACAGATCGAGGCCATAAGCTATTAAACCGACTGTTTTGAGCAGATAACAACAATGAAGAGAATAATTTTCGTAAAAATCATATATATCACCAATTTTTGCATTTTTTAAAACAATAATTTTTTGCGAAAAATCGTCGAAAATTAAAGGTTTTAGGTTTCAATACCAATCGATTGGGAATTAAACTACGAGCTTAACGGGCTATGACATCCTGTATTTCGACCATTTTTTTTTGCATTGATTCGACCAAAATACGGATTTTTTAGGGCGAAAAATTTAGATTCGAATTTAGGACAAAAATATTCATTTTTTAAAGGTTTTTCATTAGCAGTTTGGACAAATCAAGGCCAAAAGCTAAAAGACCGACTGTTTTCAGCAGGTAACAATCTTAGCTAAAAATTTTCATCATTTTCGGAAAAAACTTATTTTTTACCTTTTTTTGCATTTTTTCAAAAAGAGGTAACATCAGGTAAAAAAAAAATTTTTATACCCTTGCAGAGGGTATTATGATTTCAGTCAGAAGTTTGCAACGCAGTGAAGGAGACGTTTCCGACCCCATAAAGTATATATATTCTTGATCAGCATCACTAGACGAGTCGATCTAGCCATGTCCGTCTGTCCGTCTGTCCGTCTGTCCGTCCGTCTGTCCGTCTGTCCGTCTGTTTCTACGCAAACTAGTCTCTCAGTTTTAAAGCTATCGGGCTAAAACTTTCCCAAAAGTCTTATATCTATTGCAGGTAGTATATAAGTCGGAACGAGCCGGATCGGACAACTATATCATATAGCTCCCATAGAAATAGTCGGGAAAAAAATGTAAAAAAAATTATATCTTGGGTGTTTTTGAACATATCACCTCCTACTTTTGGAAATACCATTTTGTATCTAATTCTGAATTTCGAATAAATTTTTATCAAAATCGGACGACTATATCATATAGCTGCCATAGGAACGATAAAATAATTAATGGGAATATAATAGGAAATCAATTATTGCTTCGTTGGTTTTTATTGTATTCTCTTCTACTCTGGGATGTGACTCTTTTCTAATGTTTTCGAATTTCGATTTTAATTTTATCAATATCGAACTACTACATCATATAGCTGCCATAGGAACGATCAAAAAATTAATGTGAAATAATAGGAAATTTAACATTTTTGCGTTTTGTAAATTAATAGAATGATCTGCAAGGGTATATAAGCTTCGGCTTGCCGAAGCTAGCTTCCTTTCTTGTTTTTTTTAAATTTAAAATTTGTAAGTGTGATTACCAATTGATTGGTAATTTAATTACGAACTCAACAAGGTATGACATTCCATATTTTGAACGTTTTTACCCAGAATTTTGGCGAAAATACAAATTTTTTAAAGCGGAAAATGAAGACTAATACTTTTGATAAAAATTCTAGATAATTCTCCTAATAACTATCCAATATTTTCTTTTTAAATATTTATTTATTTTTATTCGCTTTATATTCCTTAGCTGCCTCGGTGCCCGGCAACTTTGAGTGGCTGAGCACGTGGATCAAGGCTCTCGCCCAGATGTTCGACTGCAAGCACCAGGACGCGGCGCGCACCTTCCAGAGGCTGCAGGACACCACTCTGTTGAGGTGCAACGAGCAGCTGATGATGGCGCTGGGCAGGTGCCTCTACTACGATGGCAGCTACGCCCAGGCGGAGCAGTTCTTTGCGGCCACGGTTAGTGCCAATTCGGAGAATATCGAGGCCATCGGTCTGCTGGCCGTCGTTCGTGGTCAGGATTCGTATAACAGCAACAGCACGGATATGGATCGCCTGTATGCCCAGGTCACCGCGGAACAGAAGTACACGGCCAACCATTGGTTTGTCCATGCCCAGTCCATGTACGATGCGGGCAAATTTGAGCGCGGCCTGAGTTTCGTGGCGCAGTGCCTGAGTTCGGAGCCCCGTCACCAGGAGGCCCTCATTCTGCGCGGCCGTCTGCTCATCTCGCTGGAGCGCTTCCTGGAGGCCGTGGAGGCCTTTCGCATGGCCCAAACCGTCGCTCCCTATCGATTCGAGGCCTATCGCGGCCTGTTCCACAGCTATTTGGCCGCCAAGCGATTCAAGGAGGCCCATGCCATGTGCAACTGGACACTGCGTGTCTTTCAGAACTCGCCCAGGGGACTTACGGTACGTACACAGGTCAAATTGATATGCGCATGGTACATTTTTACCGTGCAATACCGACTTCTCTCTCTCTGACTTCGAAAAAGAGCGGAAGAAGCAGTGACAACTTAGTGGGAGCAAGAAGTAACTCTCTCAATTCGAAATAGAGCGAAATAGCGCTTAAAGTTACATGAGTGGGAGGGAGAAAGACATATTCGAAATTCGAACTTGCCTGTTGTTTACATTTCGAGCATATCAAGTCAAAATTGATACCACATAACGTAAAATTGATATCAAGTTTTGTACGGTTAATATCACCTATAAAATCTTTAATTAGAGTTCCCTTTATCATCCGACACAGATGTTTGGTCGCACACTTTTCCACTCGCCAGATCCGCAGATTAAGAAGAGCGCTCGCAAGTTTGCCGAAAAGTCCCTGAAAATCGATCCCAACTATACGCCGGCGGTGACCTTAATGGCCGATATCTGCCAGCTGGAGGGGGCATTCAAGGTAGAGCTTAAAAAATATTAACATTTTGATATTTTTCAATTATTAATATATAGTTTTCATCGATATTATCGAAACAATATTGTGAAAATATCGAAAAAATCGATAATTGATCGAACTCTAATTCCAGGCGTCCATTAAGCTGCTCGAGGATCACGTCTCGCTCTTCCCGCAGGCGAATCTATTCACCAATCTCGCCGATATGCTGCGCACTCAAAAGGAACCGCTCAGGGCCCTGGAGTATTACTACAAGGCACTGGGGTGCGTTTTATCCCTACCAACTTTTAAAAACAATTTCCTATTAATTTACTAAAAATTTCCCAAAATTTCAGTAAGAATCCCAAATGCGAGCGAACTTTGCGGGGCATTAGCTTGTTGAAGAGCTCCAACTCGCTCATCGGAGGAGGAACTACTGTCTTGGACGAAAGTGGACCACCACCACCCATCAAAGTGGTGGTGATTAGCCAGCTGACCTCCAATGGACCACCACTGGCCGGCACCCCCTGCGGAACAGCGAATCTGGATGGGTGGATGGGTGTCGATGGTGCGGATAACTCCCGGGAGGCAACCTCCTCACCGGCCGCAAGATCTGGCCAGGATGTCGATGGCGATGGGGATGGCGCCGTTTGGCACGATGTCGATGCGGAAATGGTCAACATGAATTATGACGGCCATTAGGCAAATATATTTTTAGAGATATCAATTTGATTTTTCAAGAAATTTAGAATGATTATGATTATATTATGATAACATTATGATAATATTATGATAATATTTCACCAACTAAAGTTGGATTTAATATTCTAAGAGGAGTGCCATCTAGAATATATTAGTATTTTTTCTTATTTATTTAAACTTATTTGTTAAGAAAATATTATAAATTTAATTTTTGGCGCCACTCAGCGGAGACTCTGGGAAAGTGTTTTGCAGCAGGCAGACTTTAACAGCTCACTCTCTATTTAGCAGAAATGTTAAGATACCATTTTGGAGGATTTAATAAATGTATTATTAAATAATAATATAAATATATTATTATTATTTATAAATTTGGAGGATTTTTGCTTAACATTTTCTGTTTACTTTTACATTTGGTCAAGAGGCCGAAAGTAGGCAACAAGATATCAGTTGTCGAAAAGTATCGAAATCTAAGCTTGATAAATATATGTAAATTCATAAAATTTAAATAAAATTAATATAAATATGTATAAGCCTCTGCCAAAGTAAAAAAAAACGTTGTAAAATAACATTCTGTTAACAGCATCGATAGTTGCCATGGAACATCGATAACTTCATCGCGGGGATTTTCCGGTATTTATATACTACCAAAAATACCACATCCAATTTTAGCACCTTTTGTCTTTTTCGCGGGGATTTTCCGGTATTTATATACTGCCAAAAATACCACAATAGTCTATATAAGCAACAGCACAACCCATTTTTTTTGAAATCTTTCAACCGACACCGCGCGCCGATGGTTGTGTTTTGGTTTCCGTTAGACCTTTTTTGAAAAACGTATCTCGAAAAACATGCGTTAAATTTGCCGGGAAACGGGATATATATCACACACGATGATATTTGATTTCTTTCAAGCGAATATATTGTTACTATGATTGTTTTACAAATTCCCAGCGAGCCAAACGTTTTTGGGCCGTGACGCGGGATTTTTTTTTTGTTTATGTTCTTTTGAAACCCTGTGTGCAAAACCCTTTTTTGAAAAAAATAAAACCGCGAAGTGCAGTGAAAAACTTGCATCACTTTGTGCATATTAAAACAATATTCCCGCCAAATATTGATACTATTTAATATGATTTGATATTTGATTTTTCCCACAATTGTTTTGTTCTTGTGAAAACGAAACAAACAAAATTTGCATACAAATCGAGGGATTGGCGGATATCTTTAAAAGGTTTGTGAATTAAAAAACTTGAAAATTGTGTAAAATGTAGTCATTTCTAGTCGTTTATTTTTGCCCCAACAAACGGTTGATTTAATCAGTCTATGGGCTTATCAGTGGAATAAAAACAGTGTGGAGCTTTACACATGTTTGGCCGATTGTGGATTTGTGTTTTGTGTTTGCCTAGTCGCTCTTTCGCTTGATAACGTGCAGAATATGCCCTATCGAGTGGGTCAGAGAGCCCCCATATCATATCGTACACACGCACTTGTTGATTTCGGCACTTTTTGTTGCACTTGCGTTTGGTACTGTTGCAAATGCAAATTTGATTTCTGGATTTCCTAGAACCCCCGGCTCTTGTCATGTCAACAAAAAACGTTCCCTTGGCTTTGGCTTTACTTTCTTGTTTGCTTACTGGTGACTTTCTTGCGGTTCGCCGGGCTCTTCCGCGAAATCGCTTGATGAATAAGAATTAAAATCTGCTGCACACCATAAATTTACCCACCCTCCCTCTCGAAAGTCCCCCTCCAAAATCATCCGCCCTCCAATTTTTCGGTTTGCTAATTAAAAGCAATAAGGCAAAACGATGACAGGATCGGCTTACAGATGCGGGCAAAGATGTAGTTAGGATTGTGGTGGTAATTTTGGAAATGGAAGAAGTTTAAAATATTGGAAATATTGCAAAAGTAAGATTTTTGTAATTTAAATATTCAAAATAAATTCCACATCATTTTCTTATTGCTAAAAATTCAAATATTTTGATGAGTCTTTTCAGTCAACAGTCGATAAAAACACTTTTTTTTATAAATTGACTCATATTGTGTTAAAAATGTTTACTGATTTATACAAAAATTTTGTTTCTTTGTTAAAGTTAACATATACCTATATTATACATTATTTTCAAACCACGCTTACAAATGAAATATTTCTTTTTTTATTAATATAATTTGTTAAGTGAATAAGTTTAAGATTTTAATTAATGGATTAATTCGTAGTGATTTCTTGGTTTTTACTTAAATTATACGATCAAATTAAAGATTTAAACCTTTTTTTTTTGTGAAAATTTAAATTTTTTTTAATTTTTTAAATAAAGCTTTTTAAGTTGTAAAAAATATAATTTGAATATTTTAAAATGTCTTCTATTATTTTGACCTTGACTGTGTGTGTGTCAACAAACAATTTACAGCTGTTTACGCCTGTTGGACGCCCACAACAACAACAAACAGAGGAAAAAGGAGTGAAAGGAAAATGTAAACTCTCGCTCTCTCCCTCCATTTCTCTCAGAATCCCCTGGAGAAATTCAAAAATATAGAGAGAGAGATCTCATTGTGTGGACTCTGCTGGCTTTTCAATTCTCAAGCCGTCAATTGCCGAACTGATAAGAAAATCCTCAACTGATAAAGGGTGGTATTTACATATTTACACAGTCATACACACACACACAAAGAGTCGAGAGTTGCGGGTCTTGAGTTTTCAGTTTCCCCAGTTCGGGGTCTTGAGTTTTAGTAGTGCCGTTTGGGCTGGGCCTCCATATGTTTTCCCCTGTTTTCCCATCGCTTATAACGGTCGTCGCAACGCATGCGCCTCTCCTCCCACAGCCCCATATTCTCCCTCTCTCCTTCTCCTTTTCCTCTTCCTTGTCGCTTTCCCTCCCCCTCGCACTCACGCACACTGGCACACAGATAGTGCTTATGGGATTACAATAATTTCCAGAAATCAATGCACAGTGGTCGCCACATTAATATATATCCCCCATATCATCGACCTCCCGCTGTTTACTAACTGCGATTTTATTGGTCCACCATTAATAATATTTGAGCAACTAATGTGGCATTAGCTGAGTTTTTAAAGACCACAGAATTAATTATATAGACCCCAGTTCATTTAGTTTAGAGCCCTAGAAAGGTTTAAAAATGAACTTCATTCTGAAGACATTAGAAGCACCAGAACATAGTTTAAAATATTCCAGCTTTCCAAAACTCAAGTTTATATAGTTAAGATCCTTTATAAAGGTATACAATTTTAATAATATACTATTTGATTTTGTTCTATAAAATGTACTTTTAAAATATAAAATTATTTTATGCTCCCAGAGGATTTCTAATATTATCATATTTAAATTTTTTTTGTTTGATATGATAATTCTGTATCAGGAGGTATGTATATGGTAAAGCTCTTTTGTAATGCGTTACTGCATTTTGTTTTATAAAATGTACTTTTAAAATATGATATATCTTATATGATAGTTCAGTATATCATATTTAATGCGTTTCTGCATTTTTTTTTTTCTATAAAATGTACTTTTAAAATATGATATTACTCTTTCTTCCCAATTTCCTTTAGCTATGTTTCATTATCATATTGTATTTTCTTTATATGATATAATAGTTCTGTATTCTACTCTTCTAATGTGTTTCTGCATTTTGTTCTATAAAATTTATTTTTAAAATATGATATTAGATATTTCCTAGATTTCTTGTAATATTTTCTTCAAGTGATATGATAGTTCTATATCAGGAGATATCTGTCGTAAGGCTCCACTGTGCCCCTTTTCGGTGTCCAACTATTGTAATGTGCGTGGCTCTCCCTTTCGATTCTCTCCCGGAATCGGAATAGTTGGGCAAGGACTTGCGCGGAAGCTGTTGGGTAAATTTTTCGGGTGGGTGGGGGTCTAGGGATTTTGCAACCCCGGGTTGTGTGTGTGCCGTTCTTGTGGCGAAGAAGAAAAGTCGGGTTATTCGACGTTAGTCTTCGGTCATATGGTCGCCCGTCGAGTTGCGGAGTTGCGGTCTCGCGGAGTCGCCTTCTCGCGGTATTTCGCGTCCACTCCAAATAAAAAAACCTCCTGTGCTGATTTCAAAACTTCCCTACCGTTTCCGACTTCTTACTCCTTGGCGTTCTTTTTTTCTCGTATTTATTATGTGATGTGAAGTGAATATAAGAAAAAAAACACTGGCTGTTATTTTTCGTTGCACACTTACCGCTATAATAACGTGCTTCCTTGTCTGGATTCCCATTTTTTTTTCTTCTTTCCATCGCGTGCAGAAAAAGTAAGCGCAGAATTTAGCGTAAATTTTTAGTGTTATTGTTGTTATTGTTTTGGCCCGTTAGGATGGCAACCATCGATTTGCGTGTCGCGGAGTTAAAAACAAAAAAACAACACACAAATTCAAAAATCAAAATCGGGGAAACAAAAGAAATCAAATGCCAAAATAGCAATTCGATTGTCTGAGCAGAGAGCCGAAAAACAAAACAAATAAACAAACAGCTGAAAATAATGATTATTATTATTATACTTTGGAACTTATCGCTTTTTATCCTATCCGTCTGCCAATAATGATATGTACTATACACAGAAAAAAAAATTCGATATTTAATAGGGTCAATTCTACCTTAATTCATATCAATAAAAAGAAGATATGCTTAATGTCAAATTTATGATTCAAACATATCAACTTGATATATTATCTTATCATATAAAATACTTAATTCAGTATTTTTTTAAACAAATAATGTATAATAAGATAAAAATAATCTTTATTCAAATCAAAATGATATGAATAACTCCTTAAAAAACATTAAATTGACCAGCACATATCAATCTGATCATATGTCCATTTTTTTCCGTGTACACACTGATATGCATAATTCGGAATATCTGAATGTGCCGGAATGTGCTGTTGTAAATGGTGTAAATCATAAACATAAGGCGCATTCAATTTAATTTCCACATGCAACGAACGACACCCCTCCTGATAACGAGAATGAGCTCTACACCATATAGTATTGTATAGTATAGTCCCCCGATCTCTCTGGCATGCATATATGTAAATATATAAAATACAAGTGACAGCTCGGTGGGTTCCATAGCTCATGGGGTTTATCTGAAGTTCCACTTACTGCCCGTCGAATGACACATACATATAGTATATATGGTATATATCCATAAAATATGTCATACGAGCAGGGATCCAGATCCAGTTTTAACCACTTAGGGGTAGACCAATATTTATGAGTATGGAACTAGAACCGTACAACTGTAAGTCGATCGACGAACAAAGAGCGATAGTCCATTTAATGGTATGATGATATAGTAGGACGAGATAAGAAACTATTACTGGTAGTTCGTTCCAAGAAAAAAACATTTCTCAACAGATCTTAAGCTTTAAAAGCTTATGGATAGATAAGAAAACTCGATTAGATATGTATTTCCAGTTCTTAAGCTTAAAACATGATTTTCCCAATTAAAAGAAAATCTTTGATTTATTAGCTAAAACTCAAAAACTCTTTTGAGGCACACACACATATCATCAAAAGATTATTTATGATATCCTGCATGGACTCTCGATGTCCATGTTTTGCTTTAAATAAATACACAAAAACTGAGTCATAAATCTTTCGACAAAACTTCGCAAGATGTCTGGGGGCCTTTAATTAAAGAACTTGTGAATGTTTTTCTATGCTAATATTATTAATTTTCCCTGTGCGAATTCAGCCAGCATTTCCATGAGTCATAGTTTGGCAGGCCACCCATCGCGGTGGCGCCTCTTGAAGTGTTTTTTTTTGTTATTATTTATTTTGCCAGGAGATTGAGTCACGTCAACTGTTCTAATGAGCAAATGGAAGCAGTAAATTGGAGGGGTGGGGTGGCGATGGGCTGACCTTGATGACCGCATGCGCAGGCGGCATTCGTCACGCATCGAAAAAAGGACATTCCCTAAAAATGTCAGAACAGCACTCTGCATATGTGGCATTGACCTTGCCCAATTCCTACCTGGCCATTTAGACCCCGCTCACCCGCTGAGCGGCCTTCGTGGGAAAAGGTAGGCCCAAGGTCCAGACAAAAAAAAAGAAACAAACCAAACCAATCCAAACAGAAGGTGTCAAAAGCCAACACACAGAAAGATAAAGATATATAGCCAATATTGGTTTTTGATTCGATAGTTTCTTATGACCAAAGTACGATTTATAAATAATGATGATAAGATGTTTAGGAAAACAGTAAATGAGACCATAAAGTTATGCTTTTTTTTATAGGGATTTAGCAAAATTGTTTATTTTTAATAGAGATCTATTAAAATTGGTTATTTTTTCAAGAGATCTATCAATATTGGTTATTTTTTAAAGAGATCTATTAAAATTGTATATTTTTTTTATAGAGATCTATCAAAATGGGTTATTTTTTAAAGAGCTCTATCAAAATTGGATATTTTTTAAAGAGATCTTACAAAATTGGCTATTTTTTATAGAGATCTATCAAAATTGGTTGTTTTTAAACATATTGTTTTGGATTGTAAAAATATATATATTTTAAAATATTTAGTGGACTTACCATAAAATATTTGCTCTGTAAAATAAGAAAAAAAAATCAATTAATTAACTTAAATAAACTTCATATACGATTTTGATCTATAATTAGGATAATAATTAAGAATAAGATATTTGTAGATACAAATTGAAACTTTCAATAGAAATTTACTATTATTTTATGATTTTAAAATCTGGATTTCTGTTAAATACCTTAGGAGTTACGTGATTCCCGGATGGGAATCCCTAGCCGTAGGACACACCCAAATATTCTGCGGTGGCGGTTCCGTTTTTCCCCTCGTATTTTTCTATTCTCCTATTCTATTGGCGTGCGAATTTTTCGTGTATTTCTCGACGTGATGTTTGCTTTGGCCAACTCTCTTGCCATTTCCGCTTGTCAGACATTTGTCAGCTTTTAGCTTATTGCCAACTTCTGAAGCCAAAGTCTATGAGAGCGATTGCGAAACAAGCCTACACCGATTTTCAGTCTGGCTTTTTGGTTTTTGATCTTGGTTTTGGGTTTTAAGTTTGGGTTTTGGTTTTGGGTTTCGGTTTGGGATGGAAAATGGTATTGGGATTGGGATTCGAGTCCGGGTCTGAGACTTTAGCCCACCTCTCATCAGTACGGTTCCGTTTTCGTATTCATATTCATCAGCGTTTTTAGTCATTTCATCGCATATCGCATATTTACGTAGGCCATTCGAGCCAAGTTAACGCCTTTATTTATTGACTTATTTGTTTAGACCACCACCTCTTTCGCTAGTTCTCCCATTTTTCTAGTTCTCTATGCATACACAGAAAAAAAATTGGCAAGAGATCAGATTGATATGTTCTGGTCAATTTGATATTTTTTAAAGATCAAGTTATTCATATCGTTTTGATATGAATAAAGATTATGTTTAGCTTGTTTTACAGTATTTGTTCAAAAAATACTACATTTGGTATTTTATATGATATGATAAAATATCAAATTGACATGTTTGAATCATAAATCTGATATGTTATAAGGTAGAATTGACCCTATTTCGTATCGAATTGTTTTCGGTGTAAATGTGTGTGGAACGCAACGCTCACTCACTCACTCGTATTCACATTCACATTCAATGACAAAAAGCAAATAAAACTCCATTTACCGTTTTCTACTTACGTCTCTGATGATGATGATGTCACACTCGGTGAAAAAGCCCAACTATATAAAATACATATGTATGCATATAACATTTTCGATTTCCTTTCCTTATTTTTTCCCTCCTTCTCTGTCCTCAGGTTCCGGCCCCAGCTGAGGAAAACCAACAGAAAAGAACAAGAAACCGAACTGTAGAAGGCGCACAGTGTGGAGATATCAACACCAGATCGGTGAGTTCATCAAAGGTCGCGGGGAAGTGTTAAGTGTAGGGGGGGATTTTGGGGGATCGTAAAAAATCATAGGAGCTTCCATTGTTAGTTCGAAATTTATTGGGTATTTTAGCAAATAAAGACGGTGTTTATTTTGGAAATGTAAACTGTACAACTAAAATATAAAGTTACTCGAATTCGAAAGAAAACTATGGAATATAAAAATATCAGGAACCTTTATGATATAATAAAAATCACAATTAAATTTTTCATCAAAAAGATAATATTATAATATTTACGGTCCCTGGCATATTTTCATATTATAATCATATCCAATATCCTTCTAAAGATAATTTTCGAAAACATTAAATATAAGATCTTTCTGATCTCATAGTAGCATACCTTCAAGATCCCCCTCTCAAGAATTTATCCCCCGAAACGAAAAAGATAAAACCGGTGCAGAAATGACCGTTCGCGATCTAGAAAGAAATGCGCCCCGGCACTAATCACTTTGGTTCTGGCGAAAGTGTGAATCATGTGGCTATATAAGATACTTACGACCAAATGCCCCGGGCTCTATCAAACGCGTATCTCTTGGCCATGATAAAAATATACGATCGGTTTCGTCATAGACCGAGATGACGACGCCTCTGGCTATATGTATACATATAAAGAAATATATATCAAGATATATTCGTGTGAGCGCATTTTTGGGGGGATTATGTCGTAGGTCAGGGAATCTGAATGTGCGAAAGAAATGGTCGTTTCGAGTGGTTATGAATGGGCAGAGCGCCAAAAGAATCTGAGTCACGGCATTTCTGGGGCTGCATTTTCGGTTTCAGTTTCGTTTTTCGATTTCGATTTCGTTATCAAGCGTTTATCAAGCCAATTGGCATTCAACAAACTAACGCACATTATAATGTATCGGGAAAACGTGGCGCGAAATTCATTCATTCCAACGATCGCCAAATAACGACGATCGATAGCTCGGAAGTCGATTTGTCGTCGTTTGTCATATAGCCCGCCCCCCTTCCTAAAACCCCCCTCGGAAAATTTCAATATTTATCGCTCCTAGTTCCTCAAATGGACAACCGAATCGACGTCAGGCACCCATCTCCGATCAGTTTTGGACAGTTCATTTATTTATTTCGACGGTTGACAGGCGGGTAGGGTAGAGTGTGTCAAGTGATCGCCAAAGGGCCACGAATATCAAATACAAAATGCTGGGAATACAAATTGGAATTGGGGGTTGTGGAATGGAATGGAATGGATCATCGATCAGCTGGCAGTTGATCAAACACAGAGATAGCGGAGATGACAGCCAAAGGGATGCAGGGGTGAATTCAAAATGAACTGAGGATCATCCTTACTTTAAAACAGAAATAGGATCTCGGAATCATGCAGGTACATAACTCATTTGGTTATTCAAAGTAGGTAGGTTGATCCTCTAACAAAGGTTAAGGATAATCTATATTATGACAATCCATTTGTAGGGATTTCAAAAGCAGAGATAATAAATCATTCAACACCCAAAAAGTAAATTAAAAGGAGTTTTTTACTAATGGATTCTTTACAGGATTTTAAAATCATTTAATGATTTGTTATGCAAAGACCTTTTTAAAACAATTAAAATGTCTAATTTAGTTTATCTAATGTACTAGTTTGGTCTCACGAAAGGTACTTGAAGGTTCGTTTAAAAGAAAGTTAAGCCAGAAGAATTTTTGCTAAGCGATGCTTCGCAGGATTTTAAAATCATTTAATGATTTGTTATTTAAAAACCTTTTTAACATAATTAAAAATAATTTCTACGTTTGGGTTTGGTGATCTTTTAATTTGGTCTTCGAAGCAAACATTTTTTCTTATACTTTTTCCGATCCACTGATCTCTCCATTCATCTTTGATTCACAACCCATTGCGTGTTGATCGCAAGGCATTTGCCTCGGGGCGATCTTTTGTCTCTTTGTCGCCACTGCTCATTGAATTAATTGCACACAGAGTCGCAACTTCGTTATATCTTCGCTATATCTATATACATATATCCATCTGCATCTGTGCATCTGCATCTTGAACTGAAGAAGATGGATTCCCAGGCCCAGGCGCCTTGTAAATTTAGTTGTTCGCGCACGCAATTTGCTGCTGGCTTTCGGTTGAGATGAGATGAGTGTTGGAAATGCCTGCTTGCTGTGGTCATGAACCCGCATTGTAGTTGCCATTTTATTTGTTTATTAATTGTTCAGCCCCTCTTGCCAGCGGTTGATGGATGATGTGGATGTGTGGATGTGTGGATGTGGCTCCATCTCTATATCCATCTCCAGCTTTAAATCCATCTCTATATTCATATTTTTAGAGCTCCGGCTCCATGTCGTTGGCATGTGGGTTGTGGGTGAAGTGAAATGAAACGATATGAAATGAAATGAAACCATTCAAGTTGACTCTGCCGCCGTTTTCCATCCAACGATGACAATGAGATGCTGAAGTTTCACTGCGATTATGCTCAAAACAGCCATGGGCATTACGCTGTTTGATCTCGCATTGAACTCGCTAAGATTCGCCAGAGATTGAAATCTTTTACGACCGATTCGAGTGATCCTAACCGATTGCAGAATTAAATGATCTTTTAATTGGGTAAATTTTAGATAACATCATAAAAATTCTAGAAATATTAATATATTTGTTCTAGTTAGCAAAAACCTAGATATGAAACATTTTAACCTGATCCTAACTTACAAATTTCTTTTAATTAGGAAAATTCTAGATAACATCCTAAAAATCTTAGAAATATTATCAAATTTCTTCTAGTTAGGAAAAACTTAGATATGAAACTTTTTAACCTGAATCTAATTTACAAAGGTCTTAAAATTGTATTATTTTCATACATATTTTATTATAAAAATGTTTAGTAATGGCTTTTGTATTGCCTCTTCAAAAATCAACCCAACTTAATCTACAATCATTAGTGATAATCTCCAAGTAGCTCAGAAAATCTTCAGGCGATTAAAAGCACAAGTGTAGATCATTAAATGAACATTTAGACCGCCACTTTTTAATGTATTCAACATCTGCCCAGAATGATCTATACCCATTAAGGCCAGAGAGTTACCATCGTTTTACTTTTTTTTTTTTTTTTGCAATCTTTAGCGATTGCCCAGCCAAGCAGGCGTGAAATCATCGTTATTATGATGATTAGTTTTTTGCTCAACGACGGGCATTATTATCAAATTAACACGGCGCTTCACAGACCCATTATATACGTATACCTATAGAAGTTAGGGGTGCTTTTTCGGGGAGTGGAAGCCAAGCGGATCCGATTAAATGCCTTCGACGATTGTCGCCTATTAACGGAATCAACTTGGATGCGGGCGGTCTCTGAAATGATGGGCCTAATCAAAAATGTATTTACGAGATACGACATTACATACGAATTTTGTGGGTCAGGGGTACTTGAATTTCATTACATTTAATGGCGTTTAGTCATCAAGGGATCGAAAGCTTGACAAAAATCTGTGGAAATCCGTTTTGATGGATATGCAATGGGAATGAGAGATGGTGAATGAGAAATGATGAATTCGGGGCGACAAGCGATCGAATGTCCGAATGCCAAATGGTTGCGCATGCGCATTTTTCGGACCAGCGAATTATGAATCGAGATGTGAGATGTGCGATGGGTTTTGCGACTCTATCGCCATCTCTATAGAGAGAGACTCAACCCAAACGAACCGAGGCAAACCGGACTGGACCAACCTGATGTACGGAAAGGTGAAGACAAATTGGGCAGCTTACATCATGAGGGGTATTTTTCGGTGTTGTTTTCTATTTTTTTGCACTGTCTGACTGAAAATATATATCGCCCGCAGGCCCGGCAATTAAGAATTTTTGTCTTTGGCCTGGCCTTTAAGCCAAAAACTGTTGCCTGGGTGGGCGAGAGATTTATTTTTGTGAGTTCGTGTGTGCAGCAGAGTGCTTAGTTTTGTATTTCGCAGCCTGTAGTTTTTGAGCTGCTCATTAAGTGGCTCAAATGGCAGTCAAAAACTGTTGGCCGGAACCAGCCAAGAATCATTATGTCAATGTCGGCCGTCTCTCGGCATCTCTGACTTCATGCCCCGACATTTAATTTGCTGTTTTGGGTTACCTCATAAGTTCGCACTTGAGACTCGAGATACGAGATTTGAGATTTCGGAGGTCTATTCTCGGAGATTTTGCATTCAAATCCCCGAGTGTGTCAAGTGTCGATCGCTTTGCCCTCGTCCACTTGAGCCAGGAAATAAGAAATCTGTTCTTGTTCCCCCTTTTGGGATTTGTAGGATCATAAAGGATGGGTTTTGTGAGTTCCCAAACCCAAATATCCATGACTCGGCACTCCCCTTCCAGCTAAAGTGATCATCCATCAAGGAATGGAATGTGTGTGTAGATCAAACGATCGTTCCGATTGAATCATTATCATCAGATGATCTGATCTTAGGTGTCCTCCCTATTGTGCATAATTTGTAACCAAAGTTAGTAAGTTCTTTGATTGCTTGATTGGTTTTCGGTTTGGGTTTTTGAGCTGGGGGTCTTATAGGGTCTTCAGTTTCTCCAGCAGATCTCCCATTACGATCGTCTAGCTGCAGGGGATAATTTCTGTTAGCTGCGTGCTCGTCATTCCCCTGATTGGAACCGATCGTAAAAACCGAAGCGTGCCTGGTGGTTCCCTTCCCTTTACCTCTACCACTCGACAAAAAAAAAAAAGATCATCCAAGTTTTTTACGATCGCTTTAATGCCTCGTCGACTCTCAACCTCTCATACCTTGATTGACCGAACGTTAGATAGATCATTTAATTTAAACTATTTATGGATATTTTATGGCGGGCGATTTGCATTTTGGCCAACTTTCCATTTGACAAAATGAAACCTAAACAGCGCTCTTCCCCCATCAATGGTTGTGGAGATCATGAATGGAATTCCTTTTTAACGATGTGAGAACGGTGGGAAGATGCCAGGCAGCAGGAAAGATTATAGAGGTTGCGAGTTTGTGAGATTGTGAGATTCCGAAGGCTCTATTAAATTCTATAATGGTTTCTTAAGAGGTCTTAAAGCCTAGTGATTTAAAAAGGCAGGAAATATGTGGCCTAAGATGAGCCAAGAGAGATTAGATCTTATAGAAATTACATAACAGTAATGGAAAATGGGTTCGCTGAGAAGGATAGTTTTCAAAAGGCTAGAGAACCTAACAGGGATATTAGAGGGTATAAGAGGGATTTATTAAAAATGAATCACAATTTGAAGATTATGTCAGAAATAAACCAAAAATCATACTTATGAGTTATCAAGCTGAAGTTATACAGAAAAACCCCAGTAAAAATATTGCGGATTATTCCATAAATAACTGAAAACAACTGAGAACTGGGGCTTTCATACTCCTTCCTTTGAAGACCTATCTAACATCCGGTGTTGGGACTCTGTTGTTGGGATTGTGTCATCCATCTATCAAGCCATAGTCACTAGGCAAACAAACACCATATGGTATGTGGTATATATGGTATATGGTGTATGGTATTTATGGCAAACTGAATCGGGCACAAACAGTTGAGGCATTAGCTCTGTTTCCCTGCCAAAGAGTTATTTTATCTTATCTGCACTGTTTACGTATGATTTTAGTTCGATTTTGATTTGGGACTCGGCAGTTGTTCGCTTTTGATGGGGTTTCGGTTTTGGTTCAGTTCGGACTGTTGTGTGTTTACCTGGCTGGAGATGTCTGGTAAAATGGAAATGGAGTTTACGAGTTCATTTAGCCAGATGTGTCTATCCAGGGCACAGATATATACTATACATCTACACAGAAAAAGAAATTGACAAAAGATCAGATTGATATGTGCTGGTCAATTTTATATTTTGTACAGATCAAGTAATTAATATCATTTTGATATGAATAGAGATTATGTTTATCTTATGTTACATTATTTGTTCAGAAAATACTAGATTTGGTATTTTATTTGATATGATAAAATATCAAGTTGATTTGTTTGAATCATAAATTTGACATTAATCGGTTTTTTATTGATATGCAATAAGGTAGAAATGACCCTATTTCACATAGATTTTTTTTCTGTGTATATATTTATGTTGCGCCCAATTGTTGATTCTGCTTCAGAAGATCTTCTTCATTTGCAAAGACCAAACAAAAACACACAGCTTTCTGTATTGACTGAGGAACTTTATTTGCTGCTTCATATCGGTTAATGTATCTGTATCTGTATCTGTACTATCCGTATCTGTATCTGAATCTCTGCTTCATCTCTGTCTGTTTTTATTGTGTTTACACTTGACTCCATCATGTTGGGGATTGGATCGTGTTGAAAAGTCTTTGCAATTAGCACGCTTTCAGCGCATACCAAGCACTCGCTATTGGGTCAAGGTTAGTAGCCCAGCCCTATAGAGTATCTATAAAGTCTAGACCCTTCCCCCCCATCCCTCGGATGCTAGATACTGGGTACTAGATACCATCGCTAGCCAATCCATCAAGTCGCTTGTATTTACATTTATATTTGTATTTTGTATTCGTATTTATATTTGTCTATCTGTTTCTCTTCGCTGTGGGCGTAAACACACGGCAAACAACTTCATTTGAGTGGAAATCAGACAAGAAGTTGTCGTTGTCGTCCCAGTTTTGGGTTTTGTCGACTTGGGCCCCCTTCGGTTTTCAGGTCAAGTCGGGTCAAATAGTGGCTATAGGGTTTTTAAATAATGGCAAGGCGAATCTAATAGCATCCATTAATAAATCTTTTATGAGGTATGTATATTTAAATATACTGTAAATAAATCATCTTAAATATCTATTTTTTTTCTACAAATTTTTAAAAACATGAAAATAGTTTAAAAATATTGAAATTTTGTCAACGTTTGTAGGTAAAGCTATTAATTAATTTAAAAAAAATATACAAATAAATCATCTTGAATATTAACTTCCTAAGGACTCATTTTTTTTTCCAAAATTGTAATCTGTATGAAATGAAAAATTGTTCAGCGCCAATCGGAATATTCGAAAAAAAAATAGCCCCATAAATCTATTAATTAATTGTAAACAACTTGGGCTTTGTTTATCGCCATTTTTATCGCCTTCACCAAATATCTAAATATACCGAATTTAACTGCTAGATTTTTCTGCAATTTATATGGGGGCATTACTTTTTTTTGACCGCAGCTGCAGATGTACGCCTATGTTTTTTTTTGAGGCATAACTTCACGCCTGATGCTTTCGGTTTCTCGGATCAAACAGATTCATTCAAGAGTTTCATATTGCTCCTGTATCCCTAAGAGATGGAAATGGATGTGGTTGTGGAAGTGGGGATGATGACTGGAAGTTGATGTCAAAGTCGGAGACCTAACCCCTATATAAAAATGTGAATGGCAATTCAAGAGGCGTATATATATATATATAAATCTATATATATAGGGATTTATATGCATGCTGCAGCTGCCCTTCCTTCTTGTCCCCTTTCATCTTTTGTATGCTCCCCAAGTTCCCCGAGTTCCCTGAGTTCCCCGACTTCCCAGTTCCCAAGTTCCCCGATTCTTTCCGTCTTTGTGACGTTAATTAGAACGATGCACCATGCGTGGCTGCTGCCGGGGATTGCCATTGGGATTTGGAATGGGAATGGGATTGGGATTGCAAGAAACGCGATGAGGAGTTCTCCATTCCAACCCAACCCAACCCTACCCAAAGAACTCTGCAGATATAGCTTCTGTTGGATTAACGGCACACGTGTCCGCATCTTGCGCTTATTTATTACCTTTCAGCACCGACTGAAAGAATTTTCCCTTTTCTTTTTTAATGATTTTTATTTTTCGTCTCTCCCGGTTGTTTTTTTCACATTTCTGATCTCTGATACTCTAACTTTTATGAGGAGTTGCTTAAATATCTAATGGATTTTTTAAAGGGCTGTGTATTCATATGGTTATTAAATATTTTTAAAGACCATAAATATGCACAGAGTATAAATTCGATATGAAATAGGATCATTTCTACCTTATTTCATAATTAATGTCACCCTTATGATCCAGACATATCAATTTGATATTATATCATTTCATAAAAGCTACGGTTTTAAAATACCAAATTTAGTATTTTTTGAACAAATATTGAAAAAAAGGATAAATATAATCTTAATTCATATTAAAATGATATTAATAACTTGATCTTTAAAAAATATTAAATTAATCTGCACAGATCAATCTGATCTTTCTGTCTGGTACAAAAATTCAATAAAATTCTCTTTACATTTTAAGAGTATTTTTTCTTCGTTGCAAAAATTCATCAGAGATTTCTAATGTATCGCATGTCGTACAAAACGATGCGGACATCGTTCAGTGCTCTCCCTTGAATTCCTTGCCGGGTGCATTCCTTGTGCGCCAAAATAAAATCAAATAATATAAAGTACAACGTTTCGTTGAAAGGTGAAGATCTGGGGGAAAAAGGGGGAGAAAAGGGAAAATAAAGGGAAAATAAAGGGGATGCAGAACAGAACAGACCCAAGTAATAAGCAAACCGTTCAAGCGCGAACGGGAAAATTTCCGCACATAAATATTTTCCAAGTGAGCAGGCCATGCAGTTTCAGTTTATTGGTTTTTACTTTTTTCAGCCCTTAACCTCAGCCTCACAGCCACCCACCCCATTTCTGGAGAAATTTCCACCCAATCCACCTCATATCGTCTTGTTAAATCTGTAATACCTCCACTTTGTAGTTGCAATTTCAATTGCATAGATGTTTGTTTGTAGTTGGTGGGGTTAGGTGGGTTATATCTAGATACATATGTATTTTACAGCTTGTGGAGCCTCGTTCTTCTCCATTTTAATTGCCGGAAATTATCGTTTAACGCCTAACGTCTATTATAATCTATTGCCTTTGAGCATAGCATATCATAATACTTTAGAACTAAGAAAATAATATGCATGTTTATTTTTAAAATGGTTACTATGATTTCATAGATATACACATAGAAGCTTTAACTTCAGGTTAAGATTCTTGGAATATTTAACATGCATACATAATTTCTCCTTGTCTTTTATAGCTTTGCCTTGCGTGTCTTGAAAAAAATCCGCATTCTTTTGGAGAATGAAAAGTGATGGCTACAAATCTTTTGATCTAATCTGTTAGTTGTGATTAGCTTAATTAAGATTGATGGATGGCAAAAACATGCTTAGAAGGCCTGCCAACCTTTTCACATACCCTTTCTTAACTTTTTATGGGATTAAAAGTTTAGAAGGCCTGCCAACCTATTCACATAAGTTTTTAAGTTATAAATAAATAGATAAATATAAAATTTTGTATGCCATGTTAGATATTTAAAAATCTATAGTATTCTGAAGGAAATTTTGTTCTAGTCATTATACAAAATTTTCCATTTGAATTGACTGTGTATTTTATACCATTTGAGTCTTGTTGGCCCTGAAAGTTTGGACTTTTAGTGGTTCCAACTTTGACAACCCCCCTCCCCTAGTATTTTTTTTTTGGTGCGTTTTCCAATTTGTTTTTCTTGTTGTTTTTGGCATTAATTAACAAGGTGAACGCGGCGCGAGTGTGTTGATAGGTGACCGGTTTTGGGGTCAGTAATGGGTTAATGGCTTGCTCATGTCTGTTTGTTGTCGCAGATTTGTTTAATTATGCCAAGACATGTCTGTGGGTGTTTTGTGGGGTGGAGAGGGAGGGGGGGCGTTGATTTCTCGGTTGGTTATCTATGCTGATTTTTTTTAAATTCTCTGCGCATGCGCAACTCAAGAACAGCAATAACATCGCAACAAAAGCAACAACAGCAACCTGTCAATGTCGCTGCAACAAAAAAAAGAAAAACAAAAAAAGATTTAAAAAAAAAACTATGAATTACCTTTGACAAAATGCCGACAATCTCCTCCCACCACCCGCTGAAAGTCCAACGACTTCGATACGTTTCAAATTGCAACAACAGCAAAATAGAAAAAAAAAAAGGTTTAAAAAAAATAAGTAAATAACCAACTTACTCAAAGTGCATTAAGCACACACAGAGGCAAAGATACAAGTACTCACTTAGAAAAAAACATTGTAGATAATCCCAAATACAGTAAAAATGTATTAAATACAATAGAATTTCACTCTAATATAAAACAATATTCTACATGAACAAGTTCAAAACCAATTTGATTTATAAGAATTTTTTAAAACTTTTTTTCCTTTTTTTTTTTGAAAAGCAAATAAATATAACATTTAATAAATTAAAACAAAGGAACAAGTTTAAAATAATCTGATTTATACACATTTTTTTTTAAACCTGTTATTCTTTTTTTTTTTATTAAAACTTTATAATAATAATAATAATAAATAAATTAAGTTAAATGTCTTGGAAAAAACAACCAAAAACCAAGCGGAATTCTATGATTTTTATTGAATTTTTAATTTCTATTATACTATTCCAAATTAGTTTTTTTTCAGTCCATAGATACACACAGATTTATGCTTGTTATCAATATAAAATGCATTTTTTTTCTCTGCTTCTTCTCCGGCTACTCACATTTGCATTGCATAAAATTTGCATAAATAATTCCATTTAGCTGCAGCAGCAACAACAACTTGAAACTAAAGTGAGTGAGTGCAATAAAAGTGATGTGTCCCCGAACGGTAATCACCACCCCCACCCCCAAGTACCCCCAGTACCCCGTAATATCCAGCACCACCCCCGGGTGTACAGTTGCTCCATCCGGTTGCAGTTGCATGTTGCATATTGCACATTGCACGTTGCACATTGCACATTGCACATTTCAGGCAGCAACATATGTAGATATGTTGCAAGGCTCAAGTGTTTATTTCTTTTTTTTTCCTTTGGAGTTTGGGGGTGCAGAAAAATGTCTTTATTTTTAACCAACGAATGTTGACAGATTTGGCCAAATGATGAACAAAATGGGATTTGCAGGAGGGGGAAAAACCCCAGGATTTGCCCTGAAGGGAAATCAAATTCGAGAATGAGAAGATGGCATTTTGTCGGCACTTTTTCTTACAACCCCATATATAATCTTCTTAGCTCGCCCACTTCCTGCACTTGGTTTTCCCTTATTTATTTTCCTGTTATTTCCTTTGATTTAGCTTCGTATTGTCTTCTTCCCGGTTCTCAGTTATGCTTTTCTTTTGATTTTTTTATTTTTCCAGGGATTTTCAATATTATTATTAAAATTTTAAATACCTCTAAATACTTTTGAATATTAAGAATATTCATATACTTAAGGATATTTAAAATGTATAATTTTTATAGGATGCCCTATCTTTTCCTATTTAAATGCCTTAGTTACTTTTGTATAGTTTCCCTTTTAAGTTAACGTTATAGTTTCCTATCCTTAAATATATACTCCTTACCAAAACTTTATTTTATTTATAAATTATTATCTTTATAAGGTATTTGTTTTTAATAGATCCTTTCTAAAGTTCCTTTATTATTTTTCTTATACCTCCCCCCCCTATATTTCCCTAACCTCCCTTCTTTTAACCCACCCAAAAACTGGTATATCCTTATCGGTTTTTGCAGTTAGGATCACCTTCTCCTTTCTTATCCACCTTTACAGGCTGTGGACTTTGTGTCCTTCTTGAGCACTAGAACTTCCTCTTTCTCTTTCTACCTCTTTAGCCATTTAGCTATGCCCATGTAAATTGTTGCCCTTTTCGCGCGCCCCGCATTCTAAATGTTCCGCCTCATTTTGTGGGCGTTGCGAATTCTTTGTTCATTTATCGGCTGCGCAATTCGTTTGGGCCATTCCGCCGACCATTCGTTACGACATTTCCCTGAGAGCTATGGTATATGGGTATACCTACCCCTCTCCAGGGGGGCTGCTTACAGATTCCAGTACACAGAAAAAAAATTGACAAAAGATCAGGCATATCATTTTGATATGAATAAAGATTTTTTTAATCTTATTTTACAATATTTGTTCAAAAAATACTACATTTGGTATTTTAAAACAGTATTTTTATAACTTTGATGAAATGATAATATATTATGATGATATGTTTGAATCATAAATCAGAATCAGCTTTTTATTGATATGAAATAAGGTTGAAATGACCCTATTTCATATCGAATTTTTTTTTCTGTGTATTCCCAGTATTCCCAGGCCGAGAAGGAGAAAACACACACATATATTCATCTAGGCATTCGCTGAGTGCTTCTGTTGCTGCCGTGGCAATTAATCGATTAGCTGGGCACATTTATTTCGCATCTCGCATTTCTTATTTACATTTTTTTGTAGAGGGGTACGATGGCGCCTCTCCTGTCACCATTAACGATCCCCGATCGTCCAGCAATTTGCCAAGTGAAATATGACGGAAAAATAATGATAATAATGCACTGGGCGTTGGTTTTCAAGAATGTGCGCGATGTTTTGCATGCGAATTGGTTGTGAAATGAAATGAAATGGAATCAAATGATCGAGGGCTTTGAGATCGAAGTGCTATCGTATAACCGAATGGCAATGCGGAAATGCCTGGACTGATCTATGGTCTATGGTCTCTGACCACCGTCCAAATGTGCAAAGATCGTTGTGCAGAGAGGGAGGCGTGGGTCGTTCTTCGCCGGGTGGGTGTATCTATCTATCGATCTATCCATCTATCTACATCTACATACACATAAATGCAAACTGGAGCGAAAAGGAATGCCTTGAAAGCGTGATAAATGAGCGCTGAAAACATTGATCAATGAAATTTGCTCGAGAGGTGCCAATGAACTCTCTATTCAATTGTGGTTCAATCTCTTGGAGCTAACAGAAGAATTGGAGGAAAAATAAACTATAGCCTTGAAGTAATCTGGGGGAAATCAGCAGAGGAACTGAAATAGCAAATTGTGATCGATGTTCTAAGGGTCCCTGCTCGGGCGCCATCTGACAATATTATTTGTCAGTAGAACCTTAAAACGTGGTCGATACTCGAATACCCACTCTACCGTTCTCAACTAATTGCTAGGCCCTGACTTCAATTATTGTGTCATAATCGATTTGCCCCAACATTGCGATTCCCAAATTGGATCTTGTTCGGGGGGATTTTCAATGATCAACGATCACCGATCGTCGTTCGCTAATACGCACCCAAAACGGATCCAATTATGTCATTTAAGTGATCCGCACAAGTTCATATCCGTGTAATTTGCGCCCCGTCTCTTTTGCAGTGTGTCAAAGTTGAGTTGATAATGCGATCATCTTGTATAATGATCGTGCAATGGACTCGATTTCGAACCGGCAAACATCATCAAAAAAACTAATTGATTGCAGGCAAGCCTCAAATTGCCCCGCCTTCTGATCACCTGCTGTGTTTTTCATGTTTTTGGGAGGGGGGTTATTGCCTTTTGACAGTTTCCAATCCACTTGAAATTTAAATTACGAAATCGAAATTGAAACTGGCCCAAGATTTTCGTGCGTGTTTCAACGTCTTTTCGATCTGGAGATCAGTCTTTTTAATTTTTTTTGTGGTCTAGGCCATTTGTTTTGGGCCATTTGACATGGCTTGGCATTCACACTAGTTTGGTTTTTTTTTTGTTTTAAGCCCTCTGTGTTTGATTGCCGGATCATTATCACAAAATGATGTTGTTTGGCCGGCGGTTTTAATGATCATCGCCTTCGATGTCTTTTGGGTCGCAGCTTGATCAATTTTAATTGCTCTAACCCTCTTTAAGGGCCCGTCATAAATTAATTTAAAGCGTTTTGCCAACGAATGAAATTGAAAGTGAATTTATTTTCAATTTCGTTAACCATCCATTGAAGTGCGCACATGCGCACTATCTATTTTCTGTATCTACTAAGGTCATTCAATCGATAGTTCGATCGATCGAGCGTTTCCAAAGTTTGTGTGCGACTAAAAAAAGACGAAACACTAATTAATTGTTCTAAAAGTGACACAAAAACGCGAGACAGAAACAAAAAATATCGCCTGCAGTTGCTGTTTGTTTTTGGAAGCCGCAAGGTTAGCCATAAATAGCCCTGGGAAACGAGACTCCCAAATAGCTCGAATGGATCATTGACATTAGCCAAGGGAGGTGGATATTTTTAGGAGCCCCATTTTTCTTCTTCGGGGAGTGAGAAACTCCCAGTGGGCCTGCCCGATCCACAATCGTGTGTTTTGTGTGCGGATAATGATGATCAATGGAACCAATAAACTAAAAAAAAAAACGGAAAACAGAAAAACAACGGCGACAACAAACAACAAAACGCCCAACACTCATGCCGGAAATTGTAGAACGTGTTTATGCCACAATTTCAAGTTGTTAAGCCACGCACAGAAACCGAGAGACAGACAGACAAAATGCGTCAGACGACGAGAGGCGGCAACAACAACATGCGACATTCGTGCCAAAAAGTACAGATACAGATGCAAAGATACTTCAGATATATAGAGCCGAACACAACAACAACCGTTCTTCTCCTAAGTAGAAGAGCAGCTCAATCTCTCGATTCCTGTTCTTCTTTCATTTTTTTTTTTCGTCTGTAGACTACTCCTAGAAGCGATCTGTAGAAAGCGAAACTATCTAACGGATACACTGGGAAAGATCACTCTTCTTATATTCGAATTGAAAAGAATTACAGTTAAAAAAGATTTTAATAAGCAGAAATACGATTACAATGCTCTATGCACTAAAATTTTTTAATATTCTTACAAATTTGTTCTATAATTCCCAACTAGTTCTGGTATGAGAATTTATTACAGTTAAAATGAATTGAAATAAGTAGAAATGCAAATTATGAGCTGCCGGTTTTTAATTATTTAAAAACTTTAACAGTCCGTCTCTATAATTCCCAACTAGTTCTGGCGATAAATTAAATTTTTGTTGTTTTTAATATTTGTTCTAATTTAAGTAGTTTGGTTGGGCTTTAAAGGTATTTTGACCAGTGCACACACGCTCACGCACATCGTAGAACCCAACTGAACTGGAGTGAACCAAACTATAAGGCCGAGCTCCAACTTGAGCCGAGTGCTCCATTCATAAATTCTCCATTCAGATTTGGTTCGCCTGGTGTTTCGTCTGCAGATCACGTGCCCGCTATCAAAACAGATCGGGGCGGTAAAGTACGGTATGGTAGGGGTAAGGAGTGTACATTGTACATAGAGTGGGGAGCAGTTGATTGAACCGATTCGTAATAACGTGGCCAGACTCACGATCGAATTGAGTTGTTTATGGAGGTGGCACGTTGACATCAACGCCTCAAAGTCGCCCCATCGTCATCTCCCACTCCTTTTGGCAGGTCCACCAACCAAATGACAAAGTCCAACTCGAAGTTGGGATTTGTTTTCCTGGTCGTTCGATGCATAAATTGGAGTGATCCATTCGACATGTGCGTGTCGCATATCAATTATGCCCTCCGAGGAGGAGGAGTTGTTCTCTTCAGTGCCAAACAGACAGTGCGTTTCGTAACCGTTAAGCCCACTCATTAGCTATTCCGGTTCGATAACACAAGTTACTTAAAAACGAAACGTATGATTAATAGTTTATAATAAATATTAATCTAATTAAAAGCTAACATCTAAAGTGACTTGGGCTATTTTTGCAAACGCCTGGGGATTTTTCTGCATCAAGGGATCAAAGAATAACCGCACAGTTATCCCCCGCTATGTGCTCCAGTTGTTCGTCGCCGTGGCCTGGTTCCTGCTGTGTGTTGTGTGTATCTTGACCTCGTTACCAGGTGATCTCGGGTGATCTCTCGGATTCGCAGGCTGGGCCAATGACGATGAGTTTGCGCTGCCAGCAATCAGGCCGTAAATGGCTAATTAACAACAACGCATAACTCTCACCTGGCCAAAGAGCTCAGTTGGTAAATGGTAGATGGTAATGGTAATGGAAATGGAGATGGAGCATTGGAGGTCTTTACGGACTACGGACTAGACAATTGCCAATTATGTTCAGGTCCAGATCCAGTTCAAGTTCCATCTCGAGTTCTAGTTACGGATTGCTCTTGCTCTTGCTCTTGGTTTCCATTCCCATTTCAAAATCTTAACAACTTTTATTCTTGGCCCCGCTGTTTTGCTGTTGTTCTGGTGCATATTGTCATTGGATATGTGGCAATTGTGTCACACCTCTTGGCCACCAACTTTGTCGCTTTGTGGCCAATGTCAATTGTCATTAGATAGTCAGTTGTCTTGTCTCGTCTCCATCCTCATCATCATTTTGCCTCCAGAACGGAAGATCGTAACGCGAGGTTCCGGCAGTACCCTTAATGATCTTAATGATCCACAACCCTAACCAGGGTTGCCAAGTGAATTTCAGTTAAGAATGTTGCAAATAGAACAGTGTGTCAAGAGGTATATTGAGTACTACGTGTTCAAATGTAGGTATTGCTATGATATAACTTCAAATTCCAGTTATAATCAGGTAACACGTCATTTGTTTATACATACTACATGGGTTTGGAAAAACGAAAAGAAGCAGTACGAAGTGCTTTATGCAAATATGTCTACTAATCAGTAGAACTTTTTGACACTTTGTTAAAAAAAAACTAAGGTGTGTATCTAAACAAGGTTATAGTGTTAACGACTTTGTAGTTTACCATTTTAAATGTAACTTTTGTACAGATTTTTTATGGATAGGAATTTTGAAAATTCCATATTAAACATAATTTAAAAGGGATAAGTTCCGGACTGGAAATCCATAAGATTTAATGGCTTCTTGGAAGGGATATCATAACCCATTTGTCACTATCCTAAATGCAGAGATCGATTGATTCGTTTATTTAATACCCAGTATCATCGATCGATTTGAAAACTTTCCGAGAATTTGGGGTAAAGGGTTCGAGAGAGAATCTGCAAAATTGGAATTTATGAGGGGCAAATAAATCTTGTTTGCATATACTCGTAGAAATTACAGACTGAAAAGATTCAATTTCTGCATAAATACTGCAAAAAAAAAATTTCCCTTTTTCGGTGGGTTCTCAGAAGACGCTTCTTCTCAATTCTTTCCGCCCCCCCTGTCTTCCAGAAGCGCGAGTGAGATGGCGACGGCATTAAGCCTGATTAGGCCGGGCCAAAAAGAAAGGCAACAATAAAGACCCACAAAAAAAAAAACAGGGGAAAAAACTCATAAGTGATGGCGGGGCGACCAAAAGAAAACAAAAGTAAACCCGGCACAAGTTCAAGGTCAAGAGCGGAGAAGAGCGGCAAGGAGAAGAGAGTGCAGAAGGGAGCGGAAAGCTGCGCTTCAGGTCTGTCTCACACACACACACGCACACCCGAGCGAAAGGTGAACCTGCGAGCGAGGGAGAGAGCGAGAGGATGGGGGCGGCTGTGGGAGCGAGAGGGCATGAGTTGTGTGCAGCAGCAAGAACTTCGCAGCATCAACTAAACACAAACATAAAAGCAACAATAAGAACAAGGTACAGGCACACCTCACTAACTCAAACTTAAAGCGTTTACGAAACATTTTCAGATTTATCGAATATTTGTGATTTATTTTTGTAAATTTTTGAAATTGTCTGATTGAAATCTTAAAGTCATTCCAGAAAATTATGAAGTTTCTTATAATATAATATTTTCTAATATTTTCCCTTTCGAAATTATAATTAATGTCTAATTAAAATATTAAAAATCTAGAAATATTAGATTTAAAAAAAGTCATTCTAACAAATTCTAATATTTTTAATACTAAAATAATTCATAATATTTTCCCTTTTAAAATTACAATTGTTTTAATATTACATTTTGTCTAATTAAAATATTAAAAATCCAGAAATTTTAGATTTGAAAAAGGTCATTCTACAAAATACTAATATTTATAATATTTTCCCCTTTCAAAATTATTATTCTTTAATTACGTATGCTTTATTGATGTTTCACTGTGCCAGAGAAAAGAAATCAGGTAAAACAGCAGCCGGAACGCAGCAACAAAGGCGCATAAAGGCAACTTGAAGCCATGGCTAATGAAAGTCAGACAGTGGGCGGGGCAGAAACTGAAAAACATTAGAAGTGGCGAGGCAGAAAAACGCTTGCAATCCGCCGCCTTTGTCCCTCTTTTTGCCATTTGCCATTTTAGCCATATGTATATATTCTCCCCTTGGCCAAAAGCCCACTTTTAACGCACTGAAGTGCTACCGCCATTACGTCATTGAGC
This sequence comes from Drosophila lutescens, assembly GCA_037075285.1. NCBI lineage: Eukaryota > Metazoa > Arthropoda > Insecta > Diptera > Drosophilidae > Drosophila > Drosophila lutescens. Next base: position 2,427,213 of record JBAMCF010000413.1, on the reverse strand, counting down.
GTGGAGCAAACATATGTATGTACATATACATATGTATGCACTATATATATTTAGATATTTTCTAGACCACGATCACAGTCGCTGGGTGCCCGTGTGGTATCTGAGTTTTAGATAGTGCAAAAACCTTTCTAGTTTGCTCAATGTAATCCCCACATTGACTGATGGATCAACTGATAAGATTCTCGAACACCCTACCATTTATAGAAATCAATTCCCTGCGTCGAATATCGAGAGTAGAAAACAAAATAATCATATCTTTGGGTCAACTAAGTGTTAATTAGGATTATGGAAACTTCAACTTATAGAGGTATCCTTTATATAAGGATTATTAAAAAAAGTATATATGTTCCCCAAACTTTAAGAGGTTTCGGGATTACATAAGCAAAGTAATGGGCCTACGATTTGAAATGAACGAAGTAATTAAAGAGTAACCCCAAAAAAAATGTGAAGCTTAAAGATCTCTTAAGCACCGGACATCAAAATATATTTTAAAAGATTTTCAGTTCAAGTATATATCTTTTGAGATCCTTTGAGATAATTATATTAATCAGGAATATCCTTTGGCGTAGGTCATTGCATTGGTCTTCAAAGTCGAGCAAAGGCAGCAGCTGTCCCTCTCTACGTTCTCTCCCCCTCCATCTAGCCATCTCTCTCTCGCTCGCTCGCTGAGTCAACCCACACTGCGCAGCTGCGACTGCGCAAATGACTTTGAGTTCGACTCCGCAACTTGGAACTCGGCTATTGTTGTTGTTCTTGTGTTACTGTTGTCATTTAAAGTCTAATCAAAACATTTGAAGTTACTTAAGAAACCTACGCAGCTTAAGTTGCGTTTCTTGTTTCGAATTCTTAACTTGTCGCAGCTTTGTCTTTGTTTGTTATTTTTTTTCTTACACAGACGGAGGCAAAATAAATTGTAAATTAAGTTTCTGCGACATTTCTACAAAAAGCGGCCATTCAGCGACAAGTTTTTTATGTTGCTGCCGCTGATTTGCAGTTCTTTAGTTTTTGTATTGTGTTTTCTTTGCCCTTTCAAATGATATAGCGGCTTTAGAAGGTTAACATGTGTGTGAGTGGAGATTTGATCTACTTAAGGCCAGACGAGACAAAAAAAATACGAAATACCTCTTTCTTTGTGTCTTTGTGAGGAGCTCAATTATTTGCTTTTGGGTGAGTCAGTTCTGTGAACTTTAATTTTGGCCCGATGCCAGTTGATTTCCTTACTCGCTCATTGGTGTACCCACTCCCACTCTCTCTCGTAATCCCCCCTCGCGTAGTGCTCAGCTAGTCCAAGGTCGTCGTCCTCCCACACACGCCACCCACTCCACACTCCAATAAAATCGTCAGGCGACATCACCGTCAGTCCCCCAGCACCATTTGGCTAATATATAAGTATCTAAGCGAGCACAAAAATTATACAGTGGTTCTGGGTTGTAAGAAACAAAGCGTTAGAATTTTAAAAATATATTACACTCAACGTACCATTCAGTTCGAATATTTGGCGCCCTACGTGGGGCATTTATAGTACCATAAACACCACTCAATAAATTAATACGGCATTTTGAAATAACCTGTGTTTGTTCACATAAATAACACTAATATCGTCAATAATCGTTAAGATATTCATGAATTCATTATAAAAATGCATAAATAATGGTAAAGATATAAATTAATTTGTCCATATATCCCGAAATCACCAAATTAATAACATATCTTGGCTTCATGTTTGATTCCCATAAAATATGCAATTTTTTAAAGCCGTGTCATGTTCAGTTTTTATGTTTTGTATGGTAAATACAGCTGGAATGCAATAAATCGTTATTTACAACAATTAATTATGAGATTTCATTATAATAAATGTATGCTGTATCTTATGGTTTCATTTTTCACAATCCAAACCACTGTAAAACATTCAACCTACTCAGTGGTAGAACTTTTTTTCTTTCTTTTTTGCATACTATATTTTTTTGATTCTTAACTACAAAATGGCGACGCCGGTTCTCCTTTTGTCTGGGCGTCTATTGATTTAGCCGTAAATGACGAAATGGCGGAAAGGAAAGTGGAGACAAAGCGTCAAAAAGGAAACTCCGGCGGCAAGTGCATTTAACCGAAAAAGGAGCGGGGAAAATGCGACGGAGGAAAATGAGGAGGAATAGGATGATGAGGGATAGTGCTGACATTTATGGCTGATGATGGGATATTATGCATATGCATAGCATGGAATGCAATGTGGATGACAATGCATCAACGGACAAAGGAGCGAACGAAAAGGGAGCGGGCCACAAAAGGAGCTAAACATTCAGATGGGGTATATGGCTTATGTACGTATATAAGGTATATTGGGATAGGCAAAACTCCATTCGAGTGCTGAGTGTTACCATTGTTGTTGGCCCTCAATGGCTGAAAATGGATAGATAATAACTTGTGAAAATAACTTTTGCACTTGAACGAGATTTGAAATGTTGTTGTTGAATGGGGAGCACTCAGCGGAGACAGAGCTGCATCGAACATACATATATGTCTGTACTGAAAATCATGGTCCATGGTCCACATTCGACACTGAAATTTCTGACAGATGTGAGTGCATCAAGTTCGGATGGTTTCGAGAGTCTAGGGAGATGGAGATGGATCCGAAGTGGGAGTGTGAACTGCATTCCCTCCATTGAATGTGGCGGCCTGAAACGAAATCGTTTCGATTGTCGCTTCGAGTGTCATTGAACGTTTGGGTGGCATAAATGGAAAAAATGAGGATGGAGTTGTGAAGGAGAACTCTTCAGGGAGTACACTGGAAAAATTATAGAAAAATTATGGGAAAAATTATAGCATTTAACTCGGAGTTATTCTAGGCGTAAGTGAACCTATTTCATGAGTTTCTTTTACAAGTTTTTTAAGAAATATTACAATACAAACTTTATTTGCATTTCCAAACCATTTATAGAGCTCTAATCAAGCTGATATATTGAACCACCCGAACAATTGAAAAGCGTCAAGTATCTCTTGGATATGCAATACATACTTGATATCTTGTTTCATTTGCACTTGAAATGCCCAAGTCTCTCGGGTATAACTTTCCTATTGGGTCCATTGTATATCGATATGGGATATGGATGGATGAACCACCCCCCCACCCAAGTATTGTGAAACTCTATCGCATGACCCAACTACAAATACAAACTCTATCTCTTTTGCGATGTTTGTAATTGTTAATTGAAAAAGTCAACAGCAGCAGCCGATTGAATTCGATACTTTTATAACATATTTTCCATACTCACTGTTGTTATGGCCAAAGCTACAAGTTGTTGTTGTTTTCGTTGCTGTTATCGCTTTACACTCTCGATCACTTTTACTGTCATTCGGCAATTCACACTTTAGCATTGTAAAAAGTGAGGGGAAAATGCTGAGGAAAAATACAAAAACATTGAAAAGTTAAGAGGGGGTTGTTCATTAGTTCATTTGTTGTTGAAGAGTTAGTTTAAAGAATTAAGAAAAAAAGACATAATAACAAGACCCAAAATATAATACCTTATAATTAAAAAAAAATCATATTTAGCAAGTTTATAGTTATACCACTTGGATGATTACTACCCATACTTCTGGAAAACCCTTACAGATAGACACTGTTTTCTTACGATAGACAAGGTCATATTGAACACTTGCTGCAATATCTGATATAAAGACGAGAACCCTTAATAACTGGGAATGGGAACTTTGTTATTAGATAAGAGAGAAACAATAAAGTAAACAGGCGGGAAATGCGGGGGAGTTGTAGTGACGATTTCGAATGTGGAAATCAGCAAAGGCCAAAAAATAAAAATAAAAAACAAAACGGTGGAGGGGCACACATTCAATTACCGGACTTGGCGATGGGAGGAGATTGGATCGCATTGGTTTGGAATGGGAATGGGACAGGCCTTATATGCGATATGCGAATCGATGCCGACGACGACGACGCATCCTATGCAAAATGTGTGTGTTGTTTGTGCTTGGATGCCGATTTTTTAATTAAATTCACTTTCAAAAATACCGCTAATCATTCGAACAAAAGGCCAGCGAGCATTTGCATATTTGTTTGTCTCGAAAGTTTGCGACTTTTTGCGTTTTTCGATTTTCTTTTTGTTTTCAGTCATTCTTCAGACTTTTGGGGCAGCCAGCAGGGGGGCGTGGCATGTGAATAGATTGATCGATCTAGGCAAAAAAGATTTTCGCAAGTGCGAAAGCGAAATCCCGGGGATGAGATGCGGATTTAGGCAAAAACCAAACTAAAATAAACCCCCCGGGAGGTTTGATTTTTGATTTCTTTAACTTAACCCATCAATGGCCAGCAAATTAGCCAACACACATGGGTTTTTTTTTTTGTTTGTACTTGTCCGCATGCGAATATATGCGAATGCGAATTCGAATCCGATTCCGAATCCGCCTGATCACTTTGAAAAAACACGTAAGTGGCCAAATCGGTGCGCCTTAATTAAGACCAGCCTCATCGGTTACGTAAGCACTTAATACACAGCACCAACGGAGACCAACGGATCCCAATAGCCAGGCGAATTAAACACACAAAACATTTAAAGCCGAAAAAAAAACACCGAACAGCGGAATGCCGAATGCGAATGGTGTTCGATTTCTTTAAACTTTGTTCCCACTCTTTCACCCATTGGTTTTTTTTTCTGATTTTTTTATTATTACCAATCGATCGATCCTACAAGATTTCGACCTGGCCTAATTAATATAAAGCAGGTGTGGCAAATACCCACCGATTTTATTCTGCTTTCGCATTAGAATTTGCATTAAATTCTTTGGCGCCCAACGTGGGGCGCATTTTTAACTCATAGAAATGTCATAAAAAAATATTCTGCAAATTATATTACTACTTTTTCTTATAAATATAGTTAAATACATTTTATATTCCAATATTTTAAACACTTTGCCTTTTAATTCATAGAAATGTCATAAATAAATATTCTAAAAATTATTTTACTACTTTTTCTTGTTAATTTAATATATTTAATATATAGATTTTTCCCCTTCGCTTTCCTTTGTCCTGACTAAAGTCGTTGACTTCATCCCAATGGAGGATTAATGAGGGGCGGGTTTTTGTAGGCACCTGAAAACTCAACCTGTTCTGATGGCCCAAGGTCAAATCCTGTTGCGGCATCCTTATGCAACGATATAATTCGATAAACGCCCGTGATAAGGCATAAGTTTTATGACTGGCCTTGGATTTGTGTTGGTTGCTCAGCGGAGATCGTCTTTTTCTGACCGACGACCGAAGTTCACAGTTCAATTGGAGTTACCGCTAATTAGTCGCTGGATTAACCGACCTGTTAATGAGAGTTATAACAAAAAAAAAAGTGAAGCACTTGGGTGTGAGATGCCATTAACCTGGCGCCCAATACCAACATTGTTTTCCAGTTGGCTGTCGCTTTGTTGGTTTGTCGATTGTCTGGGCCTTTTTCAACTCACCGACTTTTATGTTTTATTTATTGATTTTATTTGTATAACTTTTGCCAGCGGCGGCGGCGGTTTGCCGTTGCCGCTGCGGTTTTTTGTAGTACCCATAATTATGTCAGCTGCAGTGGCACAATCATAAATTTACAACGTTTTGGTGCAACAATTTTTTACAATTTATTATCCACTTGCTGGCAATCTGATTGTATATCATCAATCAACAAGGGGTTTGAGGAAATTCTTTTGTTTTTTTTTTTTGTTTTAATGAAGTAAATAGCTAAAATGCTTGTTTTCTCTTCTTATTTTCAGCTTAATATCGAACCGAACCGAACCGAAAAGCTAATCCGTACCAGACGCGATGCACTGCAACCAAAAGCGTAACGAAAACACGACGACCAAACTTTGCTAAAAAAAAATAACAACAATAATAAATAGAAAACACAAAATTTTGAAATCGAAAGCTAAGGCAAAGAAAGAGTTTTTGGGGGAGAAAATCACAAAGTTATAACGACGACATGGCCATGTTGGAAGCAAGGCCCTATAGGCCATTCAAATCCAGCGAGGAGTATCTGGAGGCCATGAAGGAGGATCTGGCCGAATGGCTTAGCACCCTCTATCCGGAACTGAGCATCAACGCGGAGAACTTCATGGATCGCTTGGACACAGGCGTGGCATTGTGCAAGGTAAGTCAAGCCCCCACCTAAATTCACACAACCATTAAATGCAACACTCTTCACTCTACACACAAAAAAAAAAAGACGTCGCGGTCAAATCGATATGCGCATGGTAAATTTCTGGCATATCGTTTGTGACAACTTAAATTACGTGAGTGGGAGCGAGAAGTACAAACTCAAATAGAGCGAGATAGCGCTTAAAGTTACATGAGTGGGAGGGAGAAAGACACATTCGAAATTCGAACTGGCCTGCTGTTTACATTTTGAGCATATCAAGTCAAAATTGATACCACACAACGTAAAATTGATCATCGTTTCATATCAATTTTTTTTTTGGGTGTACGGCAAGTGCTAAGAGCTCGACAGATTTCCATTCCCATTTCCATTTCATCTTTTATGCCTTGGCTAAAAAGCTTCTTACCTGGCCAACGGCACTCGGGAAAGCTGAAAAAAAAAAGGCAAGCCAGGAAAAATCCAGGTCACCGGGGGTTCATTGAGCCAGAGCTTAGTTGCTCAACCAAGAGCATTTGTGAAAAGTTCATAATTTAAATGAAGCACAGAAAATAAGCCAGGGGGCAGGGATAATGAGCGAAGGGGCACAAAGGGATTCCCTCCTTTTAAGTTGGGAATATTAAGATATTAAGCTAAAAGCATGGTCATATTAAATAATTCTAATATATTTTAAAGGAAAATCCCAACTTGATTTAACCGAGCTCGAAAACCTATTGAAAACTCGAGATCATAGAGGCCTTGAAGTCTCAATGTCAGTAGCTGTACGGAACCCCCCAGTTTCCCAGTCAGTTCTAACTTGAACACCAAAACAATAACATCTAAATTTTCTTAGCTCTGTGAAAGAACTTGTAGTGTTTTCCCAAAATTTGTATTTTATTTCATCTATTTTTTGTAACTTTTTATTCTGCGTAAAGTTTTCGGTTTCCATAAAGAATAGAAGTAACCAACAGTGTAACGACAAACATGATACCCTTGAAGAACGTGATACAAACGCGTTCCGGAAAGAACTCGTGTTCATATTCGCGTAGTTTGATACTAGATTGGGTATATGAGTCGGTTGGTAGGAGGGTGTTGAAGCTAGAGTCTTTGGGCAATGGCGTTGAGTACTGTATGTTGCTGGCCAAGCTTCGTCCGGCGGCAATAAACATGAAGAAGGTGAAACTCGATGGTTCTCCGTACAGCGCAATGTTCAACTTGACTTTGCTTCACACGGGCCTGCACAAACTTCGGATCGAGAGGGATATTCCGGTAAACCGATTGATCGACGGGGGCTATCGAGAGAATCTAGAGTTCGCACAATGGTTTAAGGCGATCTACGATTTGAATGCCGAACCGAATGTCATAGAGGTGAGCCCCAGAACCCAACCTAATGCTAAAACCCCTCTGAAGCGCAAGGCCAATGGATCAAAGTGTGACGTAAGGAACAACAGCACCGAATCCGATAAATCCAAGCGGCTCGAGGTGCGACAATCGATAATCGATGAACAGGCTTCGAACTCTGCACCGCAGCCAAATGCTTCGGAGATCGAACCACCAAAGCTAGGTAAAAACAAAAGCATCTATAATTGTTCTCCACTCCTTAGACAAGAATTTCTCAACCCGCAGATAATAATACCGAGGTGACCCCATTGGAAAGTCTCAACGTCAGTGATAAATGTGTTCAAGCCAGTTTTCCCGACGAAAAGAAGACAAGAAATTCTCAACCCGCAGATAATAATACCGAGGTGACCCCTTTGGAAAGTCTCAACGTCAGTGATAAATGTGTTCAAGCCAGTTTTCCCGACGATCCTCCATCCAAGGATGCCACTGATATTCTAGAAATAAGTCCTTCAATTGGCAATACTATTCATTTGGACCGGAATACTATCCCTTTACAAGTTTCAGTAGCAGAACCAGTGGAATTGATATTTGACCAGCCTTCGGATTCTGCGAAGATTTCAGATGACCCTGATTTGAATAATGTACCGCTTGAAGGCGAAATATACCCTCAAAACTACCGTATTCCCTTGGAAGAGCAAAAGGATGCTAAAATCGAAGGGCCACAGAATTTTGTATCTCATGAAAAGGTGTGCCAAACGGATAATGATGATTTTGGGAATTTAAAAGACTATGCCACATCCATCATGTGTCCACCACCATCATCTTTTTGGGGACCATTTCGCGTTGCACGCAGAGAACGTAATTACATTCCCTTGGATGAAATGGGATATCTTCAGGATTCCTCGCAATGCAACGAAGATGCCGTGTGTTTACCATCGAAATCTGCGAGGGAATCTCATTGCACCTTTAACCGACCTAGGCCACAGCATTTTAGGTCATCCCTCCATTGTTCTATGGATATTAAACTTCAACATATTGTCAAGAATATCAAATATTTAGTTCGCGATTTCTCCGAGGAGTACGATTGTCAAGATCAACAGATACCTAGCTCTGCTGACAAGGTTTCCGTCAAACTTCCATTACCGGATGACCCAAATGCTCAAGATGAGGCACCTGAAATAGAAGAAATATCGGAGATATGTGATCACATCACAGAGTCAGTGGGCTTCAATAATGAGGATTCAATAGAAACAAGGCTCTCGAGAATCTCTAATAAAATCATCTTAGCTGAGGACCAGGTCGGTTACTGCAAGAAAGGCATAGATTTTTTAGGAAAAAATTTAAAATCCTTGTACCAAAAATAATTTACTTTAATTTTTCATTTAGTTAATATTCAAATTTATTCTGTCAAGATTTAAAAATTTATTGTTATAATGGCATCACTTCAAGAAGACTTCTTCAGAAGATGATGGATTATATGGATTATGGATTATATGGTTATGGATTATTTGGAGAAAAATTAAAAAATACTGATACCAAAAAAAGGTTATTTTATTTATTATTTATTTAATAAATAAATGTATTCTGTCAAGATTTAAAAATGTATTGATATAATGGCATCACAAAAGGCTGATAATTATATAAAATGAAAAAAACGCGAATTCTTCAGAATATGATGGCTATTTCGTAAGAAATTCGTATTGATCCTAGGGAAATCATTCGATTTGTGATAAATTTCTAAATAATGTGGTTATATTTATTTCAATTATAATATGCTTTGATCCGAAATTCTATTCGCTTTGAGTTTGCTTTTAGTCTTTTGGCTTTTCGGTTTGGCTTGGTTTGGTTTGGGTGGCGCATGCCACATGCCACAACCACAGCTATAGTACCCATACCCCTCTTTTGGCCCTCTTTTCTGTTTTGTTGGCGCTGAGTGGCGCCAGTAGCACCCGACATCGTCACGCTGGAGGCCAATAGCAAGACCTCAACCCGTAGACAATTTGTCTTTACTTGTGCCGTGTTGTTGCTGTTGCTGTTGCCCCGATGTTGCCGTTGCAGTTTGTGTTTTATTTTCTGTTTTCAGCTTTTCTGTTTTTCTGTTTTGCGGATTCGTATCTGCAACGAGATCTCCTTGCCCCCTTTGGGGGTCTCCTGCTGCGCCGCGGATCTTTTCTCGTGTCTTCCGAGTGTGTGGATTTTTAGCTCTTTCTTTCGAGGAACTTTGCCGAGCATCCATAACCAAAATATCGTTAGTTCCATAGAACATTCTAGTATAAATTATTATTAGTGTTGGGCAATGTAACTATCGGCCAGTTAGTGTTGAAGATAATCGTGAAATATCTTCGTGTTACTTATTAAAAATACTAAAAAAAATACAAAATGTTGAATTTTTTAGGATGTTTTGTTTGCGATTGTTAAGAATTTAAATTTTTTATATTATATTAAATAAATGAAAATTGTTTTGAGGTCTTTTTAAATAACTCAATTATTTTATTATATTAAAATCAGATTTTTTGGTTTTATTAATTTTTTTTTTGAAACTTATCTTTTACTTAGTTCATATTTTTTAGGGATTTTCATTTTTTCTTTTCTTTTTTTATTTATATGAATTCACTTAATACTTTGATGTTTTATTACTATTAAATCAGTTTTAATGAAATAAATAATTAATATTCCGATATACCTCTAATTTATGCCTTTAAATATGAAGTTATCATTTATCTAACATTTGTGTGGGCTTGGTTGCACTGAATAAGTGTTGAAGTTAATGCTGTTTTCATACGGTTAGTGCCGATTATCCACTCCCCGATTAACCACTGTAGCCACACACAGTGATCTACAGCCTCACCTGCACAAGCACACACACCTCAGTTCGGATATACCCCCTCCAAATCCCCAATCCGCAATCCCCAATTCCCCATTGGATCCCATATACCCATACCCATACCCATAGACAAAACTCCAACCCGAGGCGAGTGCTCGATATGGTGATGGATATGCGTGCAGCATAATCATGAAGTTGCTTTGATCTTCTGTCTGCGCTGTCTCGAAATAAATGAAATGACTCAGAAGAGACGGGGGGCATAAATTTTGCACTATACCGAAAGATCTGCCGGAAATGTCATAAGCATAAATATAATTTTTGATAATTGTGTGTGTCGCGAAGCGTTAATGGAACTTTAATTGAAACTCCGGGAAGCAGAAGAAGAAGGGGTTTATGGGATTGAGTAATCGAGATTGGGGCTCTAAAATTCTGAGGCGATGCATTGCGATTTGATGTCTTCATCGTTCCAACAACGATCGTAATTACCACTTGATGGCCACTTTAAACGAAGGGTGGTCTATAACGAAAAAGGCGAATATATTTATGCACTGGGGGCCAATTAGCCAAAGGAGATCGTTAGCTGTCTGACGATCATTAGCGAATTGCCTTAACGATCTGTACAGCCAATTGCTTGCCAATTTATCTAGTTAATTATACGGATTTTCTATAGTTAGAACTTGCTCGTTTATGCATGAATATGTATGCATATATTTTTTAAAGTGCACTTCCCATCGAGCAACTTTGTTGCCGACTCTTTTCCGCTATTTTAGTTTTTTTTTTTTTTGGTCATTTTGTTTGGTTTTCGTCGTCGGCTAATTGAATTTGATAAAAAGCCAGCGAATGCTTTTAATTGACCAAACATTCAGAGACTCACTCACACAGTGGTCAATTATACGTAGGATAGATAACCATAACCCAACGGGGGCCACAGATAATACGGAGCTCTCTTTTGGGGTCTTTCGATTGGGTAAGAGAGCTCTGCACTTCCGCCAGCGAAAAGAAAGAAACCCGCATCCGTATCTCTGTCCGGAACTGGGACAGAGTCTCCTCCACTCGGGAAATGAAACATGTTCAAGACCATAAAATTCCACTCAAGTTATGCACAAACGAATCGGATTAATAAAGAACTGGGATTTAGAGATATAACCCTAACTAAATATTTAAGAATATTTAAAAATAAGAGAACTGTATGATAATATGCTCTGTAGACAAATTTCTTGCATAGAATGGGATTAATAAAGAACTGGGATTTTAAATTATAATTATTTAAAAAGCTACTTTGCATTGAAAACTTATTATTATATTTTGTAAAAATTATTAAACCAAAAAAATATTTTACAAACCTTGCATTCATATTTTATGCGATTAATTAACCAAAACTATTTTTTTTCAACACTAAGAAACAACACTAAGAATCTTGACCAACACCAAAGTCTAGAGTTGTCTCTTTCCTTTTGTCCTTTTTCACTACGGTTGACATTTCGCTGTCTTGACAGGTGAAAATTTGCGATATCTTGGCGAAAAGTAAGGGCAAGAAAAAACTAAACCAAAAATGTTCGAGAAAGGTGAAAAACTGGAGATAATAAAGATAAAGGACGATGCCTCGGAGGAGGAAATCCAAGACCAAGCAGCTAAGGAAGAAGTTAAGCCGACAGAAGATGAAAAGCCGAATAGTCCGATACGTAAGCGTTCCAAATCCCCAAGGTCATCCAGTACGGAATCGAGCTCTAGCTCCTCGGCCAAATCTTCGTCGGATTCGGATTCGGACTCCAATTCGGATTCTCCCCTAGAAAAGAGAAGGAAGAATCGTTCAAGGACCAAAAGTCGCAGTTCCGGACGGAATTCCAATCCTGGGAAGAATCGTTCTCCTACCAGAAGCCGTAGTCCCCATTGTATAGAAAATGATGGGAAGAATCGTTCAGTGACCAGAAGTCGCAGCTCCCAAGGGAGTTCCAATCCTGGAAAGAATTCCCAGAGTTCTTCCACCAGAAGCCGTAGTCCTCATCGTATAGATAATAATTATTCAGATTCGGACTCGGATTCGAGTTCTCCTTTAGAAAAGAGAAGGAAGTATCGTTCAGTGACCAGAAGTCGCAGTTTCCCACGGAGCTCCAATTCTAGGAAGAATCGTTCAGTGACCAGGAGTCGCAGTTCCCAACTGAGTTCCAATCCTGGGAAGAATTCCCAGATTTCCTCCACCAGAAACCGTAGTCCCCATCGTTTAGATAATAACTACTCGGATTCGGAGACCGAATCGGATTCTTCTCTAGAAAAAAGAAGGAAGTATCGTTCAGTGACCAGAAGTCGCAGTTTGCAACGGAGTTCCAATCCTGGGAAGAATCGTTCAGTGACCAGAAGCCGCAGTTTCCAACGGAGTTTCAATCCTGGGAAGAATTCCCAGAGTTCTTCCACCAGAAACCGTAGTCTCCATCGTATAAATAACAACTACTTGGACTTGGATTCCGATTCTTCTCTAGAAAAGAGAAGGAAATATCGTTCAGTGACCAGAAGTCGCAGTTTCCAAAGGAGCTCTTATCCCTGGAAGAATCGTTCTCCCACCAGAAGCCGTAGTCCCCGTAGTCGTATAGATAATTACTACTACTACTACGAAGCTGAGCTCTACCGACGTCGTCACCAGATTTCCGTGGCCAGCTGTGACCACCGTTCCGCTCCCAAGCCAATCCAGTGCTTTCGGCGCAGTGACTTTGGGGAGAGCATCATCCGTCGTCTGGAGCTCCGTGGCTACGAGTCGCCCACTCCCATCCAGGCCCAATGCTGGCCCGTTGCCCTGGGTGGCAGTAATCTGATGATGGTTTCCGGCTCCGGGACGGGCAAAACGCTGGGCTACCTGATGCCGGGCATCCGGAAGATCCAAGCGGAACACCACCAGTCACGACGTCGCCGCAACGATGGACCCATTGTCCTGGTTCTGGTGGACTGTCGCGAGGCGGCCCTGTTGGTGCACAAAGAGGCGGTGGCCTATACGAATCCGCAGGAGCTGAGGAGCCAATGCATCATGGGCAGTGGCCGTCGGAGCATCGCCAACAATTCATCACCCGAACTTCTGGTGGCCACAGCCGGTCGTTTCCTGGAACTGATGTCTGGCACTGGATCGCATAGTATTTCGCTGGATCGTTGCACCTATTTGGTGATCGATGACATCGACCGGATGCTCGATGTGGGATTCGAGGGTCAACTGTGCCGACTCCTCGCCCTCGTGTGTCGCCAGGCCCAGTTGGTCATCTCGTCGTCGACGTGGACGCGCAATCTCCAGCGGCTGGCCCGCAAATATATGGATAATTACACCCTGGTTCGTGTGGGTGCTGAGATCAATGCCAGCGAGGGATTATCCAAGATCCGGCAGCGAGTGGTGGTGATGACGGCCAATGGGCGCTCCAAGATGCAGCAGCTGAAGGAGGAGCTAACGGAGATCTACGATGACAGCGATAGTCCCGGCAAGGTGGTCATCTATTCGGAGCGCCAACGCCAAGTGGATGAGCTGGTGGCCTTCGTGCGGCTCTTTGTGCCCTGCGCCGGCCTCCATGGCGGACGCAGTGTCTCCGAACGCGATGATATTATCCGTGCCTTTCGCCACGGCACCTACAACATCATCGTGGTCACCGATATGACCCAGAGGGGATTGGATGTACCCGGTATTAAGTATGTGATCAACTACGATTTTCCCTACAACATGGAGGGCTATGTACAACGTTTAACCCGCACCGGGATTTGCCTCTCGGGATCCCGGGACTGTGAGGCCATCAGTTTCATCACGCAGGAGAACTCCAAGGTGTCCAAGGCTCTGGTGGATTTCCTCGAGGAGTACAATCAACCGGTGGATCCAGAACTCAAACAAATGGCCAAGGATACCAGAGAAAGTCGCTCCCAGAAACGCAAGAATCAGAAGAATCATTGGGGTCGTCGCAATCATTTTTAATGGTTTTAAATTCAACCCCAATAAATACTGGGCTAACCCAATAAATGTTCATCGATTGCATACCAAATGTGGGGGGAATTTCTGGAGGAGGGGGGGTTCTGAACAAATGGGTAATGTCGAACTGCACACACGTCCCCGAAGAAAGTTGTGCATCTAGAGCGAAGAACGAACGTGACATTATGCAAGTGTGGAGCTAAAAAGAAAGAAATGCACAAGAGAGCTATCAATATTCAAATAATGTAGACCAAAGGTATTCAGCTTGAATCCGTCACGATATTTGTAATACAACATTACTTCTAACTACAAAAGACCATATAACTATATATGACCATATAATACATTTTTTAAACGAAGATAATTTTGGGATACCATTATAAAGCTTTTTAAAATATATATTGAAAATATAGTTACAATACAATATTTTTTCTAATACAAAAGACCATATAACTATCCATATATGACCATCTAAAACATTTTTAAAAGAAATATATTTTTAAAAATATATATATTTATGATATCCTCACTCAACTTGAGTACTTTATAATAATTCCCGTTAAAAGATACCTAAAAGTTAAAAAAAAATCGTTATAAATAGTTTTCCATCAAGAATTTTATAGTAGCTATAGATATTATAAAAAAATTCAAATCGAATCGAATCATTTGGCTTCTGTCACCGATATATGCTGGTTCGCCTACCGTTCGATTCTGACATATATGGGTCAATATTATCTATAAGGCCCCCCTCTACCACCCCACGAAACCCCCTAACCACTCGTAATCCATTGATTGCCGGAGTTATTTAGTTGTTTACGCCAAAAGCAAATGGAAATGAATCAAAATTCATTAGAGGTGAATTTATTGTGTTGGCCATTTGATTTCAGTCTCAGAGACCAGATCAAATATCTCTCTGGCCCGATCGATCGGGTGGGCCGTACGTTTTACCTGATTGGGGTGTGAAGGAAGGGGTTGTCCAATGTATCACCGAGAGATATCACAGGTGGCTTGGCTTGCAGCTGAGTTTTGTTCAAAAAAAAAAAAAAAAAATATATATATATATATAGCAAATACAACAAAAAAAAAGGGGGCGGTGGGCCGTGTCTAATCCGATTTTGACTTTATTAACGGTGCAATTTGTACCGACAACTGCCAGACGGGAAACTCTTAACTCTTTTAACTCCCAACTTCGAACTTGCAAGCGCCCAAGCTCCCCAGCTCTAAACTCCCGGGGACTGCGAGCCAAAAGACCCCTAGCGATTATTATTTATGGCCCCGAGTGCCAACCCCACACTCCGCCCCCTCCCACAAATTGTATGCTAATCGCTTGGACCCCAAGACATTGGCAGCTGTCCCAAGTGGAACTGGACATGGGGACATGGATACCAGGGACTTGCGGACTTGGGGACCCGGAGCTCGGAACACTCGATTGTTTTTTTTCGGTTACCTATGAGTGTGCCTGATTTATGGAGTGTCGCTGACTAATTTGAGATCTTTCGAAGGGGGTGTGAGTTGCAGTTTGCAGTTGTTGCTTGTTTTTGAACTGCAGTTTTCCCCAACCCAACTGGCAAACAAAAAAATGACCATTCTAGGGATGGCAGAAAGCTAAAGGCAAAAAGCGTGACCAGCACAAGCCAGCAAATCACTCACGATCGTAACTGTTCACTGTTTCCAAATTTAGAACCGCAAAGGTCAGCGATGAGGGGGTGGAGTTTGTTGAGTGTTGTGTAGTCCCAAAAAAGGCAATCGATACCAACGATCGATCGATCGATTTCGCTGAGTCATCGCGGAAATTTTAGATTGCAAAAAAAGTGTTTCTAGAAATGGGAGTTCTCTTCGAAACGGGATGTGCAAAGCTATTATTTTTAATGTCTATCTAATTATTTCCAAATCAATATAGAAGGAGTTAAATTTTAGACATATCTGGATATATACATTTAAGGTCTGATTGAATGATTAAAAACAAATTATACACAAAATTCGAATTATTAATCATTGTTATTTAAAGAAAGATCGCTAAATTGGTCTTTTGTGGAGACTGTACTATGCATCTTTTCCTGATCTGGTCACACTGTATGTACATTTACAACGCTTGCAACGATAACGATAAGCAGGCACGTAGGCCATCCACTCGATTTGTATCCGGCGGACCTGCACTTCAAAGGCAAGGCCGCCACCCACTACCAAACCCCCCCTCGTGGTTCCCACGCAACTGTCAACTTCCTTAAAAAAAAAAAAAAAGAAATTAGAAAAAAATAAAAGAAACACACTACTTTTGCCAGCACAAATATTGTGAATTGAAAAGCCAAATATGAAAAGCAAACACAGTTTTGTTGTCGTGTCAGCGACGTCGTCAATGTGCCAAGTCCAAAAGCCTTAAAAGTCGGTCCGAGATCTTGCAGTCACGTTTGCTTAATAAAATTAATATTTACATATGTTCCGTATTTACACACACACACAGTATAATATGCTGCCCCCTCCGAAAGTGGACAAATAGCCAAATAGACCGGCATGGCCAGGCAATTTGCACGATCCGCGAGGCGAAGATCCCGATCCCCTCGAGTTCCCCAAGTCCCCAAGTCCCCCGAATACCCATTTCCATACCCAGCACGCACCATAATTCGTCCGTGATGATCTCTGTGTACGTTAAAGGGGCTTTCGTGATCCGAGATTCGAGATCCGTGATCCATTGGAGAAAACGGTTACCGGTCAATGCGGTAACACACGCCGGGTGACTCACTCATTGCCAAATGGCGATAAGGATCTCCAAAGCCAAAACGGAAGCGCAACGATCGTGAGCGAATCGAGGAGTGATTTCCCAATGGCTATCACTCAATTTCGTTGGAGGTCCTCTTCTGGTAACTGGATAAAAATAATAATAGAATCTTATTATAAATCGTACAATGTAGGAACGTCAAAGGTTACTGCAACAGGGTTCATGAAGATCATTTACCAAAGATACATATATTGTAGTAGATTTATTATCAAAGAATGATTTTCCAATTGCTATTTCTCAGTTTTGGTAAAGATACTCTTCTGGAAATCATAAATCGTAGATCGTAAAAGATCATTTATAGATCATTTGCTGAAGATATATTTATTAAAATCTTAAAATAAGAATCAGATTAGTTCTGACTAATCTCAATATTAACTTTATCTTCTTAAAAAGAATAACAAATTTTAAGCTTATTATTATTTCTTATAATTCATTTTTATATACTTCACTAGATCCTAGGATTTTTCTAACATGATTATGTATGTTAAAAATGTATGATTACCCAAGATAATCTCAGGTGGATAAAAACATTGATTGAAATGGTTGGCCAGCCAGCAAAAAAAATTCGTAATGCTTTTCTCGTGTCTCTCTCTCTTTTGGACTTTTGGATGTTTGATTTTGGCAATTCGAAACAGGAAACATACCAAATCGGACAAATTGGACAAGCGCGACAAACAGATCTCGACATTTGTGGCTTGTTCTGAGTTGGACTCTGTTTGCAGTTTACTGTTTGTTTCTATTTCTGTATTGCTGTATCTTTTTATCTCCATCTCTCAGTAAATCCATCTGTATCTGCACAGAAAAAAAAATCGATATGAACTAGGGTAATTTATACCTTACTTCATATCAACAAAAAGCCGATATGATTAATGTGAAATTTATGATTCAAACATATCAACTTGATATTTTATCATATCGAATAAAATACCAAATGTAGTATTTTTTGTACAAGTAAACATAATATATAATTTTGATATGAATAACTTGATCTTTAAAAAATATCAAATTGACCAGCACATATCAATGTGATCTTTTATCAATTTTTTTTCTGTGTGTATGCTTTTGTACGTTTCTCTCGCTCTCACTTTGGGGGCATAGTCTCTCTCCTCGACTCGCACATAGATCGGCTCTAATTTGGCCAGAGTCTAAATTCAAGTTTATAACTAAATATGCGCCAAGTAGGTACAGATCATTGTGGGAGGGGTTCCAACCGATCGTTTGGAAGGGGGGGGAGTTCTCTAGCTAACCTCGATTGCGTTTGCCACATTTTTAACAACTTCACCCACATTCAAAATTCGTTTTGGCTTTGGCCGACGACAACAACAGCAAAAACCAGTTCGGTTTGGTTCGGTTTTGTTTTTTTTATTTTTTGCTTAGGGGGGTTTCGGCATCGTATTCTGCCACTTTTGGCCATATCCAAATGCCCATCTAACTCTGTTGTTGCCGTCGTCTTTCTTTTGTTTCACCCAAATGTCTTTTAGCCCTAGTAGAACCGTAAATATAATTTCATACAGAAGCATTTTCCCCGCCCCCAAGCTTATAAGGCATTCCCCTAAATTAACTCGGTCATTAACAACCTGATCGTTTTGGCCCATTTAAGGGACTAACTTGGCTAATTTTCAAAGACATTTAGCCAAAATGGTGATTTAATTAGTGCTTCCTAAAGCAGATCTTCAAAAAAGGAATTATAAATTATACTGTTTTTAGGTCTTTGTTATGTGATTATGATGCCTAAACATTCTAGTAATTATATAATGTATACCATAGATTTCACAAATAATTACAAGCCATTAAAAGCTGATTTTACAACTATGAAAAAAATACAGCAAAAAAAACACTAATGGGAAAGATATGTTTTTGTTTATTATTCAGCTAGCTAGCGAAATATTTTTCCCGTGAAATCAGTGAAAACTAATACTCGATTGTCTCAACATATGGTTGGAAAAAAAAAACTAAGGCAAACAATAGCTCCCGTTACTGGGTTAATTGGATTGGAGCACACACTTGTTGCCATTATTGCCATTACAATTTCCATTTCCAGTCGAAGTCAAGCGGAAGTCGTAGCTTCTAATTTAGTTTTCACAGATTTGCTTTCGGCATTGCAATCGTCAATCGACAATCGCTAATTCTGAGTGATCTCATCGATTCTGCAGAGCTCGCTATCGAAATTGCCAATCGTCAGGGTCGCTCAAAAGTTTTTTCCCACACAAATATACACACAGTGCAATAAACTTTGGGCCACAAACAGAAAGAGAGAGAAAAAAAACAAGAACGCCTTCTATGGGCATTATGGAAATACCGTTAGCCAAGATCAAAAGACCTCCGAGCAGGTGAGCCAAACTCCGCGGATCTGGGATCTTGAATCTCGGAGAGGAGATCGATAGATCGATCATTGTTTGTTACCTGCTAGCCGTGTGTTGTGCAGAAATCATTTGCAAGCGAATCGATCGATCTATCATTGCCAAAGCCATATAAGCAATACGATTGTGGGTAGGAAGTCATCGCCATCGCCATTGGAGAACCGAGAAACCAAGAAACCGAGAACCTTGAACCCAAAGAGACAAAGCCGCCGATGGAACGGCGTTTCAAATATGATTTTGAATGGGCCGCGGACAGTTTTGTGATTTTGATTGAGCTCCCAGTTCGCGGCTTATTGTCTCGTGTGTGTTTGTGTGGCCAATCGATGGCAATCAGCGACAAAAAAAAAATAACAAAAAAGCACAATAATAATAACAAAATAACAGTCGAAACGGCGGCAAATCCGCTTAGCAAACTTCCCCCGCCTAAAACCCCTGTCTTTGGCACTCTGAAGGAATCACAAATGCGTCTGTGTAATTGCAAAAATCAACTATTGTGAGGTACAGTGAACACTCTATATAGGAGTTTTTTAACTCTGTTTTTTTGTGCAAGATAAATCGTCTAAGAAAGCCTATTAAACTCCAAATTTAATACCGAAGGTTTTCATATTAATTAAGTAAATAGGAGATACAAAAAAAATTATTAATTCTTTTGTAAAGTTAACTCTTAAAAATGTTATATTATAAACTCTTTAAGTTGTATTATTTAATGTAAAACTTTGATAAGAAACCCTATTAAACTCTAGGTTTAATACCCAACATTTTCATCTTTTAAATAAATAGAAGGATAAAAAAATTTGTTTTTTTAATTTTTATTTTATCCCTTGATAATAGAAACCACGAAGTTAACTCTTAAAAACTTTATATTATAAACTCTTTAAGTTGTATTATTTAATATTAAATCTTAACAGCATGAATTGACTCCAACAGCTTGAAAATTTTTCATTGAGAAACTTATAAAAGTTGGAGCCATGGAAGCTCCACTGTTTTTTGCTCTTTTTTTTGCGTACATTTTTTTTTGCAATGTCATTTTATTTATTATTCGGCTGCTGCTGTTATTTTTGCGCGCTTTAATTTTGTTTTATTTAATTTGCCTTTTGCGGAAGCGAAAAAATGCTTTTTGCACTGGCTTACGTCGTTCGAATGTTACGGTACAAATAATGCGACAGAGTTTATTTCTGTTGTTGCATTTTATTTCTTCCACCACCCCCAACCCCTCCACCCCCTCCACCACTTTTTTTTTGTGCAATAGCTTTTAGTAGTCATGTAATGTTATTAACGCCATATTGACATACATTTTGTGCACAGGCAAAAGCGCAGAAAATAAAAAAAAAAAAGTAGAGAAAAATCTAAGCTAATTACGTGACGTTACGTACCTGTAATAACGCCCTCTCTTTAAGTTTTGCACACACCATCTACAGTGAAGCTTGCCTAACTCGTACTCGTAGTTTAAGACTCTAAAAATAAAATAATTGTATAAATATCACTCTATAACTTTACGTTTTCGTAACTAGATTTGCATTTTCACCTGTGGTTATAAAAAAGGTAACTTCTTTATAGAAGTCCTACTGTACCTCTCATCTTCTTCCGCCTCCTTGCTGTCTTGTTCTTCTTCTTCTTCTCGTTCTTCCACCGCATCACCGTCACGTATTTGCAATATGAAGGGGGCGTGGCCAGAGATTGAGTGGCGTGGGCGGTGGGCGGTGGTCTACAGGTCGACCCACTTTCCATCTCTTTCCCTCTCAAAGTTCTATTCCCAGGGAACAAAAAGAAAAGAAAAAGAGAAGAGTAAAAGTAAGAAACATATGGATAAGAAGTAGAAGAAGTAGTATAAAGCAGAAGAGTCATGTTAATTGCTTCGACACTTGACTCTGAAGAGGCGGATGCGGATGCGGATGTGGCTGCGGATGTGGATGTCAGTTCACTAGGTTAGATGGATAAAAAAAAACCAACTTGGGCGCGCTGGTATATCATTAAATGTTTTTGTATAATTTAAAGCATACTTACGGAGGAGTATCTGCTAAAGTTATCGATTGGTGACCCCAAACTCAGTTTGCTTTATGGCCTCTACTTTAAGATAGCAAATGGTACAATATTCCGGAATCTAACTAGCTTTAAAAACAATTCTTATATACAAAAGATGATCTTTGGTGACCCCAAATTATTACATTTCGTTTCCAATCATGTTAGTTAGTCTTTAATGGTTTCTGTTTTATTGTATACCAGATATGATAGACATGAATTAAAAAATAAAATGATAGTACAATCCTTCAAATTATAAAGTGCTAATGTGGCGATTTGGTGACCCCAAAGTAATAAACAGGGGCGTGGCACCTCGATTAAATAAACTTGCGCTGCGTAGGAATCCCAAGAATCTACACTATTAATACCAACTTTCTAGCTTTTATAGTTTCCGAGATCTCAGCGTTCATACGGACGGACAGACAGACGGACATGGCTAGATCCACTCAGCTAGTGATCCTGATCAAAAATATATATAATTTATGGGGTCGGAAACGCTTCCTACTACCTGTTACATACTTTTGCACGAATACAATATACCCTTTTACTCTACGAGTTACGGGTATAATAATATGACAGTACAATCCTTCAAATGTTGCGATTTGGTGACCCTAAAGTTATAAACACATTATCCGTTATTATTCCATTTTCAATCGTATTAGTTAGTTTCTAAAGGTTTCTGTTTTACAACATGGTATATACCAGATAAGATAAATATGAACTAAAAACGCAAAATAAAAAAATTGATAGCCCGCGGTTGATTTATTTTTTCCGGTGTCCCAATATCGATTTATCAATAGCAACCTGCACTTGCACTTGCTGCATCAACAACAACAACAAGTGGCACGTGCTCTCTTCGGCGATGTTGATGCAAGAAAGTTTTGATGTCATAATAACCATTTCCATCTCCATTTCCACAACCGTCCACCCCCTCGCTTTTTTTTCTGGTCTTTCGTCTTTCTCCTTTTGCCTCAGTCAACAGTGAACTGTCGAATTTCGAAAGTGAAAATGTGATGCTGCGATTATCAAATATGCATGTTCGTCCGTTCGTCTCTGTCGCGCGCCACTCTGCATGCATTATTCAGATTCAGATTCGGATTCAGATTCAGAAGAGGAAGAAGCCAAACAAACATTGGTGTGGTGCTGCAGTTAACACACCGCTGACACATACACACCCACAGTAGAGGTCAAGAAAATAGGCCTTGGGATGGCCTATATCAACAATGCTTACAGCTTAAGATCAAAAAGTTAGGATCAAAGATGGAACTGGAAATATGTATATCTTTTCCATATATGTTTACTATTTTATATATTTTTTCTATACTTAAAAAAAAAATTTTTCTTTATAACTTTTATATAAACAAAGACAAGATACAAGCAATAATGGTAATGATCAAATGCTTTCAACTTAAGATCAAAAAGTTAATATCAAAAATAGAACTGAAAATATGTCTATTTCCATATAAGTTTATTATTTTATATATTTTTTGTCTACCAAAAAAAAATATGTTTTTTAACCTTTTATAAAAACAAAGATAAAATACAATCAATAAAGATATGTGACCCATTTTATACGGCTAAGTGTAAATGGAAACCTAATAAACTGTGAGATCCCCTTAGTACCTACCTATATTTCAAATATAAAATTGAATAAAATCCTATTACTCTGCCCTTTACTGTACTTGTGTCGAGGCTTCGGTTCTAAGCTGGCGGCCAAAGTGAAACCAAGGCCCAAACCAACTTCGTGGGTAGCGCGCGTATCTGTTCAAGGAGAGCGAGAGAGACAGAGACGGCGACGAAGAAAGAGACGGGGCGAGGGAGATGCATTTAACGCCTCTGGGTTCCCGAAATGGGTTGTGGGCGTCGCAGCTTTACCTTGCAAGCGGCATGATAAGAGCCCAAAGAAGAAGCCAAAGAGCCAGATGCCGAAATGGTATTATATAGAAAGGAACACCAAAACGACTTATTGATGCCCTTTCCCAGGAACTATTTATACAGAATTGGTAACTCAACATATAACATGCATTGTATATCCCAGAATGAGGCATCAGAATCTATGAAAAATATTAAATATAATATCATATGAAACGATATCATATGGTCTTTAAATTTTTTCTAGTTCTCACTAGTCCGATTATACAATGTTTTAAGCCTAGAAGCTTCCGCACAGATATGCATATTTGCAATTAGCTCAAGATTCCCTGATCTCCTCCGGCTTTCCTTGGGTTAATTATATACTATACCTAAAACGTCAGCGGATCGTCATCACTGCTGTTGTTGCAGTTTCTGTTGCCCTTATTTGGGGTTAGGGTATTATGGTAAGGTGAAACAATAAACACCAAATAAAGCATTTGTCAGATATCCATAAAAGAGAGGAGAGGCGGTGGAAGAAGCAGAAATAATAATATTGTTTAAATATTAAATTATTACAACAAAATGTGCATAAATGAATATGGAATGATGCAAATGGAAATGCATGACACGCCGAGACACGATTGCAGTCCCCGAATGGGATTGGAGCTTAAGTTTTTTTTTATTTATTATTTTGGATCCAGGGAACTCTCGTATTCCGGATGACATAACCCCAAACGTCAAAAGTGCCAATGGCAAATTGTAGTAGTGGGAAGTGCTTGTGTAAGAAGTTGTAATATATGCGAAAGCCCAAGGTTTCGCTTAGTTAGGATAAATCTAACATACACAGAAAAAAAGTTTGGTATGAAATAGGAACAATTCTACCTTCTCTTCTTTCATATCAATAAAAAGCCGATATCATATATCATATAAAATACCAAATGTAGTATTTTTTGAACAAATTATGTAAAATAAGATACACATAACTAGATCTTTAAAAAATATAAAAATTTACCAGCACTTATCAATCTGATATTTTGTCAATTTTTTTTCTGTGTTTATACTTGCTCCTCCAGGAAGAGATAATCCTCTGTCCTAAAATATCGTTCACCCCAGAAAAAAAAAGAAACCAAACACAAAACACTAAGAAATGAAATCAAAAGTATTGTCGCGACGTTGATCGTTCAACGCCCATTGCAGGTTGCAAATCTGCGAGGATCGAGGGAATTTCAAGGGGTAGACAGGGGACAGCCTAAAAATGCCGTGCTAAATTCTTTAGGAGCTTAAAAATAAACCGTTTTCTAGTTTTGTATTTTTGACTCTCACTCGCGCGACGCACTCTGCTGAAATATTTGCCGTGCTCATTGGGAATTTCTGCATCATCTCATGCTAATTCGAATGCTTCTATTTTCTACCTCCACTTGCAGCACGCGAATTATGTGCGGCAGGCGGCCGAGGATTATCTGGCACGGCGACAGGCCCGCAACAAATCGATGACCCGCTCGATGACCTCCGGCCTGGCGGGTCCAATTCTTGCCCTGGGCAACGTCCACTACCTTCCGGCCGCCAAAAGTGGCACCTTCTTCGCCCGCGACAACGTGTCCAACTTTATAACCTGGTGCAGGTGAGTCCTTGAACTGAATTCTCTAGCTACCTAACTAAAATCCCCAAATACAGTCATACTATATCATTTCATTACGAACTATTTTCATTTAATTCTTACAGAACAATTATAAAGATCTTGAGATATTGGTTCCTTATACCCTTTCACCTCATTTTGGGTCCTTGAACTTAATTCTAGAGATCCCAAACTTAAATCCCCAAATACAGTCATACTATATCATTTCATTACGAACTATTTTCAATTAATCCTTACAGAACAATTATAAAGATCTTGAGATATTGGTTCTTATACCTTATCACCTAATTTTGGGTCTTTGAACTTAATTCTAGAGATCCCAAACTTAAATCCCCAAATACAGTCATATTATATCATTTTATTACAAACGATTTTCATTTAATCCTCACCGAAAAAATATAAAGATCTTATGATATGGGTTCTTCCACTTATCACCCCATTTTGGGTCCTTGAACTAAATTCCCGAGATCCCTAACCTCAATCCTTAAAAACAGTCATATTATTTCATATCATTACAAACTATTGTATTTTCATTTAATCCTCACAGAAAAATTATACAGATCTTATCACCTCATTTTATTTCGAACTGTTTAAAATGAAATGGAGTATAATTGATTTTTATACTTTTTTTTTTAATATTATTTTCCAGAAAAAGTCTTAAGATCATCGAGTGCCTGCTGTTCGAAACGGACGATCTGATCATGCGCAAAAACGAAAAGCATGTTATCCTGTGTCTTTTGGAGGTGGCACGTCGGGGTGCCAAATTCGGTAGGTTTCCTCAGAAGATATAAGAGTTTCGGATGAAAAATACTTAGTAATTTTAAGTATAGAACTTTTTAAAATAATATTAATAATAATAATATTTAATAATATTATCTTTTAGGTATGCTGGCTCCCATGCTGGTGCAAATGGAGCGACAAATCGATCGGGAGATCGCCGCCGACATCAAGGCCAATGGCCAGGGAGTTGGCTCCTCGGAAAGCGGCACACAAACGGAGGCGATAGGCGCCGGAAATAGTAGTACGGCCTGCACAACGACGACAATAACGACTACGACGGTGGAGACGGATCTGTATGATGACAGCGATGATTCGGAGACCGAGGATGATGGCGATGAGAATCCCGTACTGATGTACGGCCCACAGCCCCAGATAATCACCAATGATCTGAAGAGTCTCGATGAGATGGTGAGTAAAGTGAATTAAATATTAAAATTACAATTATTAAGTATGAAATGAAAATATTCTTGATAATTAGTGAGACCAACTCTGCTTATGATGCAGAATATGCCCGTATTCGAGTGTGCCAACTTGGTTTCCGATATCAGATCTTTCCGCTTTTGGTTTTCCATTTTCCCGCAGGGCTTTTCATCCCAGCTCGCGTTCCTTTCGTTGTCCCACTCACAGTCCCACTCCCAATGTCCACTTTGGGTTTTCTCTTTTATATTTTAGGTTGTATTTTTTTGCGCTAACCCAACTCACGATTTTGTTTGTTATTGTTTTGCCTGCTAGTTTTCTCATGTCCATTTTTAGCCATGGCTAAGTTTCCAGTTACCAAAAAAAATACAACAACAAGCGGTCCGAAAACAATACCAAAACAAATCAGAAGCAATTGAAA
Source organism: Drosophila lutescens (assembly GCA_037075285.1). NCBI lineage: Eukaryota > Metazoa > Arthropoda > Insecta > Diptera > Drosophilidae > Drosophila > Drosophila lutescens. The sequence continues at coordinate 2,400,747 of JBAMCF010000413.1, read as the reverse complement.
CTGGGACTTTGGTTTAGTGTTTTTTTTTTTTTTGGGTGTTATGAGGGTTTTTTTGTTTCAAGATTTGCCTGCTGCCATGTTGAGATGTCAAATTAATTTGACAAGATGACGATGTGCCAACAACAATTACAACAATTGCAATTGTCAATGTAATTGCAAGTGTGACGACGACAGCAGTAAAAGCAACATGAGCAACATAAGCAACAAAGGATGAGGATGAGGATTGGTCAGGCGCAATGGAAAATCATTGACGGCCAAACTAATGAAAGCCATGCAAACATTTCCTCACGCCGCCAGCAACATTGACAACGGCAACATGAGCAACAGCAGCAGCAGCAACAACAGCAACAGCAACATGAACAACAGCAGCAACAATGTTCGACAGCTGGGGGATGGATGGTCGCTGGATGGATGGGACATGGACCTGGACATGGACATGGACATGGACCGCTCCTTCTCCTCCTCCTCCTCCTCGACCACCGAAAAAATCCACTACGAGGCAGCCAATCAATTTGTGCAGCAGCAGCAGCAGCAACAGCAGCAGCCAAATCAGCAAATAGCCTCAACAACTTGTCGAAAATCAAATGATGTGCCACCAACAGCAGCAGCAGCAAACGAAACAAAAAGAAATGAAATGAAAAGAAAAAGAAAAGAAAAAGCCACGATCATTTGTCGACTCTTAAAGTCTGGAGTTTTTGGATCTGTGAAGCTGCTGAGGAGCTGCTGGCACGTCCGCATAGCCATCCG